>OY811971.1:2828777-3166277 GCA_963681505.1 Eunapius fragilis | reverse complement strand
ATCACAAGCCTTGTTCCCTCGCTTTTTACATCACCATCACCTTTGATTCCTACATACCACCAACCTTCTCGCATAGAGAATGTTTTTATCACTTGTTTAATTGGGCCCTGCTGCAGGGGTTGTTCGATCTCTATACTTCATGCAAACACGCTGGTAATAGATAGAGTGGAACATGGTGAAAATGACCCAAGAAGTGGCAGGAGAGCCTGTGAATGTCTGATGAACTAGGAGATTGTGACAATGCATGGCAAGTTTTTGGCAATTTCAGATTATCTGGTCGATTGCATGATGCAAGATAAAGTGTGGTTGGGAACTTAGTACTTTCTTTCAGCACAACAGAAATGTGTCTAATTTTATTAAAAAAGAATAAAATGGTTGTATACCAGTTCTTAAAAAAAAAATTCAATTTGCACATACACTCATGCACGTACAGAAATAAAAACTTGGGGGAATTCTTTCAAAACATAGTGGATATATGGCTTAGTTTTACTGTCTCACAATCCGATTCAGTTAAGACTTGTATGTATATATGATTGGATCACAGATCTGGGGCGGGGAAGTGCGTGTGTGTGTGGGGGGGGGGGTGGGTGTGGATGTGTGTGTTGTAACGCAAGTGTACTGTTCTACCTCTCTTCATTGTTCTGTATTGTGCATTGTTCTGTATTGTTTCCATGTAGTTAATGGAAACACAATAAGCAGAGTACTACTAGCTGTGGTTGTATCCCTTTCTATTCTGAGGAAAATTACGACCGCGGGATATATGTGTGCAAACATACTAATCTGAGGGAAAGGATTTTGAATGACGCTATAATTCCTATTAAAAATCTGCATGAGGAACGCGCGCGCACGCACGCACGCACACACACACACACACACACACACACACACACACGCGCGCACGCACACACACACACACACACACACACACACACACACACACACACACACACACACACACACACATTTCCCCGACTCAGATCTGTGATCTAAACTATTTCAATAGTCATAATTAACGGCGTCATAATTAACGGTTGAGCCATTGCATCTGGGCTTCGGGAAAAGGTGGTTGGTTAGTATCTTTGTCCTCACTCATTGGAAGAGCGATTCGCTTGCACGTTCTGCGACACTGCTATAATGCGCATGCGTGAGATGGGTCCCGTACGCCGATCAAGTTGCCTCCATCCGGCGCCTGCGCAGAACATGCATGCTACGTTAATCCCGTTTAACTACCTATAGAGCTCTTTCATGGTCACATGACGCGTGGGCTTTAAATGCGTTAATTGCTTTATTGTCCGCCATATTGGTGCTCGGAAATATAGTTTTGGTACTTTTGATACGTATAACTCGCGCTCCGAGGGCACAAGTATTTTTACAAATGTTTGTCATGTGTTAGACCACAATAATATATATTTAAACGACACTCTGAAGTAATCCCATACTACTCCGAGCACCAATATGGCGGACTAATTAGAAGATGAATGCTATTAAGTCACGCGATGACAGAGCTCTATAAGGCGCTATAAACTGGTCAGGGAGTTTCCCCAAACGTAAAAATCTTATTAAGAAGAATAAATTGGTTGTGTCAAGTAAACCAGATCTTTCAATTTGCACATATACTCATGCACGTACAGAAATTAAAAGTTGGGGCTGAATTCTTTCAAAGTATAGTGGATGGGCTTAGTTTTACTGTCTCACAACCCGATTCAGTTAATACTTGTGTGCATGCTTAGGTCCCAGATCTGGGGCGGGGAAATGTGTGTGTGTGTGTGTGTGTGTGTGTGTGTGTGTGTGTGTGTGTGGTGTGTGTGTGTGTGTGTGTGTGTGTGTGTGTGTGTGTGTGTGCGTGTGCGTGTGCGTGTGCGTGCGTTCCTCATGCAGATTTTTAAATGGCAATTCAGTATAGCGTCATTCAAATACTTTAACTCAGATTAGTATGTTTGCACGCATATATGCCGCGGTCGTAATTTTCCTCAGAATAGAAAGGGATACAACCACAGCTAGTAGTACTCTGCTTACTGTGTTTCCATTAACTACATGGAAACAATACAGAACAATGCACAATACAGAACAATGAAGAGAGGTAGAACAGTGCACCTTCGTTACAACACACACACATGCACACACACATACACACACACACATACACACACACACATTTCTCCGCCCCAGATCTGTGATCTAATCATACATACAAGTATTAACTGAATTGGGTTGAGAGACAGTAAAACTAAGCCAGATCCACTATACTTTGAAAGAATTCCCCCAACTTTTAATTTATGTACGGGCATGAGTATATGTGCAAATTGATTAAAGATCTGGTTTACTGCCACTGGCATTTTATTCTTACTAATAAGATTAGACACATTTCTGTTATGCTGAAAGAACGTACTAAGTTCCCAACCACACTTTATCTTGCATCATGCAATCGACCAGGGTATCTGAAATTGCCATAAACTTGCAATGCATTGTCACAATCTCCTATTTCATCAGTCATTCACAGGTCTTTCTGCCACTTCTTGGGTCATTTTCACCATGCATGTTCCATGCACTCTATCAATTACCAATGTATTTGCATGAAGTATAGAGATCGAACAAACCCTGCAGCAAGGCCTAATAAAATGAAACATAATTGGTAAATGGCTAAATGCAGATGTTTAATTAATCAGCCTTTAAACAAAAGGGAATGTCACAATTAGTAACAATTCCGATAGTATACGACTTCTTGGAGTGGCATAATGCATTAGTAGGATAAATCATATAGTCTGAGATGTAATATTAGATTACATTGTTTATATACATAGGAGTCTACTCTGTCATCTACGAAAATGAGATTCCATGCATGCATGTTGCGCTATTTGCGTCTACTATGATTTTATAAATGTTGCCAACTATTTAAAAGTGCACTTCAATTTGGCATAGTCTCAATTAGTAATGTGTGTGTGTGTGTGCATGTGTGTGTGTTGTAACGAAGGTGCACTGTTCTACCTCTCTTCATTGTTCTGTATTGTGCATTGTTCTGTATTGTTTCCATGTAGTTAATAGAAACACAGTAAGCAGAGTACTACTAGCTGTGGTTGTATCCCTTTCTATTCTGAGGAAAATTACGACCGCGGCATATACATGAATGTGTGCAAACATACTAATCTGAGGGAAAGTATTTGAATGAAGCTATAATTGCTATTAAAAAATTTGCATGAGGAACGGACACACACTCACATACACACACACACACACGCACACACGCACACGCACACGCACGCACGCACACACACACACACACACACACACACACACACACACACACACACATTTCCCCGCCCCAGATCTATGATCTAAACATGCATACAAGTATTAACTGAACGGGTTGTGAGACAGTAAAACTAAACCCATCCACTATACTTTGAAAGAATTCAGTCCCCAACTTTTAATTTCTGTATGGGCATGAGTATATGTGCAAATTGATAGATCTGGTTTATTTGACACAACCATTTTATTCTTCTTAAAAAGATTAGACAGATTTCTGTTATGCTGAAAGAACGTACTAAGTTCCCAACCACACTTTATCTTGCATCATGCAATCGACCAGGGTATCTGAAATTGCCATAAACTTGCAATGCATTGTTACAATCTCCTAGTTCATCAGTCATTCACAGACTCTTCTGGGTCATTTTGCCACTTCTTGGGTCATTCCCACATGTTCCACTCTATCAATTACCAGCGTATTTGCATGAAGCATAGAGATCCAACAATCCCTGCAGCAAGGCCTAATTAAATAAAACACAACTGGTAAATGGCTAAATTGTGCAATGCAGAGGTTGAATTAATCAGCCTTCAAACAATCACAATTAGTAACAATTCCGAGAGTATAATACGACTTATTGGAGTGGAAGAGAGTTAGTAGGATGAACAAGCACACGTGTATATGTACTGACCTTTACCGCCCTTTGCGCTATTAAATGTGCACTTCAATGTGGCATAGTCTCAGATGTAATATTAGATTACATACATAGGAATCTACTACGAAAATGAGAATCCATGCATGTTGCGCTATTTGAGCCTACTATGAGTAATAAGTGTTACCAACTGTTTATAAGTGCATGTATGCACACTTCAATGTGGCATATAGTCTCAATAAACCTTCCTCGTTGTGGGCGTGTCCGGTGCATGGGGTCCACAGTGTAGCCCATGTTTGGGTGTGTGGCGTAAAGGCACCTCCTTGCACCCCAGCCCGGGTTGTCACATTGCCCCCTTTACGGGCAATGGAGTTCAAAAGTAAAGAAAGAAAATTTCGTGCGCTTGACTAGCCACCGTGCAGCGTGCAATGCCGATGCGCCTGCGCACGCGTATACATATATATATCATTAGTCGCGCACGAAGTTTTCTTTCGTTACTTTTGAACTCCATTGCCCGTAAAGGGGGCAATGTGACAACCCGGGCTAGGGTGCAAGGAGGTGCCTTCACGCCACACCCCCAAACATGGGCTACACTGTGGACCCCACCGGACACGCCCACAACGAGGAAGGTTTATTGAGACTATGCCACATTGAAGTGCATGCACTTATAAACAGTTGGCAACACTTATTACTCATAGTAGGCTCAAATAGCGCAACATGCATGGATTCTCATTTTCGTAGTAGATTCCTATGTATGTAATCTAATATTACATCCCCATTCGTCGGTTAACTTGGTTTAACTACCTTAAACCGTATATGTAACTTCAGATTACATACATAGGAATCTAAGAAAATGAGACACTATTTGCGTCTACCATGAGTAATAAGCTAGTGTTACCAACTATGGCCGAGTGGCTGTGGCGATCACTACATTTTCAGCAGATCGGTACTGATATATGGATAGTGCATGTGCTATTGAATCATCCTTGATTATGAAGCACTTCATTACGCAGTTGAATGAAAAATCCTCAGTATAACAGAATTAGTAGTTATAGATCTGATGTCTTCCATTTTAAGGAGCCAAAATGGTCAAAATCTTTTAATAGTATGTGTATTCAATTTTGCACATGTACGCTATATGCACGTACAGAAATTAAAAGTTGGGGAATTCTTTAAATGAAAGTCTTTCAGTAACACTTCATAGTGGATGGTGGCTTAGTTTTACTGTCTCACACACCCATGCATATGCATTTTAGAACAATGCATGCACCAGTAAAGATAGCTCAGTTACCTCTGTAACATGTATATGATTATAGATCACATGTATATTGACGAACGGTCTGAGTAATGTGTGAGTGTGCGCGCGTGAATAACAGTTCCTGAGATTTTTCAATAGCGTCATTCAAATACTTTTCCTCTGATTAGTATGTTTGCATACATGTATGCCGCGGTCGTAATATTTCTCAGCATAGAAAGGGATGCTACCACAGTTAGTACTCTACTTCACCTAAACAGCATGCGCATACTATATATAGTATGCGCATGCTGTTTAGGTTAAGTAGAGTAGCTAGTAAATGCAAGCCATATAAATCCGCAATTCAATACCACAATTGTAGCTCTAAGACAAGGCTTGTGGCCGCATCTACTAATGGTAGCTAAGCCTTATAGTAGATTCTTAGTTTCTAGATATATATCTTAGTGATGCACGGCTTGTGCATGCATGGTTGAGACATGGTAGTTAGTATCTGCAGGAGCATTATATAATGCATGCAATCTATTTGCGAGCAAAAATTAGTCTAACATCAGTTAAAATTAACTATTCAGGTATTCATATTTACCTGCTACATTGTAAACCGATGCATGGTTAAAAAATATTTGGTTCGACGCAACTTATTTGCACGATGAATAAAGACCCGAACACAAACCAGCTGTAATCCCTAAACATATAAATAGCTAAATTATGCCGGTTAAATTATACCCTACTCCAATTTGGTTTGGTCCGCACTATTGTAAGCCACTGACTCAGAGTGGGAATTTTAGTTCCGTTTCTAACTATTTCACGATATATACGTGTAATGACCACCTGACTGCAGCAAAGAAGTGATTCGTATCAGCATACACGCATTTTTATATGTCATTAATTTTAGCGCATGCGTATAAGGTATACACACAATTTATGATCTGTCAGCGTCTCGTTACATCACCCCCCTCTTCGTAAGAACTCGTCCCGAGTTAGGAATATGGAGATCTTCCATAGTAGCTTGGAGGTCTTCGATCTCTCGTTGGGTACCTTGGCTCTGGCTGGCCGTGGCCTTCACCTGCACCAGGGTCCGCTGGTAGATTGTCGGGTTCAATCTGTTGTTCTCTCGGCATCGGCGCTACGACTCTATGATCCAGTTCAGCATTCTCTGGTTCACTCTCTGCGCCATCGTCATCCATTAACTGCAACTGATGTCCAGGAAATCTGTTCTTTTGGAGAACGTCGGAAACTCCAGGTTCTGTCTGGCTCCGAATTTCTGGGCGAGAATCATCCAGTCGCGTATTTTCTGGGCATGGCTTCAATCGGTCAAAATGCACGACTTTCCGATTCTTCCGAGCTCTTCTTGTGTCTTGTATCCTGTACACCACCGATGATAACTTCTTGATGATTTTAAACGGTCCACTCCACGGACAGTGCAGTTTCCTTGCCATTCCTCGACCCACAACCGGGTTGTGCAACCACACCAAGTCCCCAATCTCAAACGGTTTCCCGTGTACTTTCGACTCATAGACCTCCTTCTGCCTCTCAACGGTAGTGCCAAGGTGCTCTCTGACTCTAGAGTAGGCATCTTCCAAACTCCTTTTCAGATTCTTTGCATACTCGTGGACTGGCTGAGGGTCAGTTGGAGTAGAGCCATAGATGATGTCCAGTGGGAGCTTCGCTTGTCGCCCGAACATCAGAAAAAACGGGGTAAAACCTGTTGAGGGGTGAACAGATGTATTATAAGCCATGCACACTTTCTTGAGACATTTATCCCACTCTACGGATAGTTCGTGCACTGTTGTCGCCAACATGCTAATCAACGTGCGATTGAATCGCTCTACTAGGCCGTCTGACTGGGGATGATACGGTGTTGTACGAGTTTTGTTGACGTGAAGCAGCTTACAAATCTCCTGCACGAGGTTAGATTCAAATTGCCGACCCTGATCCGAATGAATCTGTTCGGGTATTGAAAATCGGCAAAATAATTCATCCACCAGTTTTGTTGCGACGGTTACAGCTTCTTGATTCGGAATACCGTAGGCTTCTACCCATCTAGAAAAATAGTCGGAGGCCACCAATACATACGTATTTCCACTCTCACCCGATGGGAACGGTCCGACAATGTCCACTGCCACTATCTGCATGGGGTACCCGGCTAACATGCTCTGAAGAGGTGCTCTCCGTGTATGGGTCGGATTCTTTCGTGCTGCACAATGCGAACATGTTTTGCACCACATACGTTCATCACTAGCGTGCCCCGGCCAATAGAACCGTTCCCGCAGTCGGCTCAACGTTTTAGCTTCACCCAAATGGCCTCCAGCAATTCCATCATGCAAGTGATGCATTATATCAGAACGACTCACTTTTGGTGCTACTACCTGGAGATGGCTCCTCCCGTTTGCGTCTTCATGTCGTCGGTGCAGTATTCCGTCCACTATTTTCAGTTGGTCCCATTGTTCTGCCAGCTGGCAGCATTCTCGACTTCTTCCTTGAATGTCTGCGGGTCTCACCCTCGTACCTGATTGCATGGCTCGCAGCACGGGGCCAATAGCCTCATCCTTCTCCTGCAGCTCATGCATATTTCCGAAGTGCACTGGATCCTTTGACACCGTCACAGCATCCACGTTGTGGCTTTTGACTTCATCCTCTCCGGTGGTATCACACCGTGACAGTGCATCAGCATTAGTGTGATTCCGTCCACTTCTGTGGATCACTTCAAAATCGAACTCCTGGAGTGACTCCAACCAACGCGCTGTTTGACCTTCGGGCTCCTTGAAGTTATAAAGCCACTGCAAGGAGCTATGATCTGTCCTTACGACAAAATGTCGGCCTAGGAGATAGTGTCGGAAATGTTTAGCAAAAGTTACCACTGCAAGTAGTTCTTTTCTTGTGACGCTGTATTGTCTTTCAGCTTTGCTGAGTACTCGACTAGCGTAAGCCACCACTCGCTCCTGTCCGTCGTGTAATTGTGACAACACTGCACCAACTCCAGATTGACTGGCATCTGTGTCAAGAATAAACATTTTGGTAAAATCTGGAAATGCCAGAATAGGTGCCGACACTAAACGTGACTTCAACTCCAAAAACGCTGCTTCACACTCTGTAGTCCAGTTGAACTCGCGTCCTCTTTCCGTAAGGCGGTACAATGGCTTTGCAGTGGCCGCAAAATTATTGACGAACTTCCTATAGTATCCAACTAACCCCAAGAACGTCTGAACTTCCTGAACCGTTCGAGGTACAGCCCATTTCCGTACCGCGTCGATCTTGCCTGGATCTGTGGCTACACCATCCCTCGTGATCCTATGTCCCAGGTAAAGGATCTCCTTCTGAAAAAGATGACACTTAGAAGGTTTTAACCGCAGCCCCGCCCTCTTAATTCTGTCCAAAACTAACTGCAAATTGTCTAAGTGATTTTGAACTGTTTTTCCCACTACAACGATGTCATCAATATACACAAGGCAACTACTCCACTGGATGCCAGAAAGAACTAAATCCATTAACCGTTGAAATGTCGCGGGCGCGTTGCATAGTCCAAATGGCATCACTTTAAATTCGTACAAACCTTCATGAGTAGAGAAAGCAGTCTTGGCCCTATCCTCCTCGCTCATTTCGACTTGCCAGTAACCCCATAGAAGATCCAACGTGGAAAACCACTGGGAGCCACTCAAGGCTTCTATGGTGTCGTCTATTCTGGGAAGGGGATAGGCATCCTTACGTGTGATCGTGTTTATCTTGCGATAATCCACGCAAAATCGGTAGGACCCATCCTTCTTCTGGACTACGACTATCGGTGACGCCCAGGGGCTTGATGACGGTTGAACGACATCTTTCTTCAACATGTCTTGAACCAACTGCCTGACGTGCTCCCTCTTTGTAGGAGGGACACGCCTACATGGCTGTTTGATAGGTGGATTATCGCCAGTAACAATGGAATGCTTGACCACCCCAGTCCGCCCTAACCCATCTTCTGCATCCGCAAAAACATCAGCATATGCTAACAGTAAGTGAAAAAGTTGGGATTTTTCCTCCACTGTCAAACCTACCCCACATTGCTCTGCTATTTCATGCAATACATCCTGCTTGTGCATTGGTACCTCAGGTATTTCTTCAGCGGCAGTTTCGGTGAGTTGAATTGGAGCCAACATCCATTCATCCATCTTTTCTACCGTGGCAATCTTTGTTCCTTTGTGCACGACTACCTCTGTTGACAATGGGTTAACCATCCGGATAGGCACAGAACACAATGCATCTCCTTGTAGGGGAGATACGACTGCTGCTGCCACCAGTACTGACAAATTGGGATGTTCTCGACCCTCCAACAGCCATATCCCCCCATCTCTCTCACCTAGTTCTGTGTTTGCCAAGGTTTCCACCTCACTGAAGGGCGGAATTGTCACTGTTTCCAGTAGAGACACATTGACACATCCAATCTGACAGTGTTTTATATTAGCTGCCTGCTTTGATAGTGGTACCTGGACTCCTTTGAACTGCAAGACCTTCTCAGATAAATCAACAACACAGTTATTTTTTTCTAAGAAGTCCAGACCCATGAGTGACTCCACCTTCAACATCTCAACCACTACAAAGTCTATGCTCACCATTTGTCCTTGAAGTTGGATGTCCATTGTAGTCATTCCATGAACTGGGACAGAACTCCCTTCAACACCAACCAATCGTCCTCCAGACCATTGTTCTAGACTACAATTGCTAGTTCTGCTTAACATGTTCCACACGTCTCTCCCAAGAAGACTCACGGCTGCCCCTGTATCGACCATCAACTGAATAGGCACACCTTGTACATGTGCTGTTACGAAGTATGACAGAACAGGATTAACTGCTAAACTACACAAATTATCCTCTAGTTGGACCCGTCGCTGTTTACCCTCATTCACCGGGTCCCTGGTGCTGAGGGTTTCTCGTTTTCCTGCGTCATCCTTTTTGCACACCCTCGAGCAAAATGGCCCTCCTGCCCACATTTAAAACATACCACTGGCTTCGCAGGTTTGCCGTTTGGAGCTGCGGCCGGTCCTCCTCTAGAAGATGGTGCCCTGCCCTTCCATTTGCTGTACTCAGAACCTCTGTCGTCAGTCTCCAGTCGCTCCAACCGCGCCACTATAGCATCTAACAAGGGAAGTACCGCCCGGTTAGCACATGCTGTGTCCACATCATTCCCACCGTCTGTCTGCCCGTGTACCACAGACACCCCAGCTTCTTTCTTTTGGCCGTGCGACAGGTATGACTCCATTTCTAGCGTCGCCGCGACTGCCTCTTCCAGCGTTTTCGGTCTTCCTTGCCGAACTGCAAAGGCAACCTTAGTATCGTCTAGCTCACCTAGATACCTGTCCAACGCCAACAGCGCCTTAGCTTCCTCTCCAAGAGTCGGGAACGCTTTGTCCGCCAGGCAGCGCAGCGCGTCAGCGAAGTCACCCCACTGCTCTGCTCTCCGCCTGCGCCTAGAGTGAAATTCAGCCGCGTACAACTGCCGTTTGCTGTCCGGTTCGAAGCGCTTGTGGAGAGCTTCTTTCGCGGTGTCATAGGAGCCTCTCGCGTCTGCTGTCAACCGTTTCCATGCTACCTGAGCTTTACCTGTAAGCCGGACTGGTAGCCAGACTAGCTTCGCAGCATTATCCCAGCCGTTCACCAAGGCCGTTGCCTCAAAATGGTCAACCCAGTCTGTCCAGCTGGTGTCGCCAGAGTACGCGTCCGGTGAAATAAGGGGACGCTTTGCTTGCGCCATTGGTCCAGAGAGTGCCGACTACGCCAATGTAATGACCACCTGACTGCAGCAAAGAAGTGATTCGTATCAGCATACACGCATTTTTATATGTCATTAATTTTAGCGCATGCGTATAAGGTATACACACAATTTATGATCTGTCAGCGTCTCGTTACATACGGTTCAAACCCTATATAGGAACTGACGTAGTAATTATAATACAGTATATAAACAACAGTTAATTACGCTGGCTAATAGGTTCATCGTGCGGTATATATCTCTAGCAGTAAAGCTAAAGCTACTGAAGGATGGGTAAGTTTGTTTTATATAAGAAGTTATTTTATATATGCGCTTCTTCTGGTCGTGTATAGGCATTATTTTGTTCTTTGCGTCACTGAATCTTATCGTCATATGTTCAATTGCTGAAACCGCGGCTTCAAGTGAGTAGATGGTACTAACGAACATGTACGAAGACTAATCGTATATATAATTTCAGACCTTGGCAGCACCAAATGCTTTCGGAACCTCCTATCATCCCAAATGGAACTTACTCTTCAAAGCGATGGGTCTCTCACTGGGCGATACGCAACGGCAGTCGGTGAGGTTCCACCAAATCAATGGTATCCCCTCAGAGGTCGTTACGACGCAGTCAGCCTTCAAAAACAAGGGAACGCCACAATTGGGTTCGTAGTATCCTGGCAGAATGTAGCAGGACGAAATTCCCAGAGTACCACTTCTTGGAGTGGCATATACGATAATAACAGCGCTGTCCCGGAGATCCGCACTACTTGGTTGCTCACAAGTTTGACTAAAAAGACAGATGAATGGGCCTCCACCCTTGTCAATCGAAATATTTTCACCCTGATAGCATGTGCCTCTCTTGGACGTGTGTAATTAGTATGAAGAGCTTCGGATGGTCGCAGAATGAATTAGTGGGATGAATTAATTAACAATGCGCACGCGTATATGCATGTATGTACTAAACTTAACCGCCTAATATTAAACTTTTATTCTGCGAGCTATATTAAAGGAGGAAACGCCGTAGACTGAACCGGCAAACCGCAGCGAAATATGGCGCCTGTGAAACTAACTTTATATATAGTGGTTATAATCAGCTACTGAGCTGAGAAGTAGAGATTCACTAAATGTAGATTTCCCCCTCTATAAATCCGATAACAAAATGACTACTCGCATACAACATAGGCTAGTTGGAAACGCGATCGGCCTATATATACTTTCCTATACAGTATTATAGTGATAGTATATGAATTGCAGCCGTGTATTCCGCAATAAAATAACACCATTACCATTTTACTTATTACGTTTGGGGAAACTCCCTAACCAGTTTATAGCACCTTATAGGTAGTTAAACGGGATTAACGTAGCACGCACAGCATACATGTTCTGCGCAGGCGCCGGATAGAGGCAACTTGATCGGCGTACGGGACCCATCTCACGCATGCGCATTACAGCAAGTGTCGCAGAACGTGCAAGCGAATCGCTCTTCCAATGAGTGAGGACAAAGATACTAACCAACCACCTTTTCCCGAAGCCCAGATGCAATGGCTCAACCGTTAATTATGATGCCGCAACCTACCCTCATAGCTCTCTCTCTGCCTCTCTCTCTCTCTACACACACACACACACACACACACACACACACAATCACACACACACACACATACACACACACACACACACACAGCTCTATTAGATACAGCTGTAGTCGCCCCACCAAAAGTAGATGTACTTAATGACATCAATTACATAGATTACATGGGCGTTACATTCGCCCCACCATTCCTTCAACAATAGCGGAAGTGATTCGCGCAATCTGATTAGTCGATTGCAGGTATATAAACGCGGTAGAAACCTAGAGAGGGACTCTAAGTGCCAGTGGGGGGGGGGGGGGGGGGGGGATTGGGGGCACTTAGAATCCCTCCCACTGGTACATAGAATCCCTCCCGTTATTGTTATCGCGTTGCGCGATAATTTATTGGTTGCTACTTACGCGTTGCTATTGTCTAAATTGGTTAGACACTGTCACCTGCCTGTGGCTAGATACCAAATTGGTCTGTGGGATCTATGAACACATTGAATGATATGCCCACTTCCACTATAAGTGATGAGTTATGTGTGGGGGTGTCACTGTGACAGCAGAGACACCATGCACCATTCCAACTGGTGACTATGATGGCTGCAAGGCTTGTCAAGTCCCCATCCACCTCAAGGTATGCAGCAAAGCCTGATGAATTGAATAGCACATCTCGTAACATATTATGCCTTGTAGTTATACCACAGCCTCCAGTTGGATCCAAAGCACAACCAGGGCAATAAACTTTACCTTACCTGTAAACAATAGTCTCACAAGTATAACGCCCCCGTAACCTATGTAATTGATGTCATTAAGTACATCTACTTTTGGCGGGACGACTACAGCTGTATCTAATGGAATTGTCCAGCTGTATTATCCAGAAGATGTCCGGAAACGGATCAGTCATTCAGACCTGCATGCTGTGCATAAGTAGTTGCATGAAGACTATTTAAATAGTTTAGATCACAGATCTGAGTCGGGGAAATGTGTGTGTGTGTGTGTGTGTGTGTGTGTGTGTGTGTGTGTGTGTGTGTGTGTGTGTGTGTGTGTGTGTGTGTGTGTGTGTGTGTGTGTGTGCGCGCGCGCGCGTTCCTCATGCAGATTTTTTAATAGCAAAAATAGCGTCATTCAAATACTTTTCCTCAGATTAGTATGTTTGCACACATATATGCCGCGGTCGTAATTTTCCTCAGAATAGAAAGGGATACAACCACAGCTAGTAGTACTCTGCTTACTGTGTTTCTATTAACTACATGGAAACAATACAGAACAGTGCACAATACAGAACAATAAACTGAGAAAGGTAGAACTGTGAACCTGCGTTACAACACACACACACACACACATGCACACACACACACACACACACACACACGCACACACACACACATTACTAATATTACATTTGAGACTATGCCATATTGAAGTGCATTTTTAAATACTAGTAGTTGGCAACATTTATAACTCATAGTAGACGCAAATAGCGCAACATGCATGCATGGAATCTCATTTTCGTAGATGACAGAGTAGACTCCTATGTATGTAAACAATGTAATCTAATATTACATCTGAGACTATATGCCACATTCAAGTGCACTTTTAATAGCGCAAAGGGCAGTAAAGGTCAGTACATATATACGTGTGCTTGTTCAGGAAAAAAAGAGCATGCGCTTGCACGGAAAAGATGGCGCCGAAGGCGCCCAAAAGGCGTTCAATGAAGAGTGCCGGGAAGGAGGGACGGGTGCAATTGGAGGTTGGATTCGAGTCGGGGGTGGGTGTTACCCTAAACTCTAAAACCCCATCGCCTTCGCCTGTCTAGAAAAAGAAGTGGCAGAAGAGCCTGTGAATGACTGATGAACTAGGAGATTGTGACAATGCATTGCAAGCAATTTCAGATACCCTGGTCGATTGCATGATGCAAGATAAAGTGTGGTTGGGAACTTAGTACGTTCTTTCGGCATAACAGAAATGTGTCTAATCTTATTAAACAGAATAAAATGGTTTTAAACCAGATCTTAAAAAAAAACTCCAATTTGCACTTATACTCATGCACGTACAGAAATAAAAAGTTGGGGACTGAATTCTTTCAAAGTATAGTGGATGGGCTTAGTTTTACTGTCTCACAACCCGATTCAGTTACTGTCTCACAACCCGATTCAGTTAATACTTGTACGCATGTTTAGATCACAGATCTGGGGCGGGGAAATGTGTGTGTGTGTGTGTGTGTGTGTGTGTGTGTGTGTGTGTGTGTGTGTGTGTGTGTGTGTGTGTGTGTGTGTGTGTGTGTGTGTGTGTGTGTGTGTGTGTGTGTGTGTGTGTGTGTGTGTGTGTGTGTGTGTGTGTGTGTGTGTGTGTGTGTGTGTGTGTGCGAGCGCGCGCGTTCCTCATGCAGATTTTTTAATAGCAATTATAGTGTCATCCAAATACTTTTCCTCAGATTAGTATGTTTGCACGCATATATGCCGCGGTCGTAATTTTCCTCAGAATGGAAAGGGATACAACCACAGCTAGTAGTACTCTGCTTACTGTGTTTCCATTAACTACATGGAACAATACAGAACAATGCACAATACAGAACAATGAAGAGAGGTACAACAATGCACCTTCGTTACAACACACACGCACGCACACACACACAGACACACACACACACCAATACACACACACACACACACACACACACACACACACACACACACACACACCTTTCCCCGCCCCAGATATGTGATCTAAACATGCATAGAAGTATTAACTGAATCGGGTTGTGAGACAGTAAAACTAAGCCCATCCACTATACTTTGAAAGAATTCAGTGGCCTACTTTTAATTTCTGTACGTGCATGAGTATATGTGCAAATTGAATTTTTTTTTTAAGATCTAGCTGGTTTACAATCATTTTATTCTTTTTAATAAGATTAGACACTTTTCTGTTATGCAGAAAGAACGTACTAAGTTCCCAACCACACTTTATCTTGCATCATGCAATCGACCAGGGTATCTGAAATTGCCATAAACTAGCAATGCATTGTCACAATCTCCTTGTTCATCAGTCATTCACAGGTCTTTCTGCCACTTCTTGGGTCATTTTCACCATGCATGTTCCACTCTATCAATTACTAATCATGAAGTATAGGGTTGTGAGACAGTAAAGCCACTCTACTTTGAAAGAATTCAGTCCCCAACTTTTATTGTCTGTACGTGGATGAGTTTATGTGCAAATTGAAAAATCTGGTTTATTTGACGCAATCATTTTTAAAACATAAGTTCCCAACCACACTACAAGGGCGGATCCAGGGGGGGGGGGGGGGGGGGGCTGGGGGGGCATACCCCCCCCTTTCCCGTGGAACACGCCTCTTTTTCTTTTCAACCACGCCTCTTCAGGTATACGATAATTACAATAGCTATGTGCACGGGCACGCACGTGATAACGTAGCAGCTGTACATAATGGTGGAACCCTCGCGGAAGAAACAGAAAGAAAGCGCCTCGATCTTGCACTTTTTTCGTACTTGTGAAAATGAATCAAACGATGAAGCCTCTCATGTACGAAAACAAGTTGAGGATGAGACATTCGTAGCTGAACCACAACCCTTGCCACAAAGCGGTGGATTCAATCAGCCTTTGCCAGACTGCTGCGAATCTAATGAATCTCCTAATACTGTCAACATCGATGAGAATCCTGATCAACTTGAGTCTAACAGTGCTTTTGCTAATGCAGGTGATGAGTGTAGTAGTTTGCCAGCAATGGGACCGTATGACCTGGGAGCCTTAAGAACTAGCTTTTCAAGTGGTGCACTTTCAGATCAGGACAAATACAAGGTCCTTAAGCAATATGACCAACCACAAGGGTACAGGTTCCCTGCAGTTTCAGAAGGTGGGCAGTTGAGACGATTTCAAGCCTCTTGGTTTGTGAATTATCCCTGGTTAGCATATAGCAAATCTGAAAATGGTGGGTACTGTGCATGTTGCATGGCATTTGCATCATCAATACGTACAGGGGGAAATTTGGTGCTCTGGTGGAGTCTCCACTAACTAAATTCAAGAAAGCTCTGGAGACTCTTGCATCTCATGAGAAAACAGAATATCATAAGGATTCATATGCTAAAATGGTAGCTTTCCTTGAGAGTACATCCAAAGGTCAAAGTGTTGTAGGTCAATTGAATACCTTGCATGCAGCACACATTCAGAAAAACAGGTTAGTTTTAAAATCGATAATATCAGCAGTAGAATTTTGCGGTCGTCAAGGAATTGCTTTAAGAGGTCACCGAGATGATGCAAAGTACCTTGAAGACACTGACCTTAATCCTGGTAATTACCAAGCCCTGCTAAAATTTCGGTGTGGTGCTGGGGACACTGTTTTAGCTGAACATTTAAGCAAATGTGCTAAAAATGCCAATTACCGTTCAAAGACGACTCAAAATGACATCATTGATATTCTGGGAGGTATGATTACAGAGAAAGTAGTAGCCAAAGTAAATGAAGCAAAACATTTTTCTGTTATTTCAGATGAGGTCCAGGATGTGGCTTCAATTGAGCAGATCACTTTTGTACTGAGGTATGTGCACCATGAAGGAGAGTCATATGTTGTTAAAGAAAGTTTTGCTGGATTTAAGGAGCAACATAGAGAAATGACTGGGGAGGCTGTGGCATCAACTATCGTGCAGAAACTGGATGAGCTTGGTCTAAACTGTGATAACTTACGAGGGCAAGGGTATGACGGAAGTGGCTCCATGGCTGGTATAAGGAAAGGTGCAAGCAGTATAGTATTACTGAAGTATCCTTTGGCAACATATATTCACTGCTGCAGCCATATACTGAACCTGTCTATTGCCAGTTCATGTTCTGTAGTGCTTGTTCGTAATATGATGGGAACTGTTAGTGAAGTGTCTAAGTTCTTTGAACATGGCAAGAGGCAGGATAAACTTGAGGAAGTGATTGAAAGTGAATTACCAGAAGTAAGGAAGAAGCGAGTAAAACCACTTTGTAGAACCAGATGGGTAGAAAGGCATGATTCTCTGGAGGTATTTGTTGAATTGTACCCAGCCATTATAGGAGCCCTTAGTGATATAGCTTATGGAAAAGATTCTGTCTCTTGGAACAGAGAAACTACAAGTGATGCAAATGGCTTGCTTTCAGCAATAGAAAAGTTTTCTTTTCTGCTGGCATTGGTAGTTGTATACAATATCCTCAGCTATATCACAGGTTTAACAGTGTTGCTCCAGCAACGATCTATTGATATTGTACAGGGGATAACCTTGGTTCAGGATGTACGAGACCAGCTCAAGGAACTGTGAGAGGAACTAGATGACTGGAATAAAATCTGGTTCCAGATGGCTGTTGAGATCGCAGAAGAGGTAGGAACAGAAAAACCCTCTATTCCACGAATGTGTAACAGGCAAACCCAGAGATCTAACGTTGAGGCAGACATACCTGAAGTGTACTACCGAAGATCACTGACTGCTCCTTTCCTTGATCATCTTTTGCAGGAGATGGAGGACAGATTTACCACAAATGCAAAAGTAGCAACCCTTGGGCTGTGCTTGATACCTAGTACTTTTTGCAAGAAGGATGATTGGCAGACTCATGTCAACAATCTTGCATCACTCTATCAGGGTGATTTACCTGCCCCTCTTTCACTGCAAACTGAGCTGCACTGTTGGAAACATAAATGGATTCATGTTAAAACTGATGACCTGCCAGAAAGTCCTATTGAAGCCCCAAACAAATGTGACAGTAGGCTGTTTCCCAACATTTCTACGTACTCTGTTGAGAATAATGAGTACAATTCCTGTCACATCTTGTGAGGCCGAACGTACATTCTCAGCTCTACGTCGACTTAAACCTTTCTTGAGGACGACAATCGGAGAGAACAGACTTAGTAGTTTAACTTTATTGCATGTCCATAGAAACATAGCAATAGATTTAGAAGATGCTGTGGATAGATATGCAAGACTATACACACGAAAGCTGCAATTCTTATAAAATCATCCTTTGTGGATTAATAGTGCATATAATTTTTGTGCTGCATAATCTACCAAAGTGTATTAAAGATGTGAAAACTGTATATTAACCAGGATTGAATACTCAAAATTTTTTCCCAGGGGTTTAGCCCCCCCTTTTTATTATTCCTGTATCCGCCCTTGCACTATTTTGCATCATGCAATCCACCAGGGTATCTGAAATTGCCATAAACTTGCAATGCATTTTCACAATCTCCTAGTTCATTAGTCATTCACTGACTCTTCTGGGTCATTTTGCCACTTCTTGGGTCATTCTCACCATGTTCCACTCTACCTATTACCAGCGTGTTTGCATGAAGTATAGAGATCGAACAACCCCTGCAGCAAGGCCTAATAAAACAAAACACAACTGGTAAATGGCTAAATTGTGCAATGCAGATGTTGAATTAATCAGCCTTCAAACAATCACAATTAGTAACAATTCCGAGAGTATAATACGACTTATTGGAGTGGAAGAGAGTTAGTAGGATGAACAAGCACACGTACATATGTACTGACCTTTACCGCCCTTTGCGCTATTAAATGTGCACTTCAATGTGGCATAGTCTCAGATGTAATATTAGATTACATACATAGGAATCTACTACAAAAATGAGAATCCATGCATGTTGCGCTATTTGAGCCTACTATGAGTAATAAGTGTTGCCAACGATTTAAAAGTGCACTTCAATGTGGCATAGTCTCAATTAACCTTCCTCGTTGTGGGCGTGTCCGGTGGGGTCCACAGTGTAGCCCATGTTTGGGTGTGTGGCGTAAAGGCACATCCTTACACCCCAGCCCGGGTTGTCACATTGCCCCCTTGACGGGCAATGGAGTTCAAAAGTAAGGAAAGAAAATTTCGTGTGCTCGACTAGCCAAAGTGCATGGTTGAGACATGGTAGTTAGTATCTGCAGGTTCATTATACTATGCCAGAGATCACTGATTATGCATGCATTCTTTTTGCGAGCAAAATGTAGTCTAACATTAAAATTAACTATTCAGGTTTTTATATTTTAAACCGATGCATGGTTTAAAAATATTTGGTTCGACGCAACTTATTTGCATGATGAATAAAGACCCGAACACAAACCAGCTGTAATCCCTAAACATATAAATAGCTAAATTATGCCGGTTAAATTATACCCTACTCCAATTTGGTTTGGTCCGCACTATTGTAAGCCACTGAGTGGGAATTTTAGTTCCGTTTCTAACTATTTCACGATATATACGGTTCAAACCCTATATAGGAACTGACGTAGTAATTATAATACAGTATATAAACAACAGTTAATTACGCTGGCTAATAGGTTCATCGTGCGGTATATATCTCTAGCAGTAAAGCTAAAGCTACTGAAGGATGGGTAAGTTTGTTTTATATAAGAAGTTATTTTATATATGCGCTTCTTCTGGTCGTGTATAGGCATTATTTTGTTCTTTGCGTCACTGAATCTTATCGTCATATGTTCAATTGCTGAAACCGCGGCTTCAAGTGAGTAGATGGTACTAACAAACATGTACGAAGACTAATCGTATATATAATTTCAGACCTTGGCAGCACCAAATGCTTTCGGAACCTCCTATCATCCCAAATGGAACTTACTCTTCAAAGCGATGGGTCTCTCACTGGGCGATACGCAACGGCAGTCGGTGAGGTTCCACCAAATCAATGGTATCCCCTCAGAGGTCGTTACGACGCAGTCAGCCTTCAAAAACAAGGGAACGCCACAATTGGGTTCGTAGTATCCTGGCAGAATGTAGCAGGACTAAATTCCCAGAGTACCACTTCTTGGAGTGGCATATACGATAATAACAGCGCTGTCCCGGAGATCCGCACTACTTGGCTGCTCACAAGTTTGACTAAAAAGACAGATGAATGGGCCTCCACCCTTGTCAATCGAAATTCTTTCACCCTGATAGCATGTGCCTCTCTTGGACGTGTGTAATTAGTATGAAGAGCTTCGGATGGTCGCAGAATGAATTAGTGGGATGAATTAATTAACAATGCGCACGCGTATATACATGTATGTACTAAACTTAACCGCCTAATATTAAACTTTTATTCTGCGAGCTATATTAAAGGAGGAGACGCCGTAGACTGAACCGGCAAACCGCAGCGAAATATGGCGCCTGTGAAACTAACTTTATATATAGTGGTTATAATCAGCTACTGAGCTGAGAAGTAGAGATTCACTAAATGTAGATTTCCCCCTCTATAAATCCGATAACAAAATGACTACTCGCACACAACATAGGCTAGTTGGAAACGCGATCGGCTTTTATATACTTTCCTATACAGTATTATAGTGATAGTATATGAATTGTAGCCGTGTATTCCGCAATAAAATAACACCATTACCATTTTACTTATTACGTTTGGGGAAACTCCCTAACCAGTTTATAGCACCTTATAGGTAGTTAAACGGGATTAACGTAGCACGCACAGCATACATGTTCTGCGCAGGCGCCGGAAAGAGGCAACTTGATCGGCGTACGGGACCCATCTCACGCATGCGCATTACAGCAAGTGTCGCAGAACGTGCAAGCGAATCGCTCTTCCAATGAGTGAGGACAAAGATACTAACCAACCACCTTTTCCCGAAGCCCAGATGCAATGGCTCAACCGTTAATTATGATGCCGCAACCTACCCTCATAGCTCTCTCTCTGCCTCTCTCTCTCTCTACACACACACACACACACACACACACACACACAATCACACACACACACATACACACACACACACACACACACACACAGCTCTATTAGATACAGCTGTAGTCGCCCCACCAAAAGTAGATGTACTTAACTCTTTGAGCGTCACGATTGCAATACGGGTGACGTCGTTAATTGCCAGCTATGTTTTTAATTATGGCTACCCGTAACTTATTTGTCGCCGTTCTCGAAGAATTACACGGTTAGCTTTCTTAGATATATTACTATGATATAAAAGCGTTTTATGATGTTTATTTTGATATTTTGGTGTACTAACTTAAAAAACAATGGTTGCTAACAACACTCGATATAGGCGGAGCCAAGTGGGCCGGGACTTGAAGCTTTCGTATCGTGTAAACTATAAAACAGAAGACGAAAACACGTTACTTTTATTCCCTGGTGTTATTTCTAAGGTCCAGGTGTTTAAAAAGGCTTCGCTCTCCCCTATTTTAGTAGAACAAGCGGGTGCGTATTCAAAGCCGCTAGTAACGATGGAGGCGCCATTACACGTACACCTGCAGCTGTTAGTTCCCGCTTTCTATTTAGTTAAAAACCAACACTCCAGTCATAGCTCCATGTCCTTAGGGCTTTTTGGTGCACAAAAAACGTAACCATGCGACACTAGTTGGTTTTCAAATACGTGTGCACATAAATGTGCACTTGGCAGTGAACCCGGAGTGCAATAATTGCACATAAATGTGCACTTGGCGGTCAAAGAGTTAATGACATCAATTACATAGATTACATGGGCGTTACATTCGCCCCACCATTCCTTCAACAATAGCGGAAGTGATTCGCGCAATCTGATTAGTCGATTGCAGGTATATAAACGCGGTAGAAACCTAGAGAGGGACTCTAAGTGCCAGTGGGGGGGGGGGGGGGGGGGGGGGGGGGATTGGGGGCACTTAGAATCCCTCCCACTGGTACATAGAATCCCTCCCGTTATTGTTATCGCGTTGCGCGATAATTTATTGGTTGCTACGTACGCGTTGCTATTGTCTAAATTGGTTAGACACTGTCACCTGCCTGTGGCTAGATACCAAATTGGTCTGTGGGATCTATGAACACATTGAATGATATGCCCACTTCCACTATAAGTGATGAGTTATGTGTGGGGGTGTCACTGTGACAGCAGAGACACCATGCACCATTCCAACTGGTGACTAAGATGGCTGCAAGGCTTGTCATGTCCCCATCCACCTCAAGGTATGCAGCAAAACCTGATGAATTGAATAGCACATCTCGTAACATATTATGCCTTGTAGTTATACCACAGCCTCCAGTTGGATCCAAAGCACAACCAGGGCAATAAACTTTACCTTACCTGTAAACAATAGTCTCACAAGTATAACGCCCCCGTAACCTATGTAATTGATGTCATTAAGTACATCTACTTTTGGCGGGACGACTACAGCTGTATCTAATGGAATTGTCCAGCTGTATTATCCAGAAGATGTCCGGAAACGGATCAGTCATTCAGACCTGCATGCTGTGCATAAGTAGTTGCATGAAGACTATTTAAATAGTTTAGATCACAGATCTGAGTCGGAGAAATGTGTGTGTGTGTGTGTGTGTGTGTGTGTGTGTGTGTGTGTGTGTGTGTGTGTGTGTGTGTGTGTGTGTGTGTGTGTGTGTGTGTGTGTGTGTGTGTGTGTGTGTGTGTGTGTGTGTGTGTGCGCGCGCGCGCGCGTTCCTCATGCAGATTTTTTAATAGCAAAAATAGCGTCATTCAAATACTTTTCCTCAGATTAGTATGTTTGCACACATATATGCCGCGGTCGTAATTTTCCTCAGAATAGAAAGGGATACAACCACAGCTAGTAGTACTCTGCTTACTGTGTTTCTATTAACTACATGGAAACAATACAGAACAGTGCACAATACAGAACAATAAACTGAGAAAGGTAGAACTGTGAACCTGCGTTACAACACACACACACACACATGCACACACACACACACACACACACACGCACACACACACACATTACTAATATTACATTTGAGACTATGCCATATTGAAGTGCATTTTTAAATACTAGTAGTTGGCAACATTTATAACTCATAGTAGACGCAAATAGCGCAACATGCATGCATGGAATCTCATTTTCGTAGATGACAGAGTAGACTCCTATGTATGTAAACAATGTAATCTAATATTACATCTGAGACTATATGCCACATTCAAGTGCACTTTTAATAGCGCAAAGGGCAGTAAAGGTCAGTACATATATACGTGTGCTTGTTCAGGAAAAAAAGAGCATGCGCTTGCACGGAAAAGATGGCGCCGAAGGCGCCCAAAAGGCGTTCAATGAAGAGTGCCGGGAAGGAGGGACGGGTGCAATTGGAGGTTGGATTCGAGTCGGGGGTGGGTGTTACCCTAAACTCTAAAACCCCATCGCCTTCGCCTGTCTAGAAAAAGAAGTGGCAGAAGAGCCTGTGAATGACTGATGAACTAGGAGATTGTGACAATGCATTGCAAGCAATTTCAGATACCCTGGTCGATTGCATGATGCAAGATAAAGTGTGGTTGGGAACTTAGTACGTTCTTTCGGCATAACAGAAATGTGTCTAATCTCATTAAACAGAATAAAATGGTTTTAAACCAGATCTTAAAAAAAAACTCCAATTTGCACTTATACTCATGCACGTACAGAAATAAAAAGTTGGGGACTGAATTCTTTCAAAGTATAGTGGATGGGCTTAGTTTTACTGTCTCACAACCCGATTCAGTTACTGTCTCACAACCCGATTCAGTTAATACTTGTACGCATGTTTAGATCACAGATCTGGGGCGGGGAAATGTGTGTGTGTGTGTGTGTGTGTGTGTGTGTGTGTGTGTGTGTGTGTGTGTGTGTGTGTGTGTGTGTGTGTGTGTGTGTGTGTGTGTGTGTGTGTGTGTGTGTGTGTGTGTGTGTGTGTGTGTGTGTGTGTGTGTGTGTGTGTGTGTGTGTGTGTGTGTGTGTGTGTGTGTGTGTGTGTGTGTGTGTGCGTGTGTGTGCGAGCGCGCGCGTTCCTCATGCACATTTTTTAATAGTAATTATAGTGTCATCCAAATACTTTTCCTCAGATTAGTATGTTTGCACGCATATATGCCGCGGTCGTAATTTTCCTCAGAATGGAAAGGGATACAACCACAGCTAGTAGTACTCTGCTTACTGTGTTTCCATTAACTACATGGAACAATACAGAACAATGCACAATACAGAACAATGAAGAGAGGTACAACAATGCACCTTCGTTACAACACACACGCACGCACAACCTTCTCGCATAGAGAATGTTTTTATCACTTGTTTTATTAGGCCTTGCTGCAGAGGTTGTTCGATCTCTATACCTCATGCAAATACGTTGGTAATTGATATAGTGGAAAATGCATGGTGAAAATGACCCAAGAAGTGGCAGGAGAGCCTGTGAATGTCTGATGAACTAGGAGGTTGTGACAATGCATTGCAAGTTTATGGCAATTTCAGATTCTCTGGTCGATTGCATGATGCAAGATAAAGTGTGGTTGGGAACTTAGTACTATCCTTCAGCATAACAGAAATGTGTCTAAGTTTATTAAAAAAGAATAAAATGGTTGTATACCAGTTCTTAAAAAAATAATTCCATTTGCACATACACTCATGCACGTACAGAAATTAAAACTTGGGGGAATTCTTTCAAAATATAGTGGATATGTGGCTTAGTTTTACTGTCTCACAACCCGATTCAGTTAATACTTGTATGTATATATGATTGGATCACAGATTTGGGGCGGGGAAGTGCTTTTGTGTGTGGGGGGGGGGGGGGTGTGGGTGTGTGTGGCTGTGTGTGTTGTAACGCAAGTACCTCTCTTAATTGTTCTGTATTGTGCATTGTTCTGTATTGTTTCCATGTAGTTAATGGAAACACAATAAGCAGAGTACTACTAGCTGTGGTTGTATCCCTTTCTATTTTGAGGAAAGTTACGACCGCGGCATATATGTGTGCAAACATACTAATCTGAGGGAATGAATTTTGAATGACGCTATAATTGCTATTAAAAATCTGCATGAGGAACGCGCGCGCGCGCACGCACACACACACACACACACACACACACACACACACACACACACACGCACGCACACGCACACACACACACACACACACACACACACGCACGCACACGCACACACACACACACACACACACACACACACACACACACATTTCCCCGACTCAGATCTGTGATCTAAACTATTTCAATAGTCATAACTAACGGCATCATAATTAACGGTTGAGCCATTGCATCTGGGCTTCGGAAAAAGGTGGTTGGTTAGTATCTTTGTCCTCACTCATTGGAAGAGCGATTCGCTTGCACGTTCTGCGACACTGCTATAATGCGCATGCGTGAGATGGGTCCCGTACGCCGATCAAGTTGCCTCTATCCGGCGCCTGCGCAGAACATGTATGCTACGTTAATCCCGTTTAACTACCTATAGAGCTCTTTCATGGTCACATGACGCGTGGGCTTTAATTGCGTTAATTGCTTTATTGTCCGCCATATTGGTGCTCGGAAATATAGTTTTGGTACTTTTGATACGTATAACTCGCGCTCCGAGGGCACAAGTATTTTTACAAATGTTAGTCATGTGTTAGACCACAATAATATATATTAAAACGACACTCTGAAGTAATCCCATACTACTCCGAGCACCAATATGGCGGACTAATTAGAAGAAGAATGCTATTAAGTCACGCGATGACAGAGCTCTATAAGGCGCTATAAACTGGTCAGGGAGTTTCCCCAAACGTAATAATCTTATTAAGAAGAGTAAATTGGTTGTGTCAAGTAAACCAGATCTTTAAATTTGCACATATACTCATGCACGTACAGAAATTAAAATTTGGGGCTGAATTCTTTCAAAGTATAGTGGATGGGCTTAGTTTTACTGTCTCACAACCCGATACAGTTAATACTTGTATGCATGCTTAGATCCCAGATCTGGGGCGGGGAAATGTGTGTGTGTGTGTGTGTGTGTGTGTGTGTGTGTGTGTGTGTGTGTGTGTGTGTGTGTGTGTGTGTGTGTGTGTGTGTGTGTGTGTGTGTGTGTGTGTGTGTGTGTGTGTGTGTGTGTGTGTGTGTGTGTGTGTGTGTGTGTGTGTGTGTGTGCATGTGCGTGTGCGTGTGCGTGCGTTCCTCATGCAGATTTTTAAATGGCAATTATAGCGTCATTCAAATACTTTTCCTCAGATTAGTATGTTTGCACGCATATATGCCGCGGTCGTAATTTTCCTCAGAATAGAAAGGGATACAACCACAGCTAGTAGTACTCTGCTTACTGTGTTTCCATTAACTACATGGAAACAATACAGAACAATGCACAATACAAAACAATGAAGAGGTAGAACAGTGCACCTTCGTTACAACACACACACATGCACACACACACATACACACACACACACACATACACACACACATACACACACACACACACACATTTCTCCGCCCCAGATCTGTGATCTAATAATACATACAAGTATTAACTGAGTTTGGTTGTGAGACAGTAAAACTAAGCCATATCCACTATACTTTGAAAGAATTCCCCCAACTTTTAATTTATGTACGGGCATGAGTATATGTGCAAATTGATTAAAGATCTGGTTTACTGCCACTTGCATTTTATTCTTACTAATAAGATTAGACACATTTCTGTTATGCTGAAAGAACGTACTAAGTTCCCAACCACACTTTATCTTGCATCATGCAATCGACCAGGGTATCTGAAATTGCCATAAACTTGCAATGCATTGTCACAATCTCCTATTTCATCAGTCATTCACAGGTCTTTCTGCCACTTCTTGGGTCATTTTCACCATGCATGTTCCATGCACTCTATCAATTACCAATGTATTTGCATGAAGTATAGAGATCGAACAAACCCTGCAGCAAGGCCTAATAAAAAAAAAACATAATTGGTAAATGGCTAAATGCAGATGTTTAATTAATCAGCCTTCAAACAAAAGGGAATGTCACAATTAGTAACAATTCCGAGAGTATACGACTTCTTGGAGTGGCATAATGCATGTTATAATTTTCTATGCATTGCATATAATTTGAAAGTACTTGGCAAATTTATCACCTTATATAGCTTATATACTGTGACAGTCATTACATAGTTCTTTCCGTGTTTTCCTTGTAGATTCACTTCTATCGAGAGTTACGTTAACGTTACGTTGGTAACTCTCTTATAGGATTTGACCCCGATTATGAAGTCATTTTTAAAAACGCGACCCGCTTCTAACAAGACTCCTGACGAGCGGATGGCTTACCTTGTTGTCGTCATCGTACAAGAAGGCAATAACAAGCAGTTTTGTTTTTGTTTGATGTCACAAAACCGCATGGTTGTAGAGAACAGTCTAATATCTTTGACAAAACTATTTTCCAAACTCGTACCCAGTCCCACGTATATCTCGTTCTACGTCTTGTTGTTCTTGACCACGCATAACTCGGGATAGGAACACTTTAAAGAAATGAAAATTACACCAATGGCTTCAGAATTCGTTGGCATTCTCGCGTCTGTGGTCAAAACGTCTCTAGGCTACATGACATATATCGGTGGTTGTGTTAGCAAATCACGTATAGTTAAGCTTACTGCACTGACACGACACGGATTCGTCATACTTCGCTCTTTAAACGAAGTACTAGTAGTATACATGATGACATCAAATGTGTACGGTCTGGGCACTACACTTAGTGGGAATCAGAGATATCTCTGGTGGGAATTAACTGTGGCATGTATCAGGTTTTGCAAATTGGGCACTACATGTATTTAATAACGTGCACGTGCGTACTATAATCATTCTTGTGCTTCGATCGTTGCTGGTTTGACGCTCGTTGTAACTTAGTGAAGTTGTTTTTCTCAAAATGCCTTCACCTCAGGAAAAGAAGAAAGCCAAACGACGAGCAAAGTACCTCAAAACTCCAGACGGCGTATTACATTCTGCCCGAACGAGCTACAAAGCAGAGCCTGAAAAGAAACAGGCCTCTCGAAACGCAAGGTATCGAGCAGAGCCTGAAAAGGAATGGGCCTCTGAACGTGAGCAGAGCCTGAAAAGAAACGGGCCTCTGAACGTGAGAAGTATCGAGCAGAGCCTGAAAAAAAACGGGCTCTGAACGTGAGATCTATGTATCGAGCAGAGCCTGAAAAGAAACGGACCTCTCGATGCGCCAGGTATCGAGCGGAGCTTGAAAAGGAAAGGGCTGCTAAAAGACAACGATATTGGCAGAGTCCCGAACGTGCTCGCTTGGCGAAAAGAGTTAAGGTCACTCAAAGGTATGTCGTACTTGTGCTTGTACCAGTAGCTACCTACTCTTACTAAGCTTGGTTTACAATGTGACATTGGTGGCTGAACATTACGGATCAATTACGGATCAATTTCGATCATCAACTACATCATCGGAATAATGTGCATGAAAAAAAATGAAGGAAACAAGTAAATAAAAAACCCTCTCAATGAGAAAGTTGGTGGGAAATGGTGGTGCAGAAACAGAGGTCTGTAATAATAGGGGAAAATGTCATAGTCCTATATATAGCATATACTATGTCCTACATGGACATAGTATATGCTACGAACGGGCCGCTAAATATAGGACTATGACATTTTCCCTTACTATTACAGACCCTTGTTTCCTTGCTTTATGCACCACCATTGCCTTCAAATCCTATACCCTCATTGAGAACGTTTTTACTTGTTACATATATAGCTTACATGAGAAATAAATTCACACGAATAACGGAGATCGCCTACTATAGGATGAAATCACACCGAAAATTTCATACCATCGCTGGAGTGAAATCACACCAGTGATAAATTTTGGTGTGACCTCCCCCCGATTTTCATCGTCACACCAAACAGTCAATAACGGGTGACGATAGGTGACCTTCACACTTTTGGATTGGCAGTGTGGCTGCAGCCTGCCTGAATAGCTTGTCGTATTTAAGGCAGCTGCGGCCGAGTGCACTGAAAACAGCGGGCGCTTGGTTTACATTTATTATGACAATGGTGGCTGAACATTACGGATCAATTACGATCATCAACAACATCAAATACGCATCGGAATAATGTGCATGAAAAAAATGAAGGAAACAAGTATATAAAAAACCTCAATGAGAAAGTTGGTGGGATATAGGATTTGAAGGCAATGGTGGTGCAAAAAGCAAGGAAACAAGGGTCTGTAATAGTAAGGGAAATATCATAGTCCTATATTAGCACACGAACATAGTATATACTACAAACGGGCCGCTAAATATAGGACTATGACATTTTCCCTTACTATTACAGACCCTTGTTTCCTTGCTTTTTGCATCACCATTGCCTTCAAATCCTATATCCCACCAACTTTCTCATTAAGAAGGTTTTTTATTTACTTGTAAAATTAGCCTCACATACACAGTTATAGACAATGTGTATAACAGTTACTTGTTATAACAATGATATACAGGCGAGTATATAACAACCTTTATTTTCATGGTGGTTTTGTAATTAGTACATACCACCATTATACACAGTTATACACAGTTATACGCAATGTGTATAACAAATGCTGTATAACTACTTGTATACCAATGTTGTATAGGCGAGTATAACAACCCTTTTTACACAGTGTTGTGACCGCCTACCAAATGCCCAAAGATAATAAGGGTGATGAGTATCTCTTGGTAAGAAGCAGTGTCAGTCAGCCAACTATAGTATGCATGCATGTAGCCATTGTGACCTATTAAGTTTTTATACCCAAATGCCTAAGCAAATTCTTGCTAAATGACTATCATCAGCTCTAGACAATGTTTTATTTCACTAAGCTATATTTTTAAATTCAATCTTCAAATAGTGATAGACCATAGTTGACTGTGACATTTAATCTTCACACAGAGGTTCCCTGACTGCCACGGTAGTGGTACTGACAGTAGTACAGTTGGTGGTTTCATCCAACTCCATCATGGTAGGAACCAATGGTTTGCTCTTTTCAAATGATGCATTAAACTTCTCTCTGGTTATGTCATATATCATGCATGCCTTGAGAATGGCCACAATGAGATGGTACAAAACAGTGACCATCAACATCACTACATACAGACCCACCAAAACACCAACAGTCACTGCTGCAACTTGTTGATGGTCTAAACCTTGGTCTATAATGTATGACATTATCATAGCCAGCGCAGCGTAGTTGAGGAGGTAAAACATGTCAAGGTTATTATACAACTGATTGTAGAAGTGGATAGGTCTGTTGCTTTGATGCATCGTTTTATATGACAGTCCAAATGGCTTTATACTTGCCTGTGCTATAGTGAACAAGATCACCATAGTAACCTGGATTGTGAGAAGCAGAGATGGTTTGTCCGAACTATACACTGGATTTAAACTGTACATGACAACTAGAAGCCAAAGCCTTGCTCCCAGCCACCATCGCCACTCCCCCTTATAGGGAGCATAGTGGGCATCATTCATTGGTTTGATCTGGTTGGCCTTCTTGTGGAGATAGCAGAACAGTCTGTTGTGTTCGCTATACTGCTCAATGATTGGAATGAAAGTGAGAGCAATGGTGTATGGAAGGAGGAACAGGATACATGTTGTTATAGCAATCAAAAACAAAGCGATATGCTTCCCATGGAGGTATTCCACATTTCCATCATAGAACCAGACCTTCATGACACCACTGGGAAGGTGAACTGTGGAATATGTTAGAATATCAATGATTGTTCTCAACAATTTGGAATATGACAAGTAGATGAGAGTAGATAGAACACCAACTGCTCTGACTTTCTCCAATGATGTTGGAAACCCTATAAAGAGAAAACCGAGTGGAGGTAGTTGGAGATCGTTGAAGACAGTAGTGGCATACCACAATGGTTGCCATGGTGATGATGAGGAGGTAAGCAGGGAACACAAACTGAAGGCCAGCCTTGTCAGCATCATCCATTCCCTTGTAAAAACACATAGGGAGCCCAAGGTCAAGGTTCACTAATGACACAATGGCATGCAATCGATTTAGAATGGACTGCTTGAAGAATATAGAAGTATTGACTTGGATAATGTTGGCATAGAAGATGAGCACATAGAGTGTGCCCTGTGTGATGGTGAAGTTGAAGAAGAACAGTGCTGCTACTAGGAAGACACCCAACACTGCAAACATTACAAGTGTGGTCAGCCACACATCTGAGCACTCCTGGCACTTGGTAGAACCAAAGACCACACTAAGGTTTTCTGGACAGTGTCCACAAAGAATGCCTGCACGTCCTCCATTGCACATGTCCATAAGCATTTCTGGAGACATCTTGGTTATGTTACTATTGCAGTAGTCCACAGGACATGATTGAGCCACTGCTGGAAGAGTGTTACTGTACACACCAATCCAGTTATTTTTATTTCTAGTCACAATACGCTCTGATGGATCACAGGCCATTCCTAATGTTATGAATAACTGGGAACAGTTACACATCATATCTGGTGTCAGAGTGAACCATGGCCCACATGGTAGCAGCTTCACATCAATGACTGTTGAGGAACCACTGGGATCATTGTACAGTAGCAATTGGAGTGAAGCCATTTCTGGTCCATAAATGTTATATTCCATCGTGCCACATACTGATCCAATCCACTGAGCTGGCTGTCGAGGTCCAAGCGTAATGATTTGAGAGGTAATGCCAATTCTATTTACTTGTGTGTAGACCACACCTGGGGATAGCTGGTTTTCATTATCATGTGAGGTAACCTTAATTCTCACAGTCCTACCAGGATATGTGGTAAGTTGTGGACTTGTACCATTGCACAAATAAGGATCACTGCAGCCACAATAGTTCACATGGTCTGGGAAGGAGAGTACTTGGACATCCTTGATGTCTCCTGGTAATGGAGTAATGATGAATCTGTTCACCAGATGAATGTCAGAATAGAAATGAGAATACCAGCAATCTTCACAATCGCCATTTATAGGTGTGGCATATACAGCATGGCCACCTTGCTGTGCATGGTTATTAACGAAGGTTATCCTGAAGTTGTTTCTACAACCTTCAAAACTATATGCAGAGAAATATAAAATACATGATATGCTTATAGACACATCTGTATACTGATTAGGGGCATTGTATTTTCCATTGTTGTAAATAGCACCACCATATCCATTTGCTATGTTTTGTAAAAATTTCACGTCACAATTTTCATAAAAGTACACTGGAGCATTGTTAGACAGACTTATGGCCCCTCCATTTACTCCTGTGTTATTTGCAAATGTGATGTAACCCCGTAGCAGCAATAATCCATTTTCTCCTTGAACTGCACCTTGGGGAGAATTAGACACGAAATGACTCCCTGTGGATGTGCTTCCAATGATCTCCATTGTCACTCCTCTAAAGTAAATGGTTCCTGCACATCTATCAGAAGAGCAATGATTATCTTTAACAATCACATCCTGTAGAATGGGGTGGCCCTTTTCTTTTTGTGAATTGCTGGAAGCATAGATATCACCTTGATAGGCAAAGATTGCTGCTCCTGCATCTGATGTGTTGTTTGTTAATGATGACATGCTGATGTATACATAAGAACTCATTTCCTTTTATGCTCTTCCTTTCCCTTCGCAACGTATTGTTATTCTTTGGGTTGATGATCCCGTTATCATAATGCCACCTTCATTGGAGATATTGCACGACCGTTCAGAAGATATACGATGTTCACCATTGTCCAACACAAGAGTGATATTAGACTGGAGCGTACCGTTGCACAGGTAGTCCTGCAGAGCATAGCCAGGTTGAATAGTAACGATCTGATCTGACGTAGCATCTACATAGCTCCCTACAATATGTAGAATGAATAACAACGCAATCATCGTTCTCAATAAAGAATATATAATATCTGTTCGGTTCGTGGAGAAATTTATAATCTATTTCCTGCCATTGAACTTTTATTGGCACCGAAACGTCGTTTTTTCAGGTGAAATTATTGAATGGCGTCAGTGCCACAGGAAATTGGAGCAGGCCATGGCGTCAGTGCCAAAGGAAATTGGCGCAGGCCATGCATGCTGTAGCACTGCTGATAACCTGCAGCGTCGCATGCACAGAAACTACTATACAATGCATACATGTACGAAAGGGACGGAGTGCATGTTTGTAACAATTGTCAAAAGATACCTAGGTCGTTCTTAAGACATTCATCAGTCCATCAATGAGTTACAAACTTTACAGTTCGAATGGAGTCCACTTTCCAACTAGTGGAGGTAAGATTTTGCAGTGAACCAGAAGTTAGCAAGTCAGGCAGGAGTCCCAAGCTTATTAAAATGAATACAACAGTTTTTTAAAAGGCCATCCATGCATGCAAGCGTTGAGAAGGGCACTTTACTTACTGAGGCTCAGCTCAACTCATGCGGATGCCTTCAGCGCTGCGCAGGACGGAGTTAGGATGGAAAAGTCACGTCTTAGCTTCTATCATCCAGTTGAGAGTGACACCAACAGTGAGTGACATCTCAAGATTGTTTTTTAATGTCCACCATTTCCTTATGTGTGTATGTGGTACCGTTTTTTTTTTTTTTTTTCAGAGTTCGTCGATGCATGATATTCGTAAGGGGTGTATTGTAGTAATTGGGGCAGTGTCTGACACGCTATATGGGATGTTTTATGACAAATCCAGGTTTGGGCGTATAACATTAAACGACTACATGCATCAATTTCAAGCCCACATATCTTCCGAGCCAAACCACCCACGTCCTTCCTAGCACTTACTGCCACATCAGTTACACACTATGAACCATTTACTCTCGTTCGTGCCAGCGTTCGGTAGCCTTCTGGGTTAAGAACACGTAAAACTGAACGATGGAACGTCTCTCCTGCGTCTGTATCCGAAGGAGTCCTGTTTGCTATCGGATTCTGCATATCATTTTTACTTAATCTGTAATCAAGGTATTGATGATCGAAGTGAGAGCTATTTTCCCTGTCGTTTTGCACCATTCCTTATTTTAGAAGAGATTCATTTATGACCACCCGAGCTATACGATATATATCAATCATCCATCAAAATACCTACGCCCCCTAATGAAATTCCTTTATTTGCAAACGTCTTGGACTCTAGGCGAGTACTGAACTTCACGCACTGAACTATCTGAAAGACGAGTACCACCGTTCTACTAGGCCTAGAAGCTTGTTAGGGTGGTGGGTGGTTTTGGAGTAGGAGGGATAAACCCAAATTTCGGCACTTATAAGTCCGCTGATATGACCTTGGGCTTTCCAGTTGGCTATTGGTTAGAGCTCTGAACATCTTTGCCTTTGGAATACCAGTATTGCTTGCTCTGAAAGTCAAGTCCGCTGTGAGGGCTGTGACTGGAAAATTGGTCCGAGGTCCGGGACCAAAATTCACCGTATCGCTGAAAATTTTGGTCCGCCCGGATCAAACTTACCAGAAATTATGGTCCGGGCTGAAAATTTTGGTTCGGATGTTGGAAGTAGCCATACAGCCGGTTTATAGAGTCTTCACTAGCCAAATACAGGTAGTTTGATATCGTAGTGTATGCTAGCTGTATGCACGAGGGCAATGGTGGCCGGGCGAGGCGCCAAACGGATAAACCAGTTTGTAGATATATACTCTCTAGCTGTGTTATCGATTTGTTACTGGTGATTGATTCATAGATATTTGTAACGTGGTTTGCGGCCCGTTTGCGTTGCATCGAGCGCTTATAGTTTTTCCCCCCGGCCCTGGGACGAAGCAGAGTTCTGAACAAGATGTCAGCTGAGGAATTATTATTTATTTATTTTTAGAAATTCATCAGGAAGTACTAGTAAGTCCGGTTTGACAAACTGCGCGGCTGGGATCCGCCCAGGCAAGTCAGCAGTCGTGAATATTACTGTTCATGAAGTGTACATGAGTTGTAAAAAACAAGTGGGACCTGGTCAAATCGCGACCGGAAGGTTAATCCGCTAACTTGGGGCGCGCTGAACCCGGCCTACTATTCCATAGCCTTCGTAGCTTAGAAAAGCAGCTACCCGACTGTTCACCCACTAGCTGAGTTCAGGGTTTAGAGTTGTATTTGAGATGCTGTTCTACGCGTAAATGGAGGGCCCGGACCACTACCCGGACCAAAATTTTAATATTGGTCCGCCCGGACCAAAATTTTCGTCCGGGACCATAATTTTCGGCGGACCAAAACTTTCGTGACATGACGATTATTGTTACGTTACACGATTATACGGACATGTTACGTTATACGATGTGTGTCCAACGATTCTTATACCTTCTGTCAGCGACTCAAACCTGTTTCAAACCTGGAGTATAATCCCGAAGAATTCGTGAGATTCACGCCAATTGCGAACGTTAAGTAGTACTGTAGTAGTGTAGACACATCCGCTGTCTGGTCTCATTTCAAGGTCCATGCATCAAAGGAGTACGCAGATAAAGCGTGGCGGTGTCATTACTGCCACAGGCCGTACTCCAGGGAACACTCCACTTTGTCTAGACACATTGAACGGCATCACAACGATGTGCAACAATGTGTGTGTGTGTAGCAGTCAGTTAAGGAGGAATATGATGCTTGGCTTCGGCTCTCGGAAATTATATCATTATCGTCATGGCCTCTTTAGATCCTTTGGAATGGTGGAAAATGCACGACACACAATTTTCCACTATTGCAAAGCTTGCTCGAAAGTACCTGGCTACATATTCTCGCGTCAGCCAAGTTGATCCAGGAGCGGCAGCGCGGCGATGGAGCCTACTTCCCCAACGGCTAGAGGCATCAATTATGCTGAAGCACAATGCATGGATGCTTCGCTATTGCTCAATGTACTGCAAATAAAAAAACTGTTCTAGCATCTCAGGATCTATTCAAATTCATCTATCGCTCTGCCACTAATTTTTCAAAACTCCCTCGCATAAACATTTCAACAAATGCTATATGGTAGAGCATGCATACTATGGCACAGATCAAGCATGCAATACCATACTGACTTTCTAGCAATCGGACTGAATGTTCCGTCCATATCCAAACCTACAAAAGGTCCGTGGGGAAGGTGGCAAACGATCCAAATCTAGAGCAATTAACCTGGAGCGTATATAGGTAATAAAATATGATACCGCCATCCATTTTTCAGAACCAACAAATAAAAGATGTTGTCTGTGACTTTCGATAGATCATAGATTATTTAGACAGGGATTGGAAACGGATCACGTGCACGCCAATTAACAGCTCCATCTGTGTTATAGCTGAAGATAGGTTATTATAGTAGTTATTGTGTCTGGAATGGCCGAGTATCAGTAATGGATGAAACCTTCAAACCCCGTTAATACTATTTACAAAAGTAGCCACAGGCCCAGAAATGACAGCAGTCTTACTCTATTCGTGCCGTGTCCCAAATGATTGAGGCGATATTCGATGTAAAGCCAACTTTTTATAAACTCATACCAGTACTCCCTGGCTTAGTGCATAGCCTAGTGCTGTTGCAAAATGAGTGCACTAGAGGATGAAACCTTCAATTCCCGTTAATACTATTTTTAAAAGAAGCTATACGCCAGAACTGACAGTATTCTATAATTCGCGCGTATCCCTAATGATTGACGCGAGAGTCGATGTAAAGCCAACACTTTTTAACCTCATACAAATAGTTACACTCCCTGGCATAGCCCATAGTCCAGTTCTATCGCAAAATGAGTGCACTAGAGGATAAAACCTTCAAACCCCGCTAATACTATTTACAGAAGTAGCTATACGCCCAGAACTGCCAGTACGGCCTAGTCTATTCGTGCCGTGTCCCTAATGATTGACCCGATAGTCGATGTAAAGCGAACTTTTTATAACTTCATACCAACACTCCCTGGCTTAGTCCATAGCCCAGTTCTATCGCAAAATGAGTGCACTAGAGGATGAAACCTTCAAACCGCGTTTACACTACTGATTTACAAAAGTAGTTATACGCCCAGAACTGACTGTATGTCTGAAACGCTGATTCGTGCCACTTTAAGTTTTCAAAGCTAGGGAAAAGGGCAAAACCTATCCAGTTCTATTCAGATTGCTACGAAGAGCTTATGAACAAAAATCAAGGTCAAAAAACGTACAGAACAGTATTTGCACGCCCAGAAAGGATTCACATAGCTTCATTTCTCAGTTTTTATTAAAAACTCCCGAAGATTCGTTCACTAGAACTTCAAACACAAACCTTACCTTTCATGAATTGGGTTGAATACATTCGAGACTCTACATGATACGGATTTCACCAAAACCAGCTATATGACATTTTCCCGCCAAACTCAAAAGGTGCTATCCATTGTAATATTGACGGCGCATAGCCTTCTATACCGTAAAATGTATGGCTCACGTGACCCGTCTAAATAATCTATGGATAGATGATGCATGCTCGATCTTTACCCACGTTGCATTGATTGTTATTTATCTTTTTGGGTCGTATACAATTCAATTTCCATTGTAACTCATTGATGGACAGGTGAATGTCTGTGCTTATGAATGACCAAGGTATCTCTTGAAAATTGTTATAGAAACACAGGCCCGGCGGCACTCGGTCCAAAGTTGGTGCGGCTAATTATTATGGGCGTGGCATCCGGTACCGCGCAATGTGTAGACGCTTTGTACAGACAAGTTAAAATCAATATGCAATAGACAATGCGATACAAGGGTAAGCTGAAGTAAAAGAGAAAACTGATGGAACCAGAAGTATTATATGGGTGTTGTGATCAATGGCCAAATAGCTTTGTCCTATATGCAGGCGAACTTCACTTGCTATGCATGTTCTCTAACGTGATGTTGTCGCGGTGCATGACATCTTTATGAACGTATAACACCATTAGGTTATTTAATTTTACCTGACTCATAGCGCAGATGGCTTTTAATCCTACGAAGTTATGCGCGCTAAATGTAAGCTGCTCTATAGATATTAGTATCTATGGTGTGTGTTCTAATATGGTAGTGAAATATGCCTTCGCGTCAAAGAGATCGGTACAATGTGAGCAAAGCATGAGCGTAGTTCGGTGGCAAACAAAGCAAAAGCCGGAGAGAACGTTACCAGGCGAACTCTGAGCAGAAGCGAGCCGACGAACGACAACGGTGTAGAAGAGATCTTGAAGTGAATCGGGTCAGGAAAAGGGCAAGGTACAGACCCTCGTTTAAATTTATCTTCCCATCTATCAACATGCATGTATATAGAAATAATTGAATTCCGTAAAACGCATATAGTCCCACCAGTACTAGTGCATGCCATTTCAGGAGATCTTTTGCTTCATTCTAGCTATAGGCAAAAGGATCTCTCGGCTAGGTTGGAAAACCACCAGTTTGATCAGCTGCTATTTCAGTCGTCCTGTGCCAACCGTGCACGTTTGTTAATTGTCCGTGTCCTCACGCCATGGCTTTCAGTCATTCCTTCAGTAGGTCTTAACTTTCACCTTAAACCTCATGAGTTCCAGATTGCATTGAAGTGGTGGCTTGGAATGGACACATATTTATAGGTTCTTGCTGTCCATACTGTCCTGAACACCAGCTAGACCACCTAGGACACCATGCAGTGACATGCAATGGTGGAGGGGATGTCGTGCTACGCCACAACAGCTTGAGGGATGCCTTTTCACAGTTCTGCCATCGAGCGTGTCTGGGGGGACAGCTTGAAGTAGGTTGTGGCATATAGGAGCAGACAAAAGACACAGTCGTCCAGCTGATATTCTCGTACAGAACTGGATAATCGGAAGTTGCAAGATGGTCTGCAGCAATGGCAGCTGAAGGTCGGAAGCATGGTGTTAATGATCGTAAGTGTGCAGAGCTCGGATTGGTTTACCCTTAGTAGTTGAGACTTATGGTTGCTGGGATGCAGAAGCCCAGTCCACCATTTCTCGGCTAGCATCCCGTCTGGCCATCCAGTTCAGTGCAGTGTAGCATATCCAAGGCCATCACTACCATCTACCAACGTCTCAGGTGAGAGCAAATGCTCGAGCTTCTTTTTCAGATCTGAAGGTGGAGTTTAACTTTTATTTTTGCATGTTTTTCAAGTGGTGTATATGTGTACTTGTACATGTATGAGCTATTATTATTGTTGTACATGTAAATATTTAAAAATAATAATAATACGCGTAAAAAATTATTGTACATGGCGTCTATGGGGGAATTTCTATCCATATATATCGCGCACAGTTTAGTCGGTGTAAAGCATTTAAACCTAAATGGGATACAGGGACAAATAGCACATTTTTTATACCTTATGTTCTATAAAAATATGTGCACCCATCCTTTTCAAAACGGAGTTTTGTGTTATTGCATACATTCAATGGTATATAATGACGTTGATCATTCCCCCCTCCCTATCTACTTGACCGCGTGGACAATGCATTGAGGAGCTCAAAACGGATTCTGAAGCCGGAACTATTAGCGTATTTGCACATATCTTTTCTAGATTCAAGTATGTGAATTCTAGACCCGTTCAAGCCATAAATTCAGACAGACAGTATTAAAATTGAATAAAACTTTCCCTTGGTGTTGCGTTACGACCAGCCATATAGCTAATACGAGTAAGCCATCACCAGACTAGCTTTTATATATATCTATTAGGTAATAAATGGCTGTATTTTACGCAGACTATAAGGCATACGTTCACATGCAGCCGTCTCTGTGAAGATCCCGCATGGAGTGATAAAATTCTGACAGCAAAAAAAACATCCCACCGCCGCGTGTGCACTCCATATAGCCCTAGCTGGTATAGAATATGCCAAGGTGCACTACAACGTAACAAATACAAGTCAGCTCTTGCGCGAGTGCAAGGTAGCTTTTCTGAGTCTTCAACAAAGTTGCACCATAAAATTATTCGCTCATATAAGCGCCTAGTCGATAGGATATGGTTTCTCTCCGAGTCCTAGCACATACAAGTCGGATGAATACATGCAGCGGCGTACCAGAATTATCTCTATACCGTCGACCATTACTTAATCGCAGTGGCTACGGGTACGGGCCTGTATCATTAATTATCTTGGCTACGGTACGGCATATCATCACGTGACACAAATATGACGGCACTATGACTGCTAACGAAATCGATGTCCTAAATGGACAGCAATTTGCTTCGTTCCAAACTTCATAGCTCTATTTGAACTATAGTCGTTAGAACCATGAACTCTAAACGCAAGCAGAAATATGAATGTGTAGATGGTATTGTCCAAAAGTGTATAGTTTGTAAATGAATAACACGTTAGAATCATATAAAGTGTATAGGTTGTAAATGAATAAAATATTAACATCCACATATCTCATAGCATCGTGAGCAATACCACCATTTTTGTTTAGGAGCTGCTTTCAGACAAACACATTTCATGTGATGCCAATTCAGAAAAGAGTCACATTGAATTGAATCAAACTCATGAAGATCCTCTTCACAAGTTGAGCATTGCCAATTTGGAAATTGTTCTTTGTCTGTGATAAGTGCTCCAAGAACATCCCATGCACTACTTTCAAAGTACTTCTTAACTCTAATTGACATCATGATGCTTTGGTGACAACTGGTTTGCACGCTCAGATAAATCTTTAACACCACATTTTTCCCCCAATAATGATTCTCCAAAATAAGTAGGAATGATCCAGCTAACTATATACTTCTCCTTTTTTTCTGGGCTCGTCTTTATGAATGGTGTAGGCAAGGTTTCTTTTTGTCTGCGTTTTTTTGCAGGCAACCCAATGACTGTAAGATCTGATCCTTTTGGCCTTCCTCCTTTAATCATTTTTGGTGGTAACTGGATTTTAGTAGTCCGTGCACCCTCCTCATCATTGAAATCAGATAGTGGTTTAGATTTGGTGGATGGCTGTGATTGGTTGGGTGAGAGATGGGTGAGAGGTGTGTGGCTGGTGGTAGGAGGCATATCAGATGTGACTAGGGGCTGTGAATGTAATGGTGGGAGCTGAAGTATGTTGAATGTCAGAGACTTGAACTGGTATGCCAATGTTCTGTACAGAATACCCCGTAACTTTCATGGTATCCATCGCGCTGAACAATTATTCAAATTGTTCCATATTGTGTGTAATACAATGTGAAAATACATGTCTGCATGGAAGTTTCATGGCTTTAAAAAAACTACACGGGCAGCTAAGTGCAGAAACTGCTAAAATACCTTCTGATGATTGCAACACATTGCTTTCTGCAGTACCAGCATCTTCATTTATTTTTTTGGCTACATCAAATTGTTTCTTGAGAAATGAAAAAGCGTAAGGTGTGAGAATCAACTGATAATGATATAGTGCTGACTCTAGAGTGTACAACTTTACTGGTGCCTTTTGAAGTATAGTGATGGCACGGTGATCTCTTTCAAGTGCAAAAGAATCCAAGCACTTCAGGAGATCTTGGAAGAAATTCTCTAACTAGGAATCTTTTTGCACAACACTCTTGATTTTTTGATTTATTGCTTCAAGCTGGTTATTTGTTCTGTTCAGAAAATTACATGCGTTATTTTTGAGACCTTCAACTCATTCTGCTCTTATAGCATGCCAATTTCAATTTTTATTGAAGTAGTCAATTACTGGCTTCAGTTTTGTATCAATAAGCTCCTGATAGTGTTTTTGATATTCAGTCTCATTCTTGGAATATACTAACTTTGTTATTATTTCTAATGTCATCTGTCTTTGGTCACTAGTAATATGCAATTTCTCCGTGGAAATATCCTGCTTAAAGCTTCTAAGAGTATGAAAAAGACATATCTGTAGAACTGCATTTGGTATTTCTTCACTAAGTACATCCCTTTCTGTCATATCCTTATCAGACATAATGCACACTGTTCTATCTGTAGAATTGTGGCGGTTAAAGATATGACCATGTTCTTAATAGTGATCTATCTTCAGAAGCAACTATCCACAATGCCACTATTTCACTCTAACAGTTGCCATCTACTACCATCATAATGTATAGTGGCATTCGAAGGTCATTCAGCTTGTATGTTGCATCTATCAACAATAGCTCAGGAAAATTTGAAAACATCTCTTGCATGATTTTTTTTCTGATACTTGCAGAACATTCTTTTCATCTTTTACGATCTCAACTATTGAATCAACTATATTAATTGAAATATATATCAAATAAAATACTATAACACTTAATAAGTTAAGGTATAATATAGTTCTTTTTAATGTAACTCTCATTTGTGACTGAGTAAAAGCGTATTGCACCCATTATCCTATTTTGAATTTTTTTCATGAAATGGCATGAAAGTATTAATTCACACTATATAAAATGCCATTTAAATAATACTCTCTATAACTGACATCAATATCACTCAGTAGACTAGTTAACTTTACAAATCACATGCATATCATTTCTCAGGTCAGTAATCAATATTTTTATCACAGGATTATCCTAACTAGATGCCTTTAAAAGCACTTTAGTTAAGTACGTGTCATAACAAGTTCCAAATAAAAGCCCAATGTTGTTTTACAACGTAAAAAAAATAGCAGCATATCCCTTCATGTCTTCTACCAGTGTGTTGAGATCGTTATCGGGAGCTAGAGTGCTGGCATGATTATGAATATCTTTCAGAGTTACAACCTTTCCAGACTCTTTGTACAGGTGCTGTGGTATCTACTTTTTATTTGGCAACATCTTCAGCATGGATAATGCTTCATTAGCTGCTTCATGACCAAGTTTTCTTTGTTTTTGGAGATGTTCAAATGCTACCTATATAGACATTAGAAAACCAACATATTAGCGGCAAAGGGAATTACAATATTGCCTTACTTCGTTAATTTCATGCATATGGTTGTGTTCTGAATTCATTGACTTCACAAAAAGTTTTGTCCGTTATCAGTGGTTTTCAATCTGATAATAAGAGGGCACTCCATTTGGAACGCCCTAAAAACAATATACGTCCGACGGAGGTGTACGTGAAAATACGTTTCGGCACAATGCACTAGTCTTACGTATGTTTCGTTCTTTTCCCTTTTGAACGAGAAACAAATTTCTTTCCACCATGAATACACGCATTATCCACCTCCGAATATTTCAGTTCTTGAAGAAAGGACTTTCTTGGCGCACGCTTCATAGCTGCTGTTTCAATAGTGCATGTACGTGACCTTCTAATGTACAGCTGGACGTACTAAGACTGTTGTTCAAATTCAGCTATTCGATCACGAAGTTCTTGGAACGAAGCAAATTGCTGTCCATTTTCAAACGTACTGGAGACAGTGATTTCTTTAGCAAGCATCGCAGTCATATTTGCGTCACGTGATGATGTGCATGCCGTACCCATAGCCAAAATAATTAACGATACCCGGGCTCGTACCCGTAGCCACTGCGTTATAAAAACGACTCTTCATTGCACAGTATGTACCATTCTGTATGTGGAGCATGCTTGTTCCAATAGCCGCATGCATGCGAGCGATGAATTCAACGCATGCGGGGGGGAAAGAACCTGTTGTGTAACAGAGGTCATGCATGTTAATGCCTGATCATGCAGGATGAAAGATTCTTAGCTAGATCTTTCTGTGACTGTACTATAGCTCGCTGGTCTGTGCGATAGTACCTTTTGTGGTGATATTATCTTTTCCCCGACGTGTGTTACATTGGTGGCAGCCCGGTGGGCTATGAACTTAGCGATCACCATCGCTTACGGCGCGATATATCATGTACAGTTTACGGGATGTCATACCGCAAGACCAAATTACAAAAGTACACGATTATTCTGGTGAATGGCTAGCGCATGCGCACTAACACCTTCTCAATACCAGGCCCTATTTTTTGGTCCCTCTAACTTTAATATCAAAATAGGACCTGGGAACGAGGCTACATATAATCACGATCATGTACCTAAGACTAGGCAACGATATACTTTGCTACAAGTTATATAGCTTTGCTCAGAGATAATCTTGGCTATGCACTACTCTAATATGTCGCGGAGTCTGCATCATGCATGCAGAAACATCATCACGAGGTCATAAATCACTTGCGGCTGCCGGATTTGGCTTGGGATAAAAGTATAAAGATCCAGTGGGTCTGACGCCGCGCACTAACGTTCAAATGTGTCCTGCATGCGAAAGACGTCGCGTGATGCTCTCCGACCCCATGCCAGTTTGCGTAAGTATAGATACATATGCATGCTCTCTTGCACGCGGTGTATTCGTCAAACTCCAATTACGATTGACACATATTCACCGCTACCTATATAATGTACAGCATATACAAAAACAGCAGCTGCATGTCCCCCTCATGATCGCTGCATGTTCATACTTCGGACTTCTAGCGTCTCCTGGATCAGCGCCCTTAGTCCACAGCACCAGATAGCCATGAAATCATCAAATGCGCTACCTTCAATTCCTCTTCGCTCTCTTATTTGGCCGCGGATTTTGGTACGAAGGTGCAAACCCAGGTACGGCACATTGACACCACAGGCATACTGGCGGCGGTCATGACCAAGAGCCTCCGCGTTGCGTCCGAAAACGCATGGACCACAGAAAAAGGATTCGACGCACAAACGACGATCAACGCACTGGGCATCCGATAACGAATGCGTCCATCCATTGCCCGCCGCAGCCATGACAAAATTAAAGGACAATCGTTATACGTTCGCTTTATATATGCGCGTTTCAAGTGTTACACGTATAACGATGTATATCATCGCTGTCGGATATGACATCACGTAAACTGTATGCATGATTCGATATCACGCCGTAAGCGATTGTGATTGCTCCCACCGCACTGCCGCCATTGTAACACGTCGATTGGAAAAGGTGGTATTACATAGACCAGAGAGCTATAGTATAGTCACAGACAGCTCTAGCTATGAATCTTTCGGGCAGGCCTCATCCTGCATGATCAGGCATTAACAATTAATTAACATGTCCTCTTTTACACAACAGGTTCGACCCCACGCATGCGTTGAACTGATTGCTAATCACGGCATGCATGCGGCTATCAGAACGATACATGTTGTGAGTCATTGCTATAACGTGTTCATGTTTATCTGAATGGCGACCGAGGCAACCGCGGGGGCATGCGCACACACCCTCTGACTCTTATCTCTGTCTTATAAATACGGGCTATTCCATTTAATGACCGCATACAGGGGTACGGATGACACCACAATAAATCACCCCGGACAGTTAATAAATCACCCTGAATATTACCAATATCAAAGCTAACCACCGTTAATAACTATTTTGCCATCCGTACACCTGTATACAGTTATTGAGTGGATTAGCCCAACGTTTCCAAAAATTGTGGAATAATTTGGCTTATATTTGTAATTCTGCATAATTCCACCATGCCAGTGAGATGTTGTTAGAGATTTATCGGCTATTTAATAAAACCTCGAGTATACTCCTAATCGTTGGCCTGACCCGCACAGAAGTGGAACAGAGACTTACCTTGCACCATGGATATTGTTACCAAATGAAACGCATGAGAGAAATGCTATGCTCCTTTCTTTTTAAATTTTTTTTTCTTAAAAATTAAGAATTTTGTGTTGAAAATACTTTCATTATGACAATTAAAAACTTGCATCGCATATCCAGTAATTTTAAAGTACTTGGCAAATTGATCACCTTATAATAACTGTGACCGTCATCACATTGTTTTTCTTGTAGATTCACTTCTATAGAATACTGTATGCATGATTGTAAGCAGCGGATAAATGATCTGCAGAGCGTGATATGGACCAATAGAATATGTGCATGCAACAGTCCAGAATGAGCTATTTTTATACATACATGGGACAGTTCATGCGAGAATGACCCCACGTTATAATAATTACAAGTAAAAAAAAACATTCTCTACGAGAAAGTTGGTGGGATATAGGATTTGATTATGACATTGGTGGTGTAAAAAGCAAGGAAACAAGGTCTTATCAGAAGGGAAAATGTCATAGTCCTATATTTAGCACATTTCTAGGGCATGTGTTGTTTGTGTGCTAAATATAGGACTATGACATTTTTCCTTCTGATAAGACCTTGTTTCCTTGCTTTTTACACCACCAATGTCATAATCAAATCCTATATCCCACCAACTTTCTCGTAGAGAATGTTTTTATTTACTTGTTTTCTTTATTTTTTTTCATACCATTTAATTATACAAGACATTAGTCTCGTACCCAGACCGTCTATGACGCAAGCGATTATCGCTGTAAACATAATCACTACGTCCATACGTATGGACGTAGTGATTATACTGTTTACAGCGATAATCGCTTACGTCATAGACGGTCTGGGTACGAGACTAACAAGACATAGGAGGCTGATAGTCGATTGTTTATCAAAGTATTATATTATATAAAAGCGAGTCCTCCAGCCGATTCTGAAGCTATTGGTGAAATTTTCATCGCTTAGAAATGTTCCTGTCCTGAGTTATTCGTTGCCAAGAAGAAGAAGAAGAATGAGAAGACGACCCGCCCCTTGTTCCGAGACTGGGTACGAGGACGGGCAGTACACTCTTGTTCTCAACAACCACGCGGTTCAGCGACATGAAACAAAAACGAAACTACTCATTTTTGACTTCTAGATCGATTGCTAAAACAAGCTACACGATCCGATCGTCGGGAGTGTTGTTACAGACGGGTCGCCTTTTTTTTAATGACATTCATAGTCGTGGTCAAATCCTATACAGTAGCGGCTCGCACATTGCGAAAAGTAACAGCTCGCACATTGCGAAAATAAGCCCTATTCATTGTGGTGTTAGGCCAGGGTTAGTGTTCTTTGCGTGACCCAATCGATCGCTGCAACCCACCGCTAATGAAATTCACACGGCCCAGGAATCTCATTAGATGGTAAACCACCCACCTGTTGATCATCCCAGAAAATATTATTTTATAATATGTACTTTAACCCTTTAGCTGAGGAGAAAACACCTGAACGGAATGGCTTTACCGTTTTTCTTCTTGTACGTATGCATGTGCATCTTGTGCACGTGATATGGCCTGTGTGCAAAAGTGAAGGGATAACAGCTCTATAAAACAATAAGATCATGTTCTACAGATACCTATATCCCAAGCTGAGTGAATGCATACACACATTGCGCCTGAATTGTGCTGTAGAGAACTTAGTGCATAAGTTGGGTTATCTAAGTGAAGCAATCCCACCGAGCCACACGAATCATTTACTACGATGAGCACTGGCTATGAGTCAAAAGGTCATATGCACCTGAAGAGACAAAGCAACAACAAAAAAAGGCGAAGTTTCATTGACCACTTACCCTTGTTAATGTATCACTGCACGGTTTGTGCGTACATCATCCCCGTTCGTAAACCCGTGCTGCAATGACCAATCAGCGCTCATTCACTCGTGTCCTTTGTATATAGTGTACGGGTGAAACACCCTACCTACATGTAGTACTCTAGACAGGCCCTACTATTAGTAACTTTCTTTTTCAACATACATCCTAAATGATGCATGCCCACGATAATAAATTGCATCATGCACGTGCTTTATGCATAGTCTTAGCGTAGAACATGATCTTATGGTAAGATGCAGTTATAGTTTTATTGAGCTGTTATCCCTTCACTTTTGCACACAGGCCATATCACGTGCACAAGATGCACATGCATACGTACATGTGTGTATCTACTCAACGTACGTATGTAGGTGGTTACGTGTATGGGTTGCTGCAGCATATTTGTGCCACTTTTGTTGTCAGGGTGTTACATGCGTAGCTGCTGGAGAAATACGCAAGCTGCCTTAATCATCGTGGACATAGAAAATACAAGGAAAAAAAAACGGTAAAGCCAATCTGTTTTCTCCTCAGCTAAAGGGTTAAAATACATATTATAAAATAATATTTTCTGGGATGATCAACAGGTGGGTGGTTTACATAAACTACCGTCTAATGAGATTCCTGGGCCGCGTGATTCTCATTAGCGGTGGGTTGCAGCGATCGATTGGGTCACGCAAAGAACACTAACCCTGGCCTAACACCACAATGAATAGGGCTTATTTTCGCAATGTGCGAGCTGTTACTTTTCGCAATGTGCGAGCCGCTACTGTATGGAAGTTTCTAACGAAACTTCCGATAATAATTAAACACCTTGACTCATGCTACTTTTTCACTCCAGTGGTAATAGAGACAAGTGGAGTTTTAGGACCAAAGACAACGGAGTTCCTGAAAGAGTTGGGGCATCGATTGAGGCAGGTGTCTGGAGAAGCCAATTCCTTTGCATACCTCACTCAGAGACTCTCAGTTGCCATCCAACGTGGCAATGCAGCTTCTGTGTTGGGAACAATTAAGATGGACAGTCAAGAAAGAGGAAGAGTTTTTTTGTATAAAAATTGCTGTATTGTATGAGTGAGTGAGTGAGTGAGTGCGTTGAGATAAGTATATGTTAGGTCGTGTTGTTGTTAGCCATATGTGTATGTACTCCATTATTGAACTACAAAGTTTATAAAAACATGATGATGGTCCAATTTGCAAAGATAACAGTATGTAGATAAACACACAAACACACATTTATACCTAGGCGTACACACATACACACACACACACATCTCAACATGTACATGCAAGGTCCGGTAGTCCAGCTCCACCATCAAATCTTGTTCCACTTCTCCATTTGGTTCTGGATCCTCGAAGACATACATTGGTATCCCTCAAAATGGCAAAGGACAGCCTGGCTCGTATCCATTTTGCAACTTCAGCAGATGTTTTTTTTTCCATTTTTTCAGCAACGAGTTGTATGACACATTCTGCTTCTCAGCCCAAAACTCCATCAACGGACACAACTAGTGGTGTAAATGAAGCACGCCGTGCTTCTGCTGCATCATTGTATTTCCTCTTCTTTTCTTCATCAGCTGATGATAGGACAGAGGCAACATCCCAGTGCAAATACAACAAAGTGTCAGTGTCAATGACACGTATACCAAACAACGCAACTGTCTGAGACTGCCATACCCCTCTAATACGAAGAAACCAGAGAAGGTATACCACATGCATCATTGGCTTCTTGAACAATTGGTTCATGGATTACGTCTTTGTGCACAAGAGATGCAAGGTCACCTAATGCATCCCTTACTTCATTGTGGCGTTGGATCACAAGGCCACCTTTTTTGCAGTCAAGGGCATGTGTTATGTTGAAAACATCACCACAACCATCACAATTTGCTGGTGCCTTCAAGAGAGCTCTGTAATAACTCAGTGCCAGGGACTCACGAAATTCAGTTGCTGAAAGGTCAGAATGATGGATAGCAATGGGCAAGACTGTTAACCATGATGAAGACTTACTACCAACTGATCTGGTTATGGCATGTCTTGTGCTTGGATCTAATGTAGCTAGACTGAATTTAGTTTGTCTTCATTATTCTGCTGAAAAATCTTGTGCATAGCTGATGCTGCTTCAGACATTTGGATGGAGTGATCAGATGTAGAAAACTGCTTGTAGTGCTTGATAGCATCTACGATGTTTGATGTGCCAGCTCTGGATGTTGTAAATGCAACTTTTGAAATTTCAACTGGGTTGCGGACTCCCATACCCCCCATTCGTGCAGGAAGTGCAAACAAGTGATGCTCTTGATTGGATATGGTGCCTGCAAAACCTGCTGGCCAGAACATCTGATTCACTGCATCTTGAATTGGGACATACTCGTTATCAATGTTAGGGAGTATGCACTGTAAGTATAACCATTCAAACGCAAAGACTTAGCTAAGGCTGAAAAGGCTGCTTGAGGTTTTGATTCAGCCACTTTGGACAGTTTGACAACACTGTTTGTCAATTCCATAATCCTCTTCTGTATAAACGCCTTGGTGCTGTCATGGTCTCAAATGAAACCACCTAGAAAATGATATCCTTTAACCATTTTGACTCCAAGGTGTTCAAATGCAGACCTGGCTTCTGTTTCATGATTACTATAAAAATTCATTTGTCAACCTCTGGGTAATATCTATATTTTGGTCCATGCTCACATAATTTGTCAAACCAGTCACATAGGTGGGTGAGTTTTGCTATGCATGAGGAGTTATCAGCATACCAATTTTGGATCCAGTTGGCATTATTGTTTTTGCCCCATATGTCTAAATGTACTGTGTATTCTATATATATTGAGGTACCATGCTATAATAATAATGTTATGTTTAATAATAATAATAATATTAATAAATCAGATCTAGGATGAGTATGTGTCCCTATGGTAGTTGAAACATATGGAGCTTGGGGAAAAGAAGCCACTGCCATTATCTCCTCTGTAGCCTCTAGACTTGCCACTTCCATGTGTCGGCCAAAGTCCATCGTACTTAATGAGATCTATGCCCGACTGAATCTCCACCTGGGCAGGGCTAATGCTACAGCTATCCTCTCTAGGATAGCACGTGTACTGTAGAGCTGTACTTTGTATTTAATCAGTGTTGTTTCTGTATATTCATGTCATTTAACAAGAAATAATAATAATAATAATGCAATAATAATTTAAATACAAGATACAAAATACACTGACGCACAATTACATACACATAACAATTCATGAGGGCCTAATCCTGGTGAGGATAGCCGAAGAAATGGATCTCATGAGGCAGGTGTTAATAATAATAATTATTATTATTACAGCAGGATAAAAGGACAAGAATAATTACATTATTATAAGGATAACTAACTTACAATAGATGCCGCTAACAAACGTACAGTTCTTCTAACCTATCCGGACATTTTCTCTCCGCATGATGGCCCTAGCCACTGACCTCACCAGTGACATGTTGAGGTGGCCATAGATGTCACCCAGCATTTTGGGTTTGGGAATGGCCTGGCTGATGGCAAGTAGAGAAGCAAGACGGGAAAAAACACTCTGGGCCTCCTTCCCCCAGTTACCGTATGTTTCTACAGCTAGGGGGATACATGTCCACCCCAACTCCTAGCATCTGGTGTCATTGGCCACATGCTTTCTAATTTCAGCAGCATAGGCTGCTGCTCCCACAGATGTACTGGCATTGTTGAGGGTTACTGGTGTAAGGGGTGAAGCAACAGTAACGTCAAAGGCCGCAGGCTTTCCTCTGTCCCATCCATGAACAAGGACATCCGCAGGGCGAGAGTTAACATGGTCCCTAGCTAAGCCATACCCAACTTCAACCCTCACAGAAAGGTGGGCCTTGCGGCAAAAGTTAGCAAAGATATCCCGCAAGTGATTGTGCCTTGCAACCACATCACCACCATGTCTGCAGGAGGCTGCATGATGACCTAGAGGGTCAAGGGCAATATCAGGACAATGTGGACACAGAGAACCTCCAGAGGTGTCAAGACCCAACCACCATCTGAGTGCTATCTGACATTTAGCAGAGTTAAGGTGCAGATCCAGACCAGTAGAACGGATGACTGAGATCCAAGAACCCGCTTGAGGGGCAGAAACAGAAAGGATCCGAGCCTTATTCACTGGAGAGGAGGAAGATAGCAGTGATTGGAAAACATGCATATCCAGCTTCTTAGACAGAGCTCTTTGTGGAGGCAGGTTGACCAGAACCTCCTCAGCTGTGATTGACTCATCAGGGGGAACCTGAGTATTGAAGCGGGTCACAGCCTGAAGCATGTGTATGTTATCGGTACTACCAAATCCTGATGAAGCAAGGGAAGCTATAAATGCAGCAGAACAGTGCAAAGCAAGGGACCGAAAGCCAAGCCCACCAAAACTTTGACTGAGTTGTGCTTGCTGCCAATTTGGGTCAGGGACGTCCACTGCAATGCAGGAGGTGAAGCATAGCCTTACCTCCTCATCAAAGAGCTTAAGATAGTCAGCACAATGGCTTGGAGGAGTGGCTCTGGCTAGATGTTCTAACTTACAGTAACTTCCACACATATGAAGAAGCGAAAAGGCCATGTGAAGGTCAACTGTAGAGACATCCACAAGAGCCTTAAGCAAGATCTTGGGCATTGCACATTTCTCAGCAATGAAGCGAGAACAGTGGACAAAATATCCAATTGGGGCCCCTAGGATGTCCAGATTGGGAAGGAGAGATGACTTCACCACTGGTGGAAATAGTGAATTACCACTCCTACTGAAAAGTTCACACTTGGAAAAATTGATGTAAAGCCCCAAGTGAGGACCAAGCTCTTCTATGAGGTGCAGAGCACGTATTACTGCAGACCTCTCCCCTGCTAGAACCCCATCATCAAGATACCAAGCTTCCAGAAGCAGCTGGAGACAATCATCATCTGCATCAATACTGGTAACAAGCTTATGGAGAACCAAGGCGAACAGCATTGGGCCCAGTGGATCACCTTGTTGGACGCCAGACTGGGAACTTACCTGGCCCATAGGGTGCCACAATGATGTATGAGATCCATAGCACCACGAGACCCATGGGAGAAGCTCTGGAAAGTAAGTAGCACACTCATCCAAAACTGCCTGCATCGATACCATATTGAAGGCATTTGACATGTCCACCTTGAACACTACAAAGTCACCACTTAACCAGTTTTCATCAATGCATCTCCTTAAGCTGTGCACAATCTTCTATGCACCTGCTTTACAAGTCACTCCAAATTGTGAGGGCTGAATGAGGAGATCTTGTCCCTTAGGATGGCACAGATGCATTTCCCTGTCAGCCTACGCAATGTTTCCCCCACTGCAATTGGCCTAACATCTGATGGGTTACCCTCCTTACCTATGTTCAGTGCAATTAGCCTGCTGCCTATCAAAAATGTTGCCACTGACACAGGGACCTTTCCAGAAGCCATAATATTCACAATGCCCTTAAGAGAGTCACCAATTGATGTGTGAAGGGGAATAGATGCAGCATCCAAAAGGTGCTGAACAGAGAGTCCTGAAGGACCAGCTGAGGTACCTTTAGGGAAGGATCTCAAGATCTTCAGTATGTTAAAGGTGGGACCTAGCGTAACAGGCTCAGAGGTAGCATTTGGGGTCACTGGAGGTGGACAGGCTGGATGCTTGGCCTGCAACAAGCACCAGGTTGTGTCACTATTGGGGGCAATGCCACTTGATAATAGCATCCGGCAAGCTTTGCCTGTCAATCCTGAGCGGCCGAGAGAAACTGCAGAATTGATCACTCTTCTGTTAATTCTTACCCATAGTGGCCTCCTCTGTGATGCTGCTGTTGTTCTCCCCACTTTTTGCCATTATCCAAAGAATGGATAGGTCATTATTCAACCACATTTTGCAAAGAGATTCTATTGCTATATGTGGATTGTGGCTCCCTTTGTGCTTCAAGGAAGGGAGGACACACTTTGGGAGCATGAAGAGCTTCAACCATGCCTCTTCAGTATTCTTTTGTAGGACATCTCTTAGAGCAGATGAGACAGCTTTTGCAAAAGCTGGTTAGGCTTTAGCTGGGATGTACCGCAGTTGGGTGTTTCAGTTGGCACACTTCCTCAAAAGTAGGAAGGTTGTGACTGATATCTGAAGAGGGGGTTGGAATAGGCCGCTGTAAAGAAACTGATGTGATGCTCCTCATAGGACATTGGCGCTGGTGAGAAGCTTGCTGGGAGTTAGAAACCAGCCTGGAACAGCTAGGGCAAACAAATACATTTTGGACCCTCAGCCATTCTGATCGTACACTCCCAGGAAGAGCACCTTTGGCATGGAGGGTCATGTGGTTGTGCCACATGGATGGAGCTATCTGTGCAGGGCAACCATCAACAGTGCATTGCTTCCTGCTGGAGGGAATTCCTGAAGAAAGGGTCCATCAACATCAACTTTCGAGCAAGATTGGCATCCATCAGTTCAATAACATCCTGATCATTTCTTCTGTTGCTGATAAGGCTCGTTTGTTGTCTGTCTCGTCCCCACATGCTGCTTCATGGCTAACTGTAGTCCCTTCTGAAGGTCTCGGCCATCATCTTGAGCCCTCAGTATTCCAGGTAGCAGTCAAATGGTGGCTTGGTTTGGACACCGCTAATGGTTTCCTGTGTGCCCTATGCTCAAACTGTGCATTAGATCCCCTTGGTCATCATGCTACAACGTGCAAAAAAAGAGGAAACGTAGTCATCCGCCACAACCAGCCGCGCAATGTGTTGGCGGAGACTTGCATGCCGTAGAGCCCACTTGAGCGTAAAGGTGGAGATGGGTAGAAATCTTACATCTGAGCATGACCATTCACGCCCTGCAGACATTTTGCTACCCAACTGGGCCCTTGGCAAACCAGCTGCATTTGATATTTCAGTGACATCACCGCTAAACCCCAAAATTGTTTCAGTAGAGGGATTGTCAGCTGGGGCAGCCGCCTTGTCCACTGAAGAGCGAAAGCATACTGAGAATGACCCCAAGTGCAATGCTTTGGGCTGGTGTTCTGTACCTCTGGTCACAGAGTCCTATGCTGCTTGGGGAAAGGAAGCCATGGACTCGTTTAAGATGCTTGCCTCCCGTATTGCCATCATTTCGGGCAAACCAAAGTCCGTTGTGCTGTCTGACCTGTATAGCAGGCTCAACTTGCATCTGGTGAGGGCAAATGCGACAGCAATCCTTTCCAGGTGGCTCCCATCTTAAAGTTTATTGAACTGTAGCATGATTTATTAATAATTCTTGCACGTTGTTTCTCCTTACCTATATGTGTAATATTATTAATAACTTGCTAGATTTGAAATAAAGATAAAAATAAAAAAAACTATGAAGCAATGGAGTCTTTTTCTCTTCTGGCTTCTCGCCTTGCAACTAGCTCCAACAGGGCTAAGGCTGAGGTCCTAGCTGCCTTATATGGGAGGCTGAACCTCAACCTAGTAGAGCCAATGCCACAGCCATCCTCTCCAGGTGTTTTGTCCCTGTCTAGTACCTATAGTAGGGTGCATTTAATTACCTTAAGTTGGCGTCTAGCATTGATGCAGACGATGGTTGCCTTGATTTACTGTTACAGACCTAGTACCTTGATGATGGGGTTCTTGCAGGTAGTCGTCCTGCAGTGCTCCGAGTGGTGCATCTGTTAAAGGAGTTGGGCCCTGCTCTGGTTATCCATATGAATCTGACCAAAGGGGAATGTTTTGGTAGGATGGGTAACACTTCCATCCCTCCTTCTGTGAGAAATTCACACCTGCCTAACCTTGACATCCTTGGGACACCAATAGGCAATTACCTGCATTGCAACCACATCATAAGTGAGAAAATTTCCCAAGCTAATTAAGGGGTTGCTATCAGCTCTGGTGGAGGTAGCTGCAGCTGATCTTCATGTGGCAACATCTCTCCTTCGGATCTATGGCAGTTGCTGCAAACTAATTCACCTAGCAAGAACCACTCCTCCAAGTACTTCCCATGATTCCCAACGGTTATTTGATGAAGAGGTAAGGCATTGTTTCTGCTTATGCATGGCAGTCGACATTCCTGATGTTCATTGGCAGCAAGCACAACTTAGCCTCATCTTTGGAGGTTTAGGCTTTCGTTCTCTTTCTCACCATTGCTGTGCTGCTTTCATCACTTTTTTATCACTCTCAGGTATCAGTAAGGTTAGCAATAGGCATTTAGTGAGTGCCATTATTAGGTTCAACCCTATTGTATCCCCTAGTGATGCCATCACTGTAGAAGCTATTTCATCCTCTCCTCCTTCCCAGCATGGCTTGACCATGAAATTTGACGGTCATCTTTTTCACTCAGTTTTGATGACCTCCTCTCCTGCTAACAAGGCACATCTTCTTCCTCTTCTGCTGCTCCTGCTAGCTCTTGGCTGTCAGTTGTTCCTTCTGTTGGTCTTGGATTGCATCTTGAATCTTATGAGTTCATTCTGCGACCAGTGAGATGGTGGCTTGGCATGAACTCTACTGCTAGATTGTCTTGCCCTTTCTGTCCAGACATTGCTTTCGACCCACTTGGCCACCATGCAGTTTCATGCAGACATGGGGGTGATGTGGTCATTAGACACAACCGCTTGCGAAACATTATCACTGATTTGTGTCGTTGTGCCCACTTATCTGTACGAGTTGAAGTTGGTAGAGGGCTCTTAGGATCTCACACTTATGCACGGCCAGCGCATGTGCTTGTTGATGGATGGGATAGGGCTAAGCCAGCTGCCTTTGATGTTACTGTCACCTCTCCTCTTACCCCGGTCACTCTGAATGAGACCAGCTCCATGAAGGAGCAGCAGCCTTGGCTACCGAAACCAGAAAGCATGCAGCTAATGATGCTAGATGCCAAGCACTCGGATGGTCATGCATTCCTCTTGCCGTGGAAACTTTTGGCAATTGGGGAAGAGAGTCACAATGTATATACTCAAATATGGATCCCAATATATGCATGTACTTCAAGTATCCACCTGGTATATGCTCTAATATCTATGGTATATGTTAAGAATCCACAGGTGACAATTATTCATCGCGCGTATTCTCGAAGTACGCAAACTACAATGAATTATGCAACATGTCCAAATCTAGATAACTTCGATATTATGAATTCAAAAATTAACTTGAACCACTCCAATGTGAGTTCGAACGTAGAACATTATGGACATATGCGGCGTTTACCAGTTGAACTATAAGCGTCCGTACGTATCTAAGATATTAATGATGCATGGCATGGGCTTAACATGTGGTCAAGGGAAATGAGGAATGGCGGTGTGTAGGCCAGGGTTATGTGTTAACGCACGTGTCACGTGTGCAGTGCAGTGCGATGTTGACCAGTGGGTCATTTTGGCAACAACAATGCGTAATTGTGTGCTAGTGGTACATGTATGTTGACCAGTGGATCAATGTGTCTACCGGAAGCTTGGGAGGCCAATTTTGATCGGTCGGGAGTCAATCCTTGTAACCAGGTAGCCCAGCAGGGTGGTGAATTGGCCGCCCATGCAACCCCCAAGGAAAAAAATCTTGCATGCCATCTTGCAAAGAATCATGCTAAATCTTGCAAGAATCATGCATGATTTTCGGACAATCATGCATGACCATGCGTGATCATGCAACGTCTTGCATCGCACATGAAAGATTACGGGTAGAGTACGGATTGGTTCGAAAATCATGTCATGCCAGAACTTGCAAGATTTTTTCCCTTGGGCCAGTCATTTACAGCTCATTCCTTACAACTTTCTGTGCCATGCGTGGGTGATTGTGTGTGTATGTGTGTGTGTGTGTTCGTGAATGTGTCTGTGTGTGTGTGTGTGTGTGTGTGTGCAATAACGCGAAAAGAATGCTCGTAATTTTTTTTCCAATAACAATCCTTACGTCCTCTTCTTTCTTCACGAACAAATTTAGTTTGAAACATTTGTTCCGTTTTATGTTACATGTACATGTATATACCTTCAATGTTCTTATATCATTACTTACACCACCACTGTCCTGCAACTCTATTTATCTATCCAACTTTATTGAAGAGGATGATCAGCATTACAAATAAACACCTACGTTTACGTGTGCAGAGGTGTAAACTGTTAACTCCTCGTGTGCACATTTTTATGGGGGAGAAACTACGCTCAGAGATAATATATATTGGAACCCACCCCCACAACACCAATTAATAGGGCTAGCAAGGGTGTTGAAGCCATACACGTATAAGCACACAGAACATAGAACATTAAAGTCTTTTCTGGTGCCATTAGTTGATTTCTAAGACCCTTTGATTTCTGCATAATTTTCTTCTCTACCTTCTTGTACAGCTCCATCCAAGCATTAGCTTGGCAAAGCCACGTATCGTCTGCAATCATATCTAATACTGTGTTGGAGATGCCTTCATTCCAGTGAACCAGTATAAATTGACCAAAGAAATTAAAATATCTTCACTTTGCTTTATTTCTAAGACTGCTTCGTCATTGAGGCATGTATGCATATGTATGTTATCTCTGGCAAATAAATAACAAGGTAGATTGAACGCGTCCATTACACTTTCGAGGAGTGTGCAGTGCCCAAACAACTTTTGGTACGAGCCAAAACATGCCCACACCATATTATCAACATATAGCACTCACAAAATATACCTTAAGTTATCGTCTTACCAGCCAGCATGGAGATATAGGTACACAAAGTAAGGGACTCCAAAAGTCAAACAAAGGCCTGAAACGCGCGTGACCTTTGCTGGGCTGTTGTCGTACAAAAATCTACTGAATTTGACAAAATATGTAACCCTGTTCCTGCCTTTTCCAGCGATTTTGCACGTTTATAGGTGCGCTTCTCACTAGATAGCGTGCATTGCAGACAGAATATACGCGTGCGTGGGTGGGTTTCCAATCCCTCTATATATTATCTCTGCTATACTTTTTAGTAACTTGCATGATCATGCACGCACGAAGTATAACTAAGTTTGGACTGTAAATGACAGTTAGTATTATGATACCCCATGCATGCATGAACGCACACATGCACGTGCACACATAATTCACGCACGCACACACTAACAGGAATACACAACCACACACACTATCACCCACACACGCGCACGTGTACACATATACACGCGCACACTTTACGTATAGTCTAATGATTTTATAATTGTGCTGATTGCTGCAGTACGAGAGAATCGGAACCGATCGACCCAAGCAGCGTTAGAATTTTTATACATATTGCCGGTTAATTGCTATTTCTCTGCCTATCGAATAATGTCCAAGCCGCCAAAGGCAAAGGGCGAACACGAGGAAGATATCTTCAGTTCCATAGATGGAAGAGGTAATCCCAGATGTAGGGAATGCCAAGGGAATGCGGAGCGATGCGGAGGAGATTCGGAGGGTTGTTTGGGGTGCATTGGGGATGAAGAGGGATGTTGAGCTGATACGTTTGGGGGTGTATATAAATATATATTAGTATAATTACATACTTATTTTCTGACGATTCTAGATCTAGCGTACTATATTTGCCACGCTACCAAATTACCAGCTGACCTAGTCGCAGCTATTTTAAGGCTCGTGGCCCGTAGGCTTTAGGGTGGCGGGGGGAGGAGTCGTCTGTGAAGTTAGTTCCGCTTGCCATCAAAATAACTAATTTGCACAAAAGCCCAGCACAAGCCGTACAGTAGTAAGTTGGCATATCAATAGTAAAGCTATGGCGATATGCCAATAGTAGGGGTAGGGGGTGCTCCCCCCATCCGCCCAGCCAGCAAGTATGCGGGAGCGCGCTGTAAGTTCCCCCCAGAGACCTAGAAGCTTTTTGAAAAATTTCCTCTATATGGCCCAAACAAAAGCTCCGCGCGCAGTTACAAGCCATAAAATTCTACTGTGGTTCCCCTCTCACTGCTGGCTCCACCCTTACATAGGCGGCCGAGACGGCCGGGGGGGCAAGGGGGCTTTGCCCCCCATTTTACAAATAGGGGGGCGGAAGTATCATTCAGCCCCCCCCCCCCCCCCCCCCCTTCCAGGTTTTCGGTAGTACAGCTATTTTATTACATTAAATTCTGTGAGCATGCATGACTTCCGCGAGTTACATTGTGATTAATGGTACATTGATGCGTGTGCAATGCAAGCGCTTCAATATAGAATACCGTGTGTGTGGAGGGAGGGGGGGGGGGGGCCGGGGCGGCAATTTCATGCATTATATATTGACAGTGTAGGCATAAAATCTCATAGTGACGTATATATAAATGTACGCGCGCATTTTCAACCTGTTGACATTGAAGCGATCATAAACCGCTTCACTACATCGGGCTTCGTCGTCGCAATGAACTTTCTTGTATGTCGCTATTGCTTGCGCGTATTCTTTTTAAAAATACATGCGTGAAAATTTATTTTTATATTTCCACCGCGAATACATACCGCGACACATCCCCCTCCGAAAAAAATGGCCCGCGTGTTTTTTTAATTTTTTATAAACGAGCGTATCGACGTAAATGTGAACGCAGCTGCTAGCTAACCATGTTGGAGTACCAGTTCTTTCCTGAAATGTTTTAACAGGTATATGGAAGCGTTGAAGCGTTAACGAGTACAAAGATACGCTTCATAAATACGGGCCATTTTTTTTCGGTGGGGGGGGATATATCGTGGTAATCTACAGTACATGTACATGTATTCGCACGTCAGCAGAATAATTTTTAGCGGAATTTGAAGCGTAAAGTGTGAAAGCTTCTGGGAGCTTACAGCGCTTCCCCGCACCCCCTTGCTGCATGGCTAGAAGGAAGTGCCCCGGCCACTAGACAAGAGTGCCGGGTAGAACGCCGTAGTAGAAGAACCATCCAGTAGTGAATGTGGGGGTGCAACCCACCCCCCCCCCCCCCCCCCCACACACACACACACACACCCGTTTGTATTGGCCAATCGCAAGGGCACACACCCTACCCCTCAGTTGTACTTTTCCGCCCCACCCCAGGTTTATTTACCTTCCGCCGCCTATGCCTTATTGTTTTCCAGACCCCCCCCCCTCCCCCCCCCCCCCCCCCCCCCCCCACAAATATCCCGACCAATCTACGCGGTCGATATAGGACAATGTGACGTCATTGACCGGGGACTAATGATCTTCACACGCCTTCTTTGAAGTACTACCTCTCGATCTAATATTGGACTTTTGAGTGAGGAGAAAATGCGGTTTTATGAGCATCTCGATCTGTCAGGTTATTTAAGATATTGAAATAGAGTGGATTGGGACCATGAGAAGAGTGGAATAATGCATGATGTTTGCTATGCCAAGACTGATGTGCTTTTGTTATTGAATCAGATCTAGAGAAACAGATAACAACATGTTTTCAAGTGTCAATAGAAGATAGAGCCGAGCGACTTATCTCACAAGCAGAATCAACGCTGACTCTATTGCAATATTCAAAACAGTGTGCTCGATTGAAGGCTATAAAAGAATATACCAGGCAGGAACTTATGGAGAGAAACCAAAGTCGACAAAAGAGAGCTAAAATGCTACTAATGGTTTGTTGCCTTGTATTTGTGAGCTTAAATATTTATATGACTAGGTAGGTATATATGTATGTGAATGTAAATTTAGAAAGAAACTTAGTTGGATATGCATTTTGTTAGTTGATGGTATGTTGTGCACTTTGTTCACGCCCAGATTTCAGGTGCAATTTTCCATTCTTTTTAACTGCCTTAAATAACTCTGGTCAGCTTTAGATATCAGGATTGAGCTCATATATGAGTTACAAAATATATGTATCATCAACTACCAAAATGTATTTAACTTGAGAAAACATGATAGAACCGTTCCTTGACTCAGTAATGTACTTCAAATCCTCATCTGCAAAAATACATAATTAATTTTTAAAACCTAAGCACATGTACAATCATATTGTATCATGATTCAATCCCTCACAGAGACCTTCCTTTAATGTGTGAAATAGCTGTCAGCAGCTTTGCCTATCAATCATATAATAGTGTGTTCCTTTACTGCTGCAGGTAAATGTTTGCTTCCTACTCGATTGTACTGGCTCTATGTTGCCGTGGATTACAAAAATCAAAGAAAATATCCTAAATTGGAAAGAATATTTGCTCAAAACATACAACCGTCATAAATTTTCGTTTGCATTTGTACGCTACACAGACTTTGATCAACCTGAAGAATCAAGAACAAGCTTCATCGACTTCACTGAGTAAGATCTCATCATGTCTGGCACAATTTATGTACATTGAGTAGGAATCCAATTCGTTTATACTTACTTTTTGTGTGTACACACCACTGACGTCATTCCACTGCAGCATGCAACGCCGAGCGCAGCGGTCGCCATTGTTTTATTGTGTGACTCGACGACATAATATGGATTGTGTGTAACTTGCTCAGACACTTTGTGTACTAGTGTGGCGCTACCGAGGGTTACACGTTTGTCTATTGGGTCCTGGGCTCCGGCGTATTGCGCGTGCTACCGTCACTACGGCTGCGGACTTTTCAAGTGCACAAATTCTATACAGGCAGATCGATATCTGCTACATTGCAAATTCAAATTTTCAATTGCGCTAATAATAATAGGAGCTGGATTGCTCATCAGCAGCTCTTTTCTTTTTGGTCTGTAAACTTTAAATTGCATTGGCTGGCCTGGATTTAGAGGGACATATTCCATTTTCCATTTTCCATTCGAGTATTCACATGGAGTTTATTCTTTGTTTTTAGAGATGCAGAGGTGTTCTCTTCCTTTGTGGAGCAGATCAATATCCCGAGCGGCTGTGGCGGAGACGTTGCAGAGGACATTTCAAGTGGCTTAAAGATTGTTACTGAGATGCTTAGCTGGGATCATGGAACTAAGGCAAGAGATATTCATAGAGGGAGGCTTATTAAGAGAGCATGTGTATATCCAAGTTAGCCAATTTTCATTTTCTGCAAAGACATGATGGGAAAATAGGGCATGCCACTTAAGGTCTAATGTACCGGTCGTCCTCCCGGGGGGCATACATTTGTCTACCGCGGTGTACAAAAAATATATTATTACTGCCAGTTTAACCAAGGATTATTAATTATTACTGGTAGCATCCTTTTTACATTTGACGGTGCATAATCGTTGTACAGATCCTTTAGAGCTTGGCCCAGAATTGCCAAGGTATAATTCTTTTTCTCTTGTCCCAAACCAGAGCTTCATATTGAAGCTACACGATCGCGGTACACGTTGATGCTATGGAAGTTCTATACTAATTACGCTTATCACATCGAATAGTTTCTCTTTGACGCTCGGACTTCAGACTAGAGAAAAAAAATTAGAGCTTGCCAATTTTGGGCCAAGCTACAAAGGACCTCTACAATGAGCATGCACCGTCAAATATAAAAGGGATGCTAAACTGGCAGAACTTGAATAATACACCACGGTAGACGCGAGGACGCCCGATACATTAGACATTAACTCCTGACAGAATTAAGCAATTACTGCTGTAAGTATTTATTTCTGAACTCACCAGGTACTAATTCACATTGCTGATGCACCTTGCCATGGAACTCAGTACCATGACACAATGGTTGGAGACAACCATCCTGAGGAGAGCTCCAGCATCAACGACCAATTAAATCAGATATTCAGACAGCAAATACAATATTATTTTGGCTTCATTAAAAAAGTTGACACAGAAAAAATGATAACAGAATTTAATAAAACATTACACGATCTTGGTGGTGGACAAATGTACATACAACAGCATGATGCTACCGATCCTAGTTTGATTGAAAAGATAGTATTTGAAACATTAATGGACAGTATTTCAAAAACTTTAGCACATAAAAGTTTATGCTGCCCACCAAAAATCAATAGTATGCCTAATATGGATAGTTTTGTAGAAGAGAGGGGACTTATAACACCACCATTCAATCCAAGTGTTACTGAAAATGAAATTCGTCTTGTCTTTCCTTCCCTAATCGCAAACGTCAAGAGATGCACAAAATCGTTTGCTGAAGGAAAATGTCGGCGTGCTTATCATGGTACCATCGTTGACACAAATGAACGCGTTGTTCTGAAAGAAAATAAAGAAGATATTGAATTGAAGCGATATCTTGAAAATTATCATGCTCACCTTACTTCAATAGTGTACGCTGAAATGTTCAATAAAGAAAAACCATCTGGTGTGAAAATAATTGAATTTGTTCTTCCTTCATTGTTTCTCTTCAAAATTGATTTAGTTTGGAAATGTTTTTTTGTTGAACCATACATAGAAGGTGACTTCACAAAGTTCAATAACAATGGTGGCTCTTCCATAAAGCCACCAGATCCATCAGATATAAAGCTATCATCAACCAATGATGCACTTCAGGCGTTCAGCCACTACAGCTGGCAAAAGTCAGGGCATCAGATCCTAGTTTGTGATCTTCAGGGAGTTTTGACCGAGAAAGGAGCATTGCTCACAGATCCATCTGTCCATTCGGCCACTGAAGATGTACATTTTGGTATCACTGACCTTTTACAATCTGGCATTGACGCATTCTTCACTACACACAAGTGCAACAATGTTTGCAAGGAAATGAAACTTAATTGAGCAATTGCGATGAAGCCAGCCACCAGTTTGCCGTATGGAATAATTAATAGTGTTTTTAAAAAATTCAAATTCTAAATAGAATAAGTTCATGCATTATTTAGTGTTTTTGTAGTATTCTGACTATATATGTTAGCGCTTGCGATGCATTTTGTGCATACATAATTTTCTGTGAGTGTGCATGTGTTTGTCCTTAGAGCCTCATTGCGTGGCTGATACGCTATAGTTGGTGTCATGCAGAATGAGCCAGAGCGCAGAGGTTCTCATGGAAGTACCCGAATCAAGGCCGTTGTACGTACGAGCTTTCCTCGACCTTCCGGACAAATTCACTGACGGGGGGGGGGGGGGGGGGGGGGGGGGGGGGGGGGATTTCAGTCGCGCTTTGGCTGAAATGGTTCGAGCTGTATGCGAAACGGGCACTTACTCTCACCAGAGAGTGGGTCCTAAGAACTAATTTTACCGCTGGAAGACGAACTGCTTTACGTAGTAAGCTAGCTACTAGGTCTTGCAGATAACGAGACTGCAAGAGAAACTGGCCCGGCAGAGGCGGATCCAGGGGGGGGGGGGGGGGGGGGGGGGGGGGGTTGGGGGTTGCAACCCCCCCTTTCATATATGGTAACGCACCCTCTTCTGCTAAACAGCCCCTCCCCCTTCCCCGCTTTTTGTATCGGGCCTGAAGCGCTGGACAGAACCCCCCCCCCCCCTCCCGCTTTTCGTATCGGGCCTGAAGCGGGCAGCACCTAGTCTCGGCCCCAGACCAATATGACGCAATGTTTATCGCATAATGTATAAACAACGCTCATGTATTTCGTATGGGGCGGAAGTGTACCAAACGCTGGAATTCGTTCGCACTTTAATTATGACGTATGTACATAAACTTTGCTCGACCCAGACCCACACACTACGTGTAATGCACCTATCAATGGTAACTGCAACCCCCCCCCCCCTCCGGGACATATAGGGGATTAGTGGGGGATTTGACGGCTAATCAGATTATTGCGGTGCGCATTTGACTGTACATGTACACGGGGATTTGACCTCGACCGCGGAAAATGAATTTTAATCGATAACAGCTTGTGACTCCCCCTATCGGCGTGTTTTGCAGCTCAAAACTTGTGACGACCTTGGCACATTCACGGTAGGTACGCAACATCATACCTAGCCTGTACCTCACCGGATACAAGAACATGCGCTTTACCAAACTACTAGTACAATTATAACTACAACTCTTATAGTAGGTACTTTACCAAAAAGTTTCAAACAAACATTCATGCATAACTAAATGCATCAGTTTAAAGACCATATTGAATGGTTTTCAAAACAGTTTTTATCTTTTTTGTAGCTTAATCCTAACCGGAGAAACGGGCCTTTAAGTACCGATAAAACAATGTATGGTGAGTGATGCGGAGATATTATAAAAACTGTGATCGCGGTAATGCCTATATTCAAACGGTCATAAGATTATTGTCTTTCAACATTTCGATTCCAAATTTGATATGAAGAATGCCATGTTGTATAGATCTACACAAGTAATCTGCATTTAGGGAAGAAATACTATTTTCTTAGTGAAATTGTAACGTGTATTTATCGATGTATTATGCATTAAACTAAATTTCTTGACGTCCGTTTGAATGTTTCAAATAAATTAAAGATCAAATTGCGCCAGGTAATTAATGATAAGAAAGACACTGGGGTACGTTCAGACAGCATTTTATGCACTGGAGCGGCTTGACTTCTTACTAGCATATCATTTGATGGGTTATTGAGAGAACCATGCAGGTATGGCTCCAGCTGATGCTCAAGAACTTCAAGAGTGCTTCTTACAGCCAAGCTCATAACTTCATTAAATTGGGATTCCTCATCACTGGATAATTGTGCTTACAAACACAGTAGAGTCTCATCCTCTTCACATATAGCTTCTCTCCAAAGACATTTGATATTGCAGTTAGAAAGAAAGTTGGTTTCTGTATCAGGTCCCGCAATGTCATTGTGCACATCTTTATCACGGGAACCATTTCAAGGTTTGCCTTACATTCGCTATTACTGTAATGGATCTTCATCCAAGGCCCAGTTATGAATTTTCCAATCAATCCTAGTACTCTTAGCTGAATTATTATCGATTTATTCTGTAAATCATTAATTAGGCTAGTCTTCAAACTGTTTTTGCAGTAACACATATTTTGCAGATAGTACAATAATCTATCTTTGATCTTAAAAAAATTTCCAGCCAAAATAAAACATTGAATTGATTTCCTACATATCGAATAACAGTCCCTGCATGGCTTAACATTTTCACAACGCAAAAAGTGCTTAAAGCCACTTGGGTCTCCTGTGCCCTGTTTAAATCGCATCTTGGTTAGCCCATATATAACATTTGCCACTGCACAATCACTGCGAAATGTGCAACTTTGTATCCCATTGTCATTGTCATATACTTTTAATGTACTTCTAATCTTATTCGATATACCCTCCAGTGGATGCACATTACATTTTAACTCTAAAAGTGTGTGCTGAAACAGTTCTTCTAGTTTTAACCATACACAGTGATTGACACTAACCCTATCACTCATAGTACATTGTAAATGATTATGAGCTAATTTTTGAAACTACATCTAAATTAAAGCAGGCTGAATATGCCATAACAGCATCATTTATCGAATTGGCAATGTGGGTATAATAATCATCCGTTTTTCCACCAGGAAGCTCATTAATCTACAACACATTAGCTTTTCCTCCAGTGGCACATATATGTACCTCATTGATATGTGAACCATGCATCAATACATGTTGCATCCCATGCTAATGTTATGTTATCTTGTGTAACTAAGAGTTCTCCAGACTGGATGTCACTTAACACACCCATCTCATAGGCCATACGACTGATTGTAGCCACACTTGGAAGGCTTTGTACGCAATCTCCAGTCATTTCTTTAACTACCATTTCTATTACTGTTGCAGCAGTTTCAACAGAAACATTATTAAGAAGACAATAGTATATGCATTTTCTGATAGGTATATCATACATTTTTTTTATTTCTCATGGTATCACTATTGTTAGTTTTAGGTTGATTTTAAAAAAACGGTCTTTGCATGCATGGTTAACGCATCTCCCGCAATCCTATAAACTTGGTCTGTGGCGAAAATAAATTATTGCGCACAGTCCAAAAATTCTGAAAGTTGCATATAATAGCGCTCATAGATCAATACAACGATGCAATGTGTTTATAAATAGGACCCGAGTATACACCCTCAAAAAAGGGCGTATTTATGTGACTCGAAGGTTGATTGGATTACATAATTCTACAAAGAAGCGTATTATAAATCCAATTTCTACATCTCCTAACAGAGTATTGATTCCTTTCTATGAAAACCAAATTCTGTTTTAATACGACAAGCAATGACGTAGCTGTGACACATTCAACGGCGAGCTGAAAATGAGCGATTGCGCATAGCCAGATCGTCCTAAAAGTTACAAGGGAGATAGAAATTGCTTGCCTGCAACGTTTTTTGGCATTTGTGAGGAGGACCCGTCATTGGAAGAGTACAATAAACAACGTTGACTTTTTACTCTAATTAAAAAGCAGTACATCTTAATTTAGATATTGCGTACGATGTTACATACAATACTGCGTGAAAGAGCGCTCAAAGCTTCATGATCCAGGCAAATTTGAAGTATTATCGTCTTTAAACTATCGAGAACTAGATTTTCAAAAATACCTACCTCTCTTAACCTTCGTATAAACCAGTCACAATTTTTACTCAGATATTTGGATATGCGGAAGTACGTTACGTGAAATGATGTGAAAGTACCTACAAAGTTATAGCGGCACAATATCAGCTGTATACCTACAAAAGCTAACGCGCGTTCGTTTTGAATAGCAGGAACGAAACCGTAGGTTATAAAAGGTATCAAACGTAACGGGACTGGGTCGAGGAGGGGTCATTTGAACAGTTATTAGTCCCCAACAGTGGGGCATTTGATTTAATAAATGTCAAATCCCCCATATGTCCCGGATTGGGGGGGGGGGTTGCAGTTACCATTCATAGGTGCATAAGTATGGATACGGTCGAACAAGCTATGCGTTTCGCGATGACAGAACTGAAAGTGGAGACATTCAAGGACAAGCAGAAGGAGGCTATATGTAGCTTTGTATATGGCCGTGATTGTTTTGTTATTTTGCCAACAGGATACGGTAAAACTCTATGTTACATTCTGTTACCGTACGTTTACGACCACCTTCGTGGAAAGACAAGGTCTTCAATTGTGATTTGCGTGTCGCCTTTGAGGCTTTGACTGATACGGGGTCCATACCGTCGCCATAGCTTTAATAAGCTTGATAATTATCGGATGTGGTGAAGCGATAATTGTTTGTTTAGCGTAGTGTTGTTGATTCTAAAGAGGACCTCCGACAATGAAGTATCGAGGACATGCACTGTGCAAAATACAGGATATGCGCTATTGCGTATATTTCGAGTATACGCATGAATATACGCCTTGAAGTATCTCACTGGTATATTGAACCAATTTCGCACTGCGTATAATTAGAGTATCCTCAAATGTATCACGTGGGCTCATGGAGGATTCTCAGTCTCCGGATACCACTTCGTGACACACTGTACCTACGTTGACCGTATACTGTTTTGACGCCAGCCGATTTTGTTCGTTGTATACTGGCTTGATTATGTATAAAAATATATATGAACGTTGGTCCCTCCTCTGTGGCTGAAAAAGCCATGTTCAACAGAGCATTTCTTGCACATCAGCACCAGCAGCAGCTGTTTGCTGGGTCTGGGCACCACCTGTCCTCCTTTCCACCTCTCCACCGGCTGGGCACAGTTCGGCCACACAGTGCACACAGTACAGTCCTCTCGGGGAGGTATGCTGTTGGAAGCAATGTACCTTGGGGTTTCCAGGTCAACTCATGCCCACCTTGGGTGCAACTGGGGCAGCACAGATGGTGGGAAAGGTCAGGGCACCCGTTCCCTCCAATGTGCAGCTCCAGGATAGTACCCAAAGGGATTCCCCCCCAAACACCTCTTGTGTACAGTCAATCTCATCTGCAGGATAGTCCCTCCTTACCTCAAAGAACCCACCTGCCCTCTCAACAGGTCACATGATGTTCGCTTTTGGTGTGTGTTGAACATCATCCTCATGTTTCGTTGAGTCCGCTGTTTTGATTTGGTTTCCATCTGAAAGACGTTTCACTCATCACTACAGACCGTCATCAATGTAAAAATACTAACACCACACACACAGCTTTTCAGTGTGGAGGGTATTAGTAGATGATACAATCAGATTTTTCATCAGAATTATATTTTTATTCCAAATACCAAATCATCCATGGCCGATGGCAATAACATGCTTGCCCTAAAAAAAAATTTAAGAAATCAACCAAAACATATTTTATTATACCACACATGGTACAAGATTGTAATGGTGTGCAGCAATTCTGGATAGCCGGCATTTTCACAAGGGTAGCTTTTCCATGCAGGATTGAGCCTATACATGTATATTATGCATCTATCCATCAGGCACTTGAATTTATAATTAGCTACAAGTAAAAAGTTGTTAGAAGGATAGTATAATCATATTATAGCACATTTGGGGTCATGGCAGTGAATGGGGACCAAGTGCAAGCATCAGCATGTAATTACAATGTACACATAATTATACATCAGTCAAGTAGTGACCATGCACAAACGATTACTAACCCTTACCCGACATATGGTTTCTTTTTCTCTCACAGATTGCACAACATGTGCACTCTAAAAGTAGTAAGCTAGGTTGCCAGACCCAGAATTATAAGCCCCACCCACATGTCAATGAACCAACAACCAGAAACAAATTGTTGCAGACACGTATACATGCAAAGTGTTACAGTAGCAACATGTTCCATGCAGTTACAATTTCCACAAAGCACTTGGACATTGCATACTCAGTGAAACCATTAAATTCAGTTTCTCATTCTGTGGCAGTGTGTGTTTACTGGAGTATGCATGAATCATGCATTGGTCATTGTGGCTGGATTTTGGGAGTAGGAGCAGCGCTGGAGATAATGCTTCAACCACATATTTCTTGACACATCCTTCAGAGGGACATCTTAACTTCTCACCAAGGTGTTTTCTGCCATGCTTTTTCAGAGCAGTAATGGACCTGAAAGATTGCCTGCAAAAGCACTTATAAGGTCGATCATTGCTGTGGACCATCATATGGTCCACAGCAATGATCGACCTTATAAGTGCTTGCCAGCACTATTGTTCCGAGTGGGTCAAAAAGGGTATAATTGGAACAAATGCTAAACATGCCGGAAAAATGGCGTCATTAAACTCATTATCTTAGTGCATTGTTTGGAGCCACTTTTTGCACAACCAGAATGAAACGCAGCAACATAGAGAGTCTAGGCATGTAGAAAGGACCTTTCTCTACACATACGTACCTAATTCAGATGCAGAAAGTTTTTTATACTCCGCGGGGAGGTGTTTCTGTTGTACGCATGTGCAATTGGTGCGGAAGACTACTGTTAGTCTGATTCAAAGTGTTCCCGTCTGGAAGTTTTTCTAGACATGCCACACCATCCTAAATTACGTGCTGACATTGTTCTATGTGTCAAGATACATTTCAAAGTGGCTCTGTTATAATCTTGCTAGTTTTTCGAGCACAAAAAGTACGAATATTCGAATGGTAGACTGGAATACGACACAACGCTGTCTCGAGAGAATGCTTTCCTTCATATTGTGGATGCATTTTATTGCATTCAAAGTACTATGCGATTGTTCAAAGCTCACAGCTGACTGTACTTTATACCCTCCCGGACGCTTCGACCTGACTTAATGACACGCCCCCCTACACATGCAACATGCATGCATGTTAATACAATGGCATAAAAATACATACGTTTGTCCATTAATTCCTTACCACACACACGCACACGCACACACATGCACACACACATGCACACACACACATATAGACAGATCACAGCTATATGCATGCACAGGAATACAGGAAAAAAAAACACAATTACAATTATTTATATGTAAATCATCCTTAAGAAGTTTTTTAAGAGTCGCTGAGAGCTGGTTGTGCATGCAGCTAGCTGTATGGTTGTGTGCATCTGGTTGAGGAGCCAGAGCTAGTGCTGACCAGAGCTCGCATCTGGTTGAGGAGCCAGAGCTAGTGCTGACCAGAGCTGGTTGTGGTGCCAGGGCTGACCAGAGCCAGAACTGGTTGTGGGGCCAGAGCTGGTTGTGGGACCTAGACCCAGAGCTAGCTGTGGAGCCAGTGCTGGTTGTGGGGCCAGAGCTGGTTGTGGGGCTAGAGCTGGTTGTGGGTCCAGGGTATGGAGCCAGAGCTGGTTGTGGGACCAGAGCTGGTTGTGGAGCCAGGGCTGATTGTGGGCCCAGGGTATGGAGCCAGAGCTGGTTGTGGGGCTAGGGCTGGTTGTGGTACCAGTGCTGGTTGTGGGGCCAGGCTGGTTGTGGTGCCAGAGCTGGTTGTGGAGTCAGAGCTAGTTGTGGAGCCAGGGCTGGTTGTGGGGTCAGAGCTGGTTGTGGGGCCAGAGCTGGTTGTGGGTCCGGCATGGAGCCAGAGCGGGTTGTGGTACCAGTACTGGTTGTGGAGCCAGGGCCCACTGTGGGGCCAGGGCTGGTTGTGGTGCCAGAGCTGGTTGTGGGGTCAGGGCTGGTTGTGGAGCCAGAGCTGGTTGTGGGACCTAGACCCAGAGCTAGCTGTGGAGCCAGTGCTGGTTGTGGTGCCATAGCTGGTTGTGGGTGGGGCCAGAGCTGGTTGTGGAGCCAGAGCTGGTTGTGGGTCCGGCATGGAGCCAAATGGTTGTGGGGCCAGGTCTGATTGTGGAGCCAGAGCTGGTTGTGGAGCCAGAGTTGGTTGTGGAGCCAGGGCTGGTTGTGGAACCAGGGCTGGTTGTGGGGTTGTGCATTTACGTGGTCAGGGTAGCACAGTTGTACATGGGCCCAGGGTTGGTGTGGGACCAGAGCTGGTTGTGAGGCATGGTTGTGGGCCAGAGCTGGTTGTGGGGTCGTGCGTGCATGGGGTCAGGGCTGCATGGTTGTGCATAGACCCAGGATTGGTTCTGAGGGTAGGGCTGATTGTGGATGGGGACAGATCTGGTTGTGCATGGTGTCAGGGCTGGTTGTGCATGGGGTCAGGGTTGGGTTGTGGGAGTAGGGCTGGTTATACATGGGGTTAGGGCCAGTATGTGAGACCATGCATGGGGACATTAGAACCTTTCATTTTCTATAATGCCAGTGTCTGTTGTATAAAACAGTCCGTGCACAACTATAACGTAGTACCAAACTGATTAACCGTTTTGACCATGTTGCTAGGTCTCGTGCACTAACTGTTAACTTCAAAACGTATAACAGAGCCACTTAGAAAACAAAAAAATTATCAAGTTCATTCCATGTACAATACAACGCTGTGCGCCGTTGGAGCCAGAAAACTTCCTCAGTTTGTACACAAGCCAATGAGTAACGACGTACCGCTAAAAGTGTATATGTTTAAAGTCGCACAGTGTTCGATTGGCTTAAGCTACGATCATGGTACTTGTGGTGTCGGATAGAGTACAAGTTTTATAACCATAAAACAGCGTCAAATATGCTACCAAGTGTTGTGTTAAAAAAGAGTAGCGCACATTCCAACGTTGTTCGATTGCAATATTTCGTTGCTAAGCATACGCAGCCATTTCAATATTTCTGGGCGTAGGTCTTTTTGACCCACGTTTCAATGTATTGAAACAGTAGTGCCAGATATTCAACCGATATATTATGTGTGAACTATAATAATTGCGTCATCGCACGTGGTTGGAGCTGGTAATTAGTATCCGAATCTCGTACTGCTCACTTCTGTATAACTCAATCGTCACTGGCGGACGGAGGGGGGGGGGTTGGGGGGGTTGCAACCCCCCCCTTTTCTCCTATTACATAATACGCAAAATGCGGCTTAAGTAACAAAAACTCGTATTTTTTTCATGCATTTTAGCACACAGAATTAACGTTTTCAAAAGCTTCCGCGTATCGCGCGGGAGGGGGCACATCCCCCTCCCGCACCCTCCCCCTTTTGGTGATCCCCCTCCACTACAACCCCCCCTTTCTTTAAATCCTGCGTCCGCCACTGATCGTGCACGTACTTTATGAAATGGAGAAAGGTTTGAGCGGCTGTAATTTGGGGTTGGTGAACAAATAGGGGGTAGCATGTTTCAGGTGATTGTTGCACTAATGGCGCCCCCCGCCCAAGACCATCCCCTTGCGCTGTTCTCACCAACAGCTAGGGGAGGGATTTCTGTTCAGACCTCATACGAGGGTGGGGTTACTGTACAATTCTGGCCAATGCGAAAAGGGCGGGGGTAGGGGGGGGGGGGGGGGGGTGGATCATCATCACAGGGGCGAGCATTCAGATCCAGCGTGATTGATCTCGCTGTTGCAGAAGCCAAGGTTCCCTCAGTATCTGTTCATTAACTGCATCCTTTGTGTGCACATCCATGCACCTTACCATTTTTATTCATGGGCCTATTATGAAATTTTAAAAGGTACCTAGTGGAAAATGGAGAAGAGGGGTTGCAACCCCCAAAATCCCCTGTATCCACCATCCTTCGTCAGTTCGCCTTGCCGTGATTATTGATTATCTCTCGTCTATTTTGGCGCCCCCTCAACCCCGGCCAGCACCCGGGGACATATGCTCCCCCCTCCCCCCCCCCCCCCCCCTCACTATGCCTAGGGGGGGCCTAGCTATAGACGTGCATAATTGTGTGTGTGTAAGTTGTGTGTGGATGTTGGAGGCTTGTAAGGTGTGCAGAGGTGTTGTAGGGTGTGCGGAGGTGTTGTAGGGTGTAGAAGTGGTGTTGTAGGGTGTAGAGGTGGTGTTGTAGGGTGTAGAGGTGGTGTTGTAGGATATGGTTGTACAGGTGGTGTTGTAGGGTGTACAGGTGGTGTTGTAGGATGTAAAGGTGGTGTTATACGGTGTAGAGGTGGTGTTGTATGTGGATGTGGTGTTGTAGGTGTAGAGGTGGTGTTGTACGGTGTAGAGGTGGTGTTGTACGGTGTAGAGGTGGTGTTGTAGGGTGTAGAGGTGGTGTTGTAAGGTGTAGAGGTGGTGTTGTCTGATGTGGGTGTACAGGTGGTGTTTTAGGGTGTAGAGGGAGTGTTGTAGGTGTAGAGGTGGTGTAGGGTGTAGAGGTGGTGTTTTAGGGTGTAGAGGTAGTGTTGTAGGGTGTAGAGGTGGTGTTGTAGGGTGTAGAGGTGGTGTTGTAGGGTGTAGAGGTGGTGTTGTAGGCTGTAGAGGTGGTGTTGTAGGGTGTACAGGTGGTGTTGTAGGGTGTAGAGGTGGTGTTGTAGGGTGTAGAGGTGGTGTTGTAAGGTGTAGAGGTGGTGTTGTAAGGTGTAGAGGTGGTGTTGTAGGGTGTAGAGGTGGTGTTGTAGGGTGTAGAGGTGGTGTTGTAAGGTGTAGAGGTGGTGTTGTCTGATGTGGGTGTACAGGTGGTGTTTTAGGGTGTAGAGGGAGTGTTGTAGGTGTAGAGGTGGTGTAGGGTGTAGAGGTGGTGTTTTAGGGTGTAGAGGTAGTGTTGTAGGGTGTAGAGGTGCTGTTGTAGGGTGTAGAGGAGGCTTGTATGTGTGTGTAGGAGGTTGTAGGATGCTTGATGGATGCATGTGTGTGGGGTTAGGAGGATTGTAGTGTGTATTTAAATGGCGTTTTGACATGTAGTGTCGATATCAGTACCAGTACAGACAGCCAAAAAGGCATATTGGTACATTGGATGTAATTGTTCCAAACGTGATGATATCATTGTTGTGCACCCATTGGAAAAATTGACTGATACCATACCAACATGATTTAACTAACTGTTGGATGCTTCCTGAGTGAGTTGGGAATTAATTGCAATAACTGTGTCCATAATACGATCTTTGTGATAAATATATTCCATATTTGAATCAAGGGCACGTGATGTAATATTATTCGGTGCACTGATAAACGCACATGAATATGAAGTACTATATTTAGGGAAGAGCCCACCATGGGGGAGAGGGCACACCCCCACCCCTCCCATCTGGCAAGGGGATACTGGAGAGCCTCTCTCTGGTTTCTGATCAGACTCATGGTGTAACGGGAAAAGAATCTCATATAGTACCTAATGCGGCTGAACCTAAACCATCTGCATGCCTAATCCCCATTTTTCATGTGATAGGGGTTAAAACATCAGTTGGAGGGAGTGTGGAATATTGGTCAACCTATATCTGTTTTTAGCTAATTCATGAAATTTGTTGTTATGATCTCAGAACAAGGAAGATGAGCACAGCTGCTAAGCAGTATGAGTGTTCTGAATGTGGAAAGGCATTTGGTCAGAAGGGAAATCTGACGAGGCACATGGTTGTCCATACACAAGAAAAGAACTATCAGTGTTCTGAATGTGGAAAGGCATTTGGTCGTAAGGGACATCTGAAGACACACATGGTTGTCCATATGCAAGTAAAGAACTATCAGTGTTCTGAATGTGGTAAGGCATTTGGTCGTAAGGAAAATCTGATGAGACACATGGTTGTCCACACAGGAGCCAGAAGATTCAAGTGTACTGTTTGCAACAAACAGTATTCCTACAGTTCATGTCTCACATACCATATGATGGTCCACAGCAATGATCGACCTTATAAGTGTTTCTGCAGGCAATCTTTCAGGTCCATTTCTGATCTGAAAAAGCATGGCAGAAAACACCTTGGTGAGAAGTTAAGATGTCCCTCTGAAGGATGTGACAAGAAATATGTGACCAAGAGAGGTTTGAAATATCATCTCCAGCGCTGCTCCTACTCCCAAGATCCAGCCACAATGACCAATGCATGATTCATGCATACTCCAGTAAACAACAACTGCCACAGAAAGTGAAACTGACTTTATATAATGGTTACACTGAGTGTGCAATGTGCAAGTGCTTGATAGAGTAATTGTAACAGTATGGAACATGCATGTGTAACACTTGACATGTATACGTGTCTGCAACAATTTGTTTCTGGTTGTTGGTTCATTGACATGTCGGTGGGGCTTATAATTCTGGGTCTGGTCTCCTAGTTTACTACTCTTAGAGTGCACATGTTGTGTAATCAGTGAAAGAAAAAGAAGCCACATGTCGGGTAAGGGTTAGTAATTGTGTGCACGTGGTCACTACGTGCTGATATTTTATTAATGTATCTGTGTACATTTTAATTACATGCGTCAACTTAGATGCTTGCACTTTGTCCCCATTCACTGCCACGATCCCAAATGAAATATACTATCCTTAAGCTTCCAACAACTTTTATTTACTATGGCTAAATATAAATTCAAGTGCCTGATGCCCATTTGGTACTCGGAATAAAATTTAATTCTGAGTAAAAATTTAGTGATATCAATACTATTACCCTCCACACTGAAAAGCTGTGTGCAGTTATTTCACTAAGTTAAAAATTTGTGAATGACAGCCTTAATTAAAGGTGAGAAATAAAACCAAAAGCGAACCAGAGGAAACATGGGAGGGGGAGGAATGAAACCATCTCTATACATAACATTTCATCTCATGACATCATGTAACATCATGTGACCTGTTGAGAGGGCAGGTGGGTTCTTTGGGGGTAAGGAGGGACTCTCCAGCAGATGAGATTGACAGTACACAAATGGTATAGGGCGGGGAATCCCTCTGGGTACTATCCTGGAGCTGTACATTAGAGGGAACGGGTGCCCTGACCTTTCCCACCATCTGTGCTGCCCCAGTTGCACCCAAGGTGGGCATAAGTTGACCTGGAAGCCCCAAGGGTACATTGATTCCAACTGCATACCTCCCCGAGAGGACTGCACTGTGAGCACTGTGTGGCCGACTGTTCCCAGCTGGTGGAGAGGTGGAAATGAGGACAGGTGGTGCCCAGACCCAGCAAACAGCTGCTGTTGATGCTGATGTTCAAGAAATGCTCTGTTGAGCATGGCATTTTCCGCCACAGAGGAGGGACCAACGTTCATGTTGTTGCCTAGGTGAAACAAGTTATGGCGCATCACTTCCTGGAGACTTTGATTATGTCGACTTGTGACCTGATCCTGAGGATTAAGTTGGCCTGGGTACCTGCTATGGGGGTGTGGCCCCGCTGCTCCTGGTGTAAAACGTACATCCCAGGTGGGTGACAGTGTGTGTGGGCGTACTACTTGCCAGCAGTTGTTGTGTTAGCGGTGACTGTGGACGCATAGTGTGAGGGTGGTGATGGTGAGAAGGTGCAAAGTTGAACCCTGCTGACTGCTGGTGGAGGTGGGGTGAGGGAGACTGTTGGGGGCAGGGCAAGGAGGACTGCAAGGTGCTGCTAATACCTGCCAAGGATGGATGGGGAGGAAGGGGTGGAAGGGAAGTAGGTCAAGGAGTAAAATGAATAATAACACATCCCCTACCAACTTTACCCAATACTTCCCTCTTGACTCATCTTTACTCAAGTAGATTCTTATGGAAACAACCTATTCATTGAACTGTCTAACGCATATAAACATGAGTCAAATCCCTAGTGTAGGTTATTAACCGTCTCCAAGTTAAGCGGGATGCATCTCCCAGTTAAGTGGTATGTGTGCATGGGTCAAATCGATGCATTCCAATTGTGGAACCTCATCTTTCTTCCTATTTGAAATGTAAGGGATCATTATTTCAACTTCTGAAGTGCCTACCAGTAGAATACAACAACTTGGCCACACCGATTGCATATATCAACCACCTTTGTTTAATTCTCACACTACTGTAACGCTATTGGAGACGTTTCCAAGTGATCTGACACCTCTACTGGCAGTAATTGTAAGTCATCCTGAATGTCACCCCTGGGGGTAGAATATAATTTTACTTGATACTTGATGCACATTTAACACAATACATGAATGTGGTACAAGATCATTTAGGATCGAGGCCAAGGTAAGTACTGCCTGTATCAATAGGATGTAAACCTTGTATGTACTTATCAGTAGCCCAATCCTAAATGTCGATACATGTACTGTTGAATGTAGGTCCCTTCAATGACCAAAAACAATACTCGTGTACTAGCTTACGTAAGCCTGTTTTGGGGATGGATATTAACTCAGTATTAGGAGCGTAAAGTTTGGACAATTATTGTGATTTCATAAAATAAATACGTAAAAGTGACGAGTGAATCCTACTGATATGCATTCCAACACACCAGCTGTACATAAGTACAGAAACATGCACCTTTAAAAATAATGGACTATACTGTTTATGTGTGTGTGCTTGTTCATACTTGGTGCTAGGGGATGGGCTTGCTTGTGTGTGGGGTGTGTGTGTGTGTGTATTACGTACTTGGTGTTAGAGGGAGGAGCCTGCTTATGTGAGGACACATGGAGTTTACAGAGGAGTGAGGGGGATGGGGGAGGTGGCTATCATGAGGTGACTGAGGTGGAGGTGGGTGGTGCCCCTGGTGGAGGAGGAGGTGGTGACCAAGTTGAAACTGCTGTGGGGACTTGGAGTGGGAAGGGGGCATGGTACTGGGGCGGGATGGAAGAAGCCGTCGAGATCACCATGCCATTTAAAGGCATCTGCAATAGAGAGAAGGGGGGGAAGTTAACATGGCAACCAAGAGGAAGGAGGGACCTCACCTTTTGTTGAGGTACACCATATCTGCCAAGGTGATTAGGGCCAACAAAATAAAGGGAGGGGTGGAGGAGATGGGAGGGAGGGGAGGAGGAAAGATGGATGAGAGGGGAGGGGAGGATGAGGGAAGGGATAGATCAAAAGAAGGGGAAAAATGTCATCCTGACCCCCACATACCACTTTCACCATAGCAGTCTCAATGAGGCCTGTCGTGATGTGCTGTTGAACCATCATCATAATTGGACCTCCTCCTCACTCCCACCATGGCAACCCTTCTAGCCAATCCGTAGAGCCTTCTTGGTGGTACAGTGACAAGGTGTGGCTGTGGAAGTGGGGGAGGTCAGAATTAGTTGGTTGACGGGATAGGATGGGGAGGAGGGGAGAGGAGGGGGTGGTGGAAGGAGCTTGAGGGCAATAAATGCTCAGGTGACAAACCAGCAAGGAGGCGGAGTCATCCCATCTCTGTACGGCTGGCCTGCATGTTCTCTGACTATGTTTACCTGCCAAGCAAGAAAGCAGACAGGTCAACCAACCAGAGCAAACACACAACACATACATACACACACCCCATAGGCCACAACCCCAAAGGTCACCAGACACTCACATGAGCTATGCTTTGCGCCCCACTGTTGCAGACTCATAATGTCTCTTCCTAAAAGGCACACAATGGTGCTTCAATGAGTGCTAGGACCCCCCACCCAGGCCCCTCTTCCCCAGGCCTCCATATCATCAGGTCTGCCGTCAGGCCCTCTTCCCCAGGCCATAATATCCCTCCACCCCATCTACCTTGCACTCCCTCCTCTCTCTTTACAACCAACAAGTGAAGAATACAGGTTATCAAGACATCTGGAGAACACCATAGTCTTGGACACTTGGTGTGATTTAAAGGGACATACCTGCAGATGAAAGGAGGGAGGAAAGGGGGGACGAAGGGGAGGGAGAGAGGAAGGAAGGTGAGGGAGCTAGGATAGGGAATGTGAGGGAGGGAGGGAAATGAGCAAGGTTGTGGTTCTAACCAAACATTACCAAGTCATCAAACCATGTGCATGTGTGGTATCAATCATTTGCGTGCCCCCATCACCCTAAGGTAACTCCCCCCCTTGTATACCTATTGACAAGCACACACATGGCAGAAGTTTGGAACAATGCACCACCACCACCACAAAAACAAACAAACAAACAAAAGAGACAGGCAAACAATTTGGTAGCTCACAGCTAAGGGTTGAGGGAAGGTGATGTTGCCAGGCAGTGTGTCCAACTGCACCCTACTCACAGCAGGAGTGGTGGTGGGGGTGATGGTGGCCCTACTCACAGCAGGAGTGGTGGTGACACTGCTCTGACCAAACCAGCCTCTGTGACTGACAAGGAAGCAGCCACAGCTGTTGGAGAACGTATTGCTGCATATGTTTGTGTGCAGTGGAATGCGCGTATATGTAGTGTAGTGTGTATGTGTGGTGTGTGTGGTATGTGGTGTTCATGTGTGTGCATTCATGCAGGCATCATGGATACATGGGCACATGTACATGTATGAACAGCACTGACTCACCTGTTGTGCTGTCCTGATGGTCTGCCTTGGGTGATCTGTGCAAGTGATGATAACATGATTTGCACTTCCTCCATTACTCCTCCTCGTGAACCTCTACTCCCTCTCCTCCCTCTCCTCCCATGCTCCTTACCCTCCTCCCTCCCCTCTCCCCTCTTCTCCCTCCTCCCTGCTCCTTACCCCTCCCTCATCACTAACCTCAGAGGGGAGGTGGCCAAGGAGTGGAGCTGTTGGTGGTCCTGCCCTTTCCTCTTCTGCTCCTTCCTCTGCCTATGAAGCTCCAACAGTTGGTTGAACGGCTTGCTGCGACCAACCACCTTGGCTTTGTGACTGGCTGGGTGGATGTAATGAAATAGGAGGAGATAAGAGGGAAGAGGAGGTGAGGGGAGGGGAAGAGGGAGGAGGGGAGGAGAGGTGAGAGGAGGGGGGATGGGGAGCGGATTCTGCTTGTGTGTTTTTGCCCAACAATGGCTTCCTAACTTCTGACCTTCCACTCTGAGAAACTGAGAAGAAGTGAACGACATTTCGAGGTTGGCTTGCTGAGGGTTATCCATGTTGTCCTGTTGTCTAACCTTGGTACCTGCCACGCTCCTAAACACCCATCATTGTCTGGCCACACCCACTCTCCCATAAGAATATGATCCAGAGCATCACTGTGGTGTGTTCTCTGAAGAGGATAGAAAGCATTGCCTCAGGTCACTTCCATGCAAGATTTTGGACTGTCTTCTTCCCACGTCTCCTCTCACCTCCACTCCCCCTCCTCCCTCCTCTCACCTCCTCTCCCCACCTCCCTACTCTCACCGCCTCTAACCTTTTCTCATCTCTCAGCTCGCCTTCCCTCTCACCTCTCCCCTCCTTCCTCCTCCCTCCCCTCCCTCCTCCTCCTCCCCTCCTCCCTCCCCTCCCTCCTCCTCCTCCCCCTCCTCCCTCCCCTCCCTCCTCCTCCCCCTACTCCCTCCCCTCCCCATCCTCCATCCCCTCCCCCTCCTCCATTCCCACCCCCTCCTCCCTCCTCTCACCTCTTCTTCCCTCTCATCTGGAGGAGGGAGGAGAGGGAGGAGGGAGTTATGGAGGAAGTGAAAATCATGTTATCATCACTTGCACAGATCACCCAAGGCAGACCATCAGGACAGCACAACAGGTGAGTCAGTGGTGTTCATACATGTGCCCATGTATCCATGTTGCCCGCATGTAAACACTGTACACATGAACACCACATACCACACACACCACACATACACACCACACTACATGTACGCACATTCCACTGCACACAACGTATGCAGCAATGCGTTCTCCAATAGCTGTGGCCGCTTCCTTGTCAATCACAGGTGAATGGTTTGGTCAGAGCAGTGTCAAATCGCCCCCACCCCCACTCCTGCTGTGAGTACGGTCCACCACAACTCCTGCTGTAAGGTCACCCCACCACCACTATTACTCCTGCTGTGAGTAGGCTAGGGTCACCCCCACCCCCACCCCCACTCCTGCTGTAAGCAGGGTGCAGCCGGACACACTGCCTGGCGACATCATCTTCCCTCAACCCTTAGCTGTGAGCTACCAAATTGTTTGTCTGTCTCTTTTGTTTGTTTGTTTGTTTGTTTGTTTTTGTGGTGCTGGTGGTGCATGTACATAGTTACGTACAGTAACTGAGAACAGGCCAGCCGTACAGAGAAGGGATGACTCCTCCTCCCCCCTCCTTGCTGGTTTGTCACCTGAGCACTTATTGCCCCCACACAAGGTTCGTAAACTTGAATGCATTGATTTGACCCACGCACACATACCACTTCACTGGGAGACGCATCAATTGGGATTAGATTCATGTTATATTCACTGTGCATTAGACAGTTCAATGATTAGGTTGTATCCGGGGTAAAGATGAGTCAAGAGGGAGGTATTGGGGTAAATTTGTTAGATGTGTTATTATTCATATTACTCCTAGACCTACTCCCCTTCCACCCCTCCTCCCCATCCCCAAACTCCTCCCCATCCTTCCATGGAAAGATATAAGCAGCACATCGCAGTCCTCATTGCCCCGCCCCCAACAGTCACCCTCACCCCACCTCCAGCAGCAGTCAGCGCAGGGTTCAACTTTGCACCTTCTAACCATCACCACCCTCACACTAAGCCTCCACAGTCACCTCTAACACAACAACTGCTGGCAAGCAGTACGCCCACACACACTGTCACCCACCCACCTGGGATGTACGTTTTACACCAGGAGCAGCAGGGCCACACCCACAATAGCAGGTACCCAGGCCAACTGAACTCTGAGGATCAGGTCACGAGCCGACATAATCAAAGTCTCCATGAAGTGATGCGCCATAACTTGTTTCACCTAGGCAACAACATGAACGTTGGTCCCTCCTCTCTGGCGGAAAATGCCATGCTCAACAGAGCATTTCTTGCACATCAGCACCAGCAGTAGCTGTTTGCTGGGCCTGGGCACCACCTGTCCTCCTTTCCACCTCTCCACCAGCTGGGCACAGTTCGGCCACACAGTGCTCACAGTGCAGTCCTCTCGGGGAGGTATGCTATTGGAAGCAATGTACCCTTGGGGCTTCCAGGTCAACTTATGCCCACCTTGGGTGCAACTGGGGCAGCGCAGATGGTGGGAAAGGTCAGGGCACCCGTTCCGGCCAATGTGCAGCTCCAGGATAGTTCCCAGAGAGACTCCCCCCCAACACCTCTTGTGTACAGTCAATCTCATCTGCAGGATAGTCCCTCCTTACCCCAAAGAACCTACCTGCCCTCTCAACAGATCACATGATGTCATGAGATGATATATTATATTATAGAGATGGTTTCTTCCCCCCCCCCTCCCCCCCTCCAACCTCCCTCCCAAGTTTCCCACATGTGTTGTACCTCTGGTTCGCTTTTGGTGTGTGTTGTACATCATCCTCATGTTTCGTTGAGTCTGCTGTTTTGTTTTGGTTTCCATCTGAAAGACGTTTCACTCAGCACCACAGACCGTCATCAATGAAAAAATACTCACACCACACACACAGCTTTTCAGTGTGGAGGGTAATAGTAGACAATACAATCAGATTTTTCATCAGAATTAAATTTTTATTCCAAATACCAAATCATTCATGGCCATTGGCAATAACATGCTTGCCCTAAAAAAAATTAAGAAATCAACCAAAACATATTTTATTATACCACACAAGATTGTAATGGTGTGCAGCAATTCTGGGTAGCCGGCATTTTCACAAAGGATAGCTTTTCCATGCAGGATTGTGCCTATACATGTATATTATGGATTTATCCATCAGACACTTGAATTTATACTTAGCTACAAGTAAAGAAAAGTTGCTGGAAGGATAGTAGCACATTTTGGGATCATGGCAGTGAATGGGGACTAAGTGCAAGCATCAGCATGTAATTACAATGTACACATAATTATACAATATCAGTCGATTACTAACAATTACCCGACATATAGCTTTTTTTCCTCTCACTGATTACACAACATGTGCACTCCAAAAGTAGTAAGCTAAGAGCTGGCCCACAATTATAAGCCCCACCCACTTGTCAATGCATCACAACCAGAAACAAATTGCTGCAGACACGTACACATGTAAAGTGTTACAGTAGTAACACATGCATGTTCCATACTGTTACAATTACTCTATCAAGCACTTGGATATTGCATACTCGGTGAAACCATTAAATTCAGTTTCACGTTCTGTGGCAGTGTATGTTTACTTGTGTATGCATGAATCATGCATTGGTCATTGTGGTTGGATCTTGGGAGTAGGAGCAGCGCTGGAGATGATGCTTCAAACCCCTCTTGGTCACATATTTCTTGTCACATCCTTCAGAGGGACATCTTAACTTCTCACCAAGGTGTTTTCTGCCATGCCTTTTCAAAGAAGACATGGACCTGAAAGATTGCCTGCAGAAACACTTATAAGGTCGATCATTGCTGTGGACCATCATATGGTATCTAAGACTTGATCTGTAGGAATACTGTTTGTTGCAAATAGCACACTTGAATAATGTGGCTCTTGTGTGGACAACCATGTGACTCTTCAGACTGTCCTTTCGACCAAATGCCTTCCCACATTTAGAACACTGATAGTTCTTTTCTTTTGTATGGACAGCAATGTGCTTCTTCAGATCTCCCTTTCGACCAAATGCCTTCGCACATTTAGAACACTGATAGTACTTTTCTTTTGAATGGACAACCATGTGCTTCTTCAGATCTCCCTTAAGACCAAATGCCTTTCCACATTCAGAACACTGATAGTTCTTTTCTTTTGTATGGACAACCATGTGGCTAGAGAGATTTCCCATTCGCCCAAATGCCTTCCCACATTCAGAACACACATACTGCTTAGCAGCTGTGCTCATCTTCCTTGTTCTGAGATCATAACAAAAAATATCATGAATTTGCTAAAAACACTGATATAGGCTGACCAATATTCCGCACTCACTCCAACTCATGTCTTCACCCCTATCACATGAATAAACGGGGGTGGGGCATGCAGATGGTTTAGGTTCAGCCCCATTAGTTGGTGCCAGGAATTATATGAGATTCTTTTCCCGTTACACCATGAGTCTGATCAGAAACCGGAGAGAAGCTTTCCAGTACCCCCTTGCCAGATGGGAGGGGTGGGGTGTGTGCCCTCTTCCCCATGGTGTGCTCTTCCCTAAATATAGTACTTCATGTTTGTGTGCGTTTATGCACCTAGTTATAATTAATATTACATGACAAAGTAAATATGGAATATATTTATCATAAAGATCGTATTATGGACTCAGTTATTGCCAACTCAATCAGAGAGTATCCAACATCATTAAATTCTTACGCATTTTGCTTGAATTGGGTGGTACGTATTATTATAAACAAGATTACAGGCTAATTAAATGTGCATTCATTCGACAAACACACCCTACAAAACACCCTACCTCCTACAACACCACCTTTACACCCTGCAACACCACCTCTACACAACCTACACACACACACAATTATGCACGTCACGTCTATAGCTAGGCCCCCCCTAACAGGATGGTACACGCTCACTGACACATTCTCTCACATGCTACCAACATCAGCTAAAAGGATACCCAGTGGCATAGTGAGGGGGGGGGGGGGGGGTGGCGGGGGGAGCATATGTCCCCGGGGTTGAGGGGGCGCCAAAATAGACGAGAGATAGGGTGGGATCAGGAGTGTTCGGCAGTTGCGCGGTATGACATAGTGTTAAACTTACCTACATGTATGTCGGATACAGGAGCTTATTATATTAAGTACGCTAGTGCTTTGGGATCCTTAGTGATCGTGGAATAATGAAAAATTAGTACTTAATCAATTTACCATTTGCTGTAAATATTATAGAGGTTGAAATCAATTGATGTCGCGTTAGGTAGTGTTCGGCACCGCACGAGGTATATTCGGCAGTAGAATTAGGCAGTGTTCGGCATAGCAATTTATTCACATAGCCTCCTCAGCTTTTGTAAGCACTGAAGGTGGGCCCATTCGTCTATCTTCTGGGGTCTTTCCATCCACACACAGTGTGGACCGAGGCACACCAAATGCTTTTGAAGCTGCATTTCTAGACATGCGACCATCACGAACTTCTTTCAGTGCCAATTCCATACTCTCTGGAGAGTATTTCAGGTATGGCTGCCTGGCCATTGTAAAGAACGGCATGCACCCTTGGGAACACAATAACTGTATATAGCTGCTTAGGTCTATGCACAATACCTTAACTCATCTCTCTCTGTAATTTGAAAGCTTTAAATAGTACTAGCTAAGAATGTTCTAGACATGTGTGGCAAAGGCAGGCCTATGCCAGTTTATGCAGGCTGACGCTTACTCAGCATAAATACATTATCAGATGCAGGCCTTCTTTTGCCAACTTATAGTTTATTATGTAGCACATACAGATCCATTACATTCAGTCCTGAATTTTCAACAGTGAAGAACAATTTACTACATACCATGTTTGGTCAATACAGTGCAGTAGTAACCGAATTGGCAAGTACTATCTAGCTACTCCCTAATTATCAGGGTAATAAAAAATGAAATGATACGTATACAATGGGTCTCCATCACACAAAAACAATAAACAGTTCACTTTATATGCATAGTCCAAGCCTGTGCTTGTCAAGAAGACTCCAGAGCTGTCCTCTAAGAAAATAAAAGTACATATAAACTCATAACATCTTATCATCTAGGACAAACACTGTGATATGCACAACAGTTTTAGGCTTCATATTGTAATGACCCACGCCCCCCCATCCGAACACTGCTTTCCACCGTTAGATACACCTGCCGCACACAGCTTAGATTCATGTCAACTTTCCAAGTTGCAGGATGATATTTTAAGTTATAACTGTATATTCTGCCTTATTTGGAGTGTTCGGCACCCATGCCGAAGACTCCCGCGTAATACGAATTGTACTTGGAGTGTTCGACATCCTACGAATTTCATGAAAGTATCACTATCCTCTATTGTCAAATACTTTATTGTATTACATACTAACTGTTCTATTCCTAAGTAGCATAGAGATATTACTTCGGACAGCGTGTCTCCTTCATGATCGGTTGCCCCTTTTGTACCTCAAACCACTTGCGCACTGTTTGACGCGCCATTTTGATAGAAAATTAGACATATACACAGCCAAATTGTATTTTATGATACAGTTACGTAACATATATGGCACATATATGTAAACAGAGTATGTCTCAACTATGTCAACACAATCTGTTACATACCCTGTTAACAAATTTTATGTCACAAATATGTACTTACATTTTGGGACATAATGTTCTTACATATCTGTAGCTCATATATGTTACATACATGTATCATAAAATATGTACACCTTATAAGGAAATGTTTATCCACTACTAGTATACGTGTTTATAACAGAATTAATAAATTAATTTTAATAAACACAAAATACATTACAGCAATAAAAAGGGTTGTTCCAGTCATGACAATACACAAATGTATTGCACACAGTGTCCTGTCTTTCCACTCTTTGAGCACACCCTTGCAGTCTTAAAATTGCATGAATCTGCACTCGTGAATCACTGAAACTGATCTCAAGACGTTGGAACTTGATATGCAGAAAACTGTCTTGCTCAGTGTGAACAAGGGACAGTCGTATTCGTTCAGCAATGGGCTGACCATCTGTGGACTCACAAGAGTGAAAGCCCTGAACAAGACAATGTGTGGTGCCAGAGAGTGTGTTGAAAGTAGCTAGAAGTCCATGCTGTATCTGAAAGTTTGTGCAACATGTTATTCAGCTCCACCAGTATTGTTGCAGCCACTGCATGTACCTGGTCATAGGGGGTGATTAGTTCGATGAATTCTCCCAGATTTACAAGAGTTGAATCCTTGGAAATGACAGCCTTGAACACTTCTACTGTATCACTGGTAGCCAGCTCCTCAAGCCTGATCTCAAACTGGGAATCATGCTGAAGAGCACCAAGTGTAGTAGTTGGACTGTCGATAATAGTTTTTAGTGGTAATGTTGATAGAGTGTACTTTTGTCGTATTGCCTAAAAATATAATGTTGTCATGAAATGCTTCACTAATACAATAAAATATACCTTTTGAGGTGCTCCGACTTTGTATATATCACGGTCTTTATTCAGTTCCATCATTGGTATGCCGCACATTACATGTTGCATACAAGGTGAAAAAAAAAACTCCTTTGTACCATTTCCACATCTAGAATAAATTATAAATACAACAATTAATTCAGAAATGCATACAGTTTTTTGTACCTTTCAGTACTATGCGTGCCATCATTACAAATATAGCGCAGGTGTTATGTCCCGACTTGGGGCTAGCCTATATTGTAGCCTCGAACCAATGAGTTGAAAGATTCAAACCTATATGTACCAAAAATAACTGTTAAATATTGCACACTTGTATGTATAGCATGTAACAGTACCGTTCAGTAGAGAATGCAGAGCATGGTCCATAATCTCGAATGGTCTTTGGTTTCTTTAACAGTGCTGGTATGTGCTCCTTTATGGCATCAACAGAATCTTGACAACGTCTTTGCCACTCATTGTACAGTGAGGTGGTAAAGAATTCACTGTAAACTATTTGAATAACCTATAAAAATTATGGCATGAAGTCAACAAAAGTTGCTTACTTTGGATAATGACAAATATACTTTCTTCTGTCCTTCTGATAGATATGGCCCCACAATAAACATTGCCATCTGGGTCCATCCTTTAAAATCCCCATGACTTGGAGAACCGGCAAACATTTTTGTTTTAAACCCAGAGGTGTTAAAAGCCTTGACTCTTGCTAGAACTTCACTTTTTTGCCTTATTGACAGCCCTGACATTACTTCCTTTAGTACATACTTACAAGTACCAAGCAGTTTAGTGTGCAATACTTCTACAGGCATATACCTAATGTTGTACAAAAGACAAGCAAATAAGCTAGAGGATCCCAACTGCGATGCTTACCTAAATAAATCGGCTGGAATTGAAAACAAAGGATTTTCAATCTCACTCAACCCATACTGCTTGCGCATCTCTGTTTTGGCCTGTTCAGTTGACTGCGCCACGATCTCTGCAACTTGCTGCAAACTTTGGCCTTCGTGCGCCTCTCACAGATCATGAGGATTCTGAGTTCACGTGTATAGACTTTTATACGGAAACGTTTCAGCACAAGGCTCACAATAAAAGCCTGCTGTGAGCAGAATTTCAGCTCATTAACATGCGTGCATTGTTACGAGTATCAGAGGCGGATCCGGGGGGGGGGGTTTGGGGTTGCAACTCCCCCTTTCATATAAGGTACCTCCCCCTCTTCTGCTAAGCAGCCCCCCACTCCCCGCTTTTTGTATCGGGACTGAAGCGCCGGACAGCACCTCCCCCCCCCCCCCCCCCCCCCCTCCGCTTTGCGTATCGCGGGCCTTAAGTAGACAGCATCACCCCCCCCCCACACACACACACACACACACACCCCGCTTTTTGTATCGGGCCTGAAGCGGACAGCACCCCCCCCCCCCCCCCCCCGCTTTTCGTGTCGGGCCCCCTCCATTTTCGTCTCGGGCCTGAAGCGGACAGCCCCCCCCCCCCCCCCCCCCCCTATCCCCCCTTCCCACACCGCTTTTCGTATCTCGGGTCCCAAACCCCCCTTTTGGAAAATCCTGTATCCGCCCCTGAGTATACATGCATAGATATTCTGTGTAGAATATCTATGGTAATAGTATTAGAGCACTTACGCGTCGCCATCTTTCACACGTGTCACGTGTCACGTGGTTTGCTTTTTGTAAACATGTCGTCGATAAGGTTTCATCAATATTCATCCGCTATACTACCCACGCAAGAATCACCACTTTACATGCCTGGCAGGGCTTATTTGATCGCTTCCCCCTCGAATTAACAGAAAATGACCTGCTGCGGCCTCAGTACAGCTATTACGATCGGTACACCTGTATAGATTGACATCGTTTTTGGTTGTCTGTTCGATTGAAAATACTACCAAAGTTATGACACAAACCTCGTTATAACTTGAAACTCTTCGCGTATTTTCTTCAGAGAGGCGAGGGTGTAGCAAACAAGAGGTGTTGAAAACTTTTTAAACGATATCGATGGTACGCTGCGCATGATATGTAGAGACACTTTGTGGTGTCAAAACGACCTCCAGACGATGGATGCATTTGACTTTAACATAGTAGCTTACCTTCGTAAGTTACCCCAATTGTCTGGTTCAGACATGTTGTCAGATTGGTACAGATATGATTACATATCTGATCCCAATTGTTCTACAACCTGAGTCAGATATTCGTTACAGTTCCTTACATATTGAAGGAATATTCTGAATCAGAATGATAATACTCAACATACCTGAAACAGAATGATAAACGCTTTTGGTACAGATTGTAAGCTTTAACATATCTGATACAGATCGTAAAGATTTGGCTGTGTAGGTAAACAAAAAAAATTATAATCCACGAATAATACCGTTTCGTAGAACATACAATTAGCTCGTTGCGAACACACTCATTGAAGAATATTTTCCAGCTTGTGTTGGAATTGTTGCACTTCGGTTAAGCCGTTGCACCTCGTTTGAATCTTAGATTGCCGAACACTCCCCCCTGCCGAACTTACCTGAGACTACCCTAATTAATAATCGCGGCAATGCGAACTGACGAACGGATGGTACCGGTGGATACAGGGGGTTTGGGGGTTGCAACCCCCATTCCCCATTTTCCAGTAGGTACCCCTACCCCCCCCCCCCCCCCCCCCCTCCCCCCCGCACCTCTCGCATTGGGCCAGACACACGTATGAGGTCTGAACAGAAACCCCTCCCCGGTTGGTGAAAACAGCGCAAGGGTAAAGGGTGAAGAACAGCGCAAGGGTGAAGGGAGGGATAGAGGGATAGTCTTGGGCGGGAGGCGCCATTAGTGCAACAATCACTTTACGCTACTGAAACATGATACCCCCAATTTCTTCACCAAATTAAACCCAAATTACAGCCGCTCAAGCCTTTCTCCATTTCATAAAGTACGTGCACGATTGAGTTATACAGAAGTGACAGTACGAGATTCGGATACTTACGTACTGTACTAGTCCTGACCAGCTCCAACCACGTGCGATGACGCAATTAAAGCGATAGAACTTGTTCTCTTCAAATTAGCGCTTCACTCATTGAGCGTTAACTAAACATAAGGCATGCTTCGTCGCTTGAACATGTTGCATGTTGCCACGGCAATTCGCCTCAAAATCTTACTTTGCTTTGGCAGCGCTTGATCGACTACTTTGATAATTAAACGTTTAGATATATGTACATGCATCATTGTTAATAAACTTGAATAAAATATACATAGGATACACCTGAAAAAGGTAAACTCCATGTACAACCTAACTATTAACACTATAGCTACAAGGAAACAATACATGTACACTAGAGATGGACTGGGCAAAGGCCTCTTGTCAGGATGGCTCTTGCCACAGCTCTCACCATGCAGATGTTTAGGCGGCCATATATGTCAGCCAGAACTTTGGACTTGGGGCAGGAAAGATGGATTGCTAAATAGGCAGCCAGTCTAGAGAACAAGTGTTGGGCCTCCTTCCCCCAGTTACCGTATGTCTCAACTGCCATTGGTAAACACATCCACCCCAATTCACGACACTTTGGGTCATTGGCAGCATGCTTCCTAGTTTCAGCAGACAGAGCTGCTACACCTGCCATTCTACTTGAGTCTTTCAAGGAAACTGGAGTGAGGGGAGAAGTGACTGTGATGTCTAGGGCAGCAGGTTGGCCTCTCTCCCAACCCTCCACAAGGACATCAGCTGGACGGGAATGATTTATGTCACGACACATACCATGACCCGCTTCCACCCTGACAGACAGGTGTGCCTTGAGACATAAATCTGCAATGATGTCACGCAATTTGTTGTGTCTGATGACTGTGTCACCTCCATGTCTACAGGGCACAGCATGGTGACTAAGGGAGTTAAGAGCGACCCCTGGACAAAATGGGCACACTGACGCAACTGAAGTGTCCAGACCCAGCCACCATCTGATAGCAGTTTGGAATTCCGGTGAGTGTAGATGCAGATTTAGGCCAACAGAGTGAGCAACCAAGAGCTTTTTTATATTATTATTTTTTATTTTTATTTTTTTCATTTAAAATCCAAAGGCACTAGTTGGGATGTTCGACCGATCGCTGTAGGAGAATTTTGAGACGCCCTGTGGGTAAATGTGCCTGCATTTTAACAAAGGAAAAGGCCTCACAATTCTTCAATCCATTTCGGTTTGGAGTAGCTTGTCCAGCTGGCACCGAAATAATTGTGCATAAACTTAGGCAAGTTATTGAGGACAACTGGAATAATGGAGATTTTGCCATCTAAAAAGTTGATATGCGAAATGCATTTAACTTAGTGTCTCGAGAAGCTGTCCTTCACCAGTGTGCCATCCACTTCCCTGAGCTTCTTCCATGGGTGGCTTGGTGCTATTCACAGCACCAAAAGTTGTGGCACCCAATGGGTCAGTTAATATCGGCATCGGGTGTCCAACAAGGGGACCCTTTAGGCCCACTTCTTTTTGCCCTCGTTCTGCAGTGCACCATTGTTAAAATCTCTGCTGACCCCCAGTGCGAAGAAATGCTGCTGAACTGTTGGTATCTCGATGATGGGGCTTTGGCAGGACCAAGAGATGTAGTATCCAGAGCTCTAAAACTTTTGCAAGCCAACAGTGACACTACGTGTCTCCACATTAATTTGGGTAAATGTGAATTATTCTGTGCCCAAGAGCTCTCCATGTTCCCATCTGACATTCCATGCTCGGCCTGTCCACACTTTGAATTACTAGGTGCCCCCATCGGGAGTGTGGAGTATTGTGCTCAGTACATCGAATCCAAAAGAAAAGATGCATTACATCCATTATCACTTCTACCCCAACTGTGCAACCCACAAGTTGCTGTCACCATCCTGAGATCATGTGCTAGTTTCTGTAAGCTCGCCCACCTAGTACGGTCTACACCTCCTTCACCAATGTCAGAGTCAGTGTTTAGTCAATTTGAAAATGATGTTCATCACTGCTTGGAATTATCTGCAGCAATTGAGCTAACACTTCCAGCAGCTAAGCAGGCCTCACTTAACCAGAGTCATGGTGGCCTTGGTCTGCGTTCCCTTCATCGCCACTCACTGGCTGCATACATCTCATCTCTAACCACATCAATGCCCTCAGACAATTGCTCGGTGACTTCAAAGGTCTATTTTCTTGCGGCAGTGAATGCGTACAATGCCATGGTCAGTCAGCCAGATGCCATCTCAGTTGAAAGTGTACTTGATGTACCACCCCGCCAGCCCGCACTATCCTCTCACATTGAAGAAGCTGACTTCAGTTCACTTTTTTCCGATGCAACTACTGTGACAAAGGCCAGATTTCAAGCTATCTCTGCGCCACAAGCCCATGCATGGCTTAAAGTGCAGCCTTCACCAAATTTAGGTCTTGCGTTGATGCCTGATGAAGCACAGGTCATTTTTAAATGGTGGCTTGGCCTTCCTTTGACACCTGAGGGCACACCATGCCCACTTTGTCATCACAACATGGATCCTTGGGGGACATCACATGCTCACTTGTCACTCAGGGGGAGATGTAATAACCAGACACAACCAACTCAGGGACTGCATTGCTGACTTCTGCCACAAGGCATGCCTTTCCCCACAAATTGAGAAAGGAAGTGGTATTCTTCCCAAAGACCAATCAAGACCAGCAGACATCCTAGTGCCAAACTGGTCCCTCTCACGCCCAGCTGCATTTGACATAAAGGGCATCAATCCGCTTAATTTGCAAATTATACAAGAAGCGGCTCAAACCTGTGGTCATGCAGCTGAGATGGGAGAAGAGGCCAAGCACTCAAGAAATGGTGAGGCATGTGCCCTTAGAGGATCGTCATGCATCCCTTTGGTTGTGAAGGTGTTTGGGGCATGGGGCAATGAAGCCATCAATGTACTATTGGCCATATCCAAAAAGGTAGCCACTCAACTCTGTCGACCTCTGAATGAGGTTATGTCGGGCATCTACAGTCGCCCCTCATGAGGCAGAATGCCAGGGCAATTTTGGCCAGATGTGTCTCACCAAACACTTGCTTTGACGTTTAGTTATTTATAGTGCTTATGTTTTAAATTAATGTATTCTATACAAGTATATCTTTATATAATTTAATGGTAATAATAATAATAATAATAGGAGGAGAAACAACATGCATGATTATTAAAAACACTGTTATAATTATAGCGTGAAAATTATAACATGACATATCATAATAAAATAAGAAACTACCTAATCTAAACAGTGTACATGTCTGAGGCAAAGCATCTAGACAGCATTGCAGTGGCATTTGCTTTAACAAGGTTAAGATTTAGCCGGCCATACAGGCTATTGAGGACAGCTGCCTTTGCCTTGTTCGAACTGGTTGCTAGGCGAGAGGCTAGACACGACAATGACTCCATGGCTTCAGCACCCCAAGCCCCATAAGCTTCAATGACCATGGGGACACAGACCTACCCAAGCTCCCTGAACTTCCCATCATTTGCTTCATGCTTTCTCAGCTCTGTAGCTCTGGCAGCTGCACCAGCTGTGAGTCCCGCTTCCAAAAAAACGTTTAAATTGAGCGGTGAGGTCAAAGATAGGTCAAAGGCCGCTGGCTTGCCCACAAACGAGTTGGGTACCAGGATGTCAGCTGGGTGGGAGTGGCTATGGTCAACGGTGAGGTTGCATCCTGCCTCCACTGTAACACTCAAGTGGGCCCTGCGACAGGCCTCCGCTAGGGTGTCTCGGAGTTTATTGTGACGAGAGACAACATCACCACCTTGCTTGCAGGGGAGAGCATGATGGCCTAGGGGATCGAGCACACTCCCTGAACACAGAGCACACATAGCACCACTAGACATGTCAGGGCCCAGCCACCACTTGATGGATACCTGAAATTCAGACGGCTCCAGATGGAGGCCAAGCCCCTCAGAAGGAATAACTGAGATCCATGAGGCAGCATATGGGGAGGAGACTAAAAGCAGGCGAGCTCAGTTCCGTAGGAGCAGATTGAAAACGTGGTTGTCCACTTTTGTGGATAGCATCTTTTGGTTTAAGGGTGATGTCAACACATCCTCTACACAGACTGCATCAGAAGTTGGAACAAGGGAGTTGAATGCCTCTACTGCATGTTTAAGGTGTTGTTGAGAGGATGTACTAAAACCAGATGAGCTCAGGGATGCAATATACGCTGCTGGTGAGTGACGAGAAATAGAGCGTAAACCAAGGCCACCCCTACTCAAACTGAGCTCTGCCTGCTGCCAGGCCTGATCAGAGGTGTCAACAGCAGTGCAACATGAGAAGTAACTGCATATGTCAAGATCAAAGGCCTTAAGGGCTGACATAGCTTGGGAGGGTGGAGTACCACGGGCAAGGTGAGCCATCTTGCAGAAACCTGCACACTGCCGAAGAAGTGAAAATGCCACATGTGGATCAACTGATCCAACTTTTTCAAGTTGCAGCAACAGAGCTTTAGCCTCCCCATGCTTCCCTGATATAAAGGCAGAACAGAATGCTTGGTCACCAATGGGAATGCCCAGAATAACCAAATTGGGACAGTTGGATCCTTTCATAGCTGGTGGAAATGAGTTGATGTCACTGCGGCTGAAGATCTCACATTTAGGGATGTTTATGATGAGACCCAGAGAAGGACCTTGGTCCTGAATAATGGTGAGGGCTCTGAGAATCGCTGATCTGGGACCTGCTAACACACCATTATCCAGAATGGTAGGACAAGTCCACTGGATGTGATTTTTGAAACCAGGATGTTCAGAACCAGGGAGAAAAACAGAGGGCCTAGAGGGTCACCTTGTTGAACCCCTTGCTCCGAGCGCAGGCGACCTAATGGGTGCCACGGGATGGGATGCTGGCTAACACCAACTGGCCCATGGAAGCAGCTCAGGGAAGTGAGTGCTACACTCAGAGAGCAGAGCCTGACGTGAGACCATGTTGAAAGCGTTCTTCATGTCCACCTTTAGAACAACAAAATGATCATCAAGCCAGTGGTTCTCAATACATGCTCTCAAACCATGTACGATCTTTTCTGCTCCAAAAGAACAAGCGACACCAAACTGACATGGTTTGAAGAACTCTGCTGCCTTTGTCTGAACTGCAACACAAAGACATTTACCCACCAAACAGCATAAGCTTTCTCCTACAGCAATAGGACGAATATCAAAGATGCTGCCAGATTTTGACTTGTTAAGAGCTGTCAAACTGCCCCCAGCAAGGAAAGTGGACACCTCAGGTGGTGCTCTGCCAGCAGCAAGAAGGTTGATGACACCCCTTAGTGACTGGAGGATGTGTGTCTGTTGAAGCACTATTATTATTATTATTATTGTTATTAACATTGCAACATTAAACAGTAGCACGTATCAATAACATGAACAAAATGAAATCACGAGGGAGTCCTAGAAGTGATGGGATGGCTGAGGGCATTTGTCATTTGCAATCATTAGAGCATCAGATGGAGGAGTGTTATGGATATGGCTGATGGCATAGGACTTCCCTATATAGTAAAATAGTTAGTTCTTCCAATAATATTTCCCAGTATTTATTTATTTCATTTCTTCTCTGGTATTATGGATTCAATACTTACTTAATTATTCTATGTATGTATTCCTTGTTTATAGAGTTTGATTTGTTGTTTTGAAAGTTTTAAACCCTCTTATTATTATTATTATTATTATTATTATTATTATTATTATTATATATATATATATGATAACAAGATGCATACACAATTAAACTACTAATAGCAAGTTAGGAGGGTGGAAGCTCCCTGGCCAGGATGGCTCGAGGGTGGAAGCTCCCTGGCCAGGATGGCTCTAGCAATGGACCGAACCAGGACCACATTCAACCGGCCATAAATTTCAGCCACAACTACTGCCTTGGGGGAAGACTGGTGAATGGCTAGGAAGGATGCCAGCCTGGAGAAGGTATCATGAGCCTGCTTGCCCCAATTGCTATAAGTCTCCACTGCCAATGGGATGCAGGACCAGCCCAACTCTTGGCACTTGGGTCCATTGGAGTGGAGCTTGCGGGTCTCAGCTGCCAGGGCTGCCGCACCAGCCTGGTGACATGATTCACCCAAGATGACAGAGCATAGTGGTGAGGTAATGGTCAGGTCTAGTGCCGCAGGTTTGCCTCTGTCCCAGCCAGCAATGAGGATGTCAGCAGGTCTGGTGTGGGCAAGGTCTCTGGTAAGGCCATGACCTCTCTCCACACTCACACTTAGGTGGGCACGACGACAAAGGTCAAATACCTCATCTCGTAGACGATTATGGCGTGTGACCACATCCCCCCCATGCCTGCAGGTCACAGCATGGTGACCAAGAGGATCAAGAGCAGTATCGGGGCAGAATGGGCACATGGACCGACCAGAAGTATCTAACCCCAGCCACCACCTAATAGCCATCTGGAACTCATTCGACTCCAGGTGCATGCCCAAACCAGGGGAAGGGACCACTGATAGCCAAGAGGAAGCATGAGGAGCAGCCACTGACAGGAGGCGAGCTCTGTTAGCTGGAGAGGAGGATTCCAACAAGATGTGGAAATGTTGGGTTTGGATCAATCCTGACAAGACCTTCTGGTGAATGGGAGACTCCAGAGCAGAACTGACTGTAATGGCATTAAAGGGGGAGACCTGAGTGTTAAACATTGCCACTGCCTGTTTTAGGTGAACATTATCAGCCTTGCCAAAGCCGGAGAATGACAGGGAGGCAATGAACGCTGCAGCAGCATGGTGAGAGAGGGAGCGAAGACCCAGACCCCCAAATTTTAGTCCTAGCTGTGCCTGGCTCCAGGCATCGTTGGTAACATTGATGGCGGAGCACATTACAAAGCACTGCTTGACCTCCTCATCAAAAGACCTTAGAGCATCTGTGGCCAGGCTTGGTGGGGTAACCCTTGCTATGTGGACCATCCTGCAGAAGCTACCACACATGCGCAATAAGGAAACTGCTACCTGGAGATCGACTGCAGCAACATCCACTAGACCAGAGAGTAGCTTCCTGGACTCAGCACACCTCCCAGCGATAAACTTAGAACAGTGTAGATAATCCCCAATTGGAGCACCCAGGATGTCCAGATTAGGCAGGAGTGAGCACCTCACCTCCGGTGGGAATGATGTGTTACCCTGCCTGCTGAACATCTCACACTTGGCCAGGTTCACATGTAGGCCCAATGCAGGACCCAACTCCTCAATCACATGTAAGGCACGCAGTACAGCTGAGCGGGTGCCAGCCAAAGCTCCATCATCAAGGTACCAAGCTTGGAGAAGGATTTCAGCACACTCCTCATCTGCGTCCAAGCTAGATACCAACTTCTGGAGGACTAGTGCAAACAGTAAGGGACCTAAAGGGTCACCCTGCTGCACTCCAGACTCAGAGCTGATCTGGCCAAGAGGGTGCCATAGCAGAGGATGGGTCCCATAACACCAAGACACCCAGGGTAGCAACTCAGGGAAAAAAGTAGCACACTCATCAAGGACTGCTTGTCTGGAGACAATATTAAAAGCGTTCCTCATGTCCACTTTAAGTACAACAAAGTCCTCGTCCATCCAGTGCTCTTCAATGCATCCCCTGAGAGCATGGGCCACCTTCTCTGCCCCTGCACGACAGGCCACACCGAGTTGCAGAGGTTGGAAGAACTCAGTAGCCTTGTCCTTCACCAAGGCACACATGCACTTCCCAGTCAGCCTCCTTATTGTCTCCCCCACTGCGATGGGCCTAATGTCTGGTGGGCAGCCCTCCTTGTTTTTGTTCAAGGCAATCAAGCAGCCTCCAGCCAAGAACTTAGACACAGATGTAGGTACCTTTCCAGCTGCCAACTGTATTTATATACAATATATATATATATTTTTTTTTTTAATCTTATATATGCAGGTAATAATAAAGTTACAAGAGAATACATGAAAGGAATAAATGCACATACAGAACTACATTATTATATAAACTAACATATATGGCTAACAACAACACAACCTAACATATACAATGTACTGGCACACTAACACACTCGATCACTCGCACACAGAACTAAAAGTCATCTAAGCCATCAAAGGAACTTAATGTTCCCAAGACGGAGGTAGAATTTCCTCTCTGGATTGCCACAGAAAGGCGCTGGAGTAAGAATTGGTAGGATTGTGAGTCTCCAGTGGTTTTGTGCAGACGATGGCCAAGGTCCTTAAGAAAGGACAATGTTTCAGCACCAAACACACCAAGAGACTCACATGCTATGGGAACAAAGAAGTATTTAGCTCCAAGAGAGGAACACTTCTTCCTCTTTTGAGATTCAGCCTCTGCTGCTACCAATCCTGGGCCTCTTTCAGCAGTGGAGAGATATGATGGTGCCAAGGTGTCTCTGCATGTAGCATCCCACACAAGAAGTTTCCCCTCTTTCCAGGGAACCATTGAAATTCCATCTGGCCTTTTACCATCAGATCTAGCTACTCCAGAAGGCTCCAAACGAGCAGGTATTTTTGCAGCTGACAGTGCTCTGTGGATGATGTCGTTTAAGCTAGAATGCCTGGAGTGGCGACCTTCACTCCATCTACAGCTAAGGCCATGAGTAGCAAGGTCATTCACGTGAGAACCACAATGGCAACAAGTGTGTGAATGGCACAAGGGAACACCAAGTCTGAGCCCAACTGCAATTCGGATGGTGGAGTTATCCGTTCTCAGGCCTATGGAGGATATAGGGAATGCATTTAGCCATTTTCCTGACTCTGGTGTGGATGCAGCAAGAAGACGAGCACGGGAAGATGGACTATCAGCACTGGCCAGCAGACCTTGAGCTACCAACTGCATTTTTGGTAGATCCCAAGCTTTTTGAAAACAAGAAGCAGGAGGTACAGGTGGGGCTGTGTTGTTTCCTTTGGACCAGTGGGAAAGTGCAGACTCAACATCAGGGATGGAGGCATTGTGCAGAGATGCAGGGAGCATGCTCTTCAATGTATCAGAGGTGCCAGCAGCTGAAGCCAGGAAGGCTGAAGGTGCAAGCTGACATGCACTCCGAATACCAAGGCCGCCAAGCTTTATAGGAAGCTGAGCTTGTGTCCAGGCTGGATCATTATTATTATTATTTCTCCACGAATTCGTATTATTATAACACATAAGCACACACACACGCACACACACACGCACACGCACATATGCACACATGCACACACACACCCACACACACACACACACACACACACACACACATAAGATGCTTGCCTCCCGTCTTGCCATCACATCGGGCAAACCAAAGTCATTTGTGCTGTCTGACCTGTATAGCAGGCTCAACTTGCATCTGGTGAGGGCAAATGCGACAGCAATCCTTTCCAGGTGGCTCCCATCTTAAAGTTTATTGAACTGTAGCATGATTTATTAATAATTCATGCATGTTTGTTTCTCCTAAATATTTTTATTCCTATAATTGTTAATGTACAACATTATACAGTTACAGCAGGATAAATGGACAAACACAATTACATTATTATAAGGATAACTAACTTACAATAGATGCCGCTAACAAACCTACAGTTCTTCTAACCTATCCAGACATTTTCCCTCCCCATGATGGCCCTAGCCACTGACCTCACCAGTGACATGTTGAGGTGGCCATAGATGTCACCCAACATTTTGGGTTTGGGAATGGCCTGACCAATGGCATGTAGAGAGGTGAGACAGGAAAAAACACTCTGGGCCTCCTTCCCTCAGTTACCATATGTTTCTACAGCTAGGGGCCCCAACTCCTGACATCTGGTGTCATTGGCCACATGCTTTCTAAGTTCAGCAGCATAGGCTGCTGCTCCCACAGATGTACTGGCATTGTTGAGGGTTACTGGTGTAAGGGGTGAAGCAACAGTATTTTCAAAGGCCACAGGCTTTCCTCTGTCCCATCCCTGAACAAGGACATCCGCAGGGCGAGAGTTAACATGGTCCCTAGCTAAGCCATAGCCCACTTCAACCCTCACAGAAAGATGGGCCCGGCGGCATAAGTTAGCAAAGATATCTCGCAAGTGATTGTGCCTTGCAACCACATCACCACCATGTCTGCAGGAGGCTGCATGATGACCTAGAGGGTCAAGGGCAATATCAGGACAATGTGGACACAGAGAACCTCCAGAGGTGTCAAGACCCAACCACCATCTGAGTGCTATCTGACATTCAGCAGAGTTAAGGTGCAGATCCAGACCAGTAGAAGGGATGACTGAGATCCAAGAACCCGCATGAGGGGCAGAAACAGAAAGGATCCGAGCCTTATTCACTGGAGAGGAGGAAGATAGCAGTGATTGGAAAACATGCATATCCAGCTTCTTAGACAGAGCTCTTTGTGGAGGCAGGTTGACCAGAACCTCCTCAGCTGTGATTGACTCATCAGGGGGAACCTGAGGATTGAAGCGGGTCATAGCCTGAAGCATGTGTATGTTATCGGCACTACCAAATCCTGATGAAGCAAGGGAAGCTATAAACGCAGCAGAACAGTGCAAAGCAAAGGACCGAAAGCCAAGCCCACCAAAACTTTGACTGAGTTGTGCTTGCTTCCAATTTGGGTCAGGAACGTCCACTGCAATGCAGGAGGTGAAGCATAGCCTTACCTCCTCATCAGAGAGCTTATGATAGTCAGAACAATGGCTTGGAGGAGTGGCTAAGGCTAGATGCACTAACTTACGGTAACTTCCACACATACAAAGAAGCGAAAAGGCCATGTGAAGGACAACTGTAGAGACATCCACAAGAGCCTTAAAGCAAGATCTTGGGCATTGCACATTTCTCAGCAATGAAGCGGGAACTATGGACAAAGTCTCTGATTGGGGCCCCTAGGATGTGCAGGTTGGGAAGGAGAGATGACTTCACCACTGGTGGAAATAGTGAATTATCACTCCTACTGAAAAGTTCACGCTTGGAAAAATTGATGTAAAGCCCCAAGTGAGGACCAAGCTCTTCCATGAGGTGCAGAGCACGTATTTCTGCAGACCTAACCCCTGCTAGAACCCCATCATCAAGATACCAAGCGTCCAGAAGCAGCTGGAGACAATCATCATCTGCATCAATACTGGTAACAAGCTTATGAGAACCAAGGCAAACAGCATTGGGCCCAGTGGATCACCTTGCTGGACACTAGACTGAGAACTTATCTGGCCCATAGGGTGCCACAATGATTGAACGCAATTTCCCCTGGTGGCTAGCCACACACTATAGGCTTTCATAATAGGACAGTGGGATCATTGCACCATGCATTTTCCACTGGAGTATACTTACCTGAGGCATTCATTATCTTTCCATTCATTGTTGAAATATTAATAGACAATGAACTTCTCCACTACACAGATGACAAGAATGTAGAGAGTTCAGAAGTGCCTTGACATCCTCAATAGATGTACAACACTGAGGAAAGCAGGCACATATGAGTTAAGCCCCTTCACTGAGTCGACACAAATGAAGACTGCCAAGCTAGAACGTCTTAATGGAGGACCGCCAAAAAAATGAAAAAGGTGCTGGCATTCAGAGCCGGATTAACCGTAGGCTGTAGCCTAGGGCACCGGTGGTATGCCCTCAACGGCCTGGAAATAACGTACACGTAATGATGACGCAACGACTGATGCACGAACGGGTTGCATCGTGTTCGCACGCGAACGATGGGTGGAAATTGGAGCCCCTTCAACACTAAACTATTACGTGAGACTACCAAATCTGCTTTCTTCACGCAGGCGTCCACCTTAATTAATTGCGTCATCGCACGTGGTTGGTGCTGGTCTGGACTAGTAAGTACATGTACGTATCCGAATCTCGTATAAATATACTGTCACTTCCGTATAACTCAATCGTGGGTGCACGTACTTTATGAAATGGAGAAAGGTTTGAGCGGCTGTAATTTGGGTTTGGTGAACAAATAGGGAGTAGCATGTTTCAGGTGATTGTTGCACTAATGGCGCCCCCCGCCCATGACCATCCCTCCCTTCACCCTTGCGCTGTTCTCACCAACAGAGGAGGGGTTTCTGTTTCTGTTCAGAGGATGGGAGTACTGTACAATTCTGGCCAATTGCGAAAAGTGCGGGAGGGGGGGGGGGGGGTGACCTACTGGAAAATGGGGAAGGGGGGTTGCAAACCCCAAACCCCCGGTACCTACCATCCGTTCGTCATTTCGCCTTGCCGCGATTATTAATTATCTCTCGTCTATTTTGGCGCCCCCTCAACCCCGGGGACATATGCTCCTCCCCCCCGCCACTCCCCTCACTGTGCCGCTGGGTATGCTTTTAGCTGATGTTGGTAGCATGTGAGAGAATGTGTCAGTGAGCGTGTACCATCCTGTTAAGGGGCGTGCATAATTGTGTGTGTGTAGGTTGTGTGTGGATGTTGGAGGTGTTGTAGGGTGTAGAGGTGGTGTTGAGATGTGTTGTAGGGTGTACAGATGGTGTTGTAGGGTGTAGATATGGTGTTGTAGGGTGTTGAGGTGGTGTTGTAGGGTGTACAGGTGGTGTTGTGTGGTGTAATGGTGGTGTTGTAGGGTGTACAGGTGGTGTTGTAGGTACGAACCCACCTTCAGTCCTCATGCAGATAACACCAGTACCTGTTTCGAAATAATCGTCAGTGGAATTTACACTTCCTCCAAATCTTGACCCACTTTACTCATGGATACGATTTTAATATAACTAGGTGAATAAACACACGCAAACATGAAGTACTATATTTAGGGAAGAGTACACCATGGGGGAGAGGGCCCACACCCCACCACTCCCATCTGGCAAGGGGGTACTGGAAAGCATCTCTCTGGTTTCTGATCAAACTCATTGGGTAACTAGAAAGGAATCTCAATAGTACCAGGCAACAACTAATGAGGCTGAACCTCGTGCCCCACCCCCACTTTCTCCATGTGATAGGGGTTAAAGCATTGCTGAATAATGTCATTGGTCAACCTGCATGTATATCAGTGTTTTTAGCTAATTGATTATATTTGTTGCTATCATAATTTATGATCACAGAACAAGAAAGATGAGCACAGCTGTCAAACATTATGGGTGTTCTGAATGTGGGAAGGCATTTGGTCATAAGGGATATCTGAATAAGCACATGGTTGTCCATATGCAAGAGGAGAACTATCAGTGTTCTGAATGTGGGAAGGCATTTGGTCATAAGAGAAATTTGACGAGGCACATGGTTGTTCATAAACAAGTAAAGAACTATCAGTGTTCTGAATGTGGGAAGGCATTTGGTCGTAAGGGAGTTCTGAAGAAGCACATGGTTGTCCATACGCAAGAAAAGAACTTTCAGTGTTCTGAATGTGGGAAGGCATTTGGTCATAAAGGATATCTGAAGGCACACATGGTTGTCCATACACAAGAGAAGAACTATCAGTGTTCTGAATGTGGGAAAGCATTTGGTCATAAGGGAAATCTGAAAAAGCACATGATTGTCCATACACAACAAAAGAACTATCAGTGCTCTGAATGTGGGAAGGCATTTGGTCAAAAGGAACATCTGACGAGGCACATGGTTGTCCATACTCAAGAAAAGAACTATCAGTGTTCTGAATGTGGGAAAGCATTTGGTCGTGAGGGAAATCTGACGAGACATTTTGTTGTCCACACAGGAGCCAGACGATTCAAGTGTACTATTTGTAACAAGCAGTATTCCTACAGATCAAGTCTCACATACCATATGATGGTCCACAGCAATGATCGACCTTATAAGTGTTTCTGCAGGCAAACTTTCAGGTCTATTTCTGCTCTGAAAGAGCATGGCAGAAAACACCTTGGTGAGAAGTTAAGATGTCCCTCTGAAGGATGTGACAAGAAATATGTGACCAAGAATGGTTTGAAATATCATCTCCAGCACTGCTCCTACTCCCAAGATCCAGATACAATGACCAATGCATGATACATGCATACACCAGTAAACACACACTTCCACAGAACGTGAAACTGACTTTAATGGTTACACTGAGTGTGCAATGTGCAAGTGCTTGATAGAATAATTGTAACAGTATGGAACATGCATGTGTAACACTTGACATGTATACGTGTCTGCAACAATTTGTTTCTGGTTGTTGGTTCATTGATACGTGGGTGGGGCTTATAATTCTGGGTCTGGTCTCCTAGCTTACTACTTGAGTGCACATGTTGTGTAATCAGTGAGAAAAAGAAGCCATATGTCGGGTAAGGGTTAGTAATTGTGTGTGCATGGTCACCACATCGACTGATATTTTATTAATGTATATGCGTACATGTCAACTTTGGTGCTTACACTTGGTCCCCATTCACTGCCATGATCCCAAATGTACTATAATATGATTATACTATCCTTCCAACAACTTTTATTTACTTGTAGCTAATTATAAATTCAAGTGTTTGATGGATAGATGCATAATATACGTCTATAGCCATATTAATCCTGCATGGAAAAATGAAAAGCTACCCTTGAGATAATGCTGGCTACCCAGAATTAGTACACACCATTACAATCTTGTACCATGTGTGCTATTATTTATTTATGTATGTGCGTACATTATAATTACGTGCGTCAACATTGATGCTTGCACTTTGTCCCCATTCAATGCCATGATCCCAAATGTACTATAGTATGATTGTACTATCCTTCCAACAACTTCTGTTTACTATGGCTAATTATACATCCAAGTGCCTGATGGATAGATGCATAATATACGTATTGAAAAGCTACTCTTATGAAAATGCCAGCTACCCAGAATTGGTACACACCTACGATCTTGTACCATGTGTGCTATAATAAAATATGTTGTGAATTTTATGACAAGCATATTAACGCCCATGGCCATGGATGATTTGATATTCAGAATTCTGTGTAAAAATTTATTTATATCAATTACTATTACCCTCCACACAGTGTGTGTGGTATTGGCAGCTTACAATGAAGATGGTCTGTGGTGCTGAGTGAAACGTCTTTCAGGTGGAAACCAAACCAAAACAGAAGACTCAACGAAACATGAAGATGATGTACAACACACAAACACAATTATAAGTTATTTTTACTAAGTTAATAATTGTTCATAAACTTGTGAATGACATCCTTATTGAAAAATTATTAATAAAAATCAATTATACACATTGGAATAAATTCAAGACATTGTATACATATGAAATGTCAAGCTTTATTGATAGGTGAGAAATAAAAACCAAAAGCGAACCAGAGGTACAACACATGTGGGAAACATGGGGAGGGAGGTTGGGGGGGGGGGGGGGGGGTGGAAAGAAACCATCTCTATAACATAATATTTCATCTCATGACATCATGTGACATCATGTGACCTGTTGAGAGGGCAGGTGGGCTCTTTGGGGTAAAGAGGGACTATCCTGCAGATGAGATTGACTGTACACAAGAGGTGTTGGGGGGGGAGTCTCTCTAGGTACTATATCCTCATTGGAGGGAACGGGTGCCCTGACCTTTCCCACCATCTGTGCTGCCCCAGTTGCACCCAAGGTGGGCATAAGTTGACCCGGAAGCCCCACCAAGGGTACATTGCTTCCAACAGCATACCTCCCCGAGAGGACTGCACTGTGAGCACTGTGTGGCCGAACTGTGCCCAGCTGATGGAGAGGTGGAAAGGAGAACAGGTGGTGCCCAGACCCAGCAGACAGCTGCTGCTGGTGCTGATGTGCAAGAAATGCTCTGTTGAGCATGGCATTTTCCGCCACAGAGGAGGGAGCAACGTTCCATGTTGTTGCCTAGGTAAAACAAGTTATGGCGCATCACTTCCTGGAGACCTTGATTATGTCGGCTCGTGACCTGATCCTGAGGGTTTAGTTGGCCTGGGTACCTGCTATTGGGGGTGTGGCCCTGCTGCTCCTGGTGCAAAACGTACATCCCAGGTGGGTGGGTGACAGTGTGTGTGGGCATACTGCTTGCCAGCAGTTGTTGTGTTAGCGGTGACTGTGGAGGCGTAGTGTGATGGTGGTGATGGTGAGAAGGTGCAAAGTTGAACCCTGCTGACTGCTGCTGGAGGTGGGGTGAGGGTGACTGTTGGGGTGGGGTGAGGGTGACTGTTGGGGGCGGAGCAATGAGGACTGCAAGGTGCTGCTAATACCTACCAAGGAAGGATGGGGAGGAGGAGGGGGTGGAAGGGAAGTAGGTCAAGGAGTAATATGAATAATAACACATCTCCTAATAACTTTACCCCAATACCTCCCTCTTGACCCATCTTTACCACATAAGATTCTAATGGAAACAACCTATTAATTGAACTGTCTAACGCATAGTAAATATGAGTGAAATACCAAGTGTTGGTTATTAACCGTCTCCCAGTTAAGTGGTATGTGTGTGTGGGTCAAATTGATGCATTCCAATAGTGGAACCACATCTTTAAATTTACTTCTTCCTATTTGAAATGTAAGGGATCATTTTTCAACTTCTGAAGTGTTAAAAAGCCTACCAGTAAAATAAAACAACTTGGCCACCTCGATTGCATATATCAGCCACCTTTGTTTAATTCTCACACTACTCTAATGCTATTGGAGACGTTACCAAGTGATCTGACACCACTACTGGCAGTAACTAGGTTAATACAGGAATCAACAGCAACTAACAAGTGATGTTAGACATTACATGGGGGAGTGGGGGGGGGGGTGAAGCATACATGTAAATCATCCTGAATGTCACCCCTGGGGGTACAATATTACACCATGCAGGAATTTTTTTTTTTGTACTTGGCACTTGGTCATTCTAGGGCCTAGTTACATGCGCAATTAACACAATACATGGTACAAGATCATTTAGGATCGAGGCCAAGGTAAGTACTGCCTGTATCAATAGGATGTAAACCTTGCATGTAGGTATCAGTAGCCCAATCCTCAATGTCGGTACATGTACTAGATCCCTTCAATGACCAATTGTTATGGGGATGGATGTTTACTCAGTTCCACAAGCGTAAAGGTTTGTCGTGAGGACATGAAATAAATGCATAAGCATGAAGCGTGAATCCTACTGATATGCATTCAAACACACTAGCTCTACATAAAGTTAGAAACATGCACTTATAATAGGCTATACATTGAGTCTGTTTATTGTGTGTGTGTGTGTGTGTGTGTGTGTGTATTACGTACTTGGTGTTAGGGGGAGGAGCATGAGTATGTGAGGAGACACGGAGTTCACAGAGGGGTGAGGGGGATGGGGGAGGTGGCCATGATGAGGGGACTGAGGTGGAGGTGGGTGGTGCCCCTGGTGGAGGAGGAGGTGGTGACCAAGTTGAAACTGCTGTGGCAACATGATTTCACATTTTGAACCTGTAGATTTTCTGAGCTGTATGCTATGCTAAACCCATTTGTTGTTTGAGATGCTTCTTTCCATCATCTTTTTTTTGGGGGGGGACTCGGAGTGGGAAGGAGGCGTGGTAGGGGCGGGGTGGATGAAGCTGTCGAGATCACCATGCCATTGAAAGGCATCTGCAAATGAAAGAAGGGGGAGGTTACCACGGCAACTGAGTGGAGGAGGGACCTCACCTTTGGTTGAGGTACACCATATCTGCCAAGGTGGTTATGGCCTACAAAGTAAGGGGAGGGGTGGAGAAGATGGGAGGGAGGGAAGGAGGAAAGATGGATGAGTGACAGGGGAGGGAGGGAGGAAAGGGGTAGATTAAAAAATCGAAGGGAAAAAACATGCCAACCAGACTTCCACATACCACTGTTGATCATAACAGTCTCAGTGAGGCCTGTCGTGCTGTGCTGTTGATCCTTCATCATTATTGGACCTCCTCTTCCTCCTCCTCCTCCCCCTCTTCCTCCTCCTCCCCCTTGAGGTGCCACGTAGCTCACTGGCTGCAGGTGTCCCGTTGCCATGGCAGCAGGCACGTCATCCCATAGGGGTACAACCTGTGCATTATGTAGCCGAGGGTTGCCGTGCCGACTGGTCACGTGGGCGATTGGGTAGGCATGTCTCCCTCAGCCTCACTCCCATCATGGCAACCCTTCTAGCCAATCCATCGGGCCTTCTTGGTGGTACGGTGACAAGGTGTGGCTGTGGAAGTGGGATAGGTGGGGGTGGTGGAAGGAGCGTGGGGGCAATAAGTGCTCAGGTGACAAACCAGCTGGGAGGAGTCATTCTTTCTAAGTACGGCTGGCATTTTCTCTGCTACGTGACTATGTTTACATGCCAAGCAAGAAAGCAACCACAGCAAAGGCTACACACACCTACACATGCACACACACACCCACACACAAACATACACACACACGCCCCAAAGGCCACACACCCCAAAGGTCACCAGACACTAACATCAGTAATTCTTGACCTTTGCTTTGTGCCCCACTGCTGCAGACTCACGACGTCTCTTCCTAAAAGGCACACAATGGTGCTTCAATGAGTGCTAGGACCCCCCACCCAGGCCCCTCTTCCCAGGCCTCCATATCCAGGACATCAAGCACCTCTTCCCCAGACCATCATATCATCGGGTCTGCCCCATCAGGCATCTCTTCCCCAGGGCCATCTGGCATATTTTAGGTATCTACCTGACAGTTGAGACACTCCCTCCTCCTCTGTCTGTGCAACCAAGAAGTGAAGAATACAGGTTATCAAGACGTCTGGAGAACACCATAGTCTTGGAAACTTGGTGTGAATTAAATAGACATACCTGCAGATGAAAGGAGGGAGGGAAGGGATGGGGAGGAAGGAAGTTGAGGAAGGGAGGGAGGGTGAGGAAGGGGAGGGGGAAGGTGAGGGAGGGAGGGGAAGGGGGAAGATGTGGGAGGGAGGGGAAGGTGAGGGGAGGGGAAGATGAGGGAGGGAGGGAAGGTGAGGGGTGAGTGGGAGAAGGTGAAGGGGAGGGAGGGGAAGGTGAGGGAGGGTGGGGAAATGAGGGAAGGAGGGCAATGTGAAGGAGGGAGGGGAATGAGCAAGGTTCTGGTCCCAACCAAACATTACCAAGTCATCAAACCATGTGCATTTGTGGTATTAAATATTTGTGTGCCCCCCCCCCCCCCCCTCCCATCCTTAACTCCCCTTGTATACCTATTGACAAGCACACACATGGCACAAGTTTGGAACAATGCACCACCACCACCACAAAAACAAACAAACAAACAAACAAAAAGACAGAAAAACAATTTGGTAGCTCACAGCTAAGGGTTGAGGGAAGGTGATGTCGCCAGGCAGTGTGTCCGACTGCACCCTACTCACAGCAGGAGTGGGGGTGGGGGTGGGGGTGACACTGCTCTGACCAAACCAGTCATCTGTGACTGACAAGGAAGCGGCCACAGCTGTTGGAGAACGCATTGCTGCATACGTTGTGTGCAGTGGAATGCACGTACGTGTAGTGTGGTGTGTATATCTCATTATGTGGTGTGTGTGGTTTTCAAGTGTGTGTATATACGTGCAGACAACATGGATACATGGGCACATGTATGAACACCACTGACTCACCTGCTTTGCTGTCCTGATGGTCTGCCTTGGGTGATCTGTGCAAGTGATGATAACATGATTTTTGCTTCCTCCATAACTCCTCCTCCCTCTCCTCCCTCCTTCCCTCCCTCCTCCCTCTCCCCTCTCCCCTTTCCTCCATGCTCCTTACCCCTCCCTCATCACTAATCTAAGAGGGGAGGTGGCCTAGGGGTGGAGCTGTTGGTGGTCCCGCCCTTTCCTCTTCTGCTCCTTCCTCTGCCTATTAAGCTCCAAACGTTGGTTGAACGGCTTGATGCAACCAAGCACCTTGGCTTTCAGACTGGCTGGGTGATCTTTAGAGATGGGAGGAGGTGAGAGGAAGGAGGAGTCGGAGGGGAGGTGAGAGGAGAGGTGGAAGAAGAAGACAGCCCCAAACCTTTGATGGAAGTGACCTGTGTCAATGCTTTCTAGCCTCTTCAGAGAACACACTACAGTGATGCTCTGGATCATATTCTTATGGGAGAGTGGGTGTGGACAGACAATGATGGGTGTTTGGGGGTGTGGCAGTTAGCAATGTTAGACAACAGGACAACATGGATATTGTTACAGTGTATTTATGTGTGAGCACATAGTTTATATAAATTTTGAATGTGGGTTGAGTATAGTGGAGATGGGGAAGGTTGAGGTGGGGGGGGAGGAAACGGCTGTGCCCACAGCTACAAAAGAGTTCACACCTTCCATACACAACCTGCCAGTAGTTGGAGAATGAGTGTTCTTGTGTGTTTGACTGGACACTGCCGACTCTACAAAATGTTGGTTGCAATATTATGTGCCTATCCCTCCTCCCCAGATTTCTTTAGCTGTTCCCACAAGTGTTTACAAACACTCCAAATAGCGCCCACCTAATGAAGTGCCTTTTTAAAAATAAAAAAACATTTAAAGGTTCACATCAAATATAGTGCGCAGGACCATACAATACACCCATATTATGTAAACAAAAATGATCAAATAGTTCGTCCCACTGAAGGCATCCATCCACTTCAGTCAATGGGGAGAAGGGGGTGGTCGAGAAGTATTATCTACAAACATATACGTCAGCAAAGAGCCCAAGCTATATGTAGTGCATGTTCTTGGTGATAACTAAGGCTCTTAGATTCCATCTGTATGCCTTACACCTGCTGCAGCAACGATGAACATCCTATCCTGGTGTTATTAGAATCTCATACTGCTCTGCATGGCGAATTGTAGAGTGTATGTAAGCCACACACTATAGGCCTTCATAATAGGACAGTGGGATCAGTGCACCATACTTTTTCCACTGGAGTACTTACCTGAGGCATTCATTATCTTTCCATTCATTGTTGAAATATAGACAACAAACTTCTCCACTACACAGATGACAAGAATGTAGAGAGTTCAGAAGTGTCTTGACATCCTCAATAGATGTACAACACTGTGGAGCCTGGCTCAAATTAAAGTAGGCACAGATGAGTTCAGTTGCTTGCCATCAACCTATAACAAATTGTAGACATTTGTATGCAACATGAAATCTTGTATTGCTGGACTCGTATGCACTGTACCTAGACATGCCACTCCATGTTTTCACTGATGACCACACATCGAGACAACCTCAAGATACCATCAGGAACTTTTCCCACCTCGATACACATACTCTGAACCACCCTATTGAAATTATCAGTAACTTATTGTACTGCAACTAGCATCAGTATAGTTCATTTACCTGGAGGAAGCAGTGTCTGCACAACAGTTACTTCTCTCATAGATCAGTTGCTGCTGCAGATGGGCCCTCTTCCAAATGTCAATCACAATGGAGACAGATCATGTATATGATCTCTGTCTGTGGCCTATTCAAGATTAGCGGATGGAGTAATAACTTAAGCCCCTTCACTGAGTCGACACAAAATGAGGACAGCCAAGCTAGAACGTCTAAATGGAGGACCGCCAAAAAAATGAAAAAGGTGCTGGCATTCAGAGCCGGATTCACCGTAGGCTGTACAGAGGCGGATCCGGGGGGGGGGGTTTGGGGGTTGCAACCCTCCCCTTTCATATATAGTAACGCCCCCTCTTCTGCTAAACAGCCCCTCCCCCTTCCCCGCTTTTTGTATCGGGCCTGAAGCGCCGGACAGCCCTCCCCCCCCCCCCCCCCCCCCCCCCCCCCCCGCCACGCTTTTCGTAGTGGGCCTGAAGCAGACAGCACCCACTCCCCCCGCTTTTTGTATCGGCAGCACCCCCCCCTCCCCCCCCCCCCCCCCCCGCTATGCGTGTCGGGTCTAAAGCGGACAGCACCCCCCCCCCCCCCCCCCCCCCCCCTTTTGGAAAACCCTGTATCCGCCCCTGCTGTAGCCTAGGGCACCGGGTGGTATGCCCCCAACGGCCTGGAATTAGCGTACACGTAATGATGACGCAACGGCTGTGATGCACGAACGTAACAGGTTGCATCTAGTCTCGTACCCAGACCGTCTATGACGTAAGCGATTATCGCTGTAAACAGTATAATCACTACGTCTATACGTCTATACGTATAGACGTAGTGATTATACTGTTTACAGCGATAATCGCTTACGTCATAGACGGTCTGGGTACGAGACTAGGTTGCATCGCGAACGATGGGCGGAAATTGGAGCCCCTTACATATATTTAGCCTAGGGTCCCCATTTCTAGTGGATTTTAATCACCTGCAGCAACTACAACTAATAGTAAGTGGCATCGTATGTTATTCCACAAAATAATAGAACTTTAGATTAAAACGTCGTTGGGGAGAATACAATTACGTCGCGAATCTGATATACATGTAAATACAACAGTAAACTATTACATGTATTGTGAGACTACCAAATATGCTTTCTTCATGCAGGCCGTACTTTCATTCCACCTTAATTAATTGCGTCATCGCACGTGGTTGGAGCATAGATATCTATGGTTGGAGCTGCTATAGTACAGTACGTAAGTATCCGAATCTCCCGTACTGTCACTTCTGTATAACTCAATCGTGCACGTACTTTATGAAATGGAGAAAGGTTTGAGCGGCTGTAATTTGGGTTTGGTGAACAAATAGGGAGTAGCATGTTTCAGGTGATTGTTGCACTAATGGCGCCCCCCGCCCATGACCATCCCTCCCTTTACCATTGCGCTGTTCTCACCAACAGAGGAGGGGTTTCTGTTTCAGTTCAGAGGATGGGAGTACTGTACGATTCTGGCCAATCGCGAAAAGTGCGGGGGGGTGGCGGGGGCGGGGTACCTTGTGGAAAATGGGGAAGGGGGGTTGCAACCCCCAAACCCTCTGTATCTACCATCCGTTCGTCATTTCGCCTTGCCGCGATTATTAATTATCACTCGTCTATTATCTATTTTGGCGCCCCTTCAACCCTGGCCTGCACCCGGGGATATATGCTCCTCCCCCCCGCCACCCCCCTCACTGTGCCGCTGGGTATGCTTTTAGCTGATGTTGGTAGCATGTGAGAGAATGTGTCAGTGAGCGTGTACCATCCTGTTAAGGGGCGTGCATAATTGTGTGTGTGTGTAGTGGATGTTGGAGGTGTTGTAGGGTGTAGAGGTGGTGTTGTAGGGTGTAGAGGTTGTGTTGTAGGGTGTAGAGGTGGTGTTGTAGGGTGTAGAGATGGTGTTGTAGGGTGTAGAGGTGGTGTTGTGTGGTGTTGTAAGGTGTAGAGGTGGCGTTGTAGGGTGTAGAGGTGCTGTTGTAGGGTGCAAAAGTGAAGTTGTAGGGTGTAGAGGTGGTGTTGTAGGGTGTAGAGATGGTGTTGTAGGATGTAGAGGTGGTGTTGTAAGGTGTAGAGGTAGTGTTGTATGGTGTAGAGGTGGTGTTGTAGGGTGTAGAGGTGGTGTAGGGTGTAGAGGTGGTGTTGTAGGGTGTAGAGGTGGTGTAGGGTGTAGAGATAGTGTTGTAGGGTGTAGAGGTGGTGTTGTAGGGTGTAGAGGTGGTGTGGGATTGTATAGTATAGCGTGTGTTGTGCGGGCACGCGCGTTTGGGTGATGGCTGATGATTGGAACACACGTATACAAGAATGATAAACACGGAAAGCACATAGAACATATATGGGCAAAACTGGGTAAGCCGGTTTATCAGGATATGACTGGTAAAACTGGTTCAACCGGCCGATCACGATAGTGAGCACTGATGTGCCTCGATAGTGGTTGCGGCTCAACACAAACATTACATCCCTCCCTTCGTAAATCCGTACATGTACCTCACGGGCGGTGCCTATGTGCGGTTGGAACGGCGGATAGGGATGGGTCGCAGAGGGGTAATGGGCTTCTCTATCCCGGTTGCTCCTTCCTGCTCTGCGTGATCTTCTTTGTTGCTAACTGCAGTCTCCGGTATATTTCGTCACGCTCCTCATTCTCGCCTGTGGGAGGCGTGGCCTTCTCCGATTGAGAGGGTGTGGTTGCGGTAGAACCACTCCTACAACTGGGTGTTACAGTGGGACCTCCGTTGGCTCCTGTTACAACTGCCTTCCACTCCCGTGTGGCTTGTGCTTGATCATCTGGCTGGATGTTGCGTTCTTTAACCTGCACTCTCTCAGGCCTGGCGTCATGCCTCACTCTGTGGTGGTTGAAATGCCTCCGACACATTCTACTGTCTCCCATCTCGATGATCGCAGATACTGGCCGCGAAATTTCCTAATAACTCCAGGTATCCACTCCTGCTTGCCGCCCACGTCCTTAGTGTACACAGGGTCATTTAGCCCAAACAAACGGTCCTTGGCCCTCGCATCATTGTTGGCTAATTGACGGGCTTGACTTGTCTTCACCTTGTCCGGAATGGCTGTCCCGCTGCGGGGGCGGATGCTGTCCAGTTGGGAGCGTGGTTTGCGACCCAGTAGCATCTGTGTGGATGTGAGACCCATTGTAGCGTGGGGTGTCAGCTGGTACGTGAAGAGAAAACAGGCCAGGCTGGTCTCCATGTACCCACCGGACTTGATTAAGGCGGACTTGAAAGTTTGAACTGCCCTTTCAGCCAAGCCGTTCGATGCTGGGTGGTACGGAGCTGACGTTGTGTGGCGAATTCCATTTCTAGTTACGAACTCCTTAAATTCGCTGCTTGTGAACACACTCCCATTGTCTGACACCAGCTGCTCGGGAATGCCGTGCGTTGCAAAAACGTTGTGCAGGAACTTGATTGCACACAGGGAGGAACACGATGACACCACAGCCACCTCGAGCCACTTAGTGTGGGCGTTGGCCAGGACGATGAACAGTTTCCCTTAGAACGAGCCCACGAAGTCCACATGGAGACGTGACCACGCCTGTGCTGGGAATTCCCACGGGTGTAGCGACACCGGTGGGGGTGTTTTCCTGTTTACCTGACATCTCGCACACGCCCTGACCTTGTCTTACATGTCTTTGTTGACCCCTGGCCACCAAACTGTGCCTCGAGCCAACGCCTTCATCCTCACGACACCAGGATGGGCCTCGTGTAGTGTCTGCAGTACTTCCGGTCGCAGCTTGGTGGGTACGACCACTCGACTTCCCCAAAGGATTCATCGATCTGCCAGACTGAGTCCCAGCTTCCATCCGAGATATGGTTCCATGTCTGCCCGTTTCGACCCTTTGGAATCCCACTTGCCGAAGAGAATCATCCCTTTCACTTGAGCCAGCACTTGGTCCTTATCGGTATGCTCCTCCATAACCTTTGCGGACAAGGGTTTCAAGCCACTTGGCAGCGTTTCAAACATGAGCACCTCCTTCCCTTGAACTTCATCCACGGATTTCTGACATTCTTGAACTGGTAGTCTGCTCAGACAATCTGCGTTAGCGTGAAGCTTGCCTGCCTTATAGGAGATGTGGTATCGGTAAGAGCTCAACAGCAATGCCCAGCGCTGGATGCGAGCTGACGCTAAGGGAGGAACGGCTCTGTTTTCACTCAATATGTGCTGGAGCAGCTTGTGGTCTGACAATATCGTGAACTATTGGTGAACCTTTGTCACGCCAAACACAATTATGAGTCCCTCCTTTTCTAATTGCGCATAATTCTTTTCCGCTACACTTAACGTTCGCGAGGCGTAAGCTATCGGCCGGTCGGACACATCCTCCATTTGGTGTGATAAGACCGCCGCAACCCCGTATGGCGAGGTGTCACAGGCGAGGTATAACTTTCTCTGGGTCGATGTGCACCAGAACCTCTGTAGACGCCAGCAGGTCTTTGGCCTTACTGAAAGCTGCCTATTGCTCTCTCCCCCCCCCCCCCCCCCACCCCTCCCACGTCCAGGACTTGTTCTTTTGCATCAGGGAATGAAGTGGGGCCAGTGTCGATGCGATGTGTGGCATGAATTTACTGTAATAATTCAACATGCCTAAACATGACTTTAGTTCAGTTATGTTCTTCGGTGCTGGTGCCTTTAGTAGATCTGAAACTTTCTTCTCCACTGGGCGGACACCACTGGCAGTTATGACGTATCCTAAGTACTCGACTGAGGGATCGTTGAATATGCACTTTGCGAGTTTCAGCCTAAACCCCGCTTGCTGCAGTCTCTCCAACACTCGATTCAGCATTGCCAGGTGTTCTCCTTCAGTCGACCCACACACCAATATGTCATCTATGTAGAAACACACGTTGCCCAAGTCTCTTAACAATGTTTCCATGGTGCACTGGAAGATAGCTCAGGGTTTGTACACATAATTATGCTGTCAAAATAAGACCTTTTTAATGCCTTTTAATACATGTACTGAACAAGCAAATGTACACCCCAGAGCACAATAATACATGCTAATACATAGAGTTGTAAAACAAGATCTACTTCAACGAGTGCAATGCTTTGTTTAAGTCAGTATCAAGTGCTTTCATTTCATCCTCCTTTCCCTTTGCTGCATTTCTTAAAGCATTTGACTTAGCTATCCTCTGAGACATAAGCTTATATTCCCTAACACCTTCAGCTTTTATCAGCAGAAGAATTCAAAGCTTCTATGTCTGATGACAACCTCTTTTCTTTGGCCTTGATTTCACCAATTTTATCCAATATGGCCTTCCTCTTCTGCTTTTGTTCTTCACTTTTCTTCAATTCTTTAGCTTTCTCAAGATGGGCTGTGTACCTCTGCCTTGCAAGACTACAAGAAGTCATCAGCTCATTGACTAGTTTGATCTCAGAGACTCCACCTGCACTTTATACGCTTCAGAAACCACTCTTTGTGCAACAACACTTTGTTTCATTAAATTTTCAACCTCAACCTCTTTGTTCACTGAAAATCCACGCTCCACACTTGCCTGCCCATGGGACAAACCTAATAACATCTTAATAAGAGAAAACAGTTTGGGAAATGACTTCAATTGTTCTGAGTAGAAGATATCCACTCTTGTACAGACAGGGTTGAAATTGCAAAACTTATCAGACCCAACTACAGGAATAGTATTCAAGTAGCCTGAAAATTCACTAATTATATCATCACAATCTCTTTCATTTACCTTCTGTAGTTGAACCAAAAATGCTAAAACCTTTTTCAACATCTCAGTGCATTGGCAAGGACTAGAAACCTGTAGTCGTGGATCCAAAAAGTTCAACAAGTGTACAAAATTGAATGTAACTGGACTTTTGTGCATTAACTTCTTGGCTAATGCAGCTAGAAAATATTTACACTCAACCACAAATTGCAGGGCAGTCTTGTCACTAATAAGCTTTTTAAACTTCAACTCTTTCACTATTCTGTTTCCTGAAAAACCTATATCAACTTCAGAGTATGCTTTTTGATTCTCAATTTTTTCCACGTCAATACTTCCAAGTGCAGACACACTAACACCAGCTATAATATCTTCCTTGATAAAATGCTTTAAAACATTTTTCAATATCTCAAAAAGACCAGTACCTAAAAAACAAACCATAGGAGCATCTGTTTGATACCTACTTAAAAAACGGAACTAATTGATTAGCAACACTTTTTAAAACAATGAAGCTTAGCTGTTAGAAGTGGATCTGAAATTGTTTGGTCTACAACATCAAAAGAATTGTTTCCAGGATTAGAAAGTGATTTGTCTTTTACAGCTCTCACAAAAATTCCCAAAGAGTCAACCATTTCTAGTGCTCGCTCAGCAACTGGTACATTTTCCAGCCAACGATGGGAAACAAACTTTAATGGAAAAACAGAGGAACCAGTTGTTGTAGTGTAATCTTCTCTTCGTGCAGAACAGTCTTTGAATAGATAATAAAGCGAGGTTAAACAGGATGAAATAATCCACCCAGAGGCAGTTACTCCAGCTTTGAAGGCATTGTGCACTATGTGCAACCCACATGATCCAATGTTAATTAAACTAGTGCTGTACTCTTCCTGTAACTGTGTTCTGATTTGTTTGTAAAATTTCCAATTTACATTTGGTCCATCCATACTTATCTGTACAATACCTTTAATAGACAGCCCACTTTCATGCCTAAAATGAAGCACCAAGTCTTCTGCTCTTGCATGACCTGGATGGAGCACGGGCAAGTATTGAAAGCCAGGTCACGTGCATCCTGCACCACTACACTAAAAATGCATGTTGCAATAAGCTGTACACAATATACAAAAGCTACGCAGCGCTAGTGCTAGCAATCAAAAGCGATAACGAGTCGCGAGTACCCGCAAGTGGCACTAGTATATAATTATTTTATACACGCGTATGCTATTGAAGCTTTAAAATGTTGTTTTAAAGCAGTTGACAGCGTATACTAGCAGTACACACGCACTTTAAAATAGCTTACCTAAAAATTCAGACCCAATATATCGTGTTTCTACGTGGTTCCGACTCTCATTCCAATAGCGGACATGAATGTCCATCTGCTTTTCCTTCACCATGTTATTTAAACTTTCGTCAAAAAGTACACAATAGTCTCCCTTGATGGAGTCTAGTAAGGACCTTTTAAAGTACTCTGCAAGACCAAACACAGTGAGATAAGCAGTTTTTTTCCCTCCACATGAAAATCGTCGTGCAATTTCGCTATCTGAAAACATCGCTGAGAAAACCTTTGAAGTGCCTTCGTTGCTATTGTATGAATTGTGACAGCTCATAGTATGTAAGACCCACAATATTACGGCTCTTAGAACTGCATTTGAGTCCAAATAATGGGACAATGTTGGAGTTCCCTTCAAAACAATAGGCTGAATTGGACTGGGAACTGGGCCAAGTACAGCAGATTGTTCCGACACATAACTGCCGAAGAACACGGTGTATCAGAGGTGGCAAACGATATCTTGGTATTTTCCTTTAAGATAGATATGTTTTTCTGATGAGTCTTCCCAGAAGCATGTGATTTGACCCATTGTTCCGAGCCCAAACTCCTTTCTACATGCTATGCAATACGCTGAGTATCTGTTATCATTATCTGCAGCCAACCATTCACTATATAAAGGATTTTTCAGCCACTCCAATCTGAAGGTACACTTCCCCATCGCAAAGTGCTCATCAATTTTAAATTGCTCTAAAAATTAGTAGCACAGCTGGTTCACCTCTGTTACACACTCATCCCCAGGCCCAAATCGTATGTAGCAGCACGTGCACGTAATAGAAAGATGCGCTCAGGGAATTAATGGGGCGGGGTTATAAGACGAAAAGAGACACGGGGCGAAATTCAATGCCTTTTTAATAGTTGTATTGGATTTCAATGCTTTTTCAATACAAAACCCAGATTTAATGCCTATTTAATCCAATGCGTTGATTTAATGCCTTTTCAATACTCTGTATGAACCCTGTAGCTGGTGCTGATGCCACGCCGAAAGGAAGATCATAGTACCTATACAGTCCTTTATGTGTGGTAATGGTGACGGAATACTTAGAAACGTTGTCTAACTCTAGTTGTTGGTAGGCATGAGAGACGTCCAACTTAGAGATGACCTTGGCGTTGCCAATTGAGGCCAACAAGTCCTCGATGCGTGGTATGGGGTAGGACTCTACACTCGCTGCTCTGTTGACTGTTATTTTGTAGTTCCCGCAAATGCGTATGCTGCCGTCCCCAGGCACGATGGGTGTGGCCCACTCTCTGAACTGTACAGGCTCCATGACTTTCTCTTTGCACAACCGCTCGAGTTCTGCTTCGATTTTCTCCCTCAGAGCGAATGGGACAGACCTGGGCTTATTAAATCGAGGCTGACTACCGGGGTTCATGTGTAGCTTCATCTTTAACCCTTTGACGAGACCCAGTGTGTCGTGGAACATCTCGGAGTACTTGGACAAAATGTCCTTGAGTGATCCGGTAGACTCTGTGTGTAATACGGTCGCTTGATCTTGAGGTTCCACGAGTTTCACCCTAACTTATACACCCAATCCCTTCCGACCAAGGGCGTACCACTACCTTCAAGGATTGTTATCATTAGGCTATGCTTCTGACCTCGGTACGTCACCTGTACTGATGCTTTTCCCACTATCGTAACCGCTTGCCTCAATACATGCGAAGGTTCACCCCTGACGGTTTGATAGCCAGCCTGTGAGTCCAGTCCAAAGACTCATGATCCACTTCATGTTCAGAATGGAAACTGATGCGCCAGTGTCGACGAGCATGTTAACTTCCACCGTGTGGATTGTGACGTTTACGAAGAACGGCGGAAAAGGAGACTGGCCGGCATAGAATAACGTGTGAACCTCTTCAGTAGTGGGGTTCTCTCCGTCTGTCTCTGCATCTGTAAACTGCACTACACGCCTCCTCTTACGCGGGTTATCCTGTTCCTGATTGATCAGGTTTGTTCGCACGCTTCGACAAACTTTGGCTACATGCCCTTTCTTCCCGCAATTGTTGAAAAGCCAGTCCTTGCAGCGGCAAGTGTGACTTGGGTGTCTGCGCCTACAGCGAAAACATTTCTCCTTGTCGAAATTGCACACAGGTACCTGTAGCTTGTCTACAGCCAGCACTGTAGGGTTCGATGCGCTACCCGACTGGAGCATTTTCGTCCCTTGTTCCGCTGCCTGCGCCGTCTCCAACGCCTTATTGAAGGTTAACTTGGCTTCCATAAGCAGTCTATGCTGTACCCTTGAGTTCTTGATTCCGCAGACCAACCGATCGCCCTGAACTCACAGTGCTGAACTAGAAGACATAGCTGAACAAGCTCGTCGAAGGTCTTGTCGGTTTCTCTGGTGTGACCAACGATCGGATGAGTTGGTATGTTGCTGGATCGCAAACGCTCAAAAGGATAGTGCGACGTTGGTCTCCGTTGTTGATGTTGTTGGCCGCCAAATAGAGATCCACTCTTTCACAGTACATCGGCCACTGCTCGTTGTTCTTGTCGAACGATCCCAGAGAGCCATGCAATACCGCCATCCTGCGGGGGACAGAATGAGAAAAACAAATGCTGTATGACAAAATAATAAGGTTTTCCCTTGTCGCTAATGTAGTGTATAGCGTGTGTTGTGCGGGCACGTGCGTACGCGTGACGGCTGATGATTGGAACACATGTACACAAGAATGACAAACACGGAAGGCACATAGAATATATATGGCAAACTGGACAAACTGGTACATCTGGGTATGACTGGTAAAACAGGTTCAACTGGCCAATCACGATAGTGAGCGCTGATGCGCCTTGATAGTGGGTGCGGCTCAACACAAACATTACAAAGATGTAGAGGTGGTGATTTAGGGTGTGTAGAGGTGGTGTTGTAGGGTGTACAGGTGGTGTTGTAGGGTGTAGAGGTGGTGTTGTAGGGTGTACAGGTGGTGTTGTAGGGTGTAGAGGTGGTGTTGTAGTGTGTAGAGGTGGTGTAGGGTGTACAGGTGGTGTAGGGTGTACAGGTGGTGTTGTGGGTGTACAGGTGGTATTGTAGGGTGCAGAGATGGTGTTGTAGGGTGTAGAGGTGGTGTTGTAGGGTGTAGAGGTGGTGTAGGGTGTACAGGTGGTGTAGGGTGTACAGGTGGTGTAGGGTGTACAGGTGGTGTTGTGGGTGTACAGGTGGTGTTGTAGTGTGTAGAGTGGTGTTGTAGGTTGTAGAGGTGGTGTTGTAGGGTGTACAGGTGGTATTGTAGGGTGTACAGGTGGTGTTGTAGGGTGTAGAGGTGGTGTTGTAGGGTGTACAGGTGGTATTGTAGGGTGTACAGGTGGTGTTGTAGGGTGTACAGGTGGTATTGTAGGGTGCAGAGATGGTGTTGTAGGGTGTAGAGGTGGTGTTGTAGGGTGTACAGGTGGTGTAGGGTGTACAGGTGGTGTAGGGTGTACAGGTGGTGTTGTGGGTGTACAGGTGGTGTTATATGGTGTGCTTGTGTCGAATTAAGGTTTGTAGTGCAGGTACAGTATTCGAGGATTGTGTGTGGATGTAGGATGCTTGATGGATGCGTGTGTCTGGGTGTCGGAGGATTGTAGTGTGTATGGTGAAGGAGGCTTTTAGGGGGTGTGGGGTGTTGAAGGTGTTTAGAGGTGTTGTAAGATTTGTGGAGATGCTGTAGGTGTGTTGTAAAAACTATGAGTCAGCAAGCATGTGACAGTCATGTTCAATTTTGAGAATACATTATAATGTACATTTAATTAGCCTGCAATCTCGCCTTTATATGACACGTACCCACAATTCAAGCAAAGCGCTTGTGATCAATGATAGGCCTATTCGTACCCAACTGTACAAAGACATCAGGTGATATACAGTAATTTGCACCCTTGCATGTTGATAATTTATACTTAACTTCTGTCTGCTTCCTTTAGATGCATGCATATATCTGTTTTGTAGAATCATTTAAAATTATGGAATTTTGATTATTAAAAAAATCTTTCGCTGATTCCGAAATCTGCGAAGCTACATGTATGTAAAATCCAACTTTCAATCCAATAGGATTTGATGCACATTTCTTGTATGATCTAATACAAAATCTTTTCCAAATGTACATGTAGATTCGCCAAAGGTCTATGCGAAATCAAAATTAGATAAATAGATAAATATTAATGGACAATCAAGCACGAAATCAAATACGTGTGATTTAAAATCTAAATAAATCTTGATTTGATTCCAAATCAGAAGTAAATCAAACATATCCAAATCAAACATATCCAGTGTTGTAGGGTGTGTGGGCAGTGTGGAGGCGTTGTAGTGTATGTGGGTGTAGGAGGCTTGTAATGTGTATATAAATGGCGTTTTGACACGTGGCATTGATATCAGTACACACAGCCAAAAAGTCATATTGGTACATTGGATGTTACTATTTGTTGATTTTCCAAATGTGATGATATCATTGTTGTGCCATCAAGATGTCAATATTGGTACACACCCGCTGGAAAAATTGGTAAAATGACTGATAAATTCATACCAACATGATTGGCATGTAACAATGTTGGATACTTCCTGATTGAGTTGGGAATTGATTGCAATAACTGTGTCCATTATATTCCATATTTGAATCAAGGGCACTTCATGATGTAGTATTAATACTGCATCCGCGTATGATCTGGGTCAGGTTTTGGGGGAAAACTAAAAAACTAAAAGGTCCGCTAGCAATACTATGACAGTTTTTAGTTGTCGATGTAGTTCAGCAACGTATGGAATATCGCACAACACTTTAGTCTTATAATAAACATCTTTGCAGAACGAGATGAGCGTGCTTTTAATACATTGGGTCGGTACTCGGGAAGCCATCTCAAAATTGATTTTAAATGCTAATATAAATACCTACTTATTAATTTACCTATTTAGAAGCTAAAAAAAACTCGTATCATCATTCAAATCAATGCCTTTAGATCACAAATTAACACTGAAGCCTAGTGAGGACGTCCGAGATTAACTAATTGTCATCAATAACCTGGTTACGGATCCGCCTTTGCGCCGAATCCTGAAGAGCACAAGGTGGATCATGTCTATTGTGTTAAAACAGTTGCAAGAGATGTGGATGCGTGTGTGATGCCATAGAGCCTGCAGTGGCACATCTGCACTGCCTGTGCGAGCATTTCTATACATACGTGGCCATTATTCCGCATTTAGATAAATATAGACATGCTAATGAATGATTGCATAATATCATCTATATATATAACCCTCGATATAACCATATAGCCAGGCGTGCGGGGAGGGGGTGCCAATGCCCCCCTTAGCGGACCCCTATAAAAGGAATGCCAAAACAGTAACAGGGCGCCAAAATACCTACCAACTCAATTTCAGACCTCTCTGACATTGGGGGGGCACTATGTAAGTGTTGTGCCCTCCAGATAAGTAAGTAATGCCCAGACTGCCATATATGACTGGAGCTCCATTTGGACCCTCCCACACACCAGCGTGTCTGTAGCTACGAACCCACCTTCAGTCCTCACGCAGATAACACCAGTACCTGTGTCAATGATAATAGTTATAAATTCTGGTGTCAAAATAATCATCAGTGGAATTTACACTTCCTCCAAATCTTGACCCACTTTACTCATGGATACGATATTCATATAACTTTGAAAGCACAGACGAATATGAAGTACTATATTTAGGGAAGAGCACACCATGGGGGAGAGGGCACACCCCCACCCCACCCCTCCCGTCTGGCAAGGGGGTACTGGAAAGCCTCTGTCTGGTTTCTGATCAGACTCATGAAAGGAATCTCATATAGTACCTGGCACCAAGTAATGAGGCTGAACCTCGTGCCCCACCCCCACTTTTTCCATGTGATATACATTGTATACGTTATAGCGTTGTGGAATAATGTCATTGGTCAACCTGCATGTATATCAGTGTTTCTAATTGATTATATTTGTTGTTATGATCTTAGAACAAGGAAGATGAGCACAGCTGCTAAGCAGTATGGGTGTTCTGAATGTGGGAAGGCATTTGGTCAAATGGGAGATCTGCTGAGGCACATGGTTGTCCATACACAAGTAAAGAACTATCAGTGTTCTGAATGTGGGAAGGCATTTGGTCTCAAGGGACATCTGAAGACACACATGGTTGTCCATACGCAAGTAAAGAACTATCAGTGTTCTGAATGTGGAAAGGCATTTGGGCGAAAGGAAAATCTGACGAGACACATGGTTGTCCATACTCAAGAAAAGAACTATCAGTGTTCTGAATGTGGGAAGGCATTTGGTCATAAGGGAAATCTGACGAGACATATTGTTGTCCACACAGGAGCCAGAAGATTCAAGTGTTCTATTTGCAACAAGCAGTATTCTAACAGATCAAGTCTCACATACCATATGATGGTCCACGGCAATGATCGACCTTATAAGTGTTTCTGCAGGCTATCTTTCAGATCCATTTCTGCTCTGAAAGAGCATGGCAGAAAACACCTTGGTGAGAAGTTAAGATGTCCCTCTGAAGGATGTGACAAGAAATATGTGACCAAGAGAGGTTTGAAACATCATCTCCAGTACTGCCCCTACTCCCAAGATCCAACCACTATGACCAATGCATGATACATGCATACACCAGTAAACACACACTTCCACAGAACGTGAAACTGAATTTAATGGTTTCACTGAGTATGCAATGTCCAAGTGCTTGATTGAGTAATTGTAACAGTATGGAACATGCATATGTTGCTACTGTAAAACTTTACATGCATACGTGTCTGCAACAATTTGTTTCTGGTTGTTGGTTCATTGACACGTGGATGGGGCTTATGATTCTGGGTCTGGTTACCTAGCTTACTACTTGAGTGCACATGTTGTGTAATCAGAAGCCATATGTTGGGTAAGGGGTTAGTAATTGTGTGTGCATGGTCACCACATCGACTGATATTTTATTAATGTATATGCGTACATGTCAACTTTGGTGCTTACACTTTGTCCCCATTCACTGCCATGATCCCAAATGTACTATAATATGATTATACTATCCTTCCAACAACTTTTATTTACTTGTAGCTAATTATAAATTCAAGTGTTTGATGGATAGATGCATAATATACGTGTATAGCCATATTAATCCTGCATGGAGAAATGAAAAGCTACCCTTGAGAAAATGCCAGCTACCCAGAATTGGTATACACCATTACAATCTTGTACCATGTGTGGTATAATAAAATATGTTTTGGTTGAATTTTTTTTTATCGCCCATGGCCATGGATGATTTGGTATTCAGAATTCTGAGTAAAAATTTATTTATATCAATTACTATTACCCTCCACACTGAAAAGCATTGTGTGTGTGTTAGCATGCTTACAATGAAGACGGTCTGTGGTGCTGAGTGAAACGTCTTTCAGATGGAAACCAAAACAAAACAGCAGACTCAACGAAACACGAGGATGATGTACAACACACAAACACAATTATAAGTTATTTCACTAAGTTAATAATTGTTCATAAACTTGTGAATGACATCCTTATTGAAAGGTGAGAAATAAAAACCAAAAGCGAACCAGAAGTACAACACATGTGGGAAACATGGGGAGGGAGGTTGGGGGGGGGGTCAAAAGAAACCATCTCTATAACATAATATTTCATCTCATGACATCATGTGACATCATGTGACCTGTTGAGAGGGCAGGTGGGTTCTTTGGGGTAAAGAGGGACTATCCTGCAGATGAGATTGACTGTACACAAGAGGTGTTGGGGGGGAGTCTCTCTGGGAACTATCCTGGAGCTGCACATTGGAGGGAACGGGTGCCCTGACCTTTCCCACCATCTGCGCTGCCCCAGTTGCACCCAAGGTGGGCATAAGTTGACCTGGAAGCCCCAAGGGTACATTGCTTCCAACAGCATACCTCCCCGAGAGGACTGCACTGTGTGCACTGTGTGGCCGAACTGTGCCCAGCTGGTGGAGAGGTGGAAAGGAGGACAGGTGGTGCCCAGACCCAGCAAACAGCTGCTGCTGGTGCTGATGTGCAAGAAATGCTCTGTTGAGCATGGCATTTTCCGCCACAGAGGAGGGACCAACGTTCATGTTGTTGCCTAGGTGAAACAAGTTATGGCGCATCACTTCCTGGAGACCTTGATTATGTCGGCTCATGACCTGATCCTGAGGGTTGAGTTGGCCTGGGTACCTGCTACTGGGGGTGTGGCCTTGCTGCTCCTGGTGCAAAACATACATCCCAGGTGGGTGGGTGACAGTGTGTGTGGGCGTACTGCTTGCCAGCAGTTGTTGTGTTAGCGGTGACTGTGGAGGCGTAGTGTGAGGGTGGTGATGGTGAGAAGGTGCAAAGTTGAACCCTGCTGACTGCTGCTGGAGGTGGGGTGAGGGTGACTGTTGGGGGTGGGGTGAGGGTGACTGTTGGGGGCGGGGCAAGGAGGACTGCGAGGTGCTGCTAATACCTGCCAAGGAAGGATGGGGAGGAGAATGGGGGATGGGGAGGAAGGGGTGGAAGGGGAGTAGGTCAAGGAGTAATATGAATAATAACACATCTCCTAACAACTTTACCCCAATACCTCCCTCTTGACCCATCGTCACCCCAGTAGATTCTTATGGAAACAACCTATTCATTGAACTGTCTAACGCATAGTTTATATAAACATGAGTGAAATTCCAAGTGTTGGTTATTAACCGTCTCCCAGTTAAGTGGTATGTGTGTGTCGGTCAAATCGATGCATTCCAATAGTGGAACCTCATCTTTAAGTTTACTTCTTCCTATTTGAAATGTAAGGGATCATTTTTCAACTTCTGAAGTGTTAAAAAGCCTACATGTACCAGTAATATAAAACAACTTGACCACCCCGATTGCATATCACACTACTGTAACGCTATTGGAGACGTTACTAAGTGATCTGACACCTCTACTGGCAGTAAGTAGGTTAATATGGGAATCAACTAACAAGTGATGTTAGACATTACATGGGGCGGAGAGGGGTGTGAAGCATACATGTAAGTCATCCTGAATGTCACCCCTTGGCATGGGGTATAATATTACACCAGGATTTATTTTGGTTCTTGGCACCTGGTCATTCAAGGGCCTAGTTACATGTACATTGAACACAAAACGAGAATGTGGTACAAGGCCATTTAGGATCGAGGCCAAGGTAAGCACTGCCTGTATTAATGGGATGTAAACCTTGCATGTACTTATCAGTAGCCCAATCCTAAATGTCGGTACATACACTAGATCCCTTCAATGATCAATAACCAATCCTCGCGTACTTAAGTAAGCCTGTTTTGGGGATGGATATTTACTCAGTTCTAGAAGCGTAAAGTTTGTCGTGAAACAAATGCATAAGAGTGAAGCGTGAATCCTAACTGATATGCATTCAAACACACTAGCTCTACATAAAGTTAGAAACATGCACTTATAATAGGCTATACATTGAGTCTGTTTATATGTGTGTGTGTGTGTGGATTACGTACTTGGTGTTAGGGGGAGGAGCCTGCTTATGCGAGGAGACACGGAGTTCACAGAGGAGTGAGGGGGATGGGGGAGGGGGCCATCATGAGGGGACTGAGGTGGAGGTGGGTGGTGCCCCTGGTGGATGAGGAGGTGGTGACCAAGTTGAAACTGCTGTGGGGACTCGGAGTGGGAAGGAGGCGTGGTAGGGGGCGGGGTGGATGAAGCTGTCGAGATCACCATGCCATTGAAAGGCATCTGCAATAGAGAGAGGGGGGAGGTTACCATGGCAACTGAGGAGGGAGGGGGACCTCACCTTCGGTTGAGGTACACCATATCTGCCAAGGTGATTAGGGCCTACAAAGTAAGGGGAGGGGTGGAGGAGATGGGAGGGAGGGGATGGATGAGTGACAGGGGAGGGAGGGAGGAAAGGGGTAGATAAAAAAACGGAAGGGAAAAAACATGCCAACCAGACCCCCACATACCACTGTTGATCATAACAGTCTCAGTGAGGCCTGTCTTGGTGTGCTGTTGGACCTTCATCATCATTGGACCTCCTCCTCCTCTTCCCCCTCCTCCTCCTCCTCCTTCCCCTTGAGGTGCCACGTAGCTCACCGGCTGCAGGTGTCCCGTTGCCATGGCAGCAGGCACGTCATCCCGTAGGGATACAACCTGTGCATTATGTAGCCGAGGGTTGGCATGACGACTGGTCATGTGGGCGATCATGTGGTTGGGTAGGCATGTCTCCCTCAGCCTCACTCCCACCATGGCAACGCTTCTAGCCAATCCATCGGGTCTTCTTGGTGGTACAGTGACAAGGTGTGGCTGTGGAAGTGGGGGAGGGGGGGGCAGGTCAGAGTTAGTTGGTTGATGGGATGGAATGGGGAGGAGGGGGTGGTGGAAGGAGTGTGGGGGCAATATGTGCTCAGGTGACAAACCAGCAGGGAGGAGGAGTCATCCTTTCTCTGTGCGGCTGGCATGTTCTCTGCTACGTGACTATGTTTACCTGCCAAGCAAGAAAGCAAACATGTCGCAACCAGAGCAAAGGCCACACCCACATACACACCCCACATACACACCCCCACATGCACACACACACACACCCACACACAAACATGCACACACACGCCGCAAAGGTCACACACCCCAAAGGTCATCAGACACTCACATGAGTAATTCTTGACCTTTGCTTTGTGCCCCACTGCTGCAGACTCACGACGTCTCTTCCTAAAAGGCACACAATGGTGCTTCAATGAGTGCTAGGACCCCCCCCCCCCACCCAGGCCCCTCTTCCCCAGGCCTCCATATCCAGGACATCAAGCCTCCCTTCCCCAGACCATCATATCATCGGGTCTGCCCCATCAGGCATCTCTTCCCCAGGCCAGAATATCCCTCCACCCGAGGCCATCTGGCATATTTTAGGTATCTACCTGGCAGTTGAGACACTCCCTCCTCCTCTCTCTGTACAACCAAGAAGTGAAGAATACAGGTTATCAAGACGTCTGGAGAACACCATAGTCTTGGAAACTTGGTGTGAATTAAAGGGACATACCTGCAGATGAAAGGAGGGGGGAAAGGGATGGGGAGGAAGGAAGGTGAGGAAGGGAGGGAGAGGAAGGGGAGAGGAAGATGAGGGAGGGAAAGGTGAGGGGTGAGGGGGAGAAGGTGAGGGGAGGGAGGGAGAGGAAGATGAGGGAGGGAGGGGAATGTGAGGGAATGAGCAGGGTTCTGGTCCCAACCAAACATTACCAAGTCATCAAACCATGTGCATGTGTGGTATTAAATATTTGCGTGCCCCCCCCCCCCCCCCCCCCATCACCCTTAATTAACTCCCCCTTGTATACCTACTGACAAGCACACACATGGCACAAGTTTGGAACAACGCACCACCACCACCACAAAAACTAACAAACAAACAAACAAAAGAGACAGACAAACAATTTGGTAGCTCACAGCTAAGGGTTGAGGGAAGGTGATGTCGCCAGGCAGTGTGTCTGACTGCACCCTACTCACAGCAGGAGTGGTGGTGGGGGTGACCCTACTCACAGCAGGAGTGGGGGTGGGGGTGGTGGTGGTGGTGGTGGTGACACTGCTCTGACCAAACCAGTCATCTGTGACTGACAAGGAAGTGGCCACAGCTGTTGGAGAACGCATTGCTGCATATGTTTGTGTGCAGTGGAATGCACGTACATGTAGTGTAGTGTGTATGTGTGGTGTGTGTGGTATGTGGTGTTCATGTGTGTGTATACGTGCAGACAACATGGATACATGGGCACATGTATGAACACCACTGACTCACCTGTTGTGCTGTCCTGATGGTCTGCCTTGGGTGATCTGTGCAAGTGATGATAACATGATTTTCACTTCCTCCATTACTCCTCCCTCCCCTCTCCTTCCCTCCCTCCTCCCTCTCCCCTCCCCTCCCTCATCACTAACATAAGAGGGGAGGTGGCCAAGGGGTGGAGCTGTTGGTGGTCCCGCCCTTTCCTCTTCTGCTCCTTCCTCTGCCTATGAAGCTCCAACAGTTGGCTGAACGGCTTGCTGCGACCAACCTTGGCTTTCTGACTGGCTGGGTGGATCTAAAGAGGTGGGAGGAGGTGAGAGGAAGAGGAGGTGAGAGGAGATGTGGGAGGAGAAGACAGTCCCAAACCTTGCATGTAAGTGACCTGAGGCAATTCTTTCCATCCTCTTCAGAGAACACACCGCAGTGATGCTCTGGATCATATTCTTATGGGAGAGTGGGTGTGGCCAGACAATGACGTGTGTTTGGGGGCGTGGCAGGTACCAAGGTTAGACAACAGGACAACATGGATAACCCTCAGCAAGCCTACCTCGAGATATCGTTCTCTTCTTCTCAGTTTCTCGGAGTGGAAGGTCAGAAGCTAGGAAGCCATGGTTGGGTGAAACCACACAAGAATTGGCACTGGCATTGGCAGCCGATCTGGAACCAGAGGGAACCTCACCCGGTCCTGATGCCAGACCAAAGGTCTGGATCGGCGACGGCCGTCCTGGGATGGCCAAGTGTAGCACCTCGCTGTGATAGAGCTCTGGTGTGTGTGTGTGTGTGTGTGTGTGTGTGTGTGTGTGTGTGTGTGTGTGTGTGTGTGTGTGTGTGTGTGTGTGTGTGTGTGTGTGTGCACGTGTGTGTGTATGTGTGTGGTGTATGTAGTGTGTGGTAGGTATTTTGTGTGTAGCGTTGCATTATGGGTATGGTGTGCGGTGTGCGGTGTGTGGTGTGTGTGTGTGGGGGGGGATAGAGCACAATTCAGTTCACAACGTTTACCAGCACTCAAACCCCGCCCACCCACCCCCCATGCATACAGCACATGTGACCCCCAATGTCCATGGGAACCTCCACACAACAACAGTGCTCACAGGGCGTGCTTACAGGTGCACGTTTCCTTGGCAACCGGCCACACTAACCACCTGTCTACTTTTAGACACAAAGTTCAAGATCTCTTTCATGAAAAGTATAGTCAGGTGGAGGGAGGAGGGCAGAGGGGAGGGAGAAAGGGGTGGAGGGTGATGATATGGATGTCAGGGTTAAGGACTTGGTACATCAAACATACATCAGGGGAATGCAGACAGAGGGGATGCCACCTGTTTATTTAATGCCAAATAAACATTTTGTATATGCATAAACGTGCGTGCATGTGTATGTGTGTGCGCGTGTGCATGCACATACATATACATTAACGTTGTGTGTGAGTGTGCATGTGTGTGAGTGTGTACAAGGTTGTAAACGTGTGTGTGTGTGTGTGTGTGGGTGTATGTGTGTGTGTGTGTGTGTGTTTTGCAGGTTTGTTAAACGCTCTCCTCCAGACCTCCACTCACCCTTGTGTTTCATGAAGGCCTGAGATTTAACCACTCTGTTGCAATCTGTACACACCACCAAAGACAGATGATCAATGGCAGGTTCTGTACCATAGATGGCCATGTCTGCATAGGTTGTGTGTGCGTGTGTGAGTGACGTGACGTTTGCACGAGTGGTGTGTGTGTGTATTGTGTACACATGTGTGTACGTACACGTGTGTATTTATGTGTGTGTGTGTGTGAGCACACAGAGTTTGTAGAGTGTAGGTCGAGTATACACATCAGCCCCATGGGGAGGGTGGATATGGGGGTGGGAGGTGGAGTGGAGGGGAAGAGGAAACGGTGGTGTGTGTGTATTGTGCACACGTGTGTGTATGTTGTACACATGTGCATTTATGTGTGTGTGAGCACACACAGTTTATATCATTTTATATATTTTTTTTGGAGTGTAGGCCGAGTATACACATCAGCCCCATGGGGAGGGTGGAGATGGGGAAGGTGGAGGTGGGGGGGGGAGGAAACGGCTGTACCCACAACTACAAAAGAGTTAAACTCACCTTCCTTACACAACCTGCCAGTAGTCGGAGAATGAGTGTTCTTGTGTGTCTGACTGGACACTGCTGACTCTACAAAAAAGTTGGTTGCAATATTATGCCCAATCTCTCCTCCCCAGATTTCTTTAGCTATTCCCACAAGTGTTTACAAACACTCCAAATAGCGCCCACCTAATGAAGTGCCTTTTTAAAAATAAAAAAACATTTAAAGGTTCACATCAAATATAGCGCGCAGGACCATACAATACGCCCATATTATGTAAACAAATAGTTCGTCCGACCGAACGCATCCGCTTCAGTCAATGGGGACAAGTACGAGAAGTACGAATATATTTAAATAATACGTAAACAAAAAGACCCCAAGTCCCCCCTCGAAACATACCGTGTTCCCTCGCCTTTTCCTCAAACATGGACCACGAGTAGCCAGAATTCAGTGAGTTACTACCCCTACCCCCGTCCATCTTGGGGGGAGGTTACAAAAAGGACTCTACTGACGGCTTCAATTCTACGGGAGGCTTTTCAAACAGTCGGAAGGGCTGTGTGTGTAAGTATATCCTTGCCTCCTTTCTACATCAGAAGGAGTGCGTTCATCTGCAGCTGTGTGGCGACCACCGATCTCGTAAGCTTTATGTCAAGCAATGTAGTTTACCAGCGGCCATTTTTACAAACTCAATTTTTCGTTGTGGTTGACATTTCAGGCGGGCAATAACAATCTAATTAATTAAAAAGGGGCTATGGATCCTGTTATCGCAAGTTACCACGACAGTTTGCTGAGGCGCTCTGACGTGTCTCTTTTGGATTGCCCCAACTGGCTGAATGATAGGCTCATAGGTTTCTATTTTGAGTGAGCTCAATTTACAGGTTGTGCTGCGGTGCGTGCATTTTGAACGTTTTTTTTTTTTTTTCTTTTTTCTTTCCCCATATCTTGTACACACGTTCGCTACGCTGTATATAATAGATACTTAGAACATGATGTGTTCGGTCCGTACGCTCAGCGCGTCTCCTTCCTGACACCTGATGTTACACAGTGGATCAAACTATGCCAAGGTGTGGACTTAGCCGTGTATGCACAGGTCAATATGTGCCTCCTCCGATCATACGGGCGTAGATAAAGATGTTGGTGTCTTTCTCGAACCGCTCGGCTTGGACCAGAAGGAACTCATATTTCTCGCTGTCAACGACAACGTGGCCCCAGACGAGGCCGGGGGCAGCCATTGGTGAGTTATTAAGACAACTAGGTCTCTTCTAACGCAGCTGGAGCGAACTGATGTTTGTACAGGAGCGCTCTTATGTACGACAGGATCCTTAACGCGTTCTACCACATGGATTCGTGTTCCCCCATAAATTGCGCTGATGCCCTTGTCTGTGCCAAGCGAATCACGCCCTTCCTGAAACGTAACTTTTTTGCGTGTAAAATAAAAATAAAACAATCCATCGGCGTTTTTTTTTTTTTTTTTTTTTTTGTCTGCAGTGTCATGTGAACCCACATTTCTCGATGTGCCTTGCCCCCAGCAGGCAAATTGTGAGTGCGTGAGTGTGTGTAAAGCGTGTTCGCAGTTGACCGCTTCCCGCCGCCCCCCACGCCCCCTCCGCCTTCTCTCTAACAGCGTATGACTGCGGTGTATATACGCTGTGCTTTGTCCGCACGATGTGCAACGTACGACTAACGGGAGCGGCGGACGACCTTAACCTGGTCACAGCGGAATCCGTCCAGCGGTGGAGAGTTGAGGCCAAGGAATTGATCTGTGGTTTATCTGAAAAGTAGCTTGGCTATCTGTGTCTATATATGTTATTTCTAATTACACAACTCCAAGGGCTTAGTGAATGAATAATTATAACTGACATCCGGTTTAATTGTACGTCGTATTAAAAAATGAATTTTTATAGCTAGGATAATTGACCCCAACTACACACTGTTCCTACGAAGTATGGATAATCTCACACTTGCCAGGAGTTCAGGGGTAGAAACGGTGTCACATGCACAAAGGAGGTGTCAAACACACACTAAGTTGTTATACCTTTTGTATCAACAAAAATAATGATAACTAAGGGAGTCATGCAGATCATCTGGTGCAGCTTCTACACCAGCGGAGACCCGCAAGCTTCTCACCAATGGTCCCAAATGTGAGGAATTGGAGTGGAAGTGCATTCCCTTAGCTGTCGAGACGTTCTGTAACTAGGCTCATCTCACTTTCTCTAAGTTGGCATCCCACCTTGCCATCAGCTTGTCCTCTCCCAAACCTTCAATCTTGGTGGACCTATACAGTAGGATGAACTTCACCTTAGTCAGGTCCATTGCCAGAGCCATTTTGGCAAGGGAGTTCTTGCCCTCGTGACTTGACTTTTTTATTTGTGGGTGTATGATTATGTAATAATTGTTGAGGCATACGGTGCATGGGGTCAAGAGGCTTTGCTCAGTTGGCATCTAGGCTGGCAATCGCCTGCTCCAAGCCAAAGTCGGTCGTTATAAATGATCTTTACGGCAGGCTGAACACTTGCCTCATAAGATCAATTTCTTCGGCCATCCTTAGTAGGATGGTGTCCACATGAATTTTGCGTTTGTGTGTTATTTATGTATCAGTGTATTGCATTGGAAAGTATTATTATTATTCGAAGTTTAGTATAATAATAATAAACACATGCATGATGCAGACAGTTAGGACACTTGGAACATACACTAACGACATGAACACTGTGTGTGTGTGTGTGTGGAACACTAGCAGCACGACTGCTGCTGCTTGCTGTGATCGTCTGCAGAGACTATTGAGTCAACCTTATCCTCTGTCTCATGAGATTGACCAGATATGTGTTCCTGTTGTAGCATTGTCTGGACCAGATATCTGTTGGGGCGGGGGGGGGGGGAGGGGGGGAATCAAGGAGCGGGGGAAAGGGAGGGAATTGAGGAGGAGGGGAAGGGGAGGGAAATATTAATGGATGGTCTAACGTGACAGGCAATTACACTGTTACGAATAGTATCTCATGCAAAGGATATGCACATGTTTGGACATGGTTATTAAGTGGCACACATGGTTATTAATTAGTCAACAAGATGTTCAGCTGTGTTGAACAAGGCTATAGGTTGGAAGACAATCCAGCTCTGCTATACCCAACCCTTTGGTCACATTCCTTTAACAGCCCCTACAAATGCTATGGATCATAAAATAGATCCTTAAGAGCATGGGGATTTTTTGAAGTTGTATTGTAAGTCCTGTACTTAACAATGTGGTGTGAACTCTACATGTACCACGTGACCACTCTACATGTACCACGTGACCACTCTACATGTACCACGTGACCTACCACGTGACCACTCTACATGTTCTTAACAATGTGGTGTGAACAATGAAAGGCTTTTGAAGCCGTCACCATTTTCATTGTGCTTGATGTCTCATATTCAATCATCCTTAGAGTAGCCTCCTTGTAGAACACTCAGGTGCTCACCTAACACACCCAGGTGCTCATCTTACACACCCAGGTGCTCACCTCTAACACACCCTGTTGCTCACCTTACACACCCTGGTGCTCATCCTACACACCCAGGTGCTCACCTCATGGACTCATCCACATTTCTATTCTCTTTCACAGAGATGAAGCCCCAGTAGAAGAAACCATTGTCATTGGCAAATGTTTGAATTTCGCTTGGCGACACAGTTCTAGCATCAATATCATCCTAAAGAGAGTGGGAGGAGCTAAACATACTTACCTTCACAAGAATGCAGCAAACAGAATGGGCACACAAATTGCACAAGCACACACACGTGCACATACACACATACAGTTGTCACACACCCACGCACACACACACACCAATAATGTATACACTCACATTACACACACATGCACCCCCCCACACACCGATACACACACATGCACACACACAAATACACACACACATGTATGCATACACACTGTCACACACACACAACACACACATACATGCACACACATACCATGGTATACACACACACAGACACACACATGCATACACCGATAAACACACACACACACACACACACACACACACACACACACACACACACACACACACACACACACACACACACACACACACACCTTATTAGCCAGCAGGATACATGGGATAGGCTGGCCATTGGGCAAGACCACTTTGGTATCAAGGTCATACTTCCAATCCTTGACGTGGTCAAAGGTCTCCTTGTTAGTCACATCAAACATGACCACACAACCTGATGCCCCTCGGTAGTATGTACGTGTCATGGCTCTGAAGTGGTCCTGACCAGCTATGTCCCATACCTACAAGACAGTGGGGGGGGGGGGGGGGGGGGGGGGAGAACCCAATGGATGATGTAATATGAATGATGAATGAACATGCAGGGGAGGAGGGTGGGGGTGATGTAATAGGCGTGGCATACTATAGCGGGGGGGGGGGGAATTACAGTATGGCCCCTAGCTGCCCCATAGACATTACTTACATGTAGCTTCACTATCTCCTGGCTGGACCACTGGAGTGACTTCACAGCAAAGTCCGCTGTGAGATGTAAAGACTTGAGATAGAATGCACACATACACTAATACCCCATATACACACACTTCACACACACACACACACAACACACACACACATGTAATAGATTTTGATCCTCAACAACAGGTTGTGTTCGATGGCTTCACGGCCTGGACCTTTGGGCTATGTCTATCACCCATGCAGTTGGCATGACAACATGACAAGGTGGTGCATGTAACTTTTGTATAGCGAACAATTTAAGCACCAGACCAAAAAAAAAAAAGTTCCATTGGAGCAATTGTATACCCTGCTCACGTCACCTTTAGTGAGCGACATTCCATCAATGGTGTCCCCTCCCCCGCCCTTCCTCTCCCCCCTCCCCAACCCTCCTCCATCTCTCCCTCCCCAATACTTTCCACAGTGGAACTCAAACCATTTTACACGTACATGCATGTACCACGTGATTGTAGTTGTGAGATGCACCAAATCACACACACACACACACACACACACACACACACACACACACATACACACACACAGCGTAGGCTTATTATGGCTCCCACGTTGACGCAGCATCGACAGAGGACGATAGTGGTTTTAAAAACAGCGCCTCCAACCTTCACTCCCTCGCCACCACTTCAGAGGAGTCCTTCGCACACAGGTATTACAGGGACCTGCAAATCATTTTGTCCTGGCGCATCTATAGTCCTACACACACGGAGCTCATGCACACACCAAGGACGCCCCCGCCCCGCCCCTCTCCCCCACCACACCCTCACCTCCTATAGTCGGCTTCACAGAGTTGAGCCACTTGTTGCTGGTGTATCGCATAACCATGGATGATTTACCCACCTTCGTGTCCCCCACAATCAGCACTTTGAAGCTACGCTCCGTCATCGTCAAGAGGGATGCACACGCGCACACGGGACCTAAAGATTGCAGCAAGCCCGAGAGAGCCAAGCCGAGGAGCTTCTACGTTTGCGGGTGCGCTGCGAGACTGACGCGAAAGCTTGGAGAAATTTGCCGTCAGTCCCACGTCCACAACACGTGACATCATTCAATCAATAAGCACTATTAAAATTAACTATGCCCCGTAGCTGTACAAGTTATGCACCAACTATGCCCGTATCTAAAGTCTAAACTACAGTTCTACACATGCATTAGCTAACACGCCCCCTAAGGTGACCTTGGCCCACTGATCTCACAAGAGATAAGTTGAGATGGCTGTATAGGTTCTCTGAAGCCATTTTTGCTTTAGAGCTGGCCTGGCCAATGGCAAGCAAAGAGGCTAGTCGGGAGAATGTACAGCAGTTCAATAAATAAAATAAATCTCAATCGAATAGTATTTTTGTATATCTGCCGGAGTGGCAGAGGTTAAAATGTGTATGCGAGTCGAGGGTGTCCTTCCCGGGTGTCGAGGGTGTCCTCCCCATGGTGTCGAGGGCATATGGCAGTCGTGCCACACCGCCACGAGGTTTCTCTTTGTTATTGTGCATGCAAGTCCGCCAGCATGGATATCTTTGTGTGCGCTCGGCTTCCGGTTAATTATCAGCCTAACAACAAACCTTACAACTGCATTCTGCTAATTACAAATTAAATTAACACATTGTACCACCTAGACACATGCGCATTGGATTACAAGCCACAGCGCTTGCATCTGGTCCGGTTTGCTACGGTTACGAAATGGTTTGCTTCGTTGTTGCTTTATTTCTCCCCCTCCCCCCCCTTCATGCGTGTGACGTCATTATTAGTCATATGACATGTGTAGAGCATGATGGACAAGACCAAGAAGATTATTGTGGTTGGAGATGGGTTCGTAGGGAAGACTTGCTTCGTTTCGAAGATGGCGGAGAACAAGTTCATCCCAAACTACCACGCCACGGTAGGGGGTAAGTCCAGGGCGCCATCACAGCACCATTCAACAGTGTGTGGCGACAATTAAAAACTCGTTCGCAAACATTTATCACGCCTTGTTCACTCCTTAGTTGAATACGGGGTCAGAACGTGCAAGAGACCAGGCAAAGAGAGTGTCAGACTAAGCGTACGTATAGCATTGTACCGGTGATGGCGCCAGTGATAATGTGTTTTTATCCTCACTTTCCCGCCACTGTGGTTTCCCGACAAGTTGTGGGACATCGCCGGTGAGGACTCCTCCACACTCGTAGATCTATCACGGTGTCGTGCACGCAACCAGCACGCACTAACTCGCTCACGCCCTCTCGTTGTTGCACACACACACACACACACACACACACACACACACACACACACACACACACACACACACACCACACACAAAGCCTTTATCTTCTGCTGTCTCATCAGGTCAAGAGCGTTTCAGATCTCTGATGCCTCAGTTTGGACGTAACGCTATGGCTGCTGTGGTAATGTGTGACTTGACGAGGAAGGAGACATTGGAGGGGGCCAAGGCGTGGAAACAAAGTGTTGATAACACAATACTGCTTCAGAATGGCCAACCAGTGCCCTGCTTACTGCTGGCCAACAAAGTGTGTTGGTGGCAACGTATTCATTACACCCGGACACCTTTGTTGGGGGTGGAGCAAGGGTTGGAGAGATGTGGGAGTGGTCCAGTACCTTGTGGGGGGTGGGGCAAGGGGTAGGGATTTAGTAGTGTTCCAGCACAAGAGCCATTGTGTGTGTGTGTGTGTGTGTGTGTGTGTGTGTGTGTGTGAGGGGAAGGGTAAGGTGGTACTGAGATGAGGAAGTGGAGATGTGAGGGGTGCAGGTAGTGGAGATGTCTAGGGCCCCACCCTCTTTCCATAGAGCTGGTTCAGTGGCTGCGGGATGAATATTTTAAACCCAACACGCCCAATTTACAATATATAAATTCATTTAAATTCGTTTAAATTCCTTTCATGACCACTCATTTCATTACCATCCATCTAATCACGCCCTCTGCCTGACTAAATTCCCCTGTCCTAGTCCTGGTGTGGGTACCACCATTTTGAGCAATCTCTTGTGTATTGGAGGTATCAAAGTTATGTGACCTTCCTCTCCATACATGTGCACACACACACACAACCCTCTTGTACACACATACATACACACAGTGTGACATGCCCAAAGGCAAGAAGATTATCACACAAGATGACCTCAATGCCTTCGTTTCGGAAAACAAGTTTGTCTGCTTCTATGAAACGTCAGTCAAAGAGGGTACCAACCTTACTGAAGCCTTAGAGTGAGCAGATTATAATAGTAAATAAACCGCATTATAAGCTCCACCCACTGATTTTTCTCTGTAGTCGTCTCCTCAGCATACTTGATAGCATTGAACTGGCTTCAAATTCAGAACTAGCAGCAACTTCCAACATAGTTGTTGGGTACCCCGAGACACAAGAACCTCCACACAATTGCTGTGGTGGTGGTGGTGGTGGTGGTAGTGGAGGTGGTGCCAATAACTGAATACATCACAAGAACTCTATTTATTTTTATGTTCCTTTTTTAATGCACACCTACCATGTTACTATGGTTTTTTTTTTTCAATCCTGCTGTCACAGGTTTAATAAAAAAGGAACATTTTAAAGCCACATCCCCATTGCCCCTACCCACTCATCACAGGTTACAGCTTGACAGTGTACAATGTGATTTGACGGTTTGATGAAACAATGGCATATTTGTGATATTGTACAAGGTGGTTCAATAAACAGCCCATGGGTGGGACTGGTGGTTCATTAAACAGCACAATGGTGGGAGGAGGAGGGGGGGGGGGGATAACAATGTGAAGCAGAGGTGAGGCTGGGGATGGGAAGGGGGGGGGGCAGTAATCACGTGATATGGTACATGTGCATGAATGGCAATAAATAGGCACTGTGAACAGTGAACAGGTGACAGGTTCAAATAAACAGCCCATGGGTGGGACTGGAGGGAGATAACAGCATGGAGCAGCGGTGTGGGAGGAAGGGGGGGGGGGGGGTGGGTGGTACTACAGGTTAGTATACTTCAAAGTACAGACAGTCGTTTCTCAGGTACTCTGTGCTTCTCTGCTGGTTGCGACCCAGCTTGGAGAGCAAGACAAACTGGTTCGTCCCACTCCCCTCGGATGCCGTCGCCATGGCGCCCAGCTCAGCCACCCTCAGCCCGGGCGAGGCCTCTGTGAAGGAACAGTCGAGGTGCAGGTGGTGGGTGTTGGCCTGCTGGTTACGAAGGACCACAGTGACGTCGTGCTTCAGGGGCCATCCGAGGTAGTCGTCGTACTCCCCGCCCGTCACGTAAACGTAGACTGCGAGGTGGGTTCCCAGTCCCTTCTCCCGCCCGTTGGGGAAAACCCCCAGGCTGAGCTTGTACCCGGCGGGGGAGGTGTAGAAGGGATTGCTGTACCAGCAAGCCCCCTTCTGCCTCTGCAGGTCGAAGTGGCCCATCTTGACGAAGACGGGGAGGAAAGGTTCGGACCTGCTCGCGTCCACGTTCCGCTGCAGGTCCCGGACCACGGACTCCGGGGTGACTCTGGTGGGCGCCGCCGCGGTCACGTACTTCGCGGCGGCCGAGCGACGCAGCCTCTCGCATTCCTGTTGCACGGACCTGAGTGTGCTTCTCAGCGATTTTATGTCTCCCTGGCTCGAGTCGAGCGCCCGCTTCATTTCGACCACCGCGTCCAGCAGAATCAACAGGTGGCCGTCCTTGGAAGACGCGAGGTGTTCCCCCAGGTCCCGTCTGGGCACCACCGCTTCGCACCCCACCTCCGCGAAACGGCAGGGCACCTTCGCGAGAGGACAGGCCCTCAGGTGAGCGGGCAGGTTCTCCTGGACCAGACCCGCAGCTGCCGCCGCCGCCGCCGCCGCCGCATCGCATCCGTTCGGGCACGCCACGGGTCTCTTCGGACACACCTTCTCGTGCGAGTGGGCGACGAATCCGTGCGTCCCTTCCACGTCGCAGTAGCGACAGCGCGCGCGTCGCAGGGAGCAGTGGGACTCCAGGTGACCGGGGAGCTCGCTCCTGACCAGTATCTGCTTGCAGCCGGCGGGACATTCGGTGAGGCCGTACGGGCAGTCCTGTATCACGTGGGCGCCGTGCGTCCGGAGGATACCCGCCCACCGGCAGCCGTGGTCCCTGTGCTGGCAGTAGACGAGCATGTTGAGCATGGCCCTCTCCTCGCGGGAGTCCCTTGTCGATGTGAACGAGGGGGCCCTGCACAGGGGGCAGGCGAGCGAGGTCTCTCCGCACGCGCGGAGGCACGAGGCACAGAAGTAGTTTCCGCAGCAGTCGGTCACCTCGGGCTCCTTGAGGACGTACGACCGGCACACGGCGCAGCAGTGTCGCGTGTCCTCCGCGTTGACCGGGGTGCAGCTGAACCCGCCGTATGCCACATGTTCTTCCATGTAATGAATAAATTGTATTAACTAATTTCTTGATAATTGATTATTTTTTGCGTGAAGTCCCCCGGAAAACCGATAGATTACGGACAGTCATCGCCATGGCAACAATGTGTCACAGCAGTATGGACTGATGGAATTAAAAGGAAACATGGTAAGCGTGGGATAAGTCGGGGCCAATATTCAAATTGCCATTCCCCGCTATATATAGCCAGAAAAGGGCAAACGAAAAAAACCCGGTGCTAAAAAAGCGAAAGGAAACGCTGGTCGGAAGAAAGGCAAAAAGACACCTGGTGTGGTTACTAGTAGAGAACCCCCGGATATACTGAGCAAAGAGGCGATGTACAACGTATACTACATAGCTCATGGAGCAGCAGAATTTTTGGCACTCAGAGGTTTCCCCTGGCCTGGAGCGCCAAAGAAGAGAAGTAAAAGAAAAGGGAAAAGAAAGTAATATCACGATCGAAACATAGCATTTCTTCTTCCTATCCTTGTGTACTAGTATAGCCCAGTTACGAATATTTATACGTATTATTATTACCATAAACAAGATGTGTGGAGCGATGATCGACACGTCAGTGTAGTATATTGTGCTGATAGCTTCCCGCTGCACGTCTAAGGCATGAAGTGTAAACAGTCGGGAAGTACGATATGGGAAAGAGCAGACCACTTTTTTGATATCCGCGACACCATCGAGGTAATGGCATCTTATTAAATTCATGCTCACAATATACCACAATGTGTAAATCTACCAGCTATATAAAAATAAACCTTGTGCAGCTTAACAATTAGTCAAAATTAAACTTTCAAGTTAACAGGGGATACCTTCAATTATCAATTATGCATGGGGGGGGGCGTACCTTAGCTTGTTATACTCACATCATACAGATTCACCACCGCTCTGGAATTGTGATAAAAAGCTTTGTGTGCAATTCAATTGTTGCTTTTGTTAGCACTTCAGGCCACGTGATGGATAAATTGTACTAAAGTCCGCGACACCATCGAGGAAGTAATGGTTAGACATATTATTTTCCGCGTATTATTAAAAATTCAAGACTATTGAACAAGACTATATTATTATCAAGTAGCGCCTGTGGTCACTAATGAAATTCACATGAAAACACTTCGAAACGTTTACATAACTCAAACGATTAGATTTCGTCCGAAAGGCAAATTAAATGGTATCACAAATCAATAGTCTTACAAAATGCCGGGGCCTCTGGGACGGACAAAGAACAATATTACAGGTACAAGGAGCGGCCCTTACATAACACTAAGCAAACTGAACTGTTATTTTAGCGAGAACTGTTTGTTTACACAGTTTTAAGGTGCAATGAGGTTATAATGTTAAATCAAACAGACAGTGTAAAAGCGAAATAGTATCGTAACTAGACCCACACATCCACGCGAAGTACTAGTATTCGTACGACGAACTGGGGACGAGGTAAACACAGAAGTACGTCTGGTTAAGTGCTTGTGCACAAAGGAAATGACCTAATATATATTCATACTTTTTTCCATACTACCGGTTCGAGCTAGTGTATCGTTAATAATGTACCCATACCCACCAGCTGCTTATAAAAGCAATATTATCTCTGATATAAGGATACATAAAAAGCAATTAGTATTTCCCTGCAGCGATGTTGTTGGTTAGGCTACAGCTGAGAATCACGTGTCAAATAGAATATTGCAACTTTGGAAATGCAGTATACATTGATGAAAGTTTGAAAAAGTATGAAATCTGTTTGGCGTTGACTATAGTTAACATTCAAACAACAAAAAAATATAAAGCTTATGATCACAACAATATTAATTCACTTTGAGTGAGGGTGGTAAGGGCGAAAACATTACATTGCTATGCCGGATGTTCTATCCACCTCAAATAATCCATCATGTCATGCAAAAAAGCCAAAAGAAGTATATTAAAACATTCTCTACGACAGTCATACATTATTGACTCCCCACGTAGGTGGAGGGCGGCTAATCATATTATGATGTAATACATGTGGCAGTGCATCACACATGCCACGTCATCATGCAGCCTCTTGTGAGTGTGTATGTAGCTAGCGCGTAATGTCTCCAACGCCCCTAGCCCACAATGTACAAAAAATTGCTCTGACGGTTAGAATAATAGACGTGCCACGTGGAGGTCGGGAAAATATAATCACTTTTGGAACACATAGGAGGTCCGATTTTTATGTCAATGACCTTGTTTTCGTGCAGGGGCGGGTTGGGGGGGGGGGGGGGGGGGGGGGGGGGGGGGGGGGGGGACGCTTCGCGTATCATGGGTAAATTTAGCCATCTTATTGCGAGCACATGTTCTGAGATTGCTGTACAGAAGGGGCCTTCAAAATTAATTTTCACCACACAGTGAATAACTGATGTCAGCACCCGTACCCCTCTATCCGCAACTGCGGTGCACGTGTGCGCGTATGCGCGGACGAAGGCATCCAGGCAGGTCTATTGCATGAATCATGGTCTGTTCTTAAGAACTGTATTCAGGTATCGGAGAAGTTGTCAAGTACCGGTAAGTTAGAAAGAAGCTATTCGGACATGAAACAACTTGATATCCTCTATGAAAACTCAATAACTGTTTCATCTTGCATGCGCATAAAGAGCTAGCAGAATGAAGTAATATATATATAAATTCCTTGGCAACATCCTCCAGATTAATCTGGAGGATGTAGATAAGGAATTTAATCTGGAGGATGTAGCCAAGGAATTTATATCACGTCATTATCAACGTATGCAACAATTATCTTGTCTAGTACCCAGACCCAGATTTCCAACAGCTGATGGATTACATCGCCTCTACGTGAAAGTTTTCGCGTAGCGGTGATGTAATCCATCCGCTGCTGTTAAAACCTGGGTCTGGGTACGAGACTAATAATTATCTGCGCAATTTTTATTGCAACCTGGGAACGAGACTAACAGTGCTGCTGGAAGGAGGAAGACCGCGGTAAGTCCAGTCATTATATAATATAGACGAGCACGCGAGCGAATCGATCCTAAAATTATTTAAACGAGTGGCGCAGGTTGCTATGAATTCTGGTCTTAATGGAAGGAGAGAGGCATAATTTTGTTGTGGAGCGGCGGGGAGAGAGGGGTATGAGACACCCTTTTGAACAGGCAAGGAAATATGGAGAGCCTCTATCCGATAACGATTGGACTCCACGCGATGTAACGGGAACAGAACTGGTATAGGTTTTACTTTGTTACCCGGCACGCTGAGGTTGAGCACGCCCAATCGTTGGGGTTAAATTAATTTAATGAGCTGAATCTCATTAGACCTTCCAATTAACTGTTCGATTCGCGGGATATGCACGATATCTCAAACCTGGTCATATGAGAGCATATATAGTCGGTTTTCTGTGTAAGAATGGCATTTATCGACATAGGACCCTTAATGATTGGAGGTTCATAGCCGAAATTGACTTGCAAGATCTGTGCAGTGCACTAAGTGGAAGCATATGTGTGTTGTGTGGGTGCTGGAGGATTGTAGATGGATCATACAATGCACAACGTGTATTTTTACCCGAACTGTTTCAGCTGTCATGCACCTATGCTTGAATGTTCTCGGAAAGATTTGCGAGATACTTTAGGGTGGAAGTGTTCTTCGTGTAAGACAAGCCGTTCAGTGAGAGGCGGACATTTCTTTGCCAGATCTCAGCTTACATTGCAGCAAATGGCTCATGTTACTGCACTTTTGGTCGATACAAAACCCTGTACTCTCTGAGTGTAGTCCTGGAGCAGTATGGGCCTCAATAATAGGTAGTAGCATGGCAGCATCAAGTGTGTCCACCATCTGTATGAAGCAGAGAGATGGTGTTTAGAGGTGTCCATCATCTCGAAAACCCGCTGTTCATGGTTGGCCCATCCCTTCCTCTGTGATACTTAATAATACATGAGCATTTGTGTTGTTTGAGTGTGTGTAATCTGGTACCTTTGGCTTATATTTAAAAAGGGATTTGTCAACCTGGGCTACAACCCCTGGGCTGCCAAGCACTGCAGGCAAGTCATTAATGAATCTGGTTGAGCACACTTCCCTTAGCCACTGGTAGACGTCTACTGCCGTGCTGTGACCCACCTTAACACACATACATCCACTCAGATGAGTAGGCGGCCTATGCGCGTATAGCTAGGGATATCCCTCATCGCAGCACGAGACAGTTAAACATACTGTCGAGTTAGTGAACAAGACTACAGGGGGTACACACACACACACATACACACACACACACAGCAGGGGCAGATCCAGAATTTTTTTGCGAGGGGGGGCAAAGGGGAGGGGCGTTAATAATCATGGTTTGGGTGCGGCTACGAAATACTGCGCGTAAGAGAGGAAGATGTACCCGGGGTCTGGGGCTTTGCCCCAGACGCTTTTTTACTGTTATCATGTTACTTTGGCGCGTTTTCGTTGTATTTATATCATCAGCGCGACATAAGACACCGCCACTTGTAGCTATGAATATTTACTTTCTAACTTGGTGGGAGGGGGTATACCCCGCCCCCCCCCCCCCCCCCTTCCCCCCCTGGATCCGCCACTGCACAGAATACCGAGAGCTATTGGAACAGGCTGAAGAACAGATTTAAGATTATGAAGGGTGTTCACAGCCATCAGTTACCGAGATGAATTATGTAGAGGGATAGTGTAGTGCCCAGACCCAAATATACGTCACAAAGGGTCTGGAGACTTTACCATGGAAATGGTTGACCAGTGCACTGGAATGTTGGCACGCCAATCAGATTGCAGGCATGCGTTCATTGCATTCCAGTGGTATTTTTTTGGTGTCATTATCACGTGTCTATGGTTTGGTTACCCAGAGTATCCTGTTCACAACATAATATCCAGACAACTCGTTGTTATTCAGCTAGCTTGGACTAGCGGTTGCTTTAAGTGTGGTAACATTGTTACAGGTTGATTGTGTGTTTAGAGGGATGTGTAAGCGCATATTTGCTCCAATAAATTCTCAAGTAGACAGCGTGAATTAGGGGGGGAGCCATAGTGCTCGGCCTTGTGATAGGTCTGTAACAACGTCGCTGACTCAGTACAACGAATCCACTGTGGCCTGGGCACTATTCCCAATCCACTGTGGCCTGGGCACTACTCCCAATCCACTGTGGCCTGGGCACTACTCCCAATCGACTGTGGCCTGGGCACTACTCCCAATCCACTGTGGCCTGGGCACTACTCCCAATCCACTGTGGCCTGGGCACTACTCCCAATCCACTGTGGCCTGGGCACTACTCCCAATCCACTGTGGCCTGGGCACTACTCCCAATCCACTGTGGCCTGGGCACTACTCCCAATCCACTGTGGCCTGGGCACTACTCCCAATCCACTGTGGCCTGGGCACTACTCCCAATCCACTGTGGCCTGGGCACTACTCCCAATCCACTGTGACCTGGACACTACTCCCAATCCACTGTGGCCTGAGCACTGCTCCCAATCCACTGTGGCGTATATTTTAGGGTCAGGGTACTAGACTAGTGGAGGGAGAGGTATGGAGCAACATGTGAGAAGGCTTTCGAAGCCTTAGGGATATAAGTTTGCAATATGTTGTGTGACATGTTCTGTGGTGGAAAGCCGCTTGTATAATCATAAATATCACTACATTATAATGTGACCAGGTTTGAGATATGGCATATCCCATAAATCGACTGTGTGAACTGGTTGTTGATAGGTTTAATGAGACTCAGCTCATTCTTCATTCTTTGGGGTCCTCTGTACGCATTGATCCAGAGGGGCCATGCATTTTAACCCCATCAGTTCGACGTGCTCAACGTTGATCCCAGGGTCATTCCACTATGACTTTGTATGGGAGCGTGCTTCACATCTTCAGATCATGATGCATTTACTCATATTTGTTTGTCTTTGGGTGAATGTTACTTTAACCGCTTATTATGTTAATAACTTCAGTGGTTTACGAAATATGCTGCCCTGAATAATTAAAATGTGCAACTTTACAGGCTCATAACCTTTCCATTTTTTGCCTGGTAGTGACTTCTTTAGCATCAAATTGAAGCCAATTTACGTAGAATCTGTATGTATTTTTCACTTTAGTAGTTGGTGAAAGGGTTAAATAAAATTTATCATCGTAGCGCAGATTTCTAAATAGAGATGGTTTCCGGATCTATAAACAGAAAATTTGTTTCCCGGGATTGAAGGGACCATTAATATTGTTGTTTTTATGAAATTTATAGACAAGCTCTAGCGACCGCATCGAGTTTTACGCGTGTCCACCATCTTAAATGTTATACTGTGCACTAATCTAAAGTTAGTGTTTGTTTATACGCCACAAGTGTGTTACATAAGTATCGCGAACGGCAGCTAAGAACACTGGCCACCAATTGCGCTCAGCTAATTAAAAATGAGTTTTTTTTTTACGCGCTGTTTACGACAGATGCGGGGAAATATTGGGGAATATATAATATTCATAATTCTCTCCTATAGATTTATTTCTAAGCAAAACATGTTTATTAATACACCAATCATTATAGATGAAATTGGAAAAGTAAAGAATCTTCAGGCATATACAATTGTTGTATTGTAACCTTTAAAAACCAGCTCATTATAATTTTAACGATGTGCCTCAGCATTCAAGGTACAGTTCTGATATACACTATAGCCTATACTTAATAACTGAATGCAAAAGCGAATCTTATAAGAAACAATTTTATACACATATTAAAGCAATACAGTGGTATAAGTAGTGCGATCGACCAGGAATTGCACTGATAGAAAGACAAGGGCACCTGGCGCAGCATGTTTGCGGAATTGTCCGACATAACGAGCCTGTATTAAACTCCATAGGGCAGTCGCAAATACATACTGAGTTTTTAATAGACTGCAAGAATAATTATGTAAACCACTAGGAGGGAATTATTCCCCAAAATAATCAAGATTTCCACGCGTCTGTCATAAACCATGTGTTAAAAGAGTGCATTTTTTAGAAGAATGGACCACTGTTCAGGTAAGCTAGTCTCTATTTAATGCATGAATATAGAAATATAAATTGCTTCGTTCTTGTCGCAAGTAAAAAGCAACCAGCCACGGCCGAGAACACTCTTCTTCTTGAAGGTGACCCGGCAGCGATCGCATCTGTGACTGATGGAGAACCCTTGCCGATCGCATCTGTGACCGATGGCGAACCGGCAGCGATCAAACCCATGACAGTCACTATACGAGATTGAACCGTCTCCTTCCGATAACCCTGAAGGTCGTATATGCATGCTGTTGATACCGCGGGTTTATTCCCGCACACAGCACGTCCAGTGCGTAGGAGCTCATGGACAATGAAATCAGAGCCACCATCCCCACCGCTATCCCCACCAATTGCAAGCACCAGTGCCTGGTACTGGTGTGCTTGCAATTGGTGGGGATGGCTGGGGCCTGTTAAGCACTGGTGCTTGCAATTGGTGGGGATAGCGATGGGGATGGTAGCTTTGATTTCACTGTCTTGTGCAGGGCAGCATATTTTGTAAACCATTCAAGTTATTAAAATAAGCAATTAAAGTAACATTCACTCAACAATAAATAAATATGAATAATTGCATCAGGATCGAAAGATGTGAAGCATGCATTTACCCCACTTATAATGGAATGACCCCCCACTGAGTTTTTCAAATGAGGTTCATGACATGAGGACATTGTTGAAAATCATTGTAAATTCGTGTCTTTTTGAAAATTGTTATTAATGGCTGAATGTTATCCATATATAAATATATCTCACCCAAGGAAGATGAGCACAGCTGAAAAAATGCATGGGTGTTCTGAATGTGGGAAGGCATTTGGTCATAAGGGAGATCTGAAGAAGCACATGGTTGTCCATACACAAGAGAAGAACTATCAGTGTTCTGAATGTGGGAAAGCCTTTAGTCTAAAAGGAAATCTGAAGAAACACATGGTTGTTCATACAAAAGAAAAGAACTATCAGTGTTCTGAGTGTGGGAAGGCATTTGGTCGTAAGGAAAATCTGAAGAGGCACATGGTTCTCCATACGCAAGAAAAGAACTATCAGTGTTCTGAATGTGGGAAGGCATTTGATCAAAAGGATAAACTGAAAACACATATGGTTGTCCATACACGAGAAAAGAGATATCAGTGTTCTGAATGTGGGAAGGCATTTGGTTGTAAGGGAGATTTGACAAGGCACATGGTTATCCATACGCAAGCAAAAAACTATCAGTGTTCTGAATGTGGGAAGGCATTTCGTCTGAAGGGACATCTGAAGGAACACATGGTTGTCCATACAAAAGAAGCAAACTATCAATGTTCTGAATGTGGGAAGGCATTTAGTCTGAAAGGAAGTCTGAAGAGGCACATGGTTGTCCATACAAAAGAAAAGAACTATCAGTGTTCTGCATGTGGTAAAGCATTTGGTCGAATAGGAGGTCTGAAGAAGCACATGGTTGTCCATACAGGATCCACTAAATTCAAGTGTACTATTTGTAACAAAATTTATTCCTACAGAACAGGTCTCACATACCATATGATGATCCACAGCAATGATCGACCTTATAAGTGTTTCTGCAGGCGATCTTTCAGGTCTATTGCTACTCTTAAAGAGCATTGCCGAAAACACCTTGGTGAGAAGTTAAGATGTCCCTCTGAAGGATGTGACAAGAAATATGTGACCAAGAGTGGTTTGAAATATCATCTCCAGCACTGCTCCTACTCCCAAAATCCAAATACAATGACCAATGCTTGATACATACAACAAACAAGCATGCACACATTACATGCATAAAATGAAATGGAATGTATTGTGTGCAGTAGTACATTATTACGTGTCAGTGTAAAATTGCCATGAATACTTGTAATTCTGTGCTGTCTGTGTTGGTTTTGGGCTTTATGGTTGCTATAAAACTATAACCACAGCTAACCCTGCCACACCTGTTAGACTGATCACCATGCCACACATCTCATTGTAAGTGCTCCACCAACGTGGTCTGCGATGATGAGGCAGTTCCAATCATTACTCACCATTCTCACATCACTACCCATATCACAACAAGCCTCACATCATCACACCCTCACCTCTACACAATTTCACTAGCCTCAAATCATCACCAACCTCGAGCTCAAATTGCTCACATATCAGTAAACCCTCACATCCCCACCCACCAGCTACAGGCACTGTTTGCCAGGGAGTGCCCAGCGTCATGAAGCAGGTGGAGGAGTCCTTTGATGGTGTGGAGGGAGAAGCATCAGGTGTGGGTGTGGCCAGAGCAAATGGCACTCTAAGCTTTGTGTGAACGAGATGTTGGTACCGTGTCCCAGAATGGGGGTGGTGCTGTTGTCAAGGAAGAAGAACTCCTTGACGACCTGTTTGGGTCAGCTGATCCTGAGTCTGTCCTACAACATAGGGCCCCAACACAGGGCCCCAGGCCTATCCTCGAAGTACCTATTTAACTCTTAGAGCATTGTCTCCACCGCTCAGTAAGCATTTCTAATCCCTGTATTTTTTTTGGATAAATTAGATGTGTTGCAATTGTGAGCTGATGTGTCATTGACTCCAACGGCAGGAGGGGAGGGGGGGGGGGGCCAATTTCCCTCTCATGTATCAAGGTCGGAAGGGGAAGGCTGAGCCCCTCACGGGTTTTTGAAAACACCGTGTTATTAATTTGCAAGCACATGAATCTGTATCATGTTCTTCGAGATTGCTGTACAGTGAGTGACTTATTTATCGATGCAGTAGCGGATGTCAGCACGTCTCTATCCACAACTGCGCATATACGAATGAAAAGAAGGCAGGTTCTGTTGCATGGATCATGGTCTGTCATGAAGAAAGTTAAGAACTGTGTAGGAGGGTTAACGGGTATTCAGCCGGTAAAGTTGGAGTTTTGCGACAAACGCCGTTACAAAGTGCAGTTATTATTACTTTTAGTAACATCAAGACCGATACATCAGAAAGGATAGCATAATTATCCAAAGAACATTCAATAACTATTTCATATGTACGTATAATTCTTGTCGACCCCCCCCCCCCCCCCTCCTGTTTTTATTGCACAGAAGGGCCTGGGTACGGGATTAGTGATTGAGTCTCGTTATATACTATCTCTGGTTAAACGCTGCTGGAAGAAGACCAGTAAGTCCAGTCAATATCTTAGTGCATGTTATATGTATACAAACACGCGAGCGAATCGATCCTAAAATTATTTTAACGAGTGGCGCCGGTTGCTACCATGGCTCCGATCGTCATGCAATTAGAGTTTTAGAATTCTGATCTTAGTTACAGCGGTGAATCTAGGAATAAGTCTACGGAGGGAGAGAGGCATAATTTAGTTGTGGAGCGGCGGGGGAGAGAGGGGTATGGTAAACCCTTTTGGACAGGCAAGAAAGTATGGAGAGCCTCTATCCGATTACGATTGGACTCCCCGATGTAACAGGAACAGAACTGGGTTTTACTTCGTTACCCGGCAGGCCGGCACGCTGAGGTGAGCACGACGCCCAACTGATGGGGTTAAATGTAATTTGTGAATCTCATTAAAGTACCATTTTAACAGTTCGATTCGCGGACATCTCAAACCTGGTCATATAAGAGCATATATATATCTAATCATAATGGCATTTATCGACATAGGTCCCTTGCAAGATCTGTGCAGTCCACTAAGTGGAAGCATAATTATGTGTTTGACGAGCTATCATGCAACCAGAAAATATAATTTTATAATCATCACTAAATTTACATCACGTGACATAGCATTACATAAGTTCATATGTGTATTTGAATATGCACAGTGGGTTAGGACCCCGACATTTGAGTTGGGTATAATGTATATGTTTTTGAGTATTATAATTTACCTTAGCTTGCTGCACTATAATCTGCAGGAAGATATTCTGTATTGTTTATGGTTAATAACTGGCAGGCTGTCAAAGTATAGATCAGGACAATTTTATTCGAAATACAATTGCAATTATATTGTGCTGGAACCTTAAAGGATTGAGTTATGGATAGATGTAATACATAGCATTTTGTCTCCTGTTTCCAATGATATCAAATTTTTAGTGTTTGTAACTTTGAAGGCATGAATTCTAAATGTTTTGCCATAAAAAATTCTTCTTGTACCAAGTTTGAAATCATTTCTAGTCAAATCTACAGCCACCTGAGCCATAAATAACTCATGAATACAATTAGCTACCATTCAGCACTAGCAATATTGTCACCGCCTCCCGCCGCGTTCTAAGTTAGAGCGACGAAAAGTTTACAACAACAGTGGTATACACAGTGCCATGTTTTAATATTAATAATCGATAAAAAAACACAACACAGCACACCATTTAATACATAAACATAATCAACAAAACAAACAGAACAAAAGAATGAAATAAAAGATTTAATCCAATTTTGGCAATTCTGCCGGTAGCCCAGCACCATCATCCATTCCAACACCACTTCTCCACTTGATGCGAGAACCACGCAAGCAAAGATTTGTTGCTCGAAGTATTGCAAAACTCAGCTTTGCACGCAGCCATCCTGTAGTTTGCCCCAGTGGTTTCTCCCATTTAATGCTAATGCTTTGGGCTAACCTTTTTAGTAAGAAATTCGCCTCTCTACCCAGCATTCCATCAGTAGATACAACAAAAGGGGTAAAAGATGCTATGTTTTAATAATTTCATTTCATTAATAACATATCTTTAACAAGACACTTTCTGCCTACGCTGAGCTGTCTTTTTGTTGTACGCGGACAATAACACAATAGGTTCTGTGTTTTGTTCATTGTGTAGATGCCTGCATGCCCGTGTGCAGCTAACTGTTAGTAAACAACTAGTTTTGAGTGATTATAGCATCTATCCTTTCTGCGCATCGACGATCCGCTAAGTTATAGTGGTTCGTTAAAGTATTTCGTTCTTATGCGGCTGCAAATTAGAGGTTGAAAATACTGAGATAGATAATAGTGAGACTTGGTAGTGATATGTAAAATTGAAGCACTACGAGGCAGTTGAGCAATTTATAAATAGTTGCCAAAAAAAAAGGGAAGAACCTCTAGAGCATATAACAACACCAATCTGCGCATATAAAGAGAGCATTTAGCTCGAAATACTACTCAGCATGACAACTGATCTGATGTTACAACATGGTTATGGATTAAGTCGGATCCTATATAGTTAGAAGTTTTTTTCCAATGCTCGTTTTGTGATGGAGAGCACAATGTTCGGTCTTGTGATCAGCATGCAACTGATGCTAGATCAAGTTGCTTCTCTTTGGCTTTGGAAGAAAATCTACTTACCTGCATGTTTGTAATTGATCAGGAAACAGGAACATAATCTTGTTCATAAAAGTCATCTTTTTATGTGTTATAAAGCTAAAATTCTTTAGCCAGCATTCAGACCATATTGGTCAATTCTTGATTTTACATTTTTGATTTTATTGTTGTAAGGTTCATATCTATATTGTTTATTTTTTCCCTGTCACCTATGTACACTAATAGCAATGTCTGCAATATATTTGGGTTACATTAACATTTTAATAATCAACGCTATTCAACTGAAACAGAACTTGATTATTTTGGCTTGAAATCTTTTACTTTTATAATCATAAAATTTGATTAATAAATGATATATTTTGTAACACATAATACAACCAATTACATTATAGCATTTATTTATCGCAATTAAATAATGTCTACATGACCCCTATTTTTAAACTACTGTGATATGTACGCAACAGTACCCCCCTTGTTGTTGTTGTTGTTGTTGTTGTGGTAGTGGTAGTGTTAGTAGTAGTAGTAGTAGTAGTAGGTGTAGGTATAGGTGTAGCTGGAAGAACTGCAGCTGAGTGGGTTGAAGAGGACTCTGTGGTTTTGTTGAGTGGCTCCTCCAAATATGCTGGTTTCAGCCGATGTACCGAAACTGTGTCCTTGCGGCTGTTGATGTTAAGAGTGAAGTATTTGTCTGACCGTAGAAGGACCTTGAAGGGACCATCATAAGGCTGTTGCAGTGGTTTTCGCACAGCATCATACCGGACAAAAATGTGAGAAATGAATGTAAGGTCCTTAGAGATATACACCTTGGGTCTGTCACTTACTCAAGGTGGGGTAGCCTGCAGGTGGCGCATTGTTGCCTTCATCTGTTCTACATAAGATGCTGCATCAACAACTGTGGAAGCTGTAGATGTAAGAAACTCTCCTGGGATACGGAGAGTTGTACCATATACCAATTCTGCAACACTGCATCCAAGATCCTGTTTCAGAGTGGTTCTGATGCCCAGCAGAATAAGTGGTAAGGCATCAACCCATTGGACTGGATCTGGACAGGCTCTGAGGGCGGCCTTTAGCTGCCGATGAAAGCATTCAACTAACCCGTTGGCTATGGGTTGATAAGCTGTTGTTCTAAGTCGAACAGTACCCAATGAATGCATGAGTTCGGCCCAAAGATTAGATTCAAATTGCCTTCCACGATCTGTGGTGATAGAGGAAGGAATTCCAAAACGTGAAACCCACCCGGTGATAAATGTTCGAGTGACAGTGATAGCAGTCATATCCTGAATTGGAATAGCTTCAGGCCATCTTGTGAACCGGTCAATGATGGTGACAAGATATGAAAAACCCTTTGAACGTGGCAAAGGTCCAACCAGGTCCAGATGGATGATATCAAACCGAGAGTCTGGAGTAGCAAACGTTGCAAGTGGGGTAACAGTATGGCAATGGATTTTGGATCTTTGACACTGTAGACAGGTTCGAGACCATTCTCGGACATCAGTGTTCATGCCAGGCCATACAAATCGAGCAGATATCAGGTTCTGAGTTGCCCGCACCCTGGGATGTGCCATGGAATGTAATGTGTGGAACACTGATCGACGGCAGGTTCCAGGAACCACTGGTCGTGAAACACCAGTAGAAGTGTCACAAAGGAGGGTTAAATTAGAACCTTCCAGTGGAATTGCTTTCAGAACCAGAGAGGTCGTTGTCGAACCATTTTGGAGTCTCTGAATCTCAGAGTCTGTACTCTGCACAGATGCCATCTCCACATAGTCAATGGTTTGTTTGATGCTGTAAGGCATACACATCTAGACGAGACAGAGCGTCAGCAACAGCATTGTCACCACCTTTCACATATCGGAGGTCAGTAGTAAATTGTGAGATGTAGTCCAGATGGCGGATCTGTCTGGGTGTGTACTCAGTGGAATTGGAGGATAGAGCATATGTCAGAGGTTTGTGGTCTGTTAACGCATGAAACGGCCGGCCTTCAACAAAATGACGGAAGTGTTTGATGGCAGGGTAAACTGCTAGCAACTCTCGATCAAATGCACTGTACTTGGTTTCTGCTACACGCACTGTACTTGGTTTCTGCTACACTCAGCTTCCTTGAAAAATAGGATATTGGGTGTCAATCTGCCCCAAATTTCTGCTGCAGAACTGCTCCAATGGCCTTGTTTGATGCATCCGTCATAATGGATGTGAGAGCATCTGGCTTGGGGTGAAATAGCATCGTTGCTCGTGCTAACATCTCCTTAGCCAGTTTGAAAGCATCTGTGTTTAGCTGTGTCCATAATAGCACCCTGTCATTTGCTAAAGAGTGAGAAAGCATTGCATTGAGTGGTTGCAAAATGCCGGCACAGTTCGGTACAAAACGATGGTAAAAGTTGATTAGCCCCAAAAATTTCCAAAGCTTGCGTTGGGTATCAGGCAGTGGAAATTGTTGCAGAGCCTGAACACGCTCTTCCAGTGGTTCAATGCCATGCTCTGAGACCTTGTGCCCTAGAAACTCTAGTGTAGCAACACCAAGTTTGCACTTAGAAGGGTTGACAATGATTCCATACTTCTGAAAGCGTTCTAAGACCAAACGATGATGATGTTTGTGCTCCTCTGGGGTGACGCTAGCTATCAAAACGTCATCCACTTAAGCGTAACTAAACTGAAGACCGCGAAGCACCTCATCCATGAATGGTTGAAATGTCTGTGCCGCATTGCAAAGGCCAAAAGGCATGCACACGAATTCGAACAGACGAAATGGAGTGCCAACAGCTGTCTTTGGGATATCAGCGGGTTCAATTATTTGATGGTATGCCTTGACAAGATCGAGTTTGGAGAATATTGTGACACCATGTAGTGTTGCTGCAAAATCTTGGATGTGGGGAATGGGGTAGCGTTCAGGGATGGTAGACTTGTTAAGAGCACGATAGTCGCCACAAGGGCACCAGTCACCAGTAGATTTCTTTGGTACCATGTGCAGTGGAGATGCCCAGCTACTAGAGGATGGTGGGATAATGCCTAGTTGAAGCATATTATCAAATTCTTTACGTGCCAGTTTGAGACACTCCGGTGCCAATCGTCGTCGGCGAGCATACACTGGCGGGCCTGTAGTGTCAATATGATGGGTAACATCATGCCGGACTGGGAGGTGCTCGCTGAAAGGTTGTATCACTGATGGAAAATCCTTGAGAATGGCTTCAAATGGATTACTACATGTAGCGGTAACAAGGTAAGATGAATCGATGGCCTATGAGAGACAATTCCTTGAACGTGAGATCGGGTCACTGAGTCCAACAATCGCTGCTGCTTCACGTCCACAACTAGGTCATAGTGTCGCAAAAAATCAATTCCTAGAATGGGTAACTTAACATCTGCAATAACAAAAATCCATGGAAACTGCCTTTGAAGTCCAAGGTCTATAGTTATTGAGCGTCTCCCAAAGGTGGGAATTGAAGTATTGTTAGCAGCTTGTAAGACCAGAGATAATATATAAGGGGATTGTAAGCAGAGGCAATTAGCACTGATTATCGCGGCGCATCCTTGGTAGAAACCTTTGAAGTGCTAGTACCTGGCATAGGCAATGCATGTGCTTTTTTTCTCAAGTCCATCTAGGCAGATGAACAAGCTGCGCAATAGTATACAATATCATCTCAATTGGAAAATAACTCGAGGAAAAGATTGTCAAACACAAAGCACTGAAAAAAAAAGAACATACAGAATGTATGCAATAAATCACACTATAGTGTTTTCCTCAGGGCTTTTGACTCTTGGGTCGTCTTTTTCTGGGTCACCTTGTACCTCTCAACCAACGCACTAGCCATTGAAAAACCTCGAATAACTATCCATAGATCAATGATCATTTCAAGGATAGTGGTGGTTACTTCATCACTCCACGAAGCAGTCAATATTGACCAGCAGAACAACATGTCATCGTTTGTTTTCATTTGAACTTTCACATCACCAAGTTCAGACCCTGTTAGTATGTGATTTCGTATTGAGTACTCCATGGTTAGGAAAAGTTAGATTGCTTATATGGGTAAGACCTCCACGATCTATAGCATAAATCCATTCAGTGGATGGGCCAGGATCTTCACCATCACATGCTATGTATGAGATCATTTATGCACAATAAAAGATCTTTCTTATTCTTGTGACCACTTTTGATAAGTGTCTTCTTCAAAGTTCGTGGTACATACCCAGCAGTGTAACGAATGGCATTGAATTCGATGTGTGAGAGATCCTGGCTTCTGTCATCTCTTACAGCTGGTTTGTTGTGACAGTAGTGGGCCTTGATAAGTGTCTTGAACATTGAATGCCCCACAAATTGTATGAAAAGAGATGATGTTGTGCCACAACCTGTGCTGAGTAAAAACTCTTTCCATTCACCCAGATACTTTTCTGAAGTGCGCAAAGAATGGTACTTGCTCCAAATGGCTACCCGTATGTTAGATGTGCTGGGATCTTTCAACTTTAAACAACTTTTCAGCAAATCTTGCATTCGCAATACAAATGCTTGTGCTTCATTTGGATGGTGTGATGTCCATCCCATCATTGTGGTAGCCGTTCTGAGAGCCAATTGAGCAGGCATTGTTTTAAAAGTAAAGATTCTGTTCTCTTGAATATCTCCTATTGCTCTCCACATGACCACTATTGAAATAAAAGCAGCATGTGTGTTTTTCGCACAATGCATCCCAAAACATTTACATACCACAGGGAGTCATATCCCACTCGACTGCACCACTTTCAATATCTACAAATGACATATAATAGGCAATACACAAAACTTAATAGATCTACTAACAAAATGGAGTGGTAGAGGTAGATAGATCATCTTCATCAGCAGAGCTTTTAAACCTATCCCTTACCATCGACGCTTAGGCAGTGGGGTACTCGGTTCATCTTGATGTTCGCTCTGACTCCCCCTACAGTTTCCAAAAACAGGACTTCGACAGAAAGACCCTATCACTCGAAACGCTTGAGTGTTTTTGAAAAATTCTTCAACATTTGGGTTATCATTGACACCCCCTCTTTGTCTCTGAAACCCAAAAAATCTCTCTAATGGATCTTGGCAGAAACGTTGGCTTAAAAAGGAGTCAACACCTGGAATGGTGAACAAATACCTAACAAGTTCAACAAATGACTTGCCTAGCCAGAAAAGAAAGAGTTGGAAGGTTAATGACTGCTATCCACAACCATGTTTAACACTTACAGGTCATCCGAACACCGTACAGTGTCTCAGCACTCAGCAGCATCTTATTTTGTTGAGCTGTAGAAAACCCAGGTCTCCTTCTAACAAATGCCTCCCATTCAGACAAATACGTCAAGAACCCTTCTTCTAACCACTAAAATATTAAAAGTAATATGTTACATAGTTTCAAACCCCATGCATGCATGTCCTACACTTATACCTTGAGCCTGAAATCTTCAGCAGACATGAAAGGTAACTGAAATGGCTTCATTGATGAGCGACCTTTCCTAAAATTCTGTACATTCATGATGTCAAAGAATTTATTAACTAGCCCCACAAAATGGGCCGTTTCTCTGGCTTTGTCCCCACACACAAGTAGCAGGGCTTTGGAGACAGATGAACTAAACACCTTAATGCACAAAGCAAATAGTCTCCAAGCATGCCTTATTTAAAAATACAGATAGTACCTGAGCTGCCAAGTCGACACGCATTTTTGAAAATGCAGTGAGGGATATGTGTTCATGCTTAAGTTTAGGAACCAATTGAGTGCCCATTGCAGATTTCGTGTCTGTGTCGTACAGCTCCTTGAGGTAGTCCCACAGGATGTAATTTTCATTACACTGTAAAAGGAATTAAGGCTGAAATAACTGTAAACAGCATGAATTAATACACATATACCCATAGTGTTCTGCTCTTCCAGGAGTTCCTCATTGTTTTAATCAGGTGGGGAGGGTCGGATATGAAATACAGGAACCTTTCATTTTGTGCGTAAGGATTGAGCACTCGGTATACGATATTTTCACATCCTCGATGCAATTTCATGAAAAATCTATTTGCAGAACAGCCATCCATCGTTGCACCAAGAACCTATAAGGAAAGTATTATTTGCTTATGTTCTGTCCTATAAAAGTGTAAATTTTGTACCTTTAAGCCACAGTTTTCAATTCGACCAACTGCTTCCCAAAACAGATCATACAATTGATCCCCCGTGAGGTGACTGCAAGGAAACTGGGCATAGGGAAACAGCAGTTTAGTAAACAGGCCTTGGACCATGATAACAACTATGGTTTTGGCCAATGCACGGCCTTGCTCTGAGGAAGCTCTACAATGAACATCTTACTCAAACTCAGTAAGCTGGCTGTTAACGTCTCCCAGATGGGAGTATCCAATCATCCTTCCACTGTGTTTCTCGTACACCAAACCTTCTCTTATGTACATTTCATCCATCAGAAGAGTGACACATTTATCCCTCTCTGGACAGGTGTCAATCTGAACAGCCTCCATCAGCATGTGATCAATCTGGGCCGAGAAACCATCTGATGCGTCAACGCAGTGCGTGTAATCTCTTAAAGTGCGTTGTGACGGAAGCTTGATACACCCAGACTCCCTAAGTGCTTCATATGCTGCACCAGATCTTTATAGAAACACAGAGATCAAGAGTCACACAAAAACACAATTAACATGCATAACTGCTTACTTGTGTCTTAAGAACAAACACCAACGAATCATCAGAGGGTGCCACCGCATACTACATGTACTAGCTTTCTTCTTTATTGCTGCCTCAACCTGCTGTGACCAAAACACTTTCTGAAAGGAGGTAGCTGATAGAGCGCTAATGTGGGAACAGCATTCAGGTGAATCTGTAACATCTCTGATTAATTCATCTGTCTCTTCATCTATGCCAACTGATTCAACTTCAACTATTCTTTATATCTTCTCCTGCAACCGATTGGTGTACTTACTAAGGACTGAATTTCTGTGCTTAAGATGACGGAGGCATTCGACTAATTCTGGAGCAGCCTGAAACCTAGCAAGGTACATGTAACAAGATAAAGAAATATATATCCAACGTTCAAACCTGTAATTTATATGCCCCTGCATTGTCATAGGTCGGCTAACAGCAGTATATGTAGATTTAGATAATTGCAGCAACAATTTGATGCGACATGATGAGCAAATGGAACAACGTATAGATTTACACTCGTTTGGCAGGATGATTTCACATTTTGTGTGACGAATGGAAGATCTACTCAATGTTTGGGTATCCAAGAATCCAGCACATGCATCTATGAAAATACACAGAGCAAGTTAGTAATCTACCTGTACATTAAAAAAAAAACTACTTACCAGTAAATCTATGCAATGAAGAACATTTTTTCTTCCACATGTTAACTAAGTCAGTATCTGGATTTCCTATGCAGAGTTTTACTGAACCAAAGAACTGAACAACCTTCAACACATCCTCCACATTCTTCACTATAAGAGGCAAGTTAAAGAACAAGGAAGAAAGGCCGGGGTTTATTCTTTTCCAAGCAATCATAGCAGCCCATTGCAGCTGTTCGTTGAAAGTCAATGAGACAGTGACACCAGGATTGCCATCAACCAAAACATCAACTTTGCTCAACGTCAGTGGGACACTGCAAAGCATAACCCACTGTGGTGGCAGTGGAAACAGAGACAACCGGTGTGAAAGAGAAGTGAGAGATGGTACACTGCACTTCATGAATCGGGCTAGTGGAAACGACACTGTGAGAGGAGAAGACTCAGAAGGCGGGGTATCACTACAGTCAGAGTATGTATCTCTGATTGGACAAGGTGACAAATAAAGCCCAGTAGACGCTTGCACAGAAACAAGGGAACGTGGGATGGAGACCATGAGTGTCACAGGCTTTCTCTTTTGCTGGTCTGTATATTTTCGAACTCTTCCAAGTCGAAACTTTGACCCACCCATGCCTGATCTCTGCTGAAACAAAATAAATTTGTATTGGAATATGCATAGGTGTTGAACTAGCCCTCATTATTATCACTGACCTAAGTTTTAGATGTCACTTTCAAATGCGTGTATAGTACCCACGCAACACATTGGGACTATACCCAGTGTACCAAGCCACAGTTCAGGGCTAGTAGTATTGGAAAATACATATGAAGGAAAGTCTTGTCGTGCAACTGACCGTCGAAACATCCCGGGCAAACAAATCGGTTAAAAAATACATAACAATATCCTACTCAATCAAGGATTAGTTTTAAAGCTTAAAATTTTCATCAAACCACAATACTACATCCGTACAATACTTATAGCGTAAAGAATAGGCTAAGCTTTTACCAGATAGTGAGTGGTTACCCGGGCAAAAAAAAATCCATCCTTTCACTACTTTCAAGCAGAAAACTAACGACTATAGATTAGGCTAACGCAATAAGAATTCATAAGTCAAAAGAGTATTCATAGAACTATTCGTTGGCCGCATTATTGCAAGATTTTGGCTTACTTTGTAAGAGATTCGAACGAAAATCAGAGTCCTTCTCCAAAAAATCCACCCCTTTTCACAAGTTTGGAGGTGTGATTATCACTACCTCGGATGTCCCGAGCATAGATATGATGTGCTTCCAATCCCCTTATATATTATCTCTGGTAAGACCATGTCTTGTGGGTTTGCTCGATCAGTTGTAGAGGGTGGTATTACACTAATTTCTGCACCAGTATCCACTAAAAATTGACGATTTGTACCACGATCAGTTATATAGAAAAGGCGACTAAAATAATGCTTCACGCCAGTCCCTGCAGTTGCCATCAGTGACCGGCTTTCAAGTTTCCGCCTTAGAGCATGGAGCTTTGCACTTCTTGGCTGCATCACTGAAACGGAAATGATACCAACACAGATTTGTCTGTGGCTGTGAAGCAGAATCTGGCTTTCTTGCACCACGACTAGCATGTTGTGAGCCAGAAAGATCCTCCAGCAACTTCTTTACGTCACTAACCTGCCCGAAGTGAGTTGATCTCTGCTTGCAGGCTTGAATTCTGGGAATCAGCAACCGTGGTGATTGACGAGTTGGAAGTGGATGCATCCATGATCCTGTCAGCTAGCTCTGCTAACTGCTGGACATCAGAATCTGTAGACGAGGCTACAACCATCCGCGCATTCGATGAAAGTCATTGTAAAAATAGCTCCCTAAATAAAGCGCTGTCTGTGGCGGAAGTGTCACCGCTAAGTAAAGCCTGCATCCGACGTAACAAACGGGTCGGCCTCATATCGCCCAATTCCAGCCCCGCTAAGAGTTGCTGTAGACGACTTTGTTCAGAGGTGGAAGTTCTGCGAATGAGTCGTTGTCAGAGCATATCATAGGGGTTGTTAGCTGGCGGCTGCAGAATTAAATCACGCACTTCTGTAGCAATATCTGGGGAAAGTTATTACGTAGTCAAACCTGGTCTTTTGAGCCGTGATATTTCTGTGCCTCTACTTGCGCAAACCACATGCGGGGGTCGTTTGGCCAATAAGGCGGTAGCTTGACGCCGACGGTGCTTACTGTAGCCGCCTGACTAAACTCTGTAGCCGCTTGATTTGACTCCTGTTGACTCATGATGGATAGATATAATTATAATGAACGTCAGGGTCACAAATGTGACGAGCTATCATGCAACCAGAAAATATAATTTTATACTCATCACTAATTTACATCACATGACATAGCATTACATAAGTTCATATGTGTATTTGATTATGTACGCAACATGTGTGTTGTGTGGGTGCGGAGGATTGTAGATGGATCATATAACACCCAATGTGTATTCTTACCCGAACTGTTTCAGCTGTCATGCACCTATGCTTGAATGTTCTCGAAAAGATTTGTGAGATACTTTAGGGTGGAAGTGTAAAACACGCTGTACAGTGAGAGATGGATTTTGCCAGATCTCAGCTTACATTGTAGCAATGGCTCATGTTACTGCACTTTTGGTTGAAAAACAACTCTGTACTAGATACTTCTGAGCAGCCCCGGATCCTGGATTTGGCTATGGGGGGGGGGGGGGGAGATTTACGGAAGGGGTGGCACATTGACAATGAATGTATGCGTAGCCAGGGGTGGATATAGGATTTTACAAATGGGGGGATTTAGACCCGCGATATGAAAAGCGTGGGGGGGTGGGGGAGGGTGCTGTCAGCTTCAGGCCCGATATGAAAATTGGAAGGGGGGGGGGGGGGGGGTGTTGTATGCTTTAGGCACGATACAAAAAGTGTGAGGGTTGCTTGCCTTTGTTTGTGTGCGTGATAGTGCATGGGGTGGGGGGGGAGGGGGCAGCAATTGGTGCCAGAGGGGCAGCATTTCATATTAATGGGGCCTATGCTGGATCCGGGGCTGCTTCTGAGTGTAATTCCTGGAGCAGTATGGGCCTGAATAGTAGGTAGTAGCGTCGATTCACGGGATATGCACAACATCTCAAACCTGGTCATATAAGACTATATATCTTATGCAAGAATGGCATTTATCGACATAGGCCCCCATAATGTTTCATACAATAAATAACGAGTATTTTTACCAGAACTGTTTTAGCTGGCTGTCACTCACCTATCATAGGCAGATCCAGGATTTTCAGTTGGGTGGTGCATATGAATATTTATGAAGGGTGGGGCATGGTAAATTATAAGCGCAATAACCATAGCACTCATACGGTAACGTGTATACAGACAATTGGCTGAAGCAACTTAAAATGCTACTTTTGATGTTTCATAACACGCGCCACCGAGGACTAGGACATAGAAATGAAATTTAATAAAATACATAGTTAATGAATTAAGTATTGATTGGACCTTGGAGGGGGGTGCCCGGGCACCCTAGGCACCCCCCCCCCCCTCCCCCCCCTTGTATCTGCCTATGCCTATGCTTGAATGTTCTCGAGATGGAAGGTTCTTTGCCACATTGCAGCAATGGCTCATGTTACTGCACTTTTGGTTGATACAGAACCCTTTACTCTCTGAGTGTAGTTCCTGGAGCAGCAATAGGTAGTAGCGTGGCAGCATCACATATGTCCACATTTATATTTAAAAAGGGATTTTTCAACCTGGGCTACAATCCCTGGGCTGCCAAGCACTGCAGGCAAGTCATTAATGAATCTGGTTGAACACGCTTCCCTTAGCCACTGGTAGGGACGTCTAGTGCTGTGCTGTGAATCACCTTTACACACATACATCCACTCAGATGAGTGGGTGGCATATAGCTAGGGATATCCCTCATCTGCAGCTCGAGACAGTTAACCATACACACACAAAGAGAATACTGAGAACCAAATGAGGTTCATGAAATCAGGACATTGTTGAAAATATTGTAAATTCTGTCTCTTTGAATTTTGTTATTAATGGTTGAATGTTTTCCATACATACATATATAGCTCACCTAAGGAAGATGAGCACAGCAGCTACATGTAAGCAGTATGGGTGTTCCAAATGTGGTAAGGCATTTGGTCATAGGGGAGATATGACGAGGCATATGGTTGTCCATACAAAAGAAAAGAACTATCAGTGTTCTGTGTGTGGAAAGGCATTTAGTCTAAAAGGAAATCTGACGAAACACATGGTTGTCCATACGAAAGAAAAGAACTATCAGTGTTCTGAATGTGGGAAGGCATTTAGTCGTAAGCGAGATCTGATGAAGCACAAGGTTGCCCATTTGCAAGAGAAGAACCATCAGTATTTTGAATGTGAGAAGGCATTTGATAATCTGAAAACACACACTGTTGTCCATACACGAGAAAAGAGATATCAGTGTTCAGAATGTGGGAAGGCATTTGGTCATAAGGGAGATTTTAAGAAACACATGGTTATCCATACAAAAGAAAAGAACTATCAGTGTTTTGAATGTGGGAAGGCATTTAGTCTACAAGGAAATCTGAAGAAACACATGGTTGTCCATACACATGAAAAGAACTATCAGTGTTCTAAGTGTGGGAAAGCATTTGGTCGTAAAGGAGGTCTGACGAGGCACATGGTTGTCCATACTCAAGAAAAGAACTATCAGTGTTCTGAATGTGGGAAGGCATTTGGTCATAAGGAATGTCTGAAGAAGCACATGGTTGTCCATACGCAAGAGAATAACTATCAGTGTTCTGAATGTGGGAAGGCATTTAGTAAAAACGAAAATCTGAAAACACACATGATTGTCCATACACAAGAAAAGAAGTACCGGTGTTCTGACTGTGGGAAGGCATTTGGTCAAAAGCAAAATCTTACGAGACACATGGTTGTCCACACAGGAGCCACAAATTTCAAGTGTACTATTTGCAATAAGCAGTATTCCTACAGATCAAGTCTCAAATACCATATGATGGTCCACAGCAATGATCGACCTTACAAGTGTTTCTGCAGGCAATCTTTCAGGTCCATTTCTGCTCTTAAAAGCCATGGCAGAAAACACCTTGGTGAGAAGTTAAGATGTCCCTCTGAAGGATGTGACAAGAAATATGTGACCATGAGTGGTTTGAAATATCATCTCCAGCACTGCTCCAACTCCCAAGATCCAAATACAATGACCAATGCATGATACATGCAACAAACAAGCGTGCACACATTACAAACATAATATGAAATGGAATGTATTTTGTGCAGTAGTACATTATTATGTGCTAGTGTAAATTCTCCATGAATAGTTGTAATTCTGCATTTACTGTCTGTGTTGGTTTTTGGCTTTATGGTTGCCTTAAATCTGTAACCAGTTACCTATGCCATACCTGTTAGACTGATCACCATGCCACACATCTCATTGTAAGTGCCCCACCAACGTGTGTGTGTTTGTTACTTTTGTATTGGTGCCAAGGAGGATGATGTGAAATCTTTACTGCTTGCAGCCTTAATTTCATATCCTCTTTGATATCATGCATAAAGGGAAAATTATTTTTCAATGCCATGCCAGAACTCAGAAGACAATCCCGAGGGCTCTAATAGAGCTATTATGCATGTAGATGCATGTTGTTAGCACAGGACTCCTTCATTTAGATCCATTGTCATGTGGTTCTATTCTTTTTTTTTTTCCTGCTACCAAAGTCGCCAAAACAAAGTAGTGGTTCTCTGTGTCTTGTGGTCGCATGAGAGTTGAGAAGTGAACAGTGGAAAAATTGCACTGATTCAGTGCATTAATCTCCACCTTCTTGGTCTGCATCCTACCTCCACCTTCTTAGTCACCAATCACATCTTCACCATCTTGGTCCTCACCAGACCAGGTGCTGACAACACCTCCACCATCTTGGTCTTCACCAGACCAGGTGCTCACAACACCTCCACTATCCTGGTCCTCACCAGACCAGGTGCTCACAACACCTCCACCATCTTGGTCGTCACCTGACCAGGTGCTCACACCACCTTCACCATCTTGGTCCTCACCATGACCAAGTGCTCACAAAACCTTCACCTTCTTGGTCCTCACCAGACCAGGTGCTCACAACACCTCCGATCCACTATCTTGGTCCATCTGCAATGATGAGGCAGTTTCAATCATTACCTCACCATTCTCACATCACACCTATATATTACCACAAGCCTCACATCATCACACCTCACCACTACAAAATTTCACTACCCTCAAATCATCACTACCCCCACCATCCTGGAGCTCAAATTTCTCACATATCACTAAACCCTCACATCACCACCCACCAGCTAGAGGGCTTTCAGCTGCACCAGCCTCCTCCATCTCTATCCCGAGTCCCCAGTGCTGAGGCAGGCTCCTCCCTGATAATGGTGGACTCACAACCCTACCATCTGACCATCTACGCTGCAGACACTGTCAGCCAGGGTGTGCCCAGTGTTGTGAAGCCGGAGGAGGAGACCTTTGATGGTGTGGCGGAGGTGTGGGCATGGTCAGTGAATGAAACATTGGTACCCTGTCCCAGGAATGGGGGTGGTACTGTTGTCAAGAGGAAGAACTCCTTGACGACATGTTTGGGTCAGCTGATCCCCAGTCTGTCCTACAGGGCCCCAGCCTATCCTCGAAGTACCTTTTTAACACTTAGAGCACTGTCCCCTCCTCCACTCACCGCTCTGTAAGCATTTCCAATCCCTGTATTTTTGGATAAATTAGATGTGTTGCAATTGTGAATGTGTCATTTACTCACCAACAGGAGGTGAGGGGGGGCGGGGCGCAATTTTCCTCTCATGACAGTCATGTATCAATTCGGATGGGGGAGACTGAGCCCCCCACGGGTTATGACTAGATTTAACCATGTTGTCATATTGCAAGCACATGAATCCATATCATGTTCTTCGAGATTGCTGTAATGTGATTTATCGCGGGTGCAGTAGCGGATTCTCTATCCGCGACTGCGCATATGCGAATGAAAATAAGCAGGTTCTATTGCATGGATCATGGTCTGTTCGGAAGAATGATAAGAACTGTGTTGTAGGGTTAACGGGTATTCAGCCGGTACCGCGGGAGTTTTCGACAAACTCCGTTACAAAGTGCGGTTATTAATATTTTTAGTAAGATCAAGTGCCGGCCGGTACATCAGAATGAAGCTTTTCGGAGACGAGGCGACTGTTAACGTATTTGATATCCAAAACACATTCAATAACAGTTTCATCTTCCATCATATGTACCTTTCGAGCCCCCCCCCCCCCCCCCTTGCACAGAAGGGCTGGGAACGATATTAGTGATTTTATAATAAGTGTATCATGGCTGAGCTATATATTAAACGCTGCTGGAAGAAGACCAGTAAGTCCAGTCAGTGTCTTAATGCATATAGTATAGATACAAACACACGAGCGAATCGATCCTAAAATTATATTAACGAGTGGCGCCGGTTGCTACCATGGCTCCGATCGTCCATGCAGTTAGAGTTTTTCAATACTGGTCTTAGTCGCAGCAGTGAATCTAGGAATAAGTCAATGGAGGGAGAGAGGCATAATTTTGTTGTGGAGCGGGGAGGGGGGGGGGAGATCGAGGGGTAAGGTGGACCCTTTTGGACAGGCAAGGGCAAGGAAGTATCTATCCGATTACGTTTGGACTCCCCGCGATGTAACAGGAACAGGTAACAGGTAACAGGTTTCACTTTGTTACCCGCGACGCCCAACCGATGGGGTTAAATCTAATTTCCATCTACTACTGAACTGATTAAATGTACTAATTTAACAGTCCATTCGCGGGATACTATGCATTTATCGACATAGGTCCCATAATGCTTGGGGGTCCGGCTGATGTGATAAAATTATTTAAATGCCGAAATTAACTTGCAAATTGCAAGATCTGTGCAGTGCACTAAGTAAGTGGAAGTATATGTGTGTTGTGTGGGTGCTGGAGGATTGTAGATGGATCATACAATACACAACGTGTATTCTTACCTGAACTGTTTCAGCTGCCACGCACCTATGCTTGAATGTTCTCGAAAAGATTTGTGAGATACTTTAGGGTGGAAGTGTAAAACACGCCGTTCAGTGAGAGATGGACTTTGCCAGATCTCAGCTTACATTGCAGCAATGGCTCATGTTACTGCACTTCTGGTGAGACAAAACCCTACACTACTCCCAATCCACTGTGGCAACTCCCAACCAAATTATCTGATTTGCTCGTATTAGGGTCCAGCTTACCATGTGGTAGGCTTATGCCGAGTTCGCTACACAAAGAATAGTTGTAGCCTTGACGTGCTCTTATTAGGGTTGTTAGGTAATGATGATCAGTTATTGCTCAGCAATAATTGTACAGTATTATTTATTGCCTTCCACTGGTCAACATTTCCACAGTAAACCCTACGTATGGAGCGTAGCGGTGATCCACCTGCAGCTGTTACGTATATTTTAGGGTCTGGGCACTAGACAGTGGAGGGAGAGGTTTGGGGCAACAAGTGAGAAGGCTTTTGAAGCCTTAGGGATAAATGTTTGTTGTGTGACATGTTCTGTTGTGGAAAGCCAAGTGCTTGTATAATCATAGACATAACTACATTATAATGTGACCACGTTTAAGATATCTGCATATCCCCCGAATCGATCATGTGAGCTGTGTTAATTGGTTGTTGATAGAGATTCAGCTCATTCTTCATTCATTGGGGCCGTCTGTAGGCATTGATCCGGAGGGGCCATCCGTTTAACCCCATCAGTTTGGTGTGCTCAACATTGATACCACCCCTCCGAATTGAGTTTTATCAAATGAGGTTCATAACATCAGGACATTGTTGAAAATCATTGTAAATTTGTGTCTTTTTGAAATATGTTATTAATGGTTGAATGTTATCCATGCATATATAGCTCACCCATAGAAGATGAGCACAGCTGAAAAAAAGCACGAGTGTCAGGAATGTGCAAAGGCATTTGGTCATAAGGGAGATCTGACGAGGCACATGGTTGTCCATACAAAAGAAAAGAACTATCAGTGTTCTGAATGTGGGAAGGCATTTAGTCTAAAAGGAAATCTGAAAGCACACATGGTTGTCCATACACAAGAAAAGAACTGCCGGTGTACTGAATGTGGGAAGACATTTGGTTGTAGTGGATATCTGAAGAAGCATATGATTGTCCACACAGGAGCTGCAAATTTCAAGTGTACTATTTGCAACAAGCAGTTTTCCTACAGCTCAAGTCTCACATACAATGTACCATATGAGGGTCCACAGAAATGATCGACCTTATAAGTGTTTCTGCAGGAAATCTTTCAGGTCCATTTCTGCTCTGAAAAGGCATGGTAGAAAACACCTTGGTGAGAAGTTAAGACGTCTCTCTGCAGGATGTGACAAGAAATATGTGACCAAGAGAGGTTTGAAATATCATCTCCAGCACTGCTCCAACTCCCAAGATCCAAATACAATGACCAATGCATGATGCATACAACAAACAAGCATACACACATAATATGAAATGGAATGTATTGTGTACAGTAGTAGATTATTAGTGTAAAATTGCCATAAATACTTGTAATTCTGTGCTGTCTGTGTTGGTTTTGGGCTTTATGGTTGCCTTAAAACTGTAACCACGGCTACTCCTGCAACACCCGTTAGACTGATCACCATGCTGCACATCTCATTTTAAGTGCTCCATCAACGTGGGTGTGTTTGTTACCTTTGTATTGGTGTTGTTGCTTTTGCATTGGTGCCAAGGAGGATGTGATATCTTTATTTGTACAGCCTTAATTTCATATCCTCTTTGATATCATGCAAGAAGGGAACATACAATACCATGCCAGAACTCAGATGAGGGGAGGGGAGGGCTCTTATAGAGCTATAATGCATGTACATGTGTGTATTGGGGGTGGGAGGCAACATATACATGCTGTTAGCACAGGATTCCTTCATTTCGATCCATTGTCATGTGGTTCTGTTCTTTATCCTGCTAACGAAGTCACCAATACAAAGTAGTGGTTCTCTTGTGACTTGTGGTCCCATGAGAGCTGAGAAGTGAAAATTGCACTGATTCAGTGCATTAATTGATTTCTTGTGCATCCACCTTCTTAGTCACCAATCACATCTTCACCATTTTGGTCCTCACCAGTTTCCGCTCTGAAAAGGCATGGTAGAAAACACCTTGGTGAGAAGTTAAGATGTCCCTCTGAAGGATGTGACAAGAAATATGTGATCAAGGTTGGTTTGAAATATCATCCCCAGCACTGCTCCAACTCCAAGATCCTACCACAGTGTCCAATGCATGATGCATACAACAAACAAGCATGCACACAAATATGAAATGGAATGTATTGTGTACAGTAATAGATTATTAGTGTACAATACTTGTAATTCTGTGCTGTCTGTGTTGGTTTTGGGCTTTATGGTTGCCTTAAAACTGTAACCATGGCTACTGCAACACCCGTTAGACTGATCACCATGCCGCACATCTCATTGTAGTGCTCCACCAACGTGGGTGTGTTTGTTACTTTTGTGTTGGTGCGATGTGATATCTTTACTGCATGCATCCTTAATTTCATGCAAGATTCCTATATGGAACCTACTCGCATAGGTTCCAATATCCCCTTTGGTATCATGCATGAAGGGAGCATAATACCATGCCAGAAGTATGGAATAACTCAGAAGAAAATGCCACTGATTCAGTGCATTCTTTCTTGGTCTGCCAACCTCCACATTCTTAGTCACCAATCACATCTTCACCATTATGGTCCTCACCACACCAGGTACTCACAACACCTTCACCATCTTGGTCCTCACCAGATGCTCACAACACCTCCACTATCTTGGTCCGTCTGCGATGATGAGGCAGTTCCGATCATTACTTCACCATCCTCAAATCACTACCCATATCACAAGCCTCACATCATCACACCCTCACCACTACAAAATTTCACTACCCTCAAATCATCACCACCCTGGAGCTCAAATTGCTCACATGTCAGTAAACCCTCACATCCCCACCCACCAGCTACAGGCACTGTTAGCCAGGGTGTGCCCAGCGTCATGAAGCAGGAAGAGGAGGAGACCTTTGATGGGAGCATCAGGTGTTGGTGTGGCCAGAGCAAATGGCACTCTGCTCTTTGTGTGAACGAGATGTTGGTACCATGTCCCAGGAATGGGGGTGGTGTTGCTATCGGAGGAAGAACTCCTTGATGACCTGTTTGGGTCCGCTGATCCCGAGTTTGTCCTACAACATAGGGCACCAACACAGGGCCCCAGGCCTATCCTCGAAGCACCTATTTAACTCTTAGAGCATTGTCCCCTTCTCCACTCACCGCTCAGTAAGCATTTCCAATCCCTGTATTTTTGGATAAATTAGATGTATTGCAATTGTGAGCTAATGTGTCATTGACTCCAACAACAGGAGGGGAGGGGGCGCAATTTCCCTCTCATGTATCAAGGTCGGAAGGGGAAGGCTGAGCCCCCCACGGGTTTTTGAAAACACCATGTTATTAATTTGCAAGCACATGAATCCATATAATGTTCTTCGAGATTGCTGTACAGTGAGTGACTTATTTATCGGTGCAGTAGCGGATGTCAGCACGTCTCTATCCGCAACTGCGCATATACGAATGAAAAGAAGGCAGATTCTGTTGCATGAATCATGGTCTGTCATGAAGAAAATTAAGAACTGTGTAGGAGGGTTAACGGGTATTCAGCCGGTAAAGTTGGAGTTTTGCGACAAACGCCGTTACAAAGTGCAGTTATTATTACTTTTAGTAACATCAAGACCAATACATCAGAAAGGAGCTTTTCGGAGATGAGACGACTGTTAACATATTATCCAAAGAACATTCAATAAGCGTTTCAACTTCCATCCGACATCATATGTACGTATGATTCTTTTCTGTTCTTTTCGACCCCCCCCCCCCCCCCCCCCCCCCCTCCTGTTTTTATTGCACAGAAGGGCCTGGGTACGGGGTTAGTGATTTTAGAATAAGTGTCTCATTGCTGAGTTATATACTATCTCTGGTTAAACGCTGCTGGAAGAAGACCAGTAAGTCCAGTCAATATCTTTGTGCATGTAATATGGATACAAACACGCGAGCGAATCGATCCTAAAATTATTTTAACAAGTGGCGCCGGTTGCTACCATGGCTCCGATCGTCCATACAGTTAGATCTAGAGTTTTAGAATTCTGATCTTAGTTACAGCATAGTTTTGTTGTGGAGCGGCGGGGGAGAGTGGGGTATGGTACACCCTTTTGGACAGGCAAGGAAGTATGGAGAGCCTCTATCCGATTACGATTGGACTCACCGATGTAACAGGAGCAGAACTGGTATAGGTTTCATTTAGTTCAGTTTCATTTAGTTACCCGGCACGCTGAGGTTGACGACGCCCAACCGATGGGGTTAAATCTAATTTATACATCTACTGAATCTCATTAAACGTACCATTTGATTCGTACGACATCTCAAACCTGGTCATATAAGAGCATATATATCTAAGCATGAATGGCATTTATCGACATAGGTCCCTTAATGATTGGGGGGTTTGGCTTCTTTAATAGCCGAAATTAACTTGCAAGATCTGTGCAGTGCACCGAAGCATATGTGTGTTGTGTGGGTGCTGGAGGATTGTGGATGGATCATAAAATACACAACGTATATTCTTACCGGAACTGTTTCAGCTGTCATGCACCTATGCTTGAATGTTCTCGGAAAGAGTTGTGAGATACTCTTTAGGGTGGAAGTGTAAAACTCGCCGTTCAGTGAGAGATGGAAGCATCTTTGCCAGATCTCAGCTTACATTGTAGCAATGGCTCATGTTACTGCACTTTTGGTCGAAACAAAGCTCTGACTAGGTACTTTTGAGCAGCCCTGATCCAGGATTTAGCAATGGGGGGAGGGGAGGGGGGGGGGGAGCAATGTTATGGAAGGGGCCGCACATTGACAATGAATGTATGTGAAGCCAGGAGTGGATATAGGATTTTCCAAATGGGGGGGTTTAGATCTGCAATACGAAAAGCGGGGGAGGGGGGGGGGGTTGGGGGGGGTGCTGTCAGCTTCAGGCCTGATACGAAAATCGGGAGGGACGGTGTTGTATGCTTCAGCCATGATAAAAAAAGTGTGTGGGCTGCTTGCCTTTGTGTGCGTGATAGTGCGTGGGGGGAGGGGGGCGGGCAGCAATTGGTGCCAGAGGGGCGCCATTTCATATTAATGGGGCCTATGCTGGATCCGGGACTGCTTCTGAGTGTAGTTCCTGGAGCAGTATGGGCCCGAATAGTAGGTAGTAGCGTCGATTCACGGGATATGCACAACATCTCAAATGTGGTCATAGAAGAGTACATATACTATGCAAGAATGGCATTTATTGAAATAGGTCCCATAATGTACACAACATGTATTTTTACCCTTACTGTTTCAGCTGTCATGCACCTATCATAGGCGGATCCAGGATTTTCAGCTGGGTAGCGCATATGAATATTAATGAAGGGTGGGGAATGGTAAATTATAAACACCATAACTGTAGGTAATGTGTATACAGATAATTGGCTGAAGCAATTTAACATGCTACTTTGATGTTTCATAACACGCGCCACCGAGGACTAGGACATAGAAATGAAATTTAATAAAATACATAGTTAATAAATTAAGTATTGACTGGACCTTGGAGGGGGGTGCCCGGGTACCCTAGGCACACCCCCCCCCCCCCCCCCCCCCCCCGGACCCGCCTATGCTTATGCTTGAATGTTCTCGAGATGGAAGGTTCTTTGCCACATTGCAGTGCTCAATGGCTCATGTTACTGCACTTTTGGTCGATACTAACCCTTTCTCTCTGAGTGTAGTTCTAGGAGCAGTATGGGCCCCAATAATAGGTAGTAGCGTGGCAGCATCACGTGTGTCACCATCTGCATGAAGCAGAGAGATGGTGTTTTAGAGGTGTCCACCACCCCTAAGACCCACTGTTCGTAGTCGGCCCATCCCTTCCTCTGTGATACTTAATGAAACAATACATGTGCATTTGTGTTGTGTGAGTGTGTTAAACTGGTACCTTTGGCTTGTATTTAAAAAGGGATTTGTCAACCTGGGCTAGAATCCCTGGGCTGCCAAGCACTGCAGGCAAGTCGCTAATGAATGTGGTTGAACACACATCCCTTAGCCACTGGTTGAGACGTCTACTGCCGTGCTGTGAGCCACCTAAACACACATACATCGACTCAGTTGAGTGGGCGGTCTATGCGCGTATTGCTAGGGATATCTCCATCTGCACCACGAGACAGACAGACAGTTAACCATACTGTCGAGTTAGTGAACAGGACTACAGGGGGTACACACACACAGATTACTGAGAGCTATTCGAACAGGGTGAAGAAAAGATTTAATATAATTGTGGCCTGGGCACTACTCCCAATCCACTGTGGCCTGGGCACTACTCCCAATCCACTGTGGCCTGGGCACTACTCCCTATCCACTGTGGCCTGGGCACTACTCCCAATCCACTGTGGCCTGGGCACTACTCCCAATCCACTGTGGCCTGGGCACTACTCCCAATCCACTATGGCCTGGGCACTACTCCCAATCTACTGTGGCCTGGGCACTACTCTCAATCCACTGTGGCCTGGGCACTACTCCCAATCCACTGTGGCCTGGGCACTACTCCCAATCCACTGTGGCCTGGGCACTACTCCCAATCCACTGTGGCCTGGCAACTACTCCCAATCCACTGTGGCCTGGGCACTACTCCCAATCCACTGTAGCTTGGGCACTACTCTCAATCTACTGTGGCCTGGGCACTACTCCCAATCCACTGTAGCTTGGGCACTACTCCCAATCCACTGTAGCTTGGGCACTACTCCCAATCCACTGTAGCTTGGGCACTACTCCCAATCCACTGTAGCTTGGGCACTACTCCCAATCCACTGTGGCCTGGGCACTACTCCCAATCCACTGTAGCTTGGGCACTACTCCCAATCCACTGTGGCCTGGGCACTACTCCCAATCCACTGTGGCCTGGGCACTACTCCCAATCTACTGTGGCCTGGGCACTACTCTCAATCCACTGTGGCCTGGGCACTACTCCCAATCCACTGTGGCCTGGGCACTACTCCCAATCCACTGTAGCTTGGGCACTACTCCCAATCCACTGTAGCTTGGGCACTACTCCCAATCCACTGTAGCTTGGGCACTACTCTCAATCTACTGTGGCCTGGGCACTACTCCCAATCCACTGTAGCTTGGGCACTACTCCCAATCCACTGTGGCCTGGGCACTACTCCCAATCCACTTTAACTTGGGCACTACTCCCAATCCACTGTGGCCTGGGCACTACTCCCAATCCACTATGGCCTGGGCACTACTCCCAATCCACTATGGCCTGGGCACTACTTCCAATCCACTATGGCCTGGGCACTACTCCCAATCCACTATGGCCTGGGCACTACTCCCAATCCACTGTGGCCTGGGCACTACTCCCAATCCACTATGGCCTGGGCACTACTCCCAATCCACTATGGCCTGGGCACTACTTCCAATCCACTATGGCCTGGGCACTACTCCCAATCCACTATGGCCTGGGCACTACTCCCAATCCACTGTGGCCTGGGCACTACTCCCAATCCACTATGGCCTGGGCACTACTCCCAATCCACTGTGGCCTGGGCACTACTTCCAATCCACTATGGCCTGGGCACTACTCCCAATCCACTATGGCCTGGGCACTACTCCCAATCCACTGTGGCCTGGGCACTACTCCCAATCCACTATGGCCTGGGCACTACTCCCAATCCACTATGGCCTGGGCACTACTTCCAATCCACTATGGCCTGGGCACTACTCCCAATCCACTATGGCCTGGGCACTACTCCCAATCCACTGTGGCCTGGGCACTACTCCCAATCCACTATGGCCTGGGCACTACTCCCAATCCACTGTGCCTCTTCCCAACCAAATGATCTGATCGTATTAGGGCCCAGCTTCAGGTCCGTTGAGAGCGGCGCGGAGGCCCGGGGTATTTAAGTTAATGAGGCCCCTCACCCATGCCAAGCATCACATTTTTTGACGAAGATTCCCCCAACCCTCCAATTGTAGGAATAGTTTCATGAAACTTTTTGAACTCCACTACTCCAGTATTGTACATGTACATGTCATATGGGTGCTTTTCGAGTTTTTTTTCGAGGAAAAGACAAAATTATAGTCTCATACATGTAGTTGACAGTTCTGGCCAACTCAGATTCAATGCAGAGGAGGGAAAGACCCTGCAATGGTTCCTGTGTCATAGTTAACTTACCCTGCTTACCCCCCCTCTCTACGGCACTGCCCAGCTTAACCTTGTTTTATGCTTGTGCCGAGTTCGCTACACAAAGAACAGTTGTAGCCTTGATGTGCTCTTATTAGGGTTGTTAGGTGGTCATGATAAGTTAATGCTCAGCAATTATTGTACAATATTATTCATTGCATTCGACTGGTCAACATTTCCACAGAAAACCCTATGTATGGAGCATAGCAGTGATCCACTCGCAGCTGTTGCGTATATTTTAGGGTCTGGGCACGAGACTAGTGGGGGGAGAGGTATGGGGCAACAGGTGAGAAGGCTTTAGAAGCCTTAGGGATATATGTTTGCAATATATTGAGTGACATGTTCTGTTGTGGAAAGCCACTTGTATAATCATAGACATCATTACATTATCAGGTATGAGATATCGGCATATCCCATGAATTGATCATGTGAACTATGTTAATTGGTTGTTGATCAGTTTAATGAGAGTCAGTTCATCCTTCATTCATTGGGCTGTCTTTAGGCATGGGCCATGCGTATAAATTAGATTTAACCCCATCAGTTCAGCATGCTCCCGCCCCTCCGAATTGAGTTTTTGACAAATGAGGTTCATGAAATCAGGACATTGTAGAAAATATTGTAAATTCTGTCTCTGAATTTTGTTATTAATGGTTGAATGTTTTCCATACATACATGTATAGCTCACCTAAGGAAGATGAGCACAGCAGCTACATGTAAGCAGTATGGGTGTTCTAAATGTGGAAAGGCATTTGGTCATAAGGGGGATATGAAGAGGCATATGGTTGTCCATACAAAAGAAAAGAACTATCAGTGTTCTGTGTGTGGAAAGGCATTTAGTCTAAAAGGAAATCTGACGAAACACATGGTTGTCCATACGAAAGAAAAGAACTATCAGTGTTCTGAATGTGGGAAGGCATTTAGTCGTAAGAGAGATCTGATGAAGCTTATGCAAGAGAAGAACCATCAGTATTCTGAATGTGAGAAGGCATTTGATAATCTGAAAACACACATAGTTGTCCATACACGAGAAAAGAGATATCAGTGTTCTGAATGTGGGAAAGCATTTGGTCATAAGGGAGATCTTAAGAAACACATGGTTATCCATACAAAAGAATAGAACTATCAGTGTTCTGAATGTGGGAAGGCATTTAGTCTACAAGGAAATCTGAAGAAACACATGGTTGTCCATACACATGAAAAGAACTATCAGTGTTCTAAGCGTGGGAAAGCATTTGGTCGTAAGGGAGGTCTGACGAGGCACATGGTTGTCCATACTCAAGAAAAAAACTATCAGTGTTCTGAATGTGGGAAGGCATTTGGTCATAAGGAATGTCTGAAGAAGCACGTAGTTGTCCATACGCAAGAGAATAACTATCAGTGTTCTGAATGTGGGAAGGCATTTAGTCAAAACAAAAATCTGAAAACACACATGGTTGCCCATACACAAGAAAAGAAGTACCGGTGTTCTGACTGTGGGAAGGCATTTGGTCAAAAGCAAAATCTTACGAGACACATGGTTGTCCACACAGGAGCCACAAATTTCAAGTGTACTATTTGCAACAAGCAGTATTCCTACAGATCAAGTCTTACATACCATATGATGGTCCATAGCAATGATCAACCTTACAAGTGTTTCTGCAGGCAATCTTTCAGGTCCATTTCAGGTCCATTTCTGCTCTTAAAAGCCATGGCAGAAAACACCTTGGTGAGAAGTTAAGATGTCCCTCTGAAGGATGTGACAAGAAATATTTCCACGATAAACCCTACGTATGGAGTGTAGCGGTGATCCACCTGCAGATGTTATTTAAGGGTCTGGGCACTAGACTAGTGGAGGGAGAGGTTTGGGGCAACAAGTGAGAAGGCTTTTGAAGCCTTCGGGATAAATGTTTGTTGTGTAACATGTTCTGTTGTGGAAAGCCAAGTGCTTGTATAATCATAGACATAACTACATTATAATGTGACCAGGTTTAAGATATCTGCATATCCCGTGAATCGATCGTGTGAACTGTGTTAATTGGTTGTTGATAGAGATTCAGCTCATTCTTCATTCATTGGGGCCGTCTGTAGGCATTGATCCGGAGGGGCCATCCCATCAGTTTGGCGTGCTCAACATTGATACCGCCCCTCCGAATTGAGTTTTATCAAATGAGGTTCATAATATCAGGACATTGTTGAAAATTATTGTAAATTCGTGTCTTTTTGAAATATGTTTGTAATGGTTGAATGTTATCCATGCATATATAGCTCACCCAAGGAAGATGAGCACAGCTGAAAAAAAGCACGAGTGTCAGGAATGTGGAAAGGCATTTGGTCATAAGGGAGATCTGAAGAAGCACATGGATATCCATACTCAAGAAAAGAACTATTAGTGTTTTGAATGTGGGAAGGCATTTGGTCGTAAGGGAGATCTGACGAGGCACATGGTTGTCCATACAAAAGAAAAGAACTATCAGTGTTCTGAATGTGGGAAGGCATTTAGTCTAAAAGGAAATCTGAAAGCACACATGGTTGTCCATACACAAGAAAAGAACTGCCGGTGTACTGAATGTGGGAAGACATTTGGTTGTAATGGATATCTGAAGAAGCATATGATTGTCCACACAGGAGCTGCAAATTTCAAGTGTACTATTTGCAACAAGCAGTTTTCCTACAGATCAAGTCTCACATACCATATGATGGTCCACAGCAATGATCGACCTTATAAGTGATTCTGCAGGCAATCATTCAGGTCCATTTCTGATTTTAAAAGGCATGGTAGAAAACACCTTGGTGAGAAGTTAAGATGTCTCTCTGAAGGATGTGACAAGAAATATGTGACCAAGGGTGGTTTGAAATATCATCCCCAGCACTGCTCCAAATTCCAAGATCCTACCAATACATGATACATACAACAAACAAGCATGCACACATAATGAAATGGAATGTATTGTGTACAGTAGTAGATTATTAGTGTACAATACTTGTAATTCTGTGTTGTCTGTGTTGGGTTTGGGCTTTATGGTTGCCTTAAAACTGTAACCACGGCTACTCCTGCAACACCCGTTAGACTGATCACCATGCCGCACATCTCATTGGAAGTGCTCCACCAACGTGGGTGTGTTTGTTACTTTTGTATTGGTGCCAAGGAGGATGTGATATCTTTATTTTGTGCAGCCTTACTTTCATATCCTCTTTGATATCATGCAAGAAGGGAACATACAATACCATGCCAGAACTCAGATGAGGGGAGGGGAGGGCTCTTATAGAGCTATAATGCATGTACATGTGTGTATTGGGGGTGGGAGGCAACATATACATGCTGTTAGCACAGGATTCCTTCATTTCGATTCATTGTCATGTGGTTCTGTTCTTTATCCTGCTAATGAAGTCACCAATACAAAGTAGCGGTTCTCTTGTGACTTGTGGTCCCATGAGAGCTGAGAAATGAAAATTGCACTGATTCAGTGCGTTAATTGATTAATTGTGCATCCTAGTTGACCTCCACCTTCTTAGTCACCAATCACATCTTCACCATCTTGGTCCTCACCAGACCAGGTACTCACAACACCTCCACCATCTTGGTCGTCACCAGACCAGGTGCTCACAACTCCGCCATCTTGGTCCTCACCAGACCAGGTGCTCACGACACCACCATCTTGGTCCTCACAGACCCCAGGTGCTCACAACACCTGCACCATATTAGTCCTCCCCAGACCAGGTACTCACAACACCTCCACCATCTTGGTCCTCACCAGACCAGGTGCTCACAACACCACCATTATACATACATACATACACACACATACATACATACATACATACATACATACATACATACATACATACATACATACATACATACATGCATACATACATACACACATACATACATACATACATACATACATACATACATACATACATACATACATACATACATACATACATACACACACACACACACACATACATACATACATACATACATACATACATACATACATACATACATACATACATACATACATGCCCGCTTTTGTTCAGGATCAGCATTGTACAGAGAGTGTGTTTTAGCGGCTAATGCTGACTCCATTTTTTTCATGGATGCATCTTCAACCCTGTAAAGGTGCACTGATGTTGTGAATGTGTAGCCTGATGACAGACAATGAGAGGTTTCTGGGTTTCGAATAGAAGCTAGGTTGATGAAGTTGGCAAAGTATAACGTGTGCTCCTGCATGAGATGGATTTTGCATCCTTTGCAATCAGGAACAGGGCAGGGTATCTTTTGGCTCAGCGTGTTGCTCGCTTGAAGAAGCCTGCGCTGCCGAGCTGTACATGTGTCACTGTGTTTCTGTTAGAAGTGGTTTTTTAGGTTTCTTGCGCTGGTAACTCGCTGTCCACAAATGCGACATTCTCATCCAGCTTGAATTGAGCCATCACCTCGGTGGGTGGCTCTATGTTCACACCGATCGTGGTCAATGACATCAAGATGATTGTAATATATACTTTTGTTTAGTATCGGCTGTTGTCTTGTTAGATCTTTGAGGTCATTTAATTTGTGGCACAATCTCAGTTCTGTTATGGTCATCATCAAAGGAAGTTTACACCCACTTCGACAAAAGAGCTTCCCATCAATCTTGTACTTCACCTGCACACATAGCCTTCAAAACCACAAAACCAGACAGCGCACTTGATCAAAAAACAAGTTGACCATAAAGGGTACCGGCCGCGGTGCCATTACACATCTATTTTTGAGTCCGTTAAGGACGTCAAAGGGGGCTGTGAATGTGCCATTGACTCGGAGGGGAGGGGAGGAGGGGTGGGATCCTCAAATATCAAGGTCGGATAGGGGGAGGCTGAGCCCCCACAGTTATGAATAAATTTAACCATGATATTGCAAGAACATGAATCCATATCATGTTCTTCGAGATTACTGTACAGTGAGTGACTTATTTATCGCGGGTGCAGTAGCGGATTTCAGCACCTTTCTATCTGCGACTGCGCGTATACGAATGAAACGAAGGCAGGTTCTATTGCATGCATCTATTCTGAAGAAAGATAAGAACTTTGTTGGAGGGTTAACGGGTATTCAGCCGGTACCGCTGGAGTTTTGCGACAAACGCCGTCACAAAGTGCGGTTATTTTATTTATTTTTAGTAACGATTCCTGCCGCCTGGCTCACCTTCCTGTCAAGCTCGAAGTAGGTAATAATTTAACTCCAGACCATGACCACAGTAGACCCGCAGATGTCCTTGTCCACAATTGGTCACTGGGCAAGCCTGCAGCTGCAGCCTTTGACTTCTGTGTGACCTCTCCGCTAAATTTACTTATCCTTTCGGAAGCGGGAGTGTCTCTTCAGGAGTGGCGGCTCAGGCCTTAGCGATAAGAAAACACAGCAGTAATGATGCTAAATGTGGGGAATTAGGTTGGGTATGCATCCCTTTGGTTGTCGAGACGTACGGAGCATGGGGTCAAGAGGCAGTTAAAACTTTTGCGCAGTTGGCATCCAGGCTGGCAATTGCATGCTCCAAGCCTAAATCAGTCGTCATAAATGAGATTTACGGAAGGCTTAACACCTGCCTCATGAGATCCATTTCTTCGGCTATCCTCACCAGGATTGTGCCCTCATGAAGTGTTATGTGTATGTAATTGTGCGTCAGTGTATTTTGTATCTTGTACTTAGGAGTTTTAATAATGACAAAGTAAAAAAAAAAGAAACATTATTTATACTATGCATGCTCATTGGCATAAATGTATCATTATCGTTGATGCAACTAAATGTACTTTCTTGCCTTTGTCTCCCAGGTAACTGAACTGGGAGACTTTTACACTAGTAAAAAATGCCCCCCTTAAAGGGGGGGCCACTACGCAATTGGGGGACACTTTTTACCCTAGGGTAAGATGTCCAGGGAGACATTTTACTCTGGGGGACATTTATCACTGCTACACCGGTACGTCAGAAATTTAAAAGAAGCTTTTCGGAGATGAGACGACTATTAACCTATTTGATATCCAAAAAAAGATTCAATAACCCGGGGTCGAGGCAGCGTATAAAAATTTCCGCCACGTGTGCAATCGAAATGTATATCCGCGTAATTAAAAATTCGGGACCCTGTAACTCCATGATGGACAGGCTAATTTCCAGTGCGTAAGAAAGAAGTTGTAGAGGATATAGGCGTCTCTTTGAATATGATATATATAAGAAAATATATGCGCTATGTCCCTATTCGCTGCCTCGACCCCAGTACTGTTTCATCTTCCATCATATGTACGTACGTGCATAGATATTAGAGTAGTCTTGCATAGATATTAGAGTAGACTACACTAATATCTATGGTACATGTATGCCCCCCTCACCCCCCCCCCCCCCCCCCCCCCCCCCCCATTTTTATTGCACAGAAGGGCCTGGGAACGAGATTAGTGATTTGTCTCACGGCTGAGTTAAAGATATATATAATCTCTGGTTAAACGCTGCTAGAAGAAGACCAGTAAGTCCAGTCAATATCTTAGTGCATATAATATAGATGCAACACGCGAGCGGAATCGATCTCAACGAGTGGCGCCGGATGCTACCATGGTACCGATCGTCCATGCAGTTAGAGTTTTAGAATTCTGATCTTAGTTACAGCGGTGAATCTAGGAATAAGTCTATGGAGGGAGAGAGGCATAAATTTGTTGTGGAGCGGGGGGGGGGGGGGGGGGGGGGGGGGGGGGGGAGAAGCGTATGGTGCACCCTTTTGGACAGGCAAGGAAGTATGGAGATCCTCTATCCGATTACGATTGGACTCCCCGCGATGTAACAGGAACAGGTAACAGGTAACAGGTTTCACTTTATTACCCGGCACGCTGAGGTTGAGCACGACGCCTAACCGATGGGGTTAAATCTAATTCCCATCTACCCCATTAAACGTACCAACTAATTTAACAGTTCGATTCGCGGGATATGCACGACATCTCAAACCTGGTCATATAAGAGTATATATACTATGCAAGAATGGCATTTTATCGACATAGGTCCCATAATGTTTGGGGTTCGGCTGATGTGATCCAATTATTTAAATGCCGAAATTTACTTGCAAGATCTGTGCAGTGCACTAAGTGGAAGCATACGTGTGTACTTTTGCACTTTTGGTCGTGGAGCAGCATGGGCCCGAATAATAGGTAGTAGCGTGGCAGAATCATGTGTGTCCACCATCCTACTCCCAACCAAATGATCTGATGTGCTCGTATTAGGGTCCAGCTTAACCACGTGGTAGGCTTATGCTACACAAAGAACAGTTGTAGCCTTGATGTGCTCTTATTAGGGTTGTTAGGTGATGATGATAAGCTATTGCTCAGCAATAATTGTACATTATTATTCATTGCATTCCACTGGTAAACATTTCCACAGTAAACCCTATGTATGGAGCGTAGCGGTGATCCACTCGCAGCTGTTACGTATATTTTACGGTCTGGGCACGAGACTAGTGGAGGCAGAGGTTTGGGGCACAGGTGAGAAGGCTTTTGAAGTCTTAGGGGTATATATTGTGTGACATGTTCTGTTGTGGAAAGCCACTTGTATAATCATAAACATCACTACATTATAATGTGACCTGGTGTCAGGGAAGCCAGTCCTCAGTGCAACTATAGAGTGTCGGTAACCTGTCACAAGCTTGACCCTGGACCATTCATGAAGTTGAACTAATGTGTGTAGGTATACGAACTTGACGTTGATTAAGCATGTATTGTTGACGGTATATGTGTGTATATAGATGATGAGCGTTTCTTGCCTATATTAGCGTATACTGCGGTAGTGTGGTATACTGACTATAGTTCTGGTGGTCAGCAGCGTCGGCACGCTAGCACGTTATAACGGTCCTCTACACCAGGTTTGAGATATTGGCATATTCCGCAAATCCGTTTGTGTGAACTGTGTTAATTGGTTGTTGATGGGTTTAATGAGATTCAGTTCATTCTTAATTCATTGGGGCCGTCTGTAGGCATTGATCTGGAGGGGCATGCGTTTAACCCCATCAGTTTGACATGCTCAACATTGATCCTGCCCCTCTGAATTGAGTTTTTCAAATGAGGTTCATGACATCAGGACATTGTTGAAAATCATTGTTAATTCTTGTCTTTTTGAAATATGTTATTAATGGTTGAATGTTATCCATATATAAATATATCTCACCCAAGGAAGATGAGCACAGCTGAAAAAACGCACAAGTGTCATGAATGTGGGAAGGCATTTGGTCATAAGGGAACTCTGACGAGGCACATGATTGTTGTCCATACACAAGTAAAGGACTATCAGTGTTCTGAATGTGGGAAGGCATTTAGTCTGAAAGGAAATCTGAAGGTACACATGGTTGTCCATACAAAAGAAAAGAACTATCAGTGTTCTGAATGTGGGAAGGCATTTAGTCAGAAGGGACATCTAAACAAGCACATGTATGTCCATACAAAAGAAAAGAACTGCCGGTGTTCTGAATGTGGGAAGGCATTTGATTGTAAGGGAGATCTGAAGAAGCACATGGTTGTCCACACAGGAGCCACAAATTTCAAGTGTACTATTTGCAACAAGCAGTTTCCCTACAGATCAAGTCTCACAAACCATATGATGGTCCACAGCAAAGATCGACCTTATAAGTGTTTCTGCAGGCAATCTTTCAGGTCCATTTCTGCTCTGAAAGAGCATGGCAGAAAACACCTTGGTGAGAAGTTAAGATGTCCCTCTGAAGGATGTGACAAGAAATATGTGACCAAGAATGGTTTGAAGTATCATCTCCAGCGTTGCTCCTACTCCCAAGATCCAGCCACAATGACAAATGCATGATACATACAACAATTACAAACATAATATAAAAATGGAATGTATTGTGCGCAGTAGTAGATTATTACGTGTCAGTGTAAAATCTCCATGAATAGTTGTAATTCTGTGCTGTCTTTGTTTGCTTTGAGCTTCATGGTTGCCTTCAATCTGTAACCACGGCTACCTATGCCACACCTGTTACACTGATCACCAAGCCGCACATCTCATTGGAAGTGCTCCACCAACGTGGGTGTGTTTGTTACTTTTGGTATTGGTGCCAAGGAGGATGATGTGATATCTTTACTGCGTGCAGCCTTAATTTCATATCCTCTTTGATGTCATGCATGAAGGGAACATTATTTTTCAATACCAAGCCAGAACTCAGAAGAGAGTCCCGAGGGCTCAAAAGGGGTGGGGGGGGGGGGGGGGTGATGGGGTGGGGCTCTTATTGAGCTATTACGCATGACATGTTAGCACAGGACTCCTTCGTTTAGATCCATTGTCATGTGGTTCTGTTCTATTTTCCTGCTACCAAAGTCACCAATACAAATAGCGGTTCTCTTGTGACTTGTGGTCCCATGAGAGCTGAGAAGTGAACAGTGGAAAATTGCACTGATTCGGTGCATTATTCTCCACCCTCTTGGTTCTCACCAGACCAGGTGCTCACAACACCACCACCATCATGGTCCTCACCAGACCCAGGTGCTCACATCACTTCCATCATAATGGTCCTCACCATACTCAAGTACCTCCACCATCTTGGTCCATCTGCGATGATGAGGCAGTTCCAATCATTACCTCACCATTCTCACATCACTACCCATATCATCACAAGCCTCTCATCATCACACCTCACCACTCACAATTTCACTACCCTCAAATCATCACAGCCCTCACCATCCTTGAACTCATATATCACTAAACCCTCACATCACCACCCACCAGCTACAGGGCTTTCATATGCACCAGTTGGCTTGCCTCCTCCATCTCTATCCCAAGTCCCCAGTGCTGAGGCAGGCTCCTCCCTGATGATGGAGGACTCACAGCCCCACCATCTCCAGAACGTGACCATCTACGCTGCAGAAGCTGTCAGCCAGGGTGTGCCCAGTGTTGTGAAGCTGGAGGAGGAGACCTTTGATGGTGTGGTGGGAGGAGCATCAGGTGTGGGTTGTGGTCAGTGAGCGACACTCTTCATGTGAATGAGACGTTGGTACTGTGTCCCAGGAATGCGGGGGTGCTGCTGTCAAGGAGGAAGAACTCCTTGACGACCTGTTTGCGTCCTATTTAAACCTGAGAGCATTGTCCCCTCCTCCACTCAGCGCTCAATAAACATGGCTGCAGACATGTCCTTCACAGACAGCACACAGTGGTTTAGATATAGGGGTGATGTAGACATTTTTTATTTCATACATTTTATATACATATTACGATTTCCATTATATAAGCCAATATCATTTCCATAACCATTTATGAGTTATTAATGAATTTTAATAGATATAATCAAGCCATAGTAATCAAGATATCAAAAATTTGAGATCTTAAATTATTTAATCATAATAATATTAGTTATTTTATTTAGTGCTACTCTCATTATATAGGCCAATATCATTTCCATAACCATTTATGATTTATGAATTAAATTTAATAAATATAATCAAGCCATACTAATCAAGATATTGAGATGTCACAATATATATTGAGATGTCACAATATTGAGTCATAAGAATATTAGTTATTTATTTCATTCTACTGTCATTTTGCAACCATTGGCACTATTTCTTTCTGCTTCCTCTTGAAGTAGTACCTGCGTTTTCTTTCACATGGGCTGAGCTAATGTAATGCAGTGTTTCTACTCCTTCACTCCGACCTTCCAGCACATGAGCAATCTGTACCATAATCACTGGATCCTTATACAGATATACCTGCTGATGGCACGTACTCACGCGCAAACACACGGATGATATGAAGATTACGACCGTAATCCTTACCCAGTGAGTAAACGGTGTGAACGCGGGTACGTAAACCTGATGTCAACGTAATCTGTAACGTCAGGGTTGCAAATGAATTTACGTGACTTTACGTGCAAGCGACATTGCAATCGAATCGCCAGACCAGGTGCTCACAACTCCTCCACCATCTTGGTCCTCACTAGACCAAGTGCTCACAACACCTTCACCATCTTTGTTCTCACCAGGTGTTCACAACACCTCCATTATCTTGGTCCGTCTGCGATGGCGAGGCAGTTCCAATCATTACCTGCACCATTCTCACATCACTACCCATATTACCACAAGCCTCACATCATCACACCCTCACCTCTAAAAAATTTCATTACTCCCAAAACATCACTACCCTCACCATCCTTGAGCTCAAATTGCTCACATATCACTAAACCCTCATATCACCACACACCAGCTACAGGGCTTTCATATGCACCAGTTGGCTTGCCTCCTCCATCTCTATCCCAAGTCCCCAGTGCTGAGGCAGGCTCCTCCCTGATGATGGAGGACTCACCGTCCCACCAGAACGTGACCATCTACGCTGCAGACACTATCAGCCATGGTGTGCCCAGTGCTGTGAAGCAGGAGGAGACCTTTGATGGTATGGCGGAGGTGTGGGCATGGTCAGTGAACGAGATGTTGGTACCCTGTCCCAGGATTGAGGGTGGTGCTGTTGTCAAGGAAGAAGAACTCCTTGACGACATGTTTGGGTCAGCCGATCCCGTGTCTGTCCTACAACACAGGGCCCCAACACAGGGCCCCAGGCCTATCCCGAAGTACCTATTAAACATATCCCCTCCTCCACTCACTGCTTAGTAATCATTTCCAATCCCTGTATTTTTGGATAAATGAGATGTGTTGCAATTGTGAATGTGTCATTGACTCCACCAACAGGTGGGGAGGGGGGGGGGGGGGGGGGGGGGGGGGGGGCGCAACGTGTATCAAGTCGGATGGGGGAGACTGAGCCCCCCATGGGTTATGACTAAATTTAACCATGTTGTCATATTGCAAGCACATGAATCCTTATCATGTTCTTCGAGATTGCTGTACAGTGAGTGAATTATTTATCGCGGGTGCAGTAGCGGATTCTCTATCCCGACTGCGCATATATGAATGAAACTAAGGCAGGTTCTATTGCATGGATCATATAGTCTGTTCGGAAGACTGTGTTGTAGGGTTAACGGGTATTCAGCCGGTACCGCGGGAATTTTGCGACAAACGCCGTTACAAAGTGCGGTTATTATCAGAAACTGAGAAGCTTTTCGGAGACGACCCCCCCTCATTTTTATTGCACAGAAGGGCCTGAGCTATATATTATCTCGCTGCTGGAAGAAGTCCACACATGGATACAAACACGCGAGCGAATAGATCCTAAATTTATGCACGTATTATTGTTACGTGAGCCTTCCCCCCCCCTCCTCCCGGGGCGAAGTCGGGATTAGGTGGGGATATGACGCATGAACATCATTACTGGCCACACATTTGACTATAGTCGGGCACGCATTTGACCTTTTATCAGACCACGTTAGTGTAGACATTTGACCGCATATTAACCAGGGGCAGTTTGCTTTAATAAAAGTCAAATCCCACCCAATGCCCCTGGGGGGGGGGGGGGGGGGGTGGCCTCACGTAACAATGATAGGCGCATTATATTAACGAGTGGCGCCGGTTGCTACCATGGCTCCGATCGTCCATGCAGTTTAAGTTAGAGTTTTTGAATACTGGTCTTAGTCACAGCGGTGAATCTAGGAATAAGTATATGGATCACAGGGAGAGAGGCATAAATTTGTTGTTGAGCGGGAGCGGCTGGGGAGAGAGGGGTATGGTGCACCCTTTTGGACAGGCAAGGAAGTATGGGGGGGGGGGGAGGGACGTCCTAGAAAAGAACCATAAGTCTATAGAGGGAGAGAGGCATAATCAGGCGCTGATCCAGGATTATAGGTGGGTGGGGGGTGGGTAGAGGTAGGGGCCAGCGATCCTCAGCAAGGGGGTTTGGGGGAGCGCTGTAAGCTCCTCCAGGGGACGCCAACGCTTTTTTATTCATCACGTTCAAAATGCTACACACAACTAGTGTAAAAAAATGAAATTTTATCACAAACTAAATCTTATAACTTGCATGCACTACAGGGGATTTATCGTCAAAAACCCAGTGAATCATTATCTGGCAAAAGAGCTCCTTGAATCTATAAGCCAATTGCTGGATGCTTACAAGGAAGACTGCAGGCAGTGTACTTTGGTTTCAAGAAGATAACTGAAATCATGAAGCATTACAAAACACTCAGGGAAAATGTGCACACTGAGCACAATAGAATATATGGTAAAGCACTGCTTTTGAACACAGAAATATAGGTAGTGAAGAAGGAATGCCTCGAGTAATAAGAGGACGGCAGACGCGACCAAATCCAGAAGTTACTTCTGCATGTGATTATTGGCGTGTTATTCCCTTTTTGGATTCTATTATAAGTGAAATGGAAAGCAGATTTGCTGTGGAGCGAGGGCGGGGGTGGGAGGGGGGGGGGGGGGGGGGAAGGGTATGGTGCACCCTTTTGGACAGGCAAGGGCAAGGAAGTATCTATCCGATTACGATTGGACTCTCCGATGTAACAGGAACAGGTAACATGTAACAGGTTTCACTTTGTTACCCGGCACGCTGCATGAGGTTGAGGACGACGCCCAACCGATGGGGTTAAATCTAATTTGTACATCTCCATTAAACGTAGTTCGATTCGCGGGATATGCAGGACATCGGTTTTATAAGAGCATATATAGTCGGTTTTCTATGCAAGCCCTCCAACAGGTTATGAATAAATTTAACTGAAGCACATGAATCCATATCATGTTCTTCGAGAGTCCGGAGATTGCTGTACACTGTACAGTGAGTGACTTATTTAGCAGATTTCAGCACCTCTCTATATGCTTATTCGAATGAAACAAAGGCTGGTTCTATTGCATGGATCATGGTCTGTTCTGAAGAATGATAAGAACTGTGTTGGAGGGTTAACGGGTATTGGCCCCTGTATTCAGCCGGTACCGCGACTCCGAGAGTTCTGCGACAAACGCCGTTACAAAGTGCCGTTATTGTTTTTTCTAGTACATGTAACATCAAGTACCGATACATCAGAAAGGAGCTTTTCGGAGATGAAACGACTGTCAATATCCAAAGAACATTCAATAACTATTTCACCCCACCCCCCCCCCTCCCCCCCCCGCTTTACAGAAGGGCCTGGGTACTGGATTAGTGATTTTAGAATAAGTGACTCATTTGCTGAGCTATATACTATCTCTGGTTACCGCTGCTGGAAGAAGACCAGTAAGTCCAATCAATATCTTAGTGCATGTAATATAGATACAAACACGCGAGCGAATCGATCCTAAAATTATTTAACGAGTGGCTACCATGGCTACGATCGTCCATGCAGTTAGATCTAGAGTTTCAGAATTCTGATCTTAGTCACGCTGCGAATCTAGGAATAAGTCAGGAACAGAAGTGAACAGAAGTGGTATATATAGGTTTCACTTTGTTACCTGGCACGCTGGTTGAGTACGAAGCCCAACCGATGGGGTTAAATCTAATTTGTACATCTACTGAATCTCATTATACGTACCAATTAACAGTTCGATTCGCGGGATATGCACGACTAAGCATGAATGGCATTTACATTTATTGACATAAGTCCCTTAATGATTGGGGGTTCGGCTTCTTTAATAGCCATAATTAACTTGCAAGATCTGTGCAGTGCCCTAAGTGGAAGCATATGTGTGTTGTGTGGGTGCTGGAGGATTATTGTAGATGGATCATAAAATACACAACGTGTATTCTTACTGGAACTGTTTCAGCTGTCATGCACCATGGGCGTCCCCAGGGGGGGCCATGGCCCCCCCCTTCGGGACTGAATGGCGCCCCCCCCCCCCCCCCCCCCTGTTTACAACATGCGCACCCCCACACTGGCTGAATTGGCTTAAAGCGGACAGCATCCACCGTCCACTGGTTGAATCTGCCGAGAGCGCGGACATCTCATTGACTGAATTGGCTGAAAGCTGACATCAGCCACCCCCCCCCCCCCCCCCCCCACTGGTTGAATCGGCCGAAAGTGGACAGCACCCCCCCCCCCCCCCCACTGTTTGAATCGGCCGAAAGCGGACAGCACCCCCCCCCCCCCCCACTGGTTGAATCGGCTGAAAGTGGACAATGTATACGCGGCTGTCAAGTGGCGCCCCCTTGCCCTATCCTGGCCCCCCCCTTCCAGAAAAGCTGGGGACGCCCATGTGCACCATGCTTGAATGTTCTCGGAAAGATTTGTGAGGTACTTTAGGGTGGAAGTGTAAAACACGTCTTTCAGTGAGAGATAGAGTATCTTTGCCAGATCTCAGCTTACATTGCAGCAATGGATCATTTTACTGCACTTCTGTACTAGATACTTCTGAGCAGCCTGGATCCAGGATTTGGCTATGGGGTGTGTGTGGTTTTGTGGCACATTGACAATGAATGTATGGGTTGCCAGGGGCAGATACAGGATTTTTCAAAATGGGGGGGGGGTTTAGACCAGCGATATGAAAATTGGGGGCTTGGGGGGGCTGTCTGCTTCAGGCCCGATACGAAAACGGGACGGGGGTGTGTTGTATGCTTGTGAGGCATGATACAGTAAGTGTGTGTGTGTGTGGGGGGTGGAGGGGGCTGCTTGCTGTACAATTTATCTTGTGTGCGTGATAGTGCATGGGGGTAGAGTGGGGCTGGGGGGCGCAATTGGTGCCAGAGGGGCGGCATTTCAGATTATGGGGGGGGGGGGGGGTTGGCCACCCCACTGCCCCCCCCCCCCCCCCCCCAAGCCTATGCTGGATCCAGGGCTGCTTCTGAGTGTAGTTCCTGGGGGGATGGGGCGGGGAGGGGGAGGGGGTTACATAAGGGGCTGCACATTGACAACGTACGTGTAGCCAGAGGCGGATAAGGTTTTCCAAACGAGTTGTAAACCCGCGATCCAAAAAGCAGGGAGGAGGGTGTGGCTGCTATCCACTTCAGGCCCGATATGAAAATCGGGAGGGGGGGGCGGGTTGTATGCTCCAGGCATGATACAAAAAGTGGGTGTGTCAGTGTGGGGGGCGGGGGACTGCTTGCCATACTATGATTTACCAGTATATCTTTGTGTGCGTGACAATGCGTGGGGGGAGGGGCAGCAGCAATTAGTACCAGAGGGGCAGCATTTCATATAAATGGAAAGGGGGGAGGGGGGGGCGGCGGCCCCTCCCCTCCCCCCAAGCCTATGCTGGATCCGGAGCTGCTGCTGAGTGTAGTTCCTGAGCAGTATGGGCCCGAACAGTAGGTAGTAGTGTCGATTCACAGGATAAGCACAACATATCAAACCTGGTCATATAAGAATATGCAAGAATGGCATAGGTCCCATAATGTTTCATTCAATACACAACGTGTATTCTTACCCAAACTGTTTCAGCTGTCATGCACCTATCATAGGCGGATCCAGGATTTTCAGTTGGGTGGTGCATATGAATATTAATGAAAGGTGGGGCATAGTAAATTATGAACGCCATAACCGTAGCACTCATACGGTAATGTGTATACAGACAATTGGCTGAAGCAACTTAAAATGCTACTTTGATGTTTCATAACACGCTCCACCGAGGACTAGGACATAGAATTAAATTTAATAAAGTACACAGTTAATGTTAATTATTGACTGGACCTTGGAGGGGGGGCTACTGCACTTTTGGTCGATACAAAACCCCCTTTACTTTCTGAGTCTATTTCCTAGAGCAGTATGGGCTCGAATAATGGATAGCAGTGTGTCCACCATCTGCATGAAGCAGAGAGATGGTGTTTTAGAGATGTCCAACATATCCCGAAGACCCAGTGCCAGTAGTCCCTTCCCTTCAACTGTGATACTTAATAAAACAATACATGTCCATTTGTGTTGTGTGAGTGTGTGTAAACTGGTATCTTTGGCTTATATTTAAAAAGGGATTTGTCAACGTGGGCTATAATCCCTGGGCTGCGCAGGCAAGTCATTAATGAATCTGGTTGAACATACTTCCCTTAACCATTGGTAGACGTCCACTGCCTTGCTGTGAACCACCTTTACACACATACATCCACTCAGATGAGTGGGCGGCCTTTGTTATGGATATCCCTGATCTGCAGCACGAGACAGTTAACCATACTGCTGAGTTAGGGAACAGGACTACAGGAGGTACACACACATATACAGGTTGAAGAAAAGAATTAAGATTATGAAGGCTGTTCACAGCCATCAGTTACCAAGTTGAATTATGTAGAGGGATATTGTAGTGCCCACACACATGAATACCGAGAGCTATTGGGGAACAGGGTGAAGAAAGATTAAAGATATTTGTAGCCTGGGCACTACTTCCAATCCACTGTGGCCTGGGCACTACTCCCAATCCACTGTGGCCTGGGCACTACTTCCAATCCACTGTGGCCTGGGCACTACTCCCAATCCACTGTGGCCTGGGCACTACTCCCAATCCACTGTGGCCTGGGCACTACTTCCCAATCCACTGTGGCCTGGGCACTACTCCCAATCCACTGTGGCCTGGGCACTACTCCCAATCCACTGTGGCCTGGGCACTACTCCCAATCCACTGTGGCCTGGGCACTACTCCCAATCCACTGTGGCCTGGGCACTACTCCCAATCCATTGTGGCCTGGGCACTACTCCCAATCCACTGTGGCCTGGGCACTACTCCCAATCCACTGTGGCCTGGGCACTACTCCCAATCCACATGGGCCTGGGCACTACTCCCAATCCACTGTGGCCTGGGCACTACTCCCAATCGACTGTGGCATATATTTTAGGTCTGGGCACTAGACTAGTGGAGGGAGAAGTATGACGCAACAGCTGAGAATGCGTTCGAAGCCTTAGGGATATAAGTTTGCAATATGTTGTGTGAAATGTTCTCTGGTGGAAAGCCACTAGTATAATCATAGTTATCACTACATTATTATAATGTGATCAGGTTTGAGATATTGGCATATCCCATAAATCGACTTTGTGAACTGTGTTGTTGATAGGTTTAATGAGATTTAGCGCATTCTTAATTCTATGGGGCCGTATGTATAGGCATTGATCTCCAGAGGGCCTGTGCGTATAAATTAGATTTAACCCCATCAGTCAGCGTGCTCAACATTGATCCCACTGAGTTTTTCAAATGAGGTTCATGACATGAGGACATTGTTGAAAATCATTGTAAATTCGAATTTTTTATTAATGACTGAATATTATCCATATAAATTTATAGTTCACCCAAGGAAGATGAGCATAGCTGAAATAAAGCACAGGTGTTCTGAATGTGGGAAGGCATTTGGTCATAAGGGAAATCTGAAGAAACACATGGTTGTTCATATGCATGAAAAGAACTATCAGTGTTCTGAATGTGGGAAGGCATTTGGTCGAAAGGAAACACTGACGAGGCACATGGTTATCCACACACTTGAAAAAAACTATCAATGTTCTGAATGTAAGAAGGCATTTGGTCGAAAGGAAACACTGAAAACACACATGGTTGTCCATTCACGAGAAAAGAGATATCAGTGTTTGGAATGTGGGAAGGCATTTGGTCTGAAAGGACATCTGAAGGAACACATGGTTGTCCATACAAAAGAAAAGAACTATCAATGTTCTGAATGTGGGAAGGCATTTAGTCTGAAAGGACATCTGAAGGGACATATGGTTGTCCATACAAAGGAAAAAAACTATCAATGTTCTGAATGTGGGAAGGCATTTGGTCGTAAGGAACATTTGAAGAGGCACATTTTTGTCCATTCGCAAGAAAAGAAGTATCAGTGTTTTGAGTGTGGGAAGGCATTTAAGCAAAATGTACATCTGAAGACACACATGGTTGTCCATACACAAGAAAAGAACTATCAGTGTTCTGAATGTGGGAAGGCATTTGGTCACAACGGAAGTTTGAAGAGGCACTTGATTGTCCATACAAAAGAAAAGAACTATCAGTGTTCTGAATGTGAGAAAGCATTTGGCCATAAGGGAGATCTTAAGAAGCACATGGTTATCCATACAAAAGAAAAGCACTACTGGTGTTCTGAATGTGGGAAGGCATTTGGTCAAAAGCAATATCTTACGAGACACATGGTTGTACACACAGGAGCCACAAATTTCAAGTGTACTATTTGCAACAAGCATTATTCCTACAGTTCAAGTCTGCAATACCATATGATGGTCCACAGCAATGATCGACCTTATAAGTGTTTCTGCAGGCAATCTTTCAGGTCCATTTCTGCTCTTAAAAAGCATGGCAGAAAACACCTTGGTGAGAAGTTACGATGTCCCTCTGAAGGATGTGACAAGAAATATGTGACCAAGAGTGGTTTGAAATATCATCTCCAGCACTGCTCCTACTCCCAAGATCCAACACCAGTGTCCAATGAATGATATATACACAAGCTAAGGTGTACTCTTTACTAGAAACGGAATGTAATTAGTTTAGTCAAGTTTTGGAGATTGCTATAATCTCGATAATTTGTGCTGTGTGTTTTATTTTCATTTAATACATATACACACATACGTACATACGTATATGCATACATGCATACATACATAGTAATAACCATTGCATTTGCACACAGTGCAAACACGTTAGGGGAGGATGTTAAATTGGCACGAGAACATACGCAGTACGTAATGTCTACAATACAAGTACACCAGAAGATCTCAAGAGTACTGTGCATGCACTAATTTTTTTTGCTTGTGGAGTCACGGGAGTGTGTCTGCATCCAAACCTGGAGGACTACCATCTTTAACAAAACGTGACTCCAGCCCATTAGTAAGATATAGCAAGCGAAAAGGACACAAGATCCCAATGCTATGACCAATGCATAATGTATACAACAAACAAGTATGCACACAATATAAAATGCAATGTATTATGCACAGTATAGTACATTATTACGTGTCAGTGTAAAATCGCCATGACTACTTGCAATTCTGCATGTGGTGTCTTTGTTTGCTTTGGGCTTCATGGTTGCCTTAAATCTGTAACCACGTCTACCTATGCCACACCCGTTAGACTGATCACCATGCCACACATCTCATTGTAAGTGCTCCACCAACGTGGGTGTGTTTGTTACTTTTGGTATTGGTGCCAAGGAGGATGATGTGATATCTATACTGCGTGCAGCCTTAATTTCATATCCTCTTTAATATCATGCATGAAGGGAACATTATTTTTCAATACCATGCCAGAACTCAGAAGAGAGTCCCGAGGGCTCAAAGGGGGGGAGGGGTGATGGGGTGGGGCTCTTATTGAGCTATTAAGCATGACATGTTAGCACAGGACTCCATCGTTTAGATCCATTGTCATGTGGTTCTGTTCTTTTTTCCTGCTACCAAAGTCACCAATACAAATAGTGGTTCTCTTGTGACTTGTGGTCCCATGAGAACTGAGAAGTGAACAGTGGAAAATTGCACTGATTCGGTGCATTATTCTCGACCCTATTGGTTCTCACCAGACCAGGTGCTCACAACACCACCACCATCATGGTCCTCACCAGACCCAGGTGCTCACATCACTTCTATCATAATGGTCCTCACCATACCCAAGTACCTCCACCATCTTGGTCCGTCTGCGATGATGAGGCAGTTCCAATCATTACCTCACCATTCTCACATCACTACCCATATCACCACAAGCCTCTCATCATCACACCTCACCACTCACAATTTCACTACCCTCAAATCATCACAGCCCTCACCATCCTTGGACTCACATATCACTAAACCCTCACATCACCACCCACCAGCTACAGGGCTTTCATATGCACCAGTTGGCTTGCCTCCTCCATCTCTATCCCAAGTCCCCAGTGCTGAGGCAGGCTCCTCCCTGATGATGGAGGACTCACAGCCCCACCATCTCCAGAACGTGACCATCTACGCTGCAGAAACTGTCAGCCAGGGTGTGCCCAGTGTTGTGAAGCTGGAGGAGGAGACCTTTGATGGTGTGGAGGGAGGAGCATCATGTGTGGGTTGTGGTCAGTGAGCGTCACTCTTCATGTGGACGAGACGTTGTCCCAGGAATGTGAGGGTGCTGCTGTCAAGGAGGAAGAACTCCTTGACGACCTGTTTGCATCCTATTTAAACCTGAGAGCATTGTCCCCTCCTCCACTCAGCGCTCAATAAACATGGCTGCAGACATGTCCTTCACAGACAGCACACAGTGATTTAGATATAAGGGTGATGTAGACATTTTTTTTTCATACATTTTATATACATATTACGATTTCCGTTATATAAGCCAATATCATTTCCATAACTTATCAATGAATTTTAATAGATATAATGAAGCCATAGTAATCAAGATATCAAAAATTTGAGATCTTAAATTATTTAATCATAATAATATTAGTTATTTTATTTAATGCTACTCTCATTATATAGGCCAATATCAATTCCATAACCATTTATGATTTATGAATGAAATTTAATAAATATAATCAAGCCATACTAATCAAGATATTGAGATGTCACAATATTGAGTCATAAGAATATTAGTTATTTATTTCATTCTACTGTCATTTTGCAACCATTGGCACTATTTCTTTCTGCTTCCTCTTGAAGTAGTACCTGCGTTTTCTTTCACATGGGCTGAGCTAATGCAATGCAGTGTTTCTACTCCTTCACTCCGACATTCCAGCACATGAGCAATCTGTACCATAATCACTGGATCCTTATACAGATATACCTGCTGATGGCACGTACTCACGCGCAAACACACGGATGATATGAAGATTACGACCGTAATCCTTACCCAGTGAGTAAACGGTGTGAACGCGGGTACGTAAACCTGATGTCAACGTAATCTGTAACGTCAGGGTTGCAAATGAATTTACGTGACTTTACGTGCAAGCGACATTGCAATCGAATCGCCAGACCAGGTGCTCACAACTCCTCCACCATCTTTGTCCTCACTAGACCAAGTGCTCACAACACCTTCACCATCTTTGTCCTCACCAGGTGTTCACAACACCTCCATTATCTTGGTCCGTCTGCGATGGCGAGGCAGTTCCAATCATTACCTGCACCATTCTCACATCACTACCCATATTACCACAAGCCTCACATCATCACACCCTCACCTCTAAAAAATTTCATTACTCCCAAAACATCACTACCCTCACCATCCTAGAGATCAAATTGCTCACATATCACTAAACCCTCATATCACCACACACCAGCTACAGGGCTTTCATATGCACGAGTTGGCTTGCCTCCTCCATCTCTATCCCAAGTCCCCAGTGCTGACACAGCAATTCAGGGCTTTGATTCCGGGCCTGTGACAGCACGCAATATCACCCGGATGAGCGTGCTTTCGAATTTTGCGCGCCATGTGCTCTCGAAATCGTGAGTGGACCGATTTCATACGAATGATTTCTCGGTCCCGGAGGATTATTTGTATGCGCACGGGGTATTTCGAGAGCAACGTCGCGCGCGAACGTGCAATTTTGTACGTGACCGAGGAACCTACCGTGTACGCGTAATAGAATTATCGTATGACGTAAGGAAAGTTAAATATACTAGTTAATACTATTATTAGTTAGTGATCGCAGTCAAAAAATTTAATGTTTCAAGTTTACAAATACAAATCTATAAATCATACAAAGTTGATAGAGAACAAACCTGTTCGTAAAAAAAGAAAGCATAACTGAAACAACACTTTCACCAAAACATGGCCTTACCTCCGAGCAATTGATTGTGAAGTTTTAACATCTGACTTCCACAACACCTTTCTTTAGAACAGTTCAACCCGAATGCACGTAGAATACACCGCCATTTGAGCGGAAGGAAAAGGGTAACAATAACGATGTACTGTTACATCACGTACGTTTTAGCGCTCTTTTTCAGCCACGATGCTGCAGGTAGATCAAGGAATCCAAATTTTCAGCCATAATGCAGTAGAGAACACCATTATTCTGTTTCCGACGTTACGCCTTGGAACAAACAAAGTGCCACATAAAAACACGTAATTGACAGCTCACCTCGGTGTGCAGCGTAGTCGGCCGTCATTACTAACCAACAACCTGCCTAAATTGAATCGCAGAACGTTATCCCAATACACTATTTCCTGACAAGCAAAGCTTTCAATTCAAAACGAATGTAGGCTAAAGGTAACTCACCTGGCTTTCGTTTGACGATTTTGGAATAAAATGGCACCTCTCAGACTTACAATGGAAGATGCAGTGTTCCACAGCGGTCATACATCCTATCAAAAACACATTATGTGAGCCATACTTACCGACGCGAGACGAAAATAATCATCACGTGATTCACGTGGCTGCTATTACCATAGCGCATGCGTCGTCATGTTTTACCAGAGATCATATATATGATCTCTGGTTGTACTAATGACATGGCGATCGCAGACCTCGCTTGCTGAGAGCGTGAGGCATTCTGAAAGACACATATCCATAGTGGGAGGTTGGAGTTGGCATCCTGAGTTTTTGTATAATTGATATGAGCGGCCATTCATAAATTACGTCACCTATATGGACCCCTCCGATACTTGATGCATGCTTCATGTATACAACATCGTCACACTGGCTGCTACCACCCTGCATGCTGGGGACCCTTCGGCGTGACGTAATTTATGGATGGCCCCAAAGCAGACACCGAGAGAACGATGTACATTCTAGCGATAGATTGTTTGCGTGCCCCGCCTCTTTATGCGATGCATATAACAAGTAACATCACGCAGCAGCAGAACATAGTCTCCAGGGCAAGCTGAAGCATATGCCATCGTCCAAGAAATATATAAAATAATGCTTTTCTTCATAAAAATAACCAAGGCATTGACTGACCTATTTCGTCGCCTCAGTCACTCACTAATTAGAGCTAATGCTCGTGCCATTCTGAGTCGTTCCTACTTCCACCTTGTGCAGCAGGTGGATGACTTTTTTGTGTGTGGTTATATACTTGTGTAGCACTGTACACAGAACCAAGTCAACTATATGAAAAACTATTCATTAACATGACTCTGATAGGTGAACAGATTCTTGATGCATTTCCAGTGAGTGCTGCATAGTCACTTATCCTTAGAAGACCATTGGGGTGAGGCCTCAGACCAAATTGAAGCACACTGGACAAACCTTGCGTCACATGCAATGAAAAGTAGTGATACTCACGTCAGTATGTATACTATTATTGTGACAAACAACTCACCTGAGATAGCCACACCCTTCAGAATCACGTGACCCTCAGAAGGCTATTGGGGTGATGTCTCATACCAATCTGAAGCTTACTGGACAAACCTTGCGTCACATACATCGAAATGTAGTGATAGTCACGTCAGTATGTATACCATTATTAGTGACAAACGACTCACTTGAGATAGCCACACCCTTCAGAATCACGCGACCCTCAGAAGACCATTGGGGTGATGTCTCATACCAATCTGAAGCTTACTGGACAAACCTTGCGTCACATACAATGAAATGTAGTGATACTCACGTCAGTATGTATACCTTTATTAGTGACAAACAACTCACCTGAGATAGCCACACCCTTCAGAATCACGTGACCCTCAGAAGGCCATTGGGGTGATGTCTCATACCAATCTGAAGCTTACTGGACAAACCTTGCGTCACATACAATGAAATGCAGTGATACTCACGTCAGTATGTATACCATTATTAGTGACAAACGACTCACCTGAGATAGCCACACCCTTCAGAATCACGTGACCCTCAGAAGGCCATTGGGGTGATGTCTCATACCAATCTGAAGCTTACTGGACAAACCTTGCGTCACATACAATGAAATGCAGTGATACTCACGTCAATATGTATACCATTATTAGTGACAAACGACTCACCTGAGATAGCCACACCCTTCAGAATCACGTGACCCTCAGAAGGCCATTGGGGTGATGTCTCATACCAATCTGAAGCTTACTGGACAAACCTTGCGTCACATACAATGAAATGCAGTGATACTCACGTCAGTATGAATAAAATTATTAGTGACAAACGACTCACCTGAGATAGCCACACCCTTCAGAATCACGTGACCCTCAGAAGGCCATTGGGGTGATGTCTCATACCAATCTGAAGCTTACTGGACAAACCTTGCGTCACATACAATGAAATGCAGTGATACTCACGTCAGTATGAATAAAATTATTAGTGACAAACGACTCACCTGAGATAGCCACACCCTTCAGAATCACATGACCCTCAGAAGACCATTGAGGTGATGTCTCATACCAATCTGAAGCTTACTGGACAAACCTTGCGTCACATACAATGAAATGCAGTGATACTCACGTCAGTATGTATACCATTATTAGCGACAAACAACTCACCTGAGATAGCCACACCCTTCAGAATCACGTGACCCTCAGAAGACCATTAGGGTGATGTCTCATACCAATCTGAAGCTTACTGGACAAACCTTTGCGTCACATACAATGAAATGCAGTGATACTCACGTCAATATGTATACCATTATTAGTGACAAACGACTCACCTGAGATAGCCACACCCTTCAGAATCACGTGACCCTCAGAAGACCATTAGGGTGATGTCTCATACCAATCTGAAGCTTACTGAACAAACCTTGCGTCACATACAATGAAATGCAGTGATACTCACGTCAGTATGTATACCATTATTAGTGACAAACGACTCACCTGAGATAGCCACACCCTTCAGAATCACGTGACCCTCAGAAGACCATTGGGGTGATGTCTCATACCAATCTGAAGCTTACTGGACAAACCCTGCGTCACATACAATGAAATGCAGTGATACTCACGTCAGTATGTATACCATTATTAGCGACAAACAACTCACCTGAGATAGCCACACCCTTCAGAATCACGTGACCCTCAGAAGACCATTAGGGTGATGTCTCATACCAATCTGAAGCTTACTGGACAAACTTTGGGTCACATACAATGAAATGCAGTGATACTCACGTCAGTATGTATACCATTATTAGCGACAAACAACTCACCTGAGATAGCCACACCCTTCAGAATCACGTGACCCTCAGAAGACCATTAGATACATACCAATCTGAAGCTTACTGGACAAACCTTGCGTCACATACAATGAAATGCAGTGATACTCACGTCAGTATGTATACCATTATTAGCGACAAACAACTCACCTGAGATAGCCACACCCTTCAGAATCACGTGACCCTCAGAAGACCATTAGGGTGATGTCTCATACCAATCTGAAGCTTACTGGACAAACCTTGCGTCACATACAATGAAATGCAGTGATACTCACGTCAATATGTATACCATTATTAGTGACAAACGACTCACCTGAGATAGCCACACCCTTCAGAATCACGTGACCCTCAGAAGACCATTAGGGTGATGTCTCATACCAATCTGAAGCTTACTGAACAAACCTTGCGTCACATACAATGAAATGCAGTGATACTCACGTCAGTATGTATACCATTATTAGCGACAAACAACTCACCTGAGATAGCCACACCCTTCAGAATCACGTGACCCTCAGAAGACCATTAGGGTGATGTCTCATACCAATCTGAAGCTTACTGGACAAACCTTGCGTCACATACAATGAAATGCAGTGATACTCACGTCAATATGTATACCATTATTAGTGACAAACGACTCACCTGAGATAGCCACACCCTTCAGAATCACGTGACCCTCAGAAGACCATTAGGGTGATGTCTCATACCAATCTGAAGCTTACTGAACAAACCTTGCGTCACATACAATGAAATGCAGTGATACTCACGTCAGTATGTATACCATTATTAGTGACAAACGACTCACCTGAGATAGCCACACCCTTCAGAATCACGTGACCCTCAGAAGACCATTGGGGTGATGTCTCATACCAATCTGAAGCTTACTGGACAAACCCTGCGTCACATACAATGAAATGCAGTGATACTCACGTCAGTATGTATACCATTATTAGCGACAAACAACTCACCTGAGATAGCCACACCCTTCAGAATCACGTGACCCTCAGAAGACCATTAGGGTGATGTCTCATACCAATCTGAAGCTTACTGGACAAACTTTGGGTCACATACAATGAAATGCAGTGATACTCACGTCAGTATGTATACCATTATTAGCGACAAACAACTCACCTGAGATAGCCACACCCTTCAGAATCACGTGACCCTCAGAAGACCATTAGATACATACCAATCTGAAGCTTACTGGACAAACCTTGCGTCACATACAATGAAATGCAGTGATACTCACGTCAGTATGTATACCATTATTAGTGACAAACAACTCACCTGAGATAGCCACACCCATCAGAATCACGTGAACCTCAGAAGACCATTGGGGTGATGTCTCCTACCAATGTGAAGCCTACTGGACAAACCTTGCGTCACATACAATGAAATGTACTGTATGATACACATTTCCGTGTGTATATCATTATTAGAGAAAATTACTCACCGAACATAGCCACACCCTTCAGAATCACATCACCCTAAGAAGACCATTGTGGTGAGGCCTCAGACCATTGTGGTGAGGCCTCAGACCAATGTGAGTACATACAACTAGCTATAGCCTTGTTCTGACCCCTGAGCGACAACGAGTGCACATTGTTTTCGGTTTCAGGCATTAGAAAACTAGCTTTTTTGACCTTACATACCTTAATTAAAATTCGTCGGACCTGTTCTCTAATCTCTACTGCAGCTGTATCCTCGGCGTGCATGTCGTAAAGTGGTATTCGAATTCAAATTCAATCATACGTGAGGAGAGGGTTAAAAGGCCGTTTAATGATATTCCCGTACAGGATTGGGCGGTGAAATATAATGGGATTACGTTAATCGTGAGTGCACGCTTTGTGATATGCACGGATGCATGACTGAATGCGTAGTTTGTAATCACCCGCGTGCGGACGGCCGAATTGCTGTGTGAGGCAGGCTCCTCCCTGATGATGGAGGACTCACAGCCCCACCAGAACGTGACCATCTACGCTGGAGGGGGGGGGGGGGGGGGGGGGGGGGGCAACGTGTATCAAGTCGGATGGGGGAGACTGAGCCCCCTATGGGTTATGACTAAATTTAACCATGTTGTCATATTGCAAGCACATGAATCCATATCATGTTCTTCGAGATTGCTGTACAGTGAGTGACTTATTTATCGCGGGTGCAGTAGCGGATTCTCTATCCCGACTGCGCATATATGAATGAAACTAAGGCAGGTTCTATTGCATGGATCATATAGTCTGTTCGGAAGACTGTGTTGTAGGGTTAACGGGTATTCAGCCGGTACCGCGGGAGTTTTGCGACAAACGCCGTTACAAAGTGCGGTTATTATCAGAAACTGAGAAGCTTTTCGGAGACGACCCCCCCTCATTTTTATTGCACAGAAGGGCCTGAGCTATATATTATCTCGCTGCTGGAAGAAGTCCACACATCGATACAAACACGCGAGCGAATCGATCCTACATTTATGCACGTATTATTGTTACGTGAGCCTTTCCCCCCCCCCCCCCCCTCCTCCCGGGGCGATGTCGGGATTAGGTGGGGATTTGACGCATGAATATCATTACTGACCATTTGACTATAGTCGGGCACGCATTTGACCTTTTATCAGACCACGTAGTGTAGACATTTGACCGCATATTAACCAGGGGCAGTTTGCTTTAATAAAAGTCAAATCCCTCCCAATGCCCCTGGGGGGGCGGGGGGGGGGGGGAGGGGGGGCCTCACGTAAAAATGATAGGCGCATTATATTAACGAGTGGCGCCGGTTGCTACCATGGCTCCGATCGTCCATGCAGTTTAAGTTAGAGTTTTTGAATACTGGTCTTAGTCACAGCGGTGAATCTAGGAATAAGTATATGGATCAGAGGGAGAGAGGCATAAATTTGTTGTTGAGCGGGAGCGGCGGGGGAGAGAGGGGTATGGTGCACCCTTTTGGACAGGCAAGGAAGTATGGAGAGCCTCTATCCGATTACGTTTGGACTCCCCGATGATTTTTAATAATTGGGAGGGGGGGGGGACGTCCTAGAAAAGAACCATAAGTCTATAGAGGGAGAGAGGCATAATCAGGCGCTGATCCAGGATTATAGGTGGGTGGGGGGTGGGTAGAGGTAGGGGCCAGCAATCCTCAGCAAGGGGGTTTGGGGGAGCGCTGTAAACTCCCCCAGGGGACGCCAACGCTTTTTTACTTCATCACGTTCAAAACGCTACACAACTAGTGTAAAAAAATGAAATTTTATCACAAACTAAATCTTATAACTTGCATGCACTACAGGGGATTTATCGTCAAAAACCCAGTGAATCATTATCTGGCAAAAATCTATAAGCCAATTGCTGGATGCTTACAAGAAAGACTGCAGGAAGTGTACTTTGGTTTCAAGAAGATAACTGAAATCATGAAGCATTACAAAACACTCAGGGAAAATGTACACACTGAGCACTGACAATAGAATATATGGTAAAGCACTGCTTTTGAACACAGAAATATAGGTAGTGAAGAAGGAATGCCTCGAGTAATAAGAGGACGGCAGACGAGACCAAATCCAGAAGTTACTTCTGCATGTGATTATTGACGTGTTATTCCCTTTTTGGATTCTATTATAAGTGAAATGGAAAGCAGATTTGCTGTGGAGCGAGGGCGGGGGTGGGGGTGGGGGAGGGTATGGTGCACCCTTTTGGACAGGCAAGGGCAGGGAAGTATCTATCCGATTACGATTGGACTCTCCGATGTAACAGGAACAGGCAACAGGTAACAGGTTTCACTTTGTTACCCGGCACGCTGCATGAGGTTGAGGACGACGCCCAACCGATGGGGTTAAATCTAATTTGTACATCTACTGAACTCATTAAAAACGTAGTTCGATTCGCGGGATATGCAGGACATCGGTTTTAAAAGAGCATATATAGTCGGTTTTCTATGCAAGCCCCCCCCACAGGTTATGAATAAATGTAACTCAAGCACATGAATCCATATCATGTTCTTCGAGAGTCCGGAGATTGTTGTACACTGTACAGTGAGTGACTTATTTAGCGGATTTCAGCACCTCTCTATATGCTTATTGAAACGAAGGCTGGCTCTATTGCATGCATCTATTCTGAAGAATGATAAGAACTGTGTTGGAGGGTTAACGGGTATTCAGCCGGTACCGCGACTCCGAGAGTTTTGCGACAAACGCTGTTACAAAGTGCCGTTATTGTTTTTTCTAGTACATGTAACATCAAGTACCGATACATCAGAAAGGAGCTTTTCGGAGATGAAACGACTGTCAATATCCAAAGAACATTCAATAACTATTTCATCCCCCCCCCCCCCCCCCCCCTCCCACCCCCCGCTTTAATTGCACAGAAGGGCCTGGGTACTGGATTAGTGATTTTAGAATAAGTGTCTCATTGCTGAGTTATCTGTATACTATCTCTGGTTACCGCTGCTGGAAGAAGACCAGTAAGTCAGTAAGTCCAATCAAATATCTTAGCGCATGTAATATAGATACAAACACGCGAGCGAATCGATCCTAAAATTATTTAACGAGTGGCTACCATGGCTACGATCGTCCATGCAGTTAGATCTAGAGTTTCAGAATTCTGATCTTAGTCACAGCTGCGAATCTAGGAATAAGTCAGGAACAGAAGTGAACAGAAGTGAACAGAAGTGGTATATATAGGTTTCACTTTGTTACCTGGCACGCTGGTTGAGTACGAAGCCCAACCGATGGGGTTAAATCTAATTTGTACATCTACTGAATCTCATTATACGTACCAATTAACAGTTCGATTCGCGGGATATGCACGAAATCGTTATATAAGAGCATATATAGTCGGTTTTCTAAGCATGAATGGCATTTATTGACATAAGTCCCTTAATGATTGGGGGTTCGGCTTCTTTAATAGCCATAATTAACTTGCAAGATCTGTGCAGTGCCCTAAGTGGAAGCATATGTGTGTTGTGTGGGTGCTGGAGGATTATTGTAGATGGATCATAAAATGCACAACGTGTATTCTTACCTGAACTGTTTCAGCTGTCACGCACCTATGCTTGAATGTTCTCGAAACGATTTGTGAGGTACTTTAGGGTGGAAGTGTAAAACACGCCGTTCAGTGAGAGATGGAAGTATCTTTGCCAGATCTCAGCTTACATTGCAGCAATGGCTCATGTTACTGCACTTCTGTACTAAATACTTCTGAGCAGCCTGGATCCAGGATTTGGCTATGGGGTGTGTGTGGTTTTGTGGCACATTGACAATGAATGTATGGGTTGCCAGGGGCAGATACAGGATTTTTCAAAACGGGAGGGGGGGGGGGGGTTTAGACCAGCGATATGAAATTGGGGGCTTGGGGGGGCTGTCTGCTTCAGGCCCGATACGAAAACGGGACGGGGGTGTGTTGTATGCTTGAGGCATGATACAGTAAGTGTGTGTGTGTGTGGGGGGTGGAGGGGGCTGCTTGCTGTACAATATATCTTGTGTGCGTGATAGTGCATGGGGGTAGAGTGGGGCTGGGGGGCGCAATTGGTGCCAGAGGGGCGGCATTTCAGATTATGGGGGGGGGGGGGGGGGGGGGGGTTGGCCACCCCACTGCCCCCCCCCCCCCCCCCCAAGCCTATGCTGGATCCAGGGCAGCTTCTGAGTGTAGTTCCTGGGCGGATGGGGCGGGGAGGGGGAGGGGGTTACGTAAGGGGCTGCACATTGACAACGTACGTGTAGCCAGAGGCAGATAAGGTTTTCCAAATGAGGTGTAAACCCGCGATCCAAAAAGCAGGGGGGAGGGTGTGGCTGCTATCCACTTCAGGCCCGATATGAAAATCGGGAGGGGGGGCGGGTTGTATGCTCCAGGCATGATACAAAAAGTGGGTGTGGGGGGCGGGGGACTGCTTGCCATTCTATGATTTACCAGTATATCTTTGTGTGCGTGACAATGCGTGGGGGGAGGGGCAGCAGCAATTAGTGCCAGAGGGGCAGCATTTCATATAAATGGAAAGAGGGGAGGGGGGGCGGCGGCCCCCTCCCCTCCCCCCAAGCCTATGCTGGATCCGGAGCTGCTGCTGAGTGTAGTTCCTGAGCAGTATGGGCCCGAATAGTAGGTAGTATTGTCGATTCACAGGATAAGCACAACATATCAAACCTCGTCATATAAGAGTATGCAAGAATGGCATAGGTCCCATAATGTTTCATTCAATACACAACGTGTATTCTTACCCAAACTGTTTCAGCTGTCATGCACCTATCATAGGCGGATCCAGGATTTTTAGTTGGGTGGTGCATATGAATATTAATGAAAGGTGGGGCGTAGTAAATTATGAACGCCATAACCGTAGCACTCATACGGTAATGTGTATACAGACAATTGGCTGAAGCAACTTAAAATGCTACTTTGATGTTTCATAACACGCTCCACCGAGGACTAGGACATAGAATTAAATTTAATAAAGTACACAGTTAATGTTAATTATTGACTGGACCTTGGAGGGGGGGCTACTGCACTTTTGGTCGATACTAAACCCCCTTTATTTTCTGAGTCTATTTCCTAGAGCAGTATGGGCTTGAATAATGGATAGCAGTGTGTCCACCATCTGCATGAAGCAGAGAGATGGTGTTTTAGAGATGTCCAACATATCCCGAAGACCCAGTGCCAGTAGTCCCTTCCCTTCAACTGTGATACTTAATAAAACAATACATGTCCATTTGTGTTGTGTGAGTGTGTGTAAACTGGTACCTTTGGCTTATATTAAAAAAGGGATTTGTCAACGTGGGCTATAATCCCTGGGCTGCGCAGGCAAGTCATTAATGAATCTGGTTGAACACACTTCCCTTAGCCATTGGTAGACGTCCCCTGCCTTGCTGTGAACCACCTTAACACACATACATCCACTCAGATGAGTGGACGGCCTTTGCTATGGATATCCCTCATCTGCAGCATGAGACAGTTAACCATACTGCTGAGTTAGTGAACAGGACTACAGGAGGCACACACACATACAGGTTGAAGAAAAGATTTAAGATTATGAAGGCTGTTCACAGCCATCAGTTACTAAGATGAATTATGTAGAGGGATATTGTAGTGCCCACACACAGAATACCGAGAGCTATTGGGGAACAGGGTGAAGAAAGATTAAAGATATTTGTAGCCTGGGCACTACTTCCAATCCACTGTGGCCTGGGCACTACTCCCAATCCACTGTGGCCTGGGCACTACTCCCAATCCACTGTGGCCTGGGCACTACTCCCAATCCACTGTGGCCTGGGCACTACTCTCAATCCACTGTGGCCTGGGCACTACTCCCAATCCACTGTGGCCTGGGCACTACTCCCAATCCACTGTGGCCTGGGCACTACTCCCAATCCACATGGGCCTGGGCACTACTCCCAATCCACTGTGGCCTGGGCACTACTCCCAATCGACTGTGGCATATATTTTAGGTCTGGGCACTAGACTAGTGGAGGGAGAAGTATGACGCAACAGCTGAGAATGCTTTCGAAGCCTTAGGGATATAAGTTTGCAATATGTTGTGTGAAATGTTCTCTGGTGGAAAGCCACTAGTATAATCATAGTTATCACTACATTATTATAATGTGACCAGGTCTGAGATATTGGCATTTCCCATAAATCGACTTTGTGAACTGTGTTGTTGATAGGTTTAATGAGATTTAGCGCATTCTTAATTCTATGGGGCCGTATGTATAGGCATCGATCCAGAGGGCCTGTGCGTATAAATTAGATTTAACCCCATCAGTCAGCGTGCTCAACATTGATCCCACTGAGTTTTTCAAATGAGGTTCATGACATGAGGACATTGTTGAAAATCATTGTAAATTCGAATTTGTTATTAATGACTGAATATTATCCATATAAATTTATAGTTCACCCAAGGAAGATGAGCATAGCTGAAATAAAGCACAGGTGTTCTGAATGTGGGAAGGCATTTGGTCATAAGGGAAATCTGAAGAGACACATGGTTGTTCATATGCATGAAAAGAACTATCAGTGTTCTGAATGTGGGAAGGCATTTGGTCGAAAGGAAACACTGAAAACACACATGGTTGTCCATTCACGAGAAAAGAGATATCAGTGTTTGGAATGTGGGAAGGCATTTGGTCTGAAAGGACATCTGAAGGAACACATGGTGGTCCATACAAAAGAAAAGAACTATCAATGTTCTGAATGTGGGAAGGCATTTAGTCTGAAAGGACATCTGAAGGGACATATGGTTGTCCATACAAAAGAAAAAAACTATCAATGTTCTGAATGTGGGAAGGCATTTGGTCGTAAGGAACATTTGAAGAGGCACATGGTTGTCCATTCGCAAGAAAAGAAGTATCAGTGTTCTGAATGTGGGAAAGCATTTAAGCAAAATGTACATCTGAAGACACACATGGTTGTCCATACACAAGAAAAGAACTATCAGTGTTCTGATTGTGGGAAGGCATTTGGTCACAACGGAAGTTTGAAGAGGCACTTGATTGTCCATACAAAAGAAAAGAACTATCAGTGTTCTGAATGTGGGAAGGCATTTGGCCATAAGGGAGATCTTAAGAAGCACATGGTTATCCATACAAAAGAAAAGCACTACTGGTGTTCTGAATGTGGGAAGGCATTTGGTCAAAAGCAATATCTTACGAGACACATGGTTGTACACACAGGAGCCACAAATTTCAAGTGTACTATTTGCAACAAGCATTATTCCTACAGTTCAAGTCTGCAATACCATATGATGGTCCACAGCAATGATCGACCTTATAAGTGTTTCTGCAGGCAATCTTTCAGGTCCATTTCTGCTCTTAAAAAGCATGGCAGAAAACACCTTGGTGAGAAGTTACGATGTCCCTCTGAAGGATGTGACAAGAAATATGTGACCAAGAGTGGTTTGAAATATCATCTCCAGCACTGCTCCTACTCCGAAGATCCAACACCAGTGTCCAATGAATGATATATACACAAGCTAACGTGTACTCTTTACTAGAAACGGAATGTAATTAGTTTAGTCAAGTTTTGGAGATTGCTATTATCTCGATAATTTGTGCTCTGTGTTTTATTTTCATTTAATACATATACACACATACGTACATACGTATATACATACATGCATACATACATAGTAATAACCATTGCATTTGCACACAGTGCAAACAGGATGTTAAATAGGCAGGAGAACATACGCAGTACCTAATGTCTACAATACTAGTACACCAGAAGATCTCAAGAGTACTGTGCATGCACTAATTTTTTTTGCTCGTGGAGCCACGGAAGTGTGTCTGCATCCAAACCTGGAGGACTACCATCTTTAACAAAACGTGACTCCAGCCCATTAGTAAGATATAGCAAGCGAAAAGGACACAAGATCCCAATGCTATGACCAATGCATAATGCATACAACAAACAAGTATGCACACAATATAAAATGCAATGTATTATGCACAGTAGTGCATTATTACGTGTCAGTGTAAAATCGCCATGACTACTTGTAATTCTGCATGTGGTGTCTTTATATGTTTTGGGCTTTATGGTTGCCTTAAATCTGTAACCACGGCTACCCCTGCCAAACCCGTTAGACTGATCACCATGCCGCACATCTCATTGGAAGTGCTCCACCAACGTGGGTGTGTTTGTTACTTTTGTGTTGGTGCCAAGGAGGATGATGTGATATATCTTTACTGCTTGCAGTCTTAAGCCTTGTTCACAAATTGACGCACGACCCCGCGACACGAGGCGATGCGACGTCGCATTAATAGAAAAAATTTCTATTCCTGCGACGCGATGCGACGTCGCAGCGATAAACCCACCTAAACCACGCCCAATACTGGTACGTTTTTAAAAAGTGACGGCCGAGCCCAGTGCAGAACTTTTTTTCATTCATCGAGACTCATAGCGGGCTCTTGCATCATATTGCTTTAATTTCATATCCTTGTTGATATCATGCATGAAGGGAACTTTATTTTTCAATACCATGCCAGAACTCTGAAGAGGGTCCCGAGGACTCTAATGGAGCTATTATGCATACAGAGGTTAACGTTTGTTAACAGAGGTTAATGGGCCGCAGAGCAAGCAATGCATTGCATCCCGCATGCGTGTTATTGTCACCACGTGACAGCCTCGGCGGTTTTCTGTTGCACATGCATGTACAGTGGGGCACCTTGCGTGTGTATTTTGTTTTTCGGATTGTGGCCTTGTTATTTGGGCTATTCCATTTAATGACCGTGCGGGGGTGCTGGTGACAATATCTATGGACTGTTAATAATTATGAATATCAAAGCTAACCACTGTTAATAACTATTTATCCATCAGTGCCCCTGTGCTGTCAGTGAGTGGGGTAGCCCATTGTTGTTTTCTCGTGCGGAGGGTTAGGGGACGGGTGCGGCCTTTGGTAGATGAACAAAGTGTGGTGGCTGTATCTGAGATTGGCGGAGGAGTCAAGCAGGATGGACCGTCTAGTCCCTCATGTCGGGGACTCTCAGCTCCACCTACTCCCATCAGCCCAGATGGTCGGGGGTCTCTCAGCTCCACTAATCAGCGGCCCCTCAGGACGGTGCCTCTCAGCTCCACCAATCTGCAGCCCTCAGGCTCGGTTGGTCGCGGCTCTGAACTCCACCACGTTGTCACTCTGGTGGATTCACGTACCGATACAGTGGCGGCGATAATTTCGCAGCAATCGGGGGCTGCTGTGGGCATTTTCATAGGGTAGGGCGTTCAGCCAGTCCCATCGAAGGCTGCAGTACGCATCTGGTCATGGGAGTTTATTGAGATGATGCTTCACCACCTACGTTAGCGTAATGTCTGGGCGTTTACCTGCTGATATGGTCGAACTACTAGCTTATGTCTCAAATCTCCAGAACGTGACCATGTACGCTGCAGGCACTGTTAGCCAGGGTATGCCCAGCCTTGTGAAGCAGGAGATCTTTGATGGCATGGCGGAGGTGTGTGCATAGTCAGTGAACGAGACGTTGTTACCTTGTCCCAGGAATGGGGATGGTGCTGTTTTCATGGAGGAAGAACTCATTGATGACATGTTCGGGTCGGCTGATCCTGAGTCTGGCCTACAACATAGGACCACAGCACAGGGCCCCAGGCCTATCCTCGAAGTACCTATTTAATTCTTAGTGCATTGTCCCCTCCTCCACTCACTGCTTAGTATGCATTTCCAATCCCTGTATTTTTGGATAAATGAGATGTGTTGCAATTGTGAATATGTCATTGACTCCACCAACAGGTGGGGAGGGGGGGGGGGGGGGGGGGGGGGGGGCAATTACCCTCTTAAATAGTTAAGGTCGGATAGGGGAGGATGAGCCCCCCATGGGTTATGAATAAATGTATTGCAAGCATACGAATCCATATCATGTTCAATCTTCGAGATTGCAGTACAGTGAGCGGTTTATTTATCGGTGCAGGAGCGGATTTCAGCACCTCTATCCGCGACTGCGCGTATACGAATGAAACGAAGGCAGGTTCTATTGCATGGATCATGGTTTGTTCTGAAAATAGGAACTTTGTTGGAGGGTTAACGGATATTCAGCCGGTACTGCTGGGAGTTTTGCGACAAACGCAGTCACAAAGTGCGGTTATTATTACCTATAGTAACCGGTACACCTGAAAAGAAGCTTTGCGGAGAAGAGACGACTGCTAACATATTTGTTATCCAAAGAACATTCAATAACTCTTTCATATTCCATCATATGAAATGTACGTATGACTTTTCGAGCCCCCCCCCCCCCCCCCCCCCCCCCCCCCCCAGTCTGGGAACCCGACTGATGGCTGTACTATTAGCCATCAGTCGGGTCCCCAGACTACCCCCCAACCCCCCCCCCCCCCCCCCCCCCCCCCCGCACTATTTTTATTGTACAGAAGGGCCTGGGAACGAGACTAGTGATTGAAAACTATAAAGTGTCTCATAGAACTATCTCTGGTTAAACACTACTGGAAGAAGACCGGTAAGTCTAGTCAGTATCTTAGTGCATATAATATAGATAAAAACACGCGAGCGAATCGATCCTAAAATTATATTAACGAGTGGCGCCGGTTGCTACCATGGCTCCGATCGTCCATGCAGTTAGAGTTTTTGGATTCTGATCTTAGTAACAGCGGAGAATCTAGGAATAATAAGTCTATGAAGGGAGAGAGGCATAAATTTGTTGTGGAGCGGCGGGGGAGAGAGGGGTATGGTACACCCTTTTGGACAGGCAAGGAAGTATGGAAAGCCTCTATCCGATCACGTTTGGACTCCCCGATGTAACAGGAACAGAACTGGTATCCATAGGTTTCACTTTGTTACCCGGCACGCTGAGGTTGAGCATGACGCCTAACCGATGGGTTAAATCTAATTTCTACATCTACTGAATCTCATTAGACCTTCCAATTAACAGTTCGATTCGCAGGATATGCACGACATCTCAAACCTGGTAATATAAGAGCATATATATAGCCGGTTTTCTATGCAAGAATGGCATTTATCGACATAGGTCCCTTAATGATTAGGGGTTCGGCTTCTATATTACAGTGCCCTAAGTGGAAACATGTGTGTTGTGTGGGTGCTGGAGTATTTTAGATGGGTCATACAATACACAACGTGTATTCTTACCTGAACTGTTTCAGCTGTCATGCACCATGCTTGAATGTTCTCGGAAAGATTTGTGAGGTACTTTAGGGTGGAAGTGTAAAACACGTCTTTCAGTGAGAGATAAGTATCTTTGACAGATCTTGCAGCAATGGCTCATTGTACTGCACTTCTGTACTAGATACTTCTGAGCAGCCTGGATCCAGGATTTGGCTATGGGAGGATGTGGTGGGGAGGGGGGAGGTTACGGAAGGGGCTGCACATTGAAAATGAATGTACGCGTAGCCAGAGGCGGATACAGGTTTTCCAAACGAGTTTTAAACCCGCGATACAAAAAGCAGGGGGGGGGGGTGTGTGTGTGTGCTATCCACTTCAGGCCCGATATGCAAATCGGGAGGGGGGGGGTGGTTGTATGCTCCATGCATGATACAAAATGTGTATGAGGGTGTGTGTGGGGGCGGGGGCTGCTTGTCGTACGATGATTTACCTGTATATCTTTGTGTGCGTTATAGTGTGTGTGTGTGTGGGGGGTGGGGGGGGGGCGGCAATTGTTGCCAGAGGGGCAGCATTTCATATTAATGGGGCCTATGCTGGATCCGAGACTGCTTCTGAGTGTAGTTCCTGGAGCAGCATGGGCACTAATAAAGCAGTATAGGTAGTAGCATCGATTCACGGGATATGCACAACATCTCAAACCTGGGCATATAAGAGTGCATATACTATGTAAGAATGGCATTTATCGACATAGGTCCCATTATGTTTCATTCAATACACATCGTGTATTTTTACCCAAACTGTTTCAGCTGTCATGCACCTATCATAGGCGGATCCAGGATTTTCAGCTGGGTAGTGCATATGAATATTAATGAAGGGTGGGGAATGGTAAATTATAAGCGCCATAACCGTAGGTAATGTGTATACAGATAATTGGCTGAAGCAACTTAAAATGCTACTTTGACGTTTCATAACACGCTTCACCGAGGACTAGGACATAGAATGAAATTTAATAAAGTACACAGTTAATTATTGACTGGACCTTGGAGGGGGGGCTACTGCACTTTTGGTCGATACTAAACCCCCTTTACTTTCTGAGTCTATTTCCTAGAGCAGTATGGGCTCGAATAATGGATAGCAGTGTGTCCACCATCTGCATGAAGCAGAGAGATAGTGTTTTAGAGATGTCCAACATATCCCGAAGACCCAGTGTTAGTAGTCCCTTCCCTTCCTCTGTGATACTTAATAAATCAATACAAATGATGTGCATTTGTGTTGTGTGAGTGTGTGTAAACAGGTACCTTTGGCTTAAAATATTAGAGGCATAAATTTGTTGTGGAGCGGCGAGGGAAAGAGGGGTATGGTACACCCTTTTGGACAGGCAAGGAAGTATGGAGAGCCTCTATCCGATTACGTTTGGACTCCCCGATGTAACAGGATCAGAACTGGTATCCATAGGTTTCACTTTGTTACCCGGCACGCTGAGGTTGAGCACGACACCTAACCGATAGGGTTAAATCTAATTTCTACATCTACTGAATCTCATTAGACCTTCCAATTAACATTTAGATTCGCGAGATATGCACGACATCTCAAGCCTGGAAATATAAGAGCATATATAGTCAGTTTTCTATGCATGAATGGCATCTATCGACATAGGTTCCTTAATGATTGGAGGTTTGGCTTCTTTAATAGCCAAAATTTACTTGCAAGATCTGTGCAGTGCACTAAGTGGAAGCTAGCATATGTGTGTTGTGTGGATGCTGGAGGATTGTAGATGGATCATACACTACACAACATGTATTCTGACCTGAACTGTTTCAGCTGTCATGCACCTATGCTTGAATGTTCTCAGAAAGATTTTGAGATACTTTAGGGTGGAAGTGTAAAACACGCTGTTCAGTGAGAGATGGAAGTATCTTTGCCAGATCTCAGCTTACATTGCAGCAATGGCTCATGTTACTGCAATTTTGGTTGATAACGGAACCCTTTACTTTCTGAGTGTAGTTCCTGGAGCAGTGTGGGCTCAAATAATAGGTAGTAGTATGGCAGCATCATGTGTGTCCACCATCTGCATGAACACAGAATACCAAGAGCTATTGTAGCAGGGTGAAGAAAAGATTTAAGATTTTGAACTGTGTTCACAGCCATCAGTTACCGATATGAATTATGTAGAGGGATAGTGTGGTGCCCAGACCCCAATATACATCACAAAGGGTCTGGAGACTTTACCATGGTAATAGTTGACCAGTGCACCAGAATGTTGGCACGCCAATCAGATTGCAGGCATGCGTTTATTGTCCTTCCAGTGGTATTTTTTTGGTGTCATTATCACGTGTCTATGGTTTGGTTACCCAGAGTATCCTGTTCGTTCACAACATAATATCCAGACAGCTCGTTGCTATTCAGCTAGTTTGGACTACCGGTTGCTTTAAGTGTGGTAATATTGTTTGATTGTGTATTTAGAGGGATGTGTAAGCGCGTATTTGCGCCAGTAAATTCTCAAGTAGACAGCGTGAATTAGGGGAGAGCCATAGTGCTTGGCCTTGTGATAGGACTGTAACAACGTCGCTGACTCAGTACAACGAATCCACTGTGGCCTGGGCACTATTCCCAATCCACTGTGGCCTGGGCACTATTCCCAATCCACTGTGGCCTGGGCACTACTCCCAATCCACTGTGGCCTGGGCACTATTCCCAATCCACTATGGCCTGGGCACTACTCCCAATCCACTGTGGCCTGGGCACTATTCCCAATCCACTGTGGCCTGGGCACTATTCCCAATCCACTATGGCCTGGGCACTACTCCCAATCCACTGTGGCCTGGGCACTACTCCCAATCCACTATGGCCTGGGCACTACTCCCAATCCACTGTGGCCTGGGCACTATTCCCAATCCACTATGGCCTGGGCACTACTCCCAATCCACTGTGGCCTGGGCACTATTCCCAATCCACTGTGGCCTGGGCACTACTCCCAATCCACTGTGGCCTGGGCACTACTCCCAATCCACTGTCGCCTGGGCACTACTCGCAATCCTCTGTCGCCTGGGCACTACTCCCAATCCACTGTGGGATATATCTGAGGGTCTTGGCACCAGACTAGTGGAGGGAGAAGTATGGAGCAACAAGTGAGACAGCTTTCGAAGCCTTAGGGATAGAAGTTTGCAATATGTTATGTGACATGTTCTGTGGTGGAAAGCCACTTTTATAATCATAAATATCACAACATTATAATGTGACCAGGTTTGAGATATTGGAACTGTATTAATTGGTTGTTGATAGGTTTAATGAGATTCAGCTCATTCTTCATTCTTTGGGAACCTCTGTAGGCATTGATCCAGAGGGGTGATGTGTATAAATTAAATTTACCCCTCAGTTTGGCGTGCTCAACGTTGATCCCACTGAAATGATGTTCATGACATCAGGACATTGTTGAAAATCATTGTAAATTTGTAAATTTGTTATTAATGGCTGAATTTTATCCATATAAATATATAGCTCAATCAAGGAAGATGAGCATAGCTGAAATAATGCACGAATGTCTGGAATGTGGGAAGGCATTTGGTCATAAGGGAGATCTGACGAGGCACATGGTTGTCCATACAAAAGTAAAGAACTATCAGTGCTCTGAATGTGGGAAGGCATTTAGTCTAAAAGGAAGTCTGAAGAAACACATGGTTGTTCATACAAAAGAAAAGAACTATCAGTGCTCTGAATGTGGGAAGGCATTTGGTCGAAAGGAAACACTGATGAGGCATATGGTTATCCATACACTTGAAAAGAACTATCAGTGTTCTGAATGTGAGAAGGCATTTGATCAAAAGGATAAACTGAAAACACACATGGTTGTCCATTCACCAGAAAAGAGATATCAGTGTTCTGAATGTGGGAAGGCATTTGGTCGTAAGGGAGATTTGACGAGGCACATGGTTATGCATACACAAGTAAAGAACTATCTGTGTTCTGAATGTGGGAAGGCATTTAGTCTGAAAGGACATCTGAAGGAACACATGGTTGTCCATACAAAAGAAAAGAACTATCAATGTTCTGAATGTGGGAAGGCATTTGGTCGTAAGGAAAATCTGAAGAGGCACATGGTTGTCCATTTGCAAGAAAAGAAGTATCAGTGTTCTGAATGTGGGAAGGCATTTAGGCAAAATGTAAATCTGAAGGCACACATGGTTGTCCATACGCAACAAAAGAAATATCAGTGTTCTGATTGTGGGAAGTCATTTGGTCGAAAGGGAAGTCTGATGAGGCACATGGTTGTCCATACAAAAGAAAAGAACTATCAGTGTTCTGAATGTGAGAAAGCATTTAGCCACAAGGGAGATCTTAAGAAGCACATGGTTATCCATACAAAAGAAAAGCACTACTGGTGTTCTGAATGTGGGAAGGCATTTGGTCAAAAGCAGTATCTTACGAGACACATGGTTGTACACACAGGAGCCACAAATTTCAAGTGTACTATTTGCAACAAGCAGTATTCCTACAGTTCAAGTCTCCAATACCATATGATGGTCCACAGCAATGATCGACCTTATAAGTGTTTCTGCAGGCAATCTTTCAGGTCCATTTCTGCTCTCAAAAGGCATGGCAGAAAACACCTTGGTGAGAAGTTAAGATGTCCCTCTGAAGGATGTGACAAAAAATATGTGACCAAGAGTGGTTTGAAATATCATCTCCAGCACTGCTCCAACTCCCATGATCCAAATACAATGACCAATGCATGATACATACAACAAACAAGCTTGCACACACATTACTAACATAATTGATATGCAACGCATTGTTCACCGTTGTAGATTATTACCTTTCAGTGTAAAATTGCCATGACTACTTGTAATTCAGTATTGTCTGTGTTTTAGTACTCTAATTGGAGTCTTCTCCTCGAGCGTGACTGTTTTTAAGGCTTTAATACCCGCTCGGGTCTGAGAAAATAAGCCTCCATGGTGGCCAGGAGTGTTACAAGGACTACAAGGACATGGACGCGCCCGCGACTGCGCACGGCTAGAGACTCGATGAGAACGGGAGAGGCGAGTGGAAGCCAGGCCACCTGCCCCTATCATCCCGAAAAACCTCAACCTCAACGTTCCTTTCTATCTTTTGGAGCAGCTGCTTCCTGCGTGCTTTCTGGAACTAAATTGTTTAAGGTATACTGTTTCTCATGCCACAGTCATAAAAAGACATGTGTCTGTTGTGTGCTTCCTAATTCTTACTAAGCGCGCGGTGGAATGCACGTTCTTTCGGTGTTTTGAGCCAGGTAATTAGCTATGACGACACAATAATTAGTATATGACGACAAAAACTTTTGTGACGACACAAAGATTGCCTAACACTCAGGATCCACAGAACAAAAAAAAGTTCGACCTATGAGTCAGACCCACTTTCCACGTAGCGGTGATGTAATCCATCCGCAGCTGTTGGGAATCTGGGTCTGGGTACGAAACTAACCTTGGCTCCGATCGTCCATGCAGTTAGCAGGGGCGGATACAGGATTTTGTGTTAGGGGGGGGGGGGGGGGGGGGGGGGGCATATAGGGATGGGAATGGGGGCGTTCCCCTCCAAACTTGCCAGAGTGTCTGGGAAAGCGCAGTAAGGACCATCATTCCTGCCCCAAAACCCTAGCCACTTGGGGTTTTGTTTTTGCACTTGGAAATTGTAAACATGTATTCACGGATACAAAATGATTAAAGGTACCTATAACAGTCACACATCAAAAATAGGGTCAATTAGAAGCATCCTCCGAGGGTATTTTCGGCTATAGCTGTCAATGATAGCATCAATATTAAGTTCAATATCTTTGTGCACATACAATAACATTAACGCATTAAATCTGTCTTCTCCCATAGTGCTGCGATAGACATTTTAAATAAACTTCAAAGAGGCATTAGCTCTTTCCACTCCACTTGGTGTTACAGAGGTCAATAGCAGTAGCTTATTATCGCTCCAGTGCCTGGCCACACTAGTTTATACAGACCCATGATTAATGATAGTTGTAATATTGGGAACATGGTAGGGGATGCATTTTTGTCTGCTATGGTTGTGACAAGAGAGTTTGGTTTAATAGAGGAATTATCCCACATGGTTTTCCAAAGCGCAATCTCTTGATGAAATGATTGTGGAAAAGGCAAATCATCACTATAAAACTTGTATAGGTCATCTGCAACGATAGTCTCTTCCTCATCTTTGAAAAGATGCGAAGGAATTAAACATAATGCTCGTAATCCTTGAATAGTCAAATCAGAAAATCGAAGATCTAATTGCTGAATGAGACAGTCCAAATATGGAATAAAAACAGCCAATTTAAAATATTCTTTTGGTGATCTAGCAGGAACATTGTTCCTCTGTGTTTGTCTTTCACATATTCTAGGTACATCAAGGGTGTCCATACCTGCACGTTCAGCCATTCCTAGCATATTTCCATACACTTTATCAAATTCATTGCCATCATTCCTTGTAGCAATGATCTTCGACTTAACTGTGCCAACCATTTGATGACATCAAGTGTAGAACCCTGCAGCATTGAGCTTATTCCCCTTAAGTATCCAAAGTAATGTAGAATAGTTTGGAAACAGGCTATGAAAGTGGAGTCACTAATTCGTTTCATTAATCCATAAGCATCAACTTTTGTTTTAGCATCCCAATTAGATTCAAGTGTGAACCTATTGCATCCAAGCAGGAAAGCAGTGGTTTATAAAGGAGATCAAAGTCAAGAAGGGTGGTATGCTTTTCAACCCATCTTGTCTCACAAAATAAACCAAACTTTGTTTTCTTGATTTGGTTTGCTGGTGATTCGTGACTATTAAAATCTTCAATTGCTTGCTCTAGCCTTCGACTTCTTTTTGGAGAATACTTGAAAAACATTCCTAATTGTTTCAAACTGTCTAGCATAAGGTGAACTTCTTTTATTTCACAGCTTTTGCATAATGCCAAATTGAGATCATGGCTGCAGCAGTAGTGGTATAATGCTTTTGGTGATGCTTTGGTTATCAGCGCAGCACAACCAACATGTTTTCCAGCCATATTACCTGCACCATCCAATGTCTGAGAGTGACAAAATGAAATGTCAAGGCTGGCTTTTGCAAGAGTGCCAATTGTATTCTCGCATAGTGCTTCACCAGTGGTTTGAGTGCATGGTACAAATTCCAACAGTCTTTCCACTGGAGTAAAATGTTTTAGGTATCGTACAACTAGACCCAATTGTTCCCAATTGCTGCTATCACGCACTTCATCACATTGTATACCAAAGTAGGGACCTATGTTTTGGTTTTTAATTTCATTTACAATTACATTTTGGATAAACTCCTTCATGCAAAGCAAAAGATCATTTTGAGACGTTTTTGAAGTATACGTTGCATTCCTACTGCAGTTACTAAATATAAGGTGGTTTTCTAATACCTTGTCACCAACATCAATTCGAAATTGAATAAGTGCTTTAAAATTGCCTTTGTTTAAAATATGATGAGTATCATCATCCCTGTGGCCTTGAAGCCCAATTTCTTGCCTACCACAAAACTGCAAACATTTTATCAAGGATTTCAAAATTTCTCTATTTCTTTTAACTGCACTAGTACTATCACAATGTCAATCCTTGTGTGTGAGCTTTTGTAGGTACTTTTAAATGCATCCAATTTTGTCAATGAGTTAATATGGTAATCACAACTTGCATGTCTCAGCAAGTCTTCCATTTCATCTTTCCAATTTTGATATGGCTCTGTAATTAGTTTCTTGGGGCGACGATGAGATGTATCAGGAAATAAAACACATGCAAGGCAATATAAACCATCCTCTGATTTCGAATAGCTTATGAAGTCAAACTTTCTGAACCATTCCCGAGAGCAGTACCTATTTACATACCCTGTCTTTGATAACTTCATTGCATATTGCTTAGGAAGAAATTTGAAACTTTTCTCAGGCTCACGGTTTTCCAACAACTGATGCTTAACATCATCGGTTATAAATTGTCCACTACAAGCATAGTGCTTAATGTCAAGCATCTGAATAAAAGAATTACCATTATGATGCTGACAGCTGCAGGTTTTATAAATGCACGTACAAGATTCATGTACATGTATGCGTGCTGAAATTCTTGTTATGCATGCATTGTGTGTACGGAATATATTAAAATGCTTTAGGTATCACTCTATCAATATGTACAGCTTACTGAGATCAATTGCAGAAGTACTCGCTGCACTGCTCGTGGATGCTTTGTCATGTGTATGTATACCTTCTTGGTCATGGTTGGTACATTGACTTTGTACTAGTACTGGTTCCTGACTGGTAGCTACTGCACATATATATGATTGGTAAAATGCACCGAACTTTGGGGAGGGCACTAACGTGGTTCGCTCTCAAAACTTCTGGCAATGTTGCCAAATCAGGGTCTTGAAGGCACTCAAGAGTGGACTCTGCTTTCTTCGCTACAAAATGAATTTTGTAAAATCTTGCTCGTATAATTAACGATTCATTGGCACATACCCTTTTTGCTCGCCGCAAACACTTCAGCTATAGTCAGCTGACGCTTAGCCATGGGATTCGGATGACAGAGGATGCCGCAGATCTACTACTTTCCTTTAGGCAATTGAAATTCGCACTGTACGATCTGAACGCTCAATAGCACAATTGAAAAAGGGCCACGTGTCAGGGATGGTAATTAACACGTACAACAGGTCTAGGCTAAGACAGTGCGGCGCTGATGACATGTAATTAAATTCATTACAATGGACAGGAGGCGTATCCTTATTAGTTAGGGGGGGCATAGGCCGGGTTTGCCCCCCCCCCCCCCGTATCCGCCACTGGTTAGAGTTTTTGAATACCGGTTATAGTCACAGCGGTGAATCTAGGAATAAGTCTATGGAGAGAGAGAGAGAGGCATAATTTTGTTGTGGTGCGGTGGGGGAGAGAGGGGTATGGGGCACCCATTTGGGCAGGCTATGAAGTATGGAGAGCCTCTATCCGATTACGATTGGGCTCCCCGCGATGTAACAGGAACAGGTAACAGGTAACAGGTTTCACTTTGTTGCCCCGTCTCGCTGAGGTTGAGCTCGATGCCCAACTGATGGGGTTAAGTCTAATTTCCATCTACTGAATCTCATTAAACGTAGTCGATTCGCGGGATACTATGAACATAGGTCCCATAATGTTTGGGGGTCCGGCTGATGTTATTTAAATTGCTGGATCTGTGCAGTGCACTAAGTGGAAGCATATGTGTGTTGTGAAGATGGATCATACAATACACAACATGTATTCTTACCTGAACTGATTCAGCTGTCATGCACCATGCTTGAATGTTCTCGGAAAGATTTGTGAGGTACTTTAGGTTGGAAGTGTAAAACACGCTGTTCAGTGAGAGATGGATTTTGCCTCATCTCAGCTTACATTGCAGCAATGGCTCATGTTACTGCACTTTTGGTTGAAAAAAAACTCTGTACTAGATACTTCTGAGCAGCCCCGGATCCTGGATTTGGCTATGGGGGGCGTGGGGGGGGGGTGGGGGAAGTTTTACGGAAGGGGTGGCACATTGACAATGAATGTTATTGAGTAGTCAGGCGTGTAATCGGGTCGTCAGGTACATGTGTGTACCAGTACAAGGTTTGCGGTAATCTAAGTTGGGTGGGGCAACGTATGGCCCCATTATCGAGCTTGGGGGGGTTGGAGGGGACGCGGCAGTCCCCATCCCCCCTTTCCCCTTAGATTTCACAGACCATGCGTGTCTGGAGAATATAAAAAAATTGAAAAATAAAAATAATCTTAGTCGCTGCCCTGCTGCCGTTACGCCACGTGCTTGGTATTAGTAATGCGCATGCACAGTTGCCTTCCTTCATTAACCTTGGTTAACTCATTAACCCCATTTAATGAGTAGTCAGGCATGTAATCTGGTCGTCAGGTACATGTGGTACCAGTACTAGGTTTGCGGTAATCTAAGTTGGGTGGGGCAACGTATTGCCCCATTATCGAGCTTGGGGGGGTTGGAGGGGACCCTGCAGTCCCCATCCCCCAAGGAGTGGTCGTTATCGAACCACTTCCCCCCAAGCATTATGGTACATGTACATGGTCTACATGCACTACCGATTCCAGGGAACTCACTTTTACAATAAAATGAATAATAATCACTCCATAACCTATGCCTGGTCGGTCCTTTATTATCCTCGCGTTAGTTTTGCCTAGCCGTTACTACCAGCTTAGCTGTGACGCCACAATGTTTGGTTCTGGGAGTCCGGATATAAATCGTGTAGGCGGCACTTTCCCAACGACCCAACGTCTTGATTAGGGAATCTTGCAGGCCGCATGATGCTGCTGTGGTTGCTGCGCCGATCCTAAAGCTGTGTCCCGAGTACAGCTTGTCGTCTATGCCGGAGACTCGCATGGCTTGACGCACCTCTTTTACCAGGCGATCCCTGGTTAGTGGGCGATGGTCACTGAACGTGAAGAAGGGCCCGGGGCGAGAACCCCTGCTGACCATGTAGCTCAAGATTGCTGCCACGGGGCAGAGCGCTACTCCAGTTGTCCCTCGATACACATTAACCCCTTTTCGAAACGGGTTCGTTTTCGATGCTTTAACCCTTGAAGTGCGGAAGGCCCTTTTTGTGCCCATGCAACAACTATGATGTTATATAGTCTACACAGTCGTGAGACTACCGCCTGGTTTCATCGTGTGCTGCAGCCACTCAGAACTGAGCATTTAATACGTTGGAAAGATTACTGATACATGGCCCGCCAGCTGGAGAGATGGATAAATTAGTACACATCCGTCTGTGGTTTTTCTTTGGAACTGTGTGCAGTGTACCGCTTGCTTGCAGGGCTCTTCGTGGAAGCAATAAATGTCCTGAGAATAGAGAAATAACTTTCGTATAGCTTCCATTGAAGAGCCCTGCAAGCAAGTGGTACACCGCACACTGTTGCAAAGAAAAACCACAGACGGATGTGTACTAGCTCTCCACCTGGCAGGCCTTGTATCAGTAATCTTTCCAACGTATTATAATTATATATATGCTCATCTCTGAGTGGCTGCTGCAAACGATGTAACCAGGCGGTAGCCTCGCAACTGTGCAGACTATATAACATCATAGTTATTGCATGGGCACAAAAAGGGCCTTCCGCACTTTAAGAGTTAATGGTCACTTCAACGTAGCTTGGTTTGTGCACTTCGTCAACATTTACATCCCCGTAGCTGAGATGAACTGCCGGGTCGTACCCAGTGTCGGATGGTACGACCACCTCCCTCTTACGAAGGAAACCAAAGAAGCACATGCACGCCGCCGCCCATAACATGGTGGAGTCATGCCGCTCGAACTTGCTGGAGGACGCCCAGTACTTTCTTAGCTTCTCTAGGATTACCGGGATTATTGGAAGGCGCGGGAGTGTCATGGCAAAAAGTATCCTACCTAAAAAGTATCCTAGGATGAAATATTTCATCCCATGGGATGAAATTTTGCTGCTAAAAATGATCTTAGGATGATTTATTGCAGCAAAATTTCATCTTAGGATATTTTTTTGCAGCCAGAAATCATCCCACACTGCAAATCATCATCATAGTTGTAATGTAGGACTAATTTTAGCTGCCAAATTTTATCCTATGCATTGTGATTTTTATACATGCTTGGACGAATGAATTGAACTACATGCAGTAGCCACTCAATTAAGGCATGGCAAAGCAGAACAGATTTTTCACATCACACCGCTTGTTATTCTTCTTTGCATGGTGCTTGCATAAGCGAATAATACCCATCATGAGACATGGCAGAATTACATTTACATCTTCTTAACAGTTTCAAAATGATTCCCAATGTTGGTGATAAAAATGGGTTCATCCTGATGGCTGTCTTTGGATATCTCCTTTATAACTGGGGAGTGCTTTAACCATTTGTAGATTCCTCCTGATGGTGCAAATACACAAATTGCTGTGTGTAACATGGTTGCAGCAGCAATGATTTCTACTTCTGTAGCCCACACATTTAGAGACTGCATTCTTGTTTGCTGCATGTAATCTTCCATTGACTCGTGTGGATCAAGGAGGCAGGACAATTTGGAAGCATTGTGCATCATGAAGGAAGTGATCATTAAACGGATTTCATCATGGTCCTCTTGTGAGCCAGTTAGAGTTTGTGCAATTGTTCGAAAGAAGCAATTTCCATCTCCTTCCTATTGCCAAAGGGGCCTGTGAAATTCCAATCATTGATGGCTTCTGGCAATGAATTTGATTTCCATGAAGAAATTTGAGCCCAAGTAGAATACATATATTTTCTTGCCAACTCTGCACACAGGTAAGTAGCTTATCATATCCACTGTCTCCTCATTCACTACTTTTAAACATGAAGAAGCTGTAATGGCATGCTCCCCATTGAATGATAGTAGGCAGGTAATGTCTCCATTTAGGCACAACTTTCTTGTGTCGTATACACACTGGCAGAAGTTATCTAGATATAATGCAAACATGAGAAAGTAAGTTTTCTCTAGAACTTGCAGTGGTTTAGTTGATATGCTACTTGATGTGCACCAAAACATAACAAGTTCTATTCCTTCAACTACACTGCACATATCATCCAGGGATGAGAAAAGGTGTGAGTAGAGTGTTGTATTCTTTCCCTTATTATAGGTGATTCTCCAAAGTACATTCGGTAATCTATCCAAAGAGACACAGTTAGATCTTTACTCTGGGCAAATTCATCCTTCTGCAGATGCAATGTTTTTTCCTGTGCACATAATGAAGAAAGTTCCATTAAAATTTAAATGTGAAATGAGTGAGAGCTTACATCTAATTCTTCGTCATCTTCAGCTTTGTAAAACAGCTCACATGCACCAGTTCGCCATAAACGCAACAGGTGTGGGGAATAAAGCTGTTCATGAAGTGCTTTGTGATTTAACTCTTTAACGGGCGGAAGTCAATTATTGCCGTGGGCGGGTCGTTTAATTGTTATTGCGCGTTAAAAGCGTACAAGTTTCTAACGTGGTTTTTCTTGGTGGTAGGTGACTTTTACAAGATACGTTACCCGTTTTGGGACGAGAAAACGTTATAGAAGTGAAATATCTTTGTTGCCATGTTACGTGTTACGAATGTAGATTGTGCACCTGCTGCGCAAAATTGCGCACCCGCCCACCGGCATAGGTACGTTACGGCGCAATATTGCGCAGCTGCCCACGAAAGAGTTAATTCACTTCTTTTGTCTTCATTGCCTTTGTCCACAACCTCAGGTGGTGTGGACAGGTGAGGAGATGCTGGTGGTGTGGGCTGATGAGGGGATGCTGGTGGTGTGGACAGATGAGGGATGCCGGTGGTGGGGACAGGTGGGGGATGCAGGGGGTGTGGACTGTGAGAAGATGAAGGTGGACGTAGGTATAACTTGAGGTGAGCACCTTTGATCCTCTTGGTCACAATCTTTTTTTGATCTAATGTCACAAGAGAGTAAAAGCCTTTACCAAGGTCATGAGTTATCTGGCTTGGGCTCAGCCATTTGGGATCCATTTTTCCTCCTTTGCGTTTAGACCTCCTGAAATCCTTTTGAAGCACCTCCATGCCCACTTGTGGAATATACACAATAAAAACATGTATCTACATGTCTGCAATTATTCATACGCATACTTGTACCAACCTGAAATTTGCATGGATTGGCATGCTTCTGGTCATATGCAGTTTTTTGCCTTTTCTGCGCGATTGATATGTTTTTTTCCACCCTCTCAAGTATCTCCTGCCTATGCTTATTCAGACCACCTACAAAATCAATCTGAAAGAAAAGGATTGTGATCACATATGTCAAAATGTATACAAGATACAGTTTTGCATAGAAAATACATAACACCATTATGTTTACCGGCACAACACTTTCTGAGGACTTCGTGTAATTGCTCAACAATTGGCTTCCTGGATCCATGTATGTCAGCTCAATAGGAATGACAATGGAGTACTTCATCAGATTGGGTAGGATACTCTTGCATCATGAAAATCAGCTAAATCACTCATACATGTACCTTCAGAAGTGATTTTGCAATTCCTTGAGCCTCCTTTGTTGGAAGGGGAACTGCTTCCACCCACTTGGTTAATATGTAATCAGGGTTAATATGTAATTATTTCCATGAACTGATTCAGGGGTTACAGGACCCACAAAATCTATTCCAACATGAAACCAAGGTGACTGTACAGGTACAGGGTGGAGTTCAGATGTGGCGGTTGTCAACTTTGAATGGACGCGCTGGCACTGATCACATGTTGAGATCTGCATAAGTACAAATAAATTAGAATGAAATGTTTATACGGACTTACAATGCTCTTTACATCTTCAGTCATGCCTTTCCAAGCAAATCTCTCCGTGATTCGGGCTAATCTTTTTTTCAAACCCATGTGTCCTGACGTAGCATCAACGTGACAGGATAACGCAATTTTTGTTCTTTCTTTCCTGTCCTGGATGTATCTGACAGTCTAAAGTTATGTGCGATAAAGTCATAAGCACGAGGTGTGTCCAACAGCCCAGTATACCTGATCTTGTCCTTTCTTATAATGCAGCTCTCCGTTAACGACTACAAACATCGATGACCGCTGCCTAATTTGCCTTTTCATAGACGAAGTGCAATTTGAAGGGTACCCCTTTCCAGTCAAATAGACATATACGAAGTCCACAATGTCTTCGGAGCTATCATATTCCATTCTAGGCGAGGCTGTTTCAAATAAGCTGACAGTCACACGTGGCGCTAACAAAAGGATGGGTAGGATGAAAATTTGCAGGGTCGGATAATTTTTGGCCGGATGTGACTTGCAAAAATTAATCCGAGGATGAAATTTTGCCTGGATGAAATTTTTCGTGACAGGCACGCCTTACCCCCAGACAATTTCCGAAAACCTTTGACGATGTATTCTAATTGCTGCATCTCAGAGATTGCGAGGCCCATTGCGATCTGGGTGTACTTTATCCCCGCCAGGTACGTTTTTGCCGTATTCCCCAACAGCCCCTCGGTATATCGATAAGCCAAAAATAACGATAGCGTTCGCTCCGCCACGGGGAAAGGATTTAAACTTTTAGATGAACAAAAATCGACATAGCGCTTGCTCCAGATTGGTAGGAGTTTCTTGTTGATGTCGCTGAGCCCACTGAGAATAATTCATGACCAATTGCGTCCAGGCAACCGAGGTCCAATCCGGGTGCTCAAGGACCAACAGATTCAGAACCTGTGCTGGGACCTGATAGCGGCGGGCTCCGGGTACCTGTGAATGAAAGTAGGCAAAATCATTATGGGACAGAGCATCGGCTAAAGTGTTCATCTTTCCGTGCAGGTGGAGAACCTCCAGCTACAAACCATAGATTGCCTTGATAAAAAATAGGCACCGAATCATGTATATTGACCATGGCTCTTTAGACCGATCTGAGTTCAAGTTCGCTACGGCCGCTTCGTTATCGCAGTAGACCCGGATCCGTTTGTTCCTCCACAACTGACCCCATTCTGCACAGGCAAACACCACTGGAAGCGTCTCCTTGGGTGTTATCGAAGCGGCCACAACCTCTGTGCAGCCATCCCTCGAACCACTAAGCTGCACAACCAATGAACCCCGAAGCGTCACAGTGAACCACCACATCTGGCTGGGCTGACTTGAGGTATTTTCCGTCCAACGCTGACACGCCATTCCAGCCTGATAGGAAGTGGTGCCACCACAGCAGGTCCGAACGAAAGGACGAATTTAAACGTACCAGTCTCCGGTTAGACTTGACACCCCGGAGCAGGTCGATCATCCTGCGCAGGAACGACCTCCCTGGACGGACCACCTTGCAAGCATTCTCGAGCTTCCCCACGAGGAACTTCAAATCTCTTGCAGTTGTCACATTTCATCCTGAGCGCCTTCAGGTCCCTGAGTTTCTCCTCTGGTAAGCTCAGCTGTAAGCTACACGAATAAGCTACACAAGTCCAGGTTGACACCAAGAAAAAACGATCGACTTTGCTGGACCAACAGTTTTATGCTCTGCAAGGGGAGCCCCCAGAATGTCGAAGGCTATGCGCAGTGCCGTGAGGTTGCTAATGCACTCCACCATATGTGGAGAACCGATGTTGAAGAAATCATCAAGGTAGTGGATGATATTACTCACTCCTTGCCTCCGACACACCCATTCTAGAGCATCAGTCACAGCGTTGAACACCTTCGGAGCCGATCGCAACCCAAACGGAAGAACGGTGTCCATATACGTCGCCCCTTTGAAGCGCATGCCAAGGAGCCCTCGATGGTCGGGATGAACAGGGACTCGACGATAAGCCTGTTTGATGTCCACTTTTGCCATCAACGCTCCTCGGCCGAGCCGAAACATCAGCTCGGCTGCCTAATCGACTGTGGCGTACTTCAGCGAGCACAGGTCGGAGTCGATTCCGTCATTCACACTCGCCCCTTCAGGGGATGACAGGTCCAATATCAGTCTCCATTTACCACTAGCTCCCTTTGGGATCACACCAAAAACGGCTTACGTGGATCTCGTCGGACCATGGTAGAGACAACGGACCTAAAATACGACCTTCAGCTCATTCGTTTGATAGGTAGTCACGAACCACCTGTGCATGCTCTCTTACCGAATGCATATTGTCCGCGCTACTGCGGCATGGTCGGGGGTACTTGATGCCAACTCTAAACCCCTCTCGTAAACCGGATACCACATACTCGGTGAATTGTTTATCTGGATGAGTACGAAGGGCCCTCTCCCATGCTTGCCATTGTAACGGTGTGTTAATAGCTGCCAATCCTCCCATCGGTATACGGGTGGTGCTGTTCGATGGTCTACATCGGTCGATCGCTAGTTGATCGGCAGTATATTGGTAATAACCTGCAATGATGATTAACCGGCAGTAACCATGATTGACATTGAAACAATTAGCTAACCAAGCAACAATAATTCCACACTTCACACTATTAATAATCAAAGTACTACACATGAGGCCTCTTAGGCTCCCGCCTCATGCTACCATTTTCAGGACCCAACCCACACAGGCTGACACAAACATCATTGGTATGGCACCGACTGCATGTGCATTGCCACAACGTACACCATGTACAATAGATACACAAAGAACGGGACTGACTAAATACCCAACTGCTTTGAAACTGAGAGACGCTTCTCTACAGAATCCTTCACATAACCATCTTTGGCTGACTCAGAACGCCATCTACCATGCCTTTTGAACATGCGATCATTGACCCCAGCATTAGCTGCAGCTGTGGCCCCGCCTGCACGCAAGCTGGGCATTCCAAATAGCTTTGGGTCCATACTCAATTCAGCAATCTTTTCCAACAACAGCTCTCGGAGTCGAGAATAGCTAATACCTCCAGATGCTCTCAACTTTTCCCCTTGTTTAGTGTGCACAATGCCTCTAAACAACTTCTCACTGGACCCACTACTAACACCACCCATCACAAAATAACGCTCCATCATTGCCACTGGACATGTACTTTGACCGGTACGTGCAATCAGCAAACTATCCCCCTGCCTATACTGGTCAGTTTTGCTAGAATTGATCTTGAGCACCATGCTTTCAGCACTGAATGACACATCTGAACACCTGAGTTTAAGCAACTCATCACAACGCAAGAAGCCAGCAAAAGCCACCAGGCAAATGGCCAGCAACCTAATCTGGGACAGGGATGGGTCAACACCCACAGAAGCCACCATGGCTTGCAACATCTCAGCCGTGACAGGTTCCTTACGGACCTTAGGTTGTGCCAATGCACGCCTAAGACCTGCCAACGTGGCCTGCACAATAGGGGTGGAACCCAGTGGTCCCAACCCTGCCACTCCGTGCAGCCAATCCAAGGCATAAACAGCCTCCTCAACGGCTGATTTTGACTCAACAGACTCACCCAGGTACAGAGCCAGATGTATGTCCTGCACTGGGAAACTTGGCACATCCTGGTGTGCCTCTGCCCAACGTTTCCATCGTCCGAAAGCACCTAGGTAGTTTTGCACAGTCCTGTCTGCTCTGCTATGAAGGATAGTAGCTGGAAGAGCTGTGCTAGCCGCTGCAATTCTGGGTCTTGAAGATCCTTCAGTTGAGGCCAGACACCTGCTGCAAGTACATCTGAAAGAGAGAAAAGGAAAACAGTAGTAACTACTGACCCACTGGCCCAACCAAAAATGGTTAAGCCCCAGTCAAGATCCCAAGGCTCCTAGCCTTTTCCTGGGTCTAGAAGTGACATACCAGTCACGTGTACTGACCAACTGAGCATGGTATATACCACATAACCATCTCATTCCTTGGTCCATGTCTGACCCTCTGGTCAAACATTATTGGCCACTGCCACAATTCCTCACCACTGAGGTAGCTCACACAGCTCATCAATAATCATCACAGGGCATGCCCAGCATGTCACAGACCCTCTAGTCACACCCTTATTGCCCACTGCCACAATTCCTTACCGCTGAGGTAGCACAAAACACAGCTTATCAACAAACAGCACAGGGCATGCCCAACATGCCACACTGCCAAACACTGGCACTCCACTAAAACTCTATTCTCATTGCCAAAACAGGGGTGTTGGGCATCTGCCCATTGAACAACACACTACCTGACCTCCCACGTTGAAACATGCTTGGACAATGGCAGATCACACACTGCTACCACGATGGGGCAAAACATGATCCATCAGGACACAGAACAGACCAAAATGGGGCAGATTCCCAGTAAGGTACAACCAAGGTACCCTTTGCTTTGCATACCTCCGCATGCCGAATGACCCTTATGATCAAACTGGGGGGAGGACACCACCAATTGTTTTCTCCCCCACCCCAATGCACTGTAAATGCATCAATAGCTTCAGCCCCAACACTAGCAAACCTTGAGTTAAACCGTACAATCTGAGCATTGTAATCATTTGCAAAACGATCCACCGAGTGTGGGCCCCATAACCCATCCAAACAGTTAAAGACAAATGGGTCTAACTGCCAATCATCATAATCTGATATTCTGCTAATGTAGTCTGCCAGTTGGTTCTCCCCCTAGGGACCCAGTCTGGTTCAATAAGAATCTGATGTTTTATACAGATCTCCAATATTTTCATGGCTTCAACCTGTAAGTGTGCTTTTCGACTACCATGCTGTATTATGCGCACCACATTCTGATTATCTGAAAACCAACGCACATGCAAACCTTTGAGAAGCAAAGCTATTGCTTCCAACACTCTACCAACAGCAACCAGCTCTCGCCATGTTGAGCTTTTGGCTGCCTCTTCATGAGTCCAGTTGCCATGCGCTACATGGTAACCGTGGTATACAATGTACCCTCCATATCCTATGTCACTTGCATCTGAGTACACAACTGCTACTGCTGAAGGCTTGCACCAAATAGGCTGACCATTATACAAGGATAATGATATCTTCCAAAATTCCATTTCTACCCTTGCTTCTGGAGTTACCTCTAGCAGGTCACACCATGTATCCCTACTCTCAAGCAATGCATACAAGCTTCTAGTCATGAATCTAGCTATTGGGCCCAGAGCCATTGACATGGATATTATCTTCCCTACAAGGCTAGCTATCTGCTTGGCTGCAAGGTATTCCTCGGTACCCTTATCATTCAGTAATTTATGCAACTGAGACAGCCTCTTCTCAGGTACTGAAATACAGCCATGTGACAGGTCTACGTCAAATCCTAACCACGTCATGCAGTGTGATGGATTCCAACTAGACTTCTTGTCATTAACAACCACGCCTGCCTTATTCAAGGTATCCTGTACAAATTGGCTGGCTAGGTCTGCCTCCTTTTTACCTTCCACAGAACATATCCCATCATCCAGGTACATAATGGCTTTAAGGCCTCTCTAGCCCTCCAAAATCTTACAAATGGACGCATTAACTTAGTAAACAGGTATGGGCTGCAAACAACCCAAATGGTAAAACAACAAACACATAATTTTGCCCCTTCCATTTGAAACCCAAAAATTTCTGATGATGGCGTGCAATTTCCACATGGTGGTACCCAGACTTCAAATCGAATGCAAACATGAGCTCACCTGATCTGAAGAGCATCATTGCAACACGCAAATCTTCATACTTAAACTTCTGCTTCCATAAAAAACGATTCTCATGTCGCAGATTGATTACAAGACGTTTTTTACCACTGCTGTTCTCAACCACTGACAGGGGACTACAAACATGAGGGGTACTAACCACTGGTTCTACATAACCACCCTGCACCAGATCTAACACTGCATTATCAACAAATTCTATGTTATTCAATGCTGATTTTTGGTTAGCCTTCCTATATACTGTGGGTTCAGTGAAAAGGAGTAGAACATAACCTTCCTTAATAACATCAATGATCCACTTGGGAGCCTTAAGCACCTCAATCCAGTAACTAACATGTTCCCTCAAACACCCCTTAACACCCTTTACTGGAATGCACTCGCCTTGTGAGGATTCCCAACACCTACCCATGTGCTCATCAACAGCATCATTACCTATTCCACCGCACAGCACACTCATATGAATCATTGGGCAGCATAGGATATGTTACCGGTATGTCCTTTCTAAAATGACCTGGCTCGCCATAGCCGAAACAAACCCCATTCTTCTTGACACGCTTAGTGAAGTCACGTTCGCCAGCAGGCGGGCCCGATGCCAATTTCTTGGCCTGTGAGCCTGTCGCCAGTTTTTTCCGCTTGGCCGCCATCTTCCACTCCGTGGCTTTTTCGGCTCTCTCAAGGCGCCGCTCATCGTCCGCATCCATGGCGAGAACGTCAGCCTCGTATTCCGTGACGACCGCCCAGCCAAATTCTGATTGATCGGCGACCTTGATCAGCTTTTGCGTGTGGGCGACAAGCTCCTCACCTTCCTTCAGCGCGGTCTTTGCTTTTTCAACTGCCGCTTTTGCCGGACCATCACCCAGCAGCCGCTCCGCCTTCTGCAGCTGAGCCTCCGCTTTGGCAAACTTGCCCTCAACGCTCTGGTTGAATTGGTACTGCTCCTCGTGGCCCTTCTTCTGGAATTGGAAAGGCCGATCCTTCCTCATCTGGGCCAACTTGACGGCCGTATCCTCCTGAGACTGCCGCATTTCTTCACGGATCTGCCGGAGCTCAGTTTGGGAGCTCGTGATCGCCGCCAGATCAAGGGCCAGAGTATCCGTTGCGTTCTGCGTCGCACCAGAGGACTGCTGACTGTTTCCTTGAACTTCGCTCATCTTATTCGCAGGAAAAAAGCAGGTAAGTGTGGCATGCACAAGTGCCTAGAATGCCTATCTTCCCGCCTTTCCTGACCTTTAAACCTGCCACCACGTGGCACCACTCCCACACTCCATTTGCTCGCATTACGGCGGGAGCATATTTCCTGTCTAATTGCCAAACGACATGAAAATGTATTTGTTGGCCCTGGGAGGTTGGCCCCGAATTTGCTCTTTTTTGATCCAATGGGCAGTGCTTCACCGGATGCGCTCCCCCACAAGACAAACAAACGTGCCGGTAGCGGCACCACTGGTAGTTGCAGCGCTTGTCATTCCATTTTCGGCACACTTCGTTGCACTCGCGATCGGTAGAGCCAAGATTAGCTGGGGTGCATGCCGACAGCACCGCCTCGAGTGTCTTTTCCATTTCTGTTTTCGTGGAGAACGGGCAATCTTTTGACGTGTGGAAAACTGAGGCACACAGCTCACAGCGTGGCGTGACGGCTAGGGCTTTTCTGGTGAAATGGACTGCGTACATCGAAGGGTTGATCCGGGACCACTGCATGTTGCCAGAGTTTGCAGCGTGGCGACGGTACTCTGAATCGTACCGCGCCCAGGTCAGCTCAGCAAACTCCCGGCTTCTACGAACAATGAGAATGATGTACGCGAATAGCTCAGGAACGGCCTCCGGGTACTTTTGCGACATTACCCCAATGTATACCGCAAAATACTGGACCCACATGTGCACGTCCGTTATTTGCCGCCGTCGTCGTACTCCACCTAGAGGATTGGTCGACCCTTCCTCCGCCCTGAACATCCCGTTCTCTGGAAGCAGGTCCCTCAACTCCACATACTCCTACCTCCAGATCTTCTCTGCCATCTTCCTCGGAACAGGTGCCATGCTTTCCCCGATGCTCACTCCCACCTGCTTGTTCTCAACCCTCCTCCATTGAGGGCTCTGGGGTACGGCGGTCAGCATCAAACAGGTTGCTTCGGCTTCCAGTGGTTCCTGACCACCGTGCTCTACTGTGGTCGGAATCCCGGCATCTTGCAGATCGCCCGTTGACGGCATTGAACCCAACTCTACGGTAGCATGGCAAATGACCAATTAATAAAATTAATACCCCCTTAACAAATTAACTCTTCATCCTCCCTGTCTACCAAGCCACATGCACAAAAAAAGCACTACCGATTCTATTGTGACTCTTATTCTCTTCTTTACGGCAAGACGGCTATTATAACATACGGCCCACCGGCTGTTTGACGGCACGACGGCTTAATAATCGGCATGAAGACTATTATAACATACGGCTCGACGGCTATTTTACGGCATGACGGCTATTTTTTTTTTACAGCCCGACGGCTTCTTAAATAAGCGGCATGACGGCTGCTATAATACGGCCTGACGGCCTCTAAATGGTGAATTACCACGGCCCTTAGCGCCTGTACCCCACGGTTTACCAATCTAATTATAAGCCAATTCAATGCCCCATCGCGATGGGACCATGCGATACCATGCAAGCTAGTACTAAAGAGCCGAGGCCCGTCATCCCACAAGTGGGAGAATGTACGCTATAAATTACGCCTACCGGAAACAGAGTGACCGCCAGCTTGGCTCGTCCCCACAGGCGCCGTGGACTTGGCTCGCTCAGCCTCTATTGCCTGCTTTACGATCCGTGCCACCATCCTTTGAAGCTTGACATCCTGGCCGTCACCGTTCGCCTGGACTAGGCCACTGCTAGACTCTTCGTCCGACATGATTCCTCATCACCAGCAAATAAAAATAATTTTCGTCGCTGCCCTGCTGCCGTTACGCCACGTGCTTGGTATTAGTAATGCGCATGCACAGTTGCCTTCCTTCATTAACCGTGGTTAACTCGTTAACCCCATTATGTGTAGCCAGGGGTGGATATAGGATTTTCCGAATGAGAGGGTTTAGACCCGCGATACGAAAAGCGGTGGGTGGGGTGTGTGTGTGTGGGGGGGGGGGGGGGGGTGCTGTCAGCTTCAGGCCCGATACGAAAATTGGGAGGGGGGGTGTTGTATGCTTCAGGCACGATACAAAAAGTGTGAGGGTTGCTTGCCTTTGTTTGTATGTGTGATAGTGCATGGGGTGGGGGGGGGAGGGGGCAGCAATTGGTGCCAGAGGGGCACCATTTCATATTAATGGGGCCTATGCTGGATCCGGGGCTGCTTCTGAGTGTAGTTCCTGGAGCAGTTTGGGCCTGAATAGTAGGTAGTAGCGTCGATGCAAGAATGGCATTTATCGACATACATGTAGGTCCCATAATGTTTCATACAATACACAACGTTATTTTTACCAGAACTGTTTCAGCTGGCTGTCACTCACCTATCATAGGCAGATCCAGGATTTTCAGTTGGGTGGTACATATGAATATTAATGAAGGGTGGGGCATGGTAAATTATAAGCGCAATAACCATAGCGCTCATACGGTAACGTGTATACAGACAATTGGCTGAAGCAACTTAAAATGCGACTTTTGATGTTTCATAACACGTGCCACCGAGAACTAGGACATAGAAATGAATTTTAATAAAATACATAGTTAATGAATTAAGTATTGACTGGACCTTGGAGGGGGGTGCCCGGGCACCCTAGGCACCACCCCCCACCCCCCCCTGGATCTGCCTATGCCTATGCTTGAATGTTCTTGAGACGGAAGGTTCTTTGCCACATTGCTGCAATGGCTCATGTTACTGCACTTTTGGTTGATACAGAACCCTTTACTCTCTGAGTGTAGTTCCTGGAGCAGCATGGGCTCGAATAATAGGTAGTAGCGTGGCAGCATCACGCGTGTCCACCATCTGCATGAAGCAGAGAGATGGTGTTTAGAGGTGCCCGCCATCCCTAAGACCCACTGTTCGTAGTCGGCCCGTCTTCCTCTGTGATACTTAATAAAACAAGACAATACATGCGCATTTGTGTTCTGTGAGTACGCGTAGACGTGTGTGTGTGTGTGTGTGTGTGTGTGTGTGTGTGTGTGTGTGTGTGTGTGTGTGTGTGTGTGTGTGTGTGTGTGTGTAAACTGGTACCTTAAGCTTATATTTAAAAAGGGATTTGTCAACCTGGGCTACAATCCCTGGGCTGCCAAGCACTGCAGGCAAGTCATTAATGAACCTGGTTGAACACACTTCCCTTAGCCACTGATAGACGTCTACTGCCGTGCTGTGATCCACCTTAACACACATACATCCACTCAGATGAGTGAGCGGCATATAGCTAGGGATATCCCTCATCTGCAGCACGAGACAGTTAACCATACTGTCGAGTTAGTGAACAGAACTATAGGAGGTACACACACACACAGAATACTGAGAGCTATTGGAACAGGGTAAAGAAAAGATTTAATATAATTGTGGCCTGGGCACTACTCCCAATCCACTGTGGCCTATAGGCACTACTCCCAATCCACTGTGGCCTGGGCACTACTCCCAATCCACTGTGGCCTGGGCACTACTCCCAATCCACTGTGGCCTGGGCACCACTCTCAATCCACTGTGGCCTGGGCACTACTCCCAATCCACTGTGGCCTGGGCACCACTCTCAATCTACTGTGGCCTGGGCACTACTCCCAATCCACTGTGGCCTGGGCACTACTCCCAATCCACTGTGGCCTGGGCACTGCTCCCAATCCACTGTGCCTCTTCCCAACCAAATGATTTGATCGTATTAGGGCCCAGCTTCAGGTCCGTTGAGAGTGGCATGGAGGCCCGGGGTAATGAGGCCCCTCACCCTTGCCAAGCATCACATTTTTTTGACGAAGATTCCCCCAACCACCCCAATTGTAGGAATAGTTTCATGAAACTTTTTACACTCCACTGCACCAGTATTGTACATGTAAATGTCATATGGGTGCTTTTCGACTTTTTTTTTCGAGCAAAAGACTAAATCACTGACTCATTGTTGACAGTTCTGGCCAACTCAGATTCAATGCAGAGGAGGGAAAGACCCTGCAACCCTTCCTGTATCATGGTGGTGAGCCCTTTTCCGTTTACTAGCACCTCTTTCAAATCGCCGCATTTTTGATCACTTAGACGAATGAAGAGTGATCAGCTTGCACTATATAATAATTGAACAAAAGGACACCTCTATTGGACCCCCCACCCCCATGGCGGCGCGCTCGGTTCATGCAAGAGAGTGTTAATTTGATACCGTAAATACTAAATTCTATTGGGTTTGACTAATAATATTTCTTGTGGGCATAGAAATATAACCTCGATTCAAATAATGAAATAAATATGGTGCATATTGTGGAATTCCGCACAAACGCACGATCGGATGTCTGTTTGTATTTTCTGGACCCAGAGGCCCTTAACACACTGAGGCCCGGGGTAACTTACTCTGCTTATCCCCCTCCCCCCCACCTCTCTATGGCACTGCCCAGCTTAACCTTGTGTTAGGCTTATGCTGAGTTTGCTATAAAAAGAACAGTTGTAACCTTGATGTGCTCTTATTAGGGTTGTTAGGTGATCATGATAAGTTAATGCTCAGCAATTATTGTACAATATTATTCATTGCATTCCACTGGTCAACATTTCCACAGAAAACCCTATGTATGGAGCGTAGCGGTGATCCACCCGCAGCTGTTGCGTATATTTTAGGGTCTGGGCACGGGACTAGTGGTGGGAGAGGTATAGGCAACAGGTGAGAAGGCTTTTGAAGCCTTAGGGATATATATTGAGTGACATAATCATAGACATCATTACATTATCAGGTTTGAGATATCTGCATATCCCATGAATCGATCATGTGAACTGTGTTAATTGGTTGTTGATAGGTTTAATGAGATTCAGCTCATTCTTCATTCATTGGGGCCGTCTTTAGGCATGGGCCATACGTATAAATTAGATTTAACCCCATCAGTTTGGCATGCTCAACATTGATCCCGCCCCTCGGAATTGAGTTTTTGACAAATGAGGTTCATGAAATCAGGACATTGTTGAAAATATTGTAAATTCTGTCTCTTTGAATTTTGTTATTACTGGTTGAATGTTATCTATACGTATAGCTCACCCAAGGAAGATGAGCACAGCAGCTAAGCAGTATCGGTGTTCTAAATGTGGGAAGAGATTTGGTCATAAGGGAGATATGACGAGGCATATGGTTGTCCATACGAAGGAAAAGAACTATCAGTGTTCTGGGTGTGGGAAGGCATTTAGTGTAAAAGGAAATCTGACGAAACACATGGTTGTCCATACGAAAGAAAAGAACTATCAGTGCTCTGAATGTGGGAAGGCATTTAGTCGTAAGGGAGATCTGATGAAGCACATGGTTGTCCATATGCAAGAGAAGAACCATCAGTATTCTGAATGTGAGAAGGCATTTGATAATCTGAAAACACACACAGTTGTCCATACACGAGAAAAGAGATATCAGTGTTCTGAATGTGGGAAGGCATTTGGTCATAAGGGAGATCTTAAGAAACACATGGTTATCCATACAAAAGAAAAGAACTATCAGCGTTCTGTGTGTGGGAAGGCATTTAGTCTACAAGGAAATCTGAAGAAACACATGGTTGTTCATACACATGAAAAGAACTATCAGTGTTCTAAATGTGGGAAAGCATTTGGTCGTAAAGGGGGTCTGACGAGGCACATGTTTGTCCATATGCATGAAAAGAACTATCAGTTTTCTGAATGTGAGATGGCATTTAGTCAAAACAAAAATCTGAAAAAACGCATGGTTGTCAATACACAAGAAAAGAAGTACTGGTGTTCTGAATGTGGGAAGTCATTTGGTACAAAGCAAAATCTTACGAGACACATGGTTGTCCACACAGGAGCCACGAATTTCAAGTGTACTATTTGCAACATGCAGTATTCCTACAGTGCAAGTCTCACATACCATATGATGGTCCACAGCAATGATAGACCTTATAAGTGTTTCTGCAGGAAATCTTTCAGGTCCATTTCTGCTCTTAAAAGCCATGGCAGAAAACACCTTGGTGAGAAGTTAAGATGTCCCTCTGAAGGATGTGACAAGAAGTATGTGACCAAGAGTGGTTTGAAATATCATCTCCACCACTGCTCCAACTCCCAAGATCCAAATACAATGACCAATGCATGATACATACAACAAACAAGCGTGCACACATTACAAACGTAATATGAAATGGAATGTATTTTGTGCAGTAGTACATTATTATGTGTTGGTGTAAATTTTCCATGAATAGTTGTAATTCTGCATGTGCTGTCTGTATTGGTTTTTGGATTTATGGTTGCCTTAAATCTGTAACCATGGCTACCCCTGCCACACTTGTTAGACTGATCACCATGCCGCACATATCATTGTAAGTGCTCCACCAACATGGGTGTGTTTGTTACTTTTGTATTGGTGCCAAGGAGGATGATGTGATATCTTTATTTCTTACAGCCTTAATTTCATATCCTCTTTGATATCATGCATGAAGGGAACATTATTTTTCAATGCCATACCAGAACTTAGAAGACGGTCCCAAGGGCTCTAATAGAGCTATTATGCATGTAGATGCATGTTGTTAGCACAGGACACCTTCATTTAGATCCATTGGCATGTGGTTCTGTTCTTTTTTTTTCCTGCTACCAAAGTCACCAATACAAAGTAGTGGTTCCCTTGTGACTTGTCACATGAGAGCTGAGAAGTGAACAGTGGAAAATTGCACTGATTCAGTGCATTAATCTCCACCTTTTTGGTCTGCATCGAACCTCCACCTTCTTAGTCACGAATCCCATCTTCACCATTTTGGTCCTCACCAGACCAGGTACTCACAACACCTCCACTCTCCTGGTCCTCACCAGACCAGGTGCTCACAGCACCTCCAACATCTTGGTCCTCACCAGACCATGTGCTCACAATACCTTCACCATCTTGGTCCTCACCAGATGCTCACAACACCTCCACCATCTTGGTCCTCACCAGACCAGGTGCTCACAACACCTGCACCGTCTTGGTCTTCACCAGACCAGGTGCTCACAACACCTGCACTGTCTTGGTCCTCACCAGACCATGTGATCACTACACCTCCACCGTCATGGTCCTCACCAGACCAGGTGCTCACAACACCTCCACCATCTTGGTCCTCACCAGACCAGGTGCCCACAACACCTGCACCATCTTGGTCCTCACCAGACCAGGTGCTCACAACACCTTCACCATCTTGGTCCTCACCAGACCAGGTGCTCATAACACCTCCACCATCTTGGTCCTCACCAGACCAGGTGCTCACAACACCTCCACTATCTTGGTCCATCTGCGATGATGAGGCAGTTCCAATCATTACCTCACCATTCTCACATCACTACCCATATCACCACAAGCCTCACACCCTCACCACTACAAAATTTCACTACCCTCAAATCATCACCACCCTCACCATCCTTGAGCTCAAATTGCTCACATATCACTAAACCCTCACATCACCACCCTCCAGCTAGAGGGCTTTCAGCTGCACCAGCCTCCTCCATCTATCCCAAGTCCCCAGTGCTGAGGCAGGCTCCTCCCTGATGATGGAGGACTCACAGCCCCACCATCTCCAGAACGTGACCATCTATGCTGCAGACACTGTCAGCCAGGGTGTGCCCAGTGTTGTGAAGCAGGAGGAGGAGACCTTTGACAATGTGGCGGAGGTAAGGGCGTGGTCAGTGAACGAGACTTTGGTACCCTGTCCCAGGAATGGGTGTGGTGCTGTTGTCAAGGAGGAAGAACTCCTTGATGACATGTTTGGGTCAGCTGATCCCGAGTTTGTCCTACAACATAGGGCCCCAGCACAGGGCCCCAGGCCTATCCTCGAAGTGCCTATTGAACTCTTAGAGCATTGTCCTCTCCTCCACTCACCGCTCAGTAAGCATTTCCAATCCCTGTATTTTTGGATAAATTAGATGTGTTGCAATTGTGAGCTGATGTGACACTGACTCCAACAACAGGAGGGGAGGGGGGGGGGCGCAATTTTCCTCTCATGTATCAAGGTCGGATGGGGGAGGCTGAGCCCCCCACGGGTTATGACTTAGTTTTTGTATTGCAAGCACATGAATCCTTATGGGATTGCTGTACAGTGAGTGACTTATTTATCGGTGCAGTAGCGGATTTCAGCACCTCTCTATCCGCGATTGCGCATATACGAATGAAACTAAGGCAGGCTCTATTGCATGGATCATTTTCTGTTCGGAAGAATGGTAAGAGATTAACCGCGTAGAAGTTAGCCCCACATTCCTCAGCCTCACATTCGCCTCACATTCCTGCGGTCAGATTGTTATTTTGATAATGAGCGGCCGGTTCGTAAATAGAAATAAAATAACTTATCGAAACGTTGAAGGAACAGAACAGTTGAGTAAAAGACAGCGTATATATATATATATATATATGCAAGTGTATACCCTACAAGTACTGGAGTATATCGGATCGGTCACTTGTATGCCAATGCAGCTACGTACATCTACATGGACTAGAAGAACTACAAGATTCTGACCACCCCCATCCAAGAAGGGGTTTGACCAAAACCGGTTAGCATTCCAGAGTACTGCTGGTGTATATGCTCGTTTGTCAGCCAATAGAGGCATGCATATCTTCTCCATAGAAGCGTGCGCCTCCAATGGAGCTAAGACGGCCGAATATCTTCATCCAGGAAGGGGTGTAGTCAAACCCAGTGAGTGATCCACAGAGATAGTGTGAGCACTCCAGAGTACTGCTAGTGTATAGCCTCACATTGCTATGCATGTTGTCTGCCAATACAGGCATATACAAGTGAGCCTTCATTTCATGGAGCCAAGATGGCCGAATATCTTCATCCAGGAAGGGGTGTGGTCAAACCCAGTGATCCACAGAGATAGTGTGAGCACTCCAGAGTACTGCTGGTGTATAGCCTCACATTGCTATGCATGTTGTCTGCCAATACAGGCATATAGATGAGAGCTTACAATAAATGGAGCCAAGATGGCCGAATATCTTCATCCAGGAAGAGGTGTGGTCAAACCCAGTGATCCACAGAGATAGTGTGAGCACTCCAGAGTACTGCTGGTGTATAGCCTCACATTGCTATGCATGTTGTCTGCCAATACAGGCATATAGATGAGAGCTTACAATAAATGGAGGCAAGATGGCCGAATATCTTCATCCAGGAAGGGGTGTGGTCAAACCCAGTGATCCACAGAGATAGTGTGAGCACTCCAGAGTACTGCTGGTGTATAACCTCACATTGCTATGCATGTTGTCTGCCAATACAGGCATGTACAAGTGAGCCTTCATTTCATGGAGCCAAGATGGCCGAATATCTTCATCCAGGAAGGGGTGTGGTCAAACCCAGTGATCCACAAGGATAGTGTGAGCACTCCAGAGTACTGCTGGTGTATAGCCTCACATTGCTATGCATGTTGTCTGCCAATACAGGCATATAGATGAGAGCTTACAATAAATGGAGCCAAGATGGCCGAATATCTTCATCCAGGAAGAGGTGTGGTCAAACCCAGTGATCCACAGAGATAGTGTGAGCACTCCAGAGTACTGCTGGTGTATAGCCTCACATTGCTATGCATGTTGTCTGCCAATACAGGCATATAGATGAGAGCTTACAATAAATGGAGGCAAGATGGCCGAATATCTTCATCCAGGAAGGGGTGTGGTCAAACCCAGTGATCCACAGAGATAGTATGAGCACTCCAGAGTACTGCTGGTGTATAGCCTCACATTGCTATGCATGTTGTCTGCCAATACAGGCATGTACAAGTGAGCCTTCATTTCATGGAGCCAAGATGGCCGAATATCTTCATCCAGGAAGGGGTGTGGTCAAACCCAGTGATCCACAAGGATAGTGTGAGCACTCCAGAGTACTGCTAGTGTATAGCCTCACATTGCTATGCATGTTGTCTGCCAATACAGGCATATAGATGAGAGTTTACAATAAATGGAGGCAAGATGGCCGAATATCTTCATCCAGGAAGGGGTGTGGTCAAACCCAGTGATCTACAGAGATAGTGTGAGCACTCCAGAGTACTGCTGGTGTATAGCCTCACATTGCTATGCATGTTGTCTGCCAATACAGGCATATAGATGAGAGCTTACAATAAATGGAGGCAAGATGGCCGAATATCTTCATCCAGGAAGGGGTGTGGTCAAACCCAGTGATCCACAGAGATAGTGTGAGCACTCCAGAGTACTGCTGGTGTATAGCCTCACATTGCTATGCATGTTGTCTGCCAATACAGGCATGTACAAGTGAGCCTTCATTTCATGGAGCCAAGATGGCCGAGTATCTTCATCCAGGAAGGGGTGTGGTCAAACCCAGTGATCCACAGAGATAGTGTGAGCACTCCAGAGTACTGCTAGTGTATAGCCTCACATTGCTATGCATGTTGTCTGCCAATACAGGCATATAGATGAGAGCTTACAATAAATGGAGGCAAGATGGCCGAATATCTTCATCCAGGAAGGGGTGTGGTCAAACCCAGTGATCCACAGAGACAGAGTGAGCACTCCAGAGTACTGCTGGTGTATAGCCTCACAATGCTATGCATGTTGTCTGCCAATATAGGCATGTACAAGTGAGCCTTCATTTCATGGAGCCAAGATGGCCGAATATCTTCATCCAGGAAGGGGTGTGGTCAAACCCAGCGGTCCACAGAGACAGTGTGAGCACTCCAGAGTACTGCTGGTGTATCCTCACATTGCTATGCATGTTGACTATCCACTACAGCCATGCCCTCGCCTTTCATAGGAATGGCACATATGTGTGGGGAAGAGGTAATCGCTTACAATGAGGTCTTGTATTGCCTCGTTTATTACTATGTTGTTTTCATGTATTGTTGGAATGAACACATTTTAGTTGTTTTTTGTATTTCTTTGTTTATGAATTTATTAACATTTGTGATTTGTTATGCAAGTACAAAACCAGTGACAAAGAAAGCTGAATGAGATATTTTAAAGCAAAAAACGGAAGCAACTGTTTTTAAAGTAGAGTGGCAGTATTTGTCCCATTAAAAATACAATTAAATGGGTAGTGTGTGTTGAAGATAATATCCAACGGCTTGCTTATGATCTATTGCATATTTCTTCATTATGAGGGTAGTGATGATCTGGATGACAGTATGATTATTTTCACTGGTGGGGAGTTACCTTGATTTCTTACCTCAGGCCAAACCTGTGTGGAGGTATTGAGACACCTGAACTACTTATATGTTCCTATCTACGTATACCCAGCATGGTATAAATCATGATATAGAGATAAACCTCCTTCTCATGGTCGTGTGCAAATAAATGTCATAAGAAGGAGAAAAATATGAGCAACAGTACATTTAATTGATGCTATGCATATAGATCCACTAAACTTGTAGATGTGCTGTGCACTCTTACATAAGCATGTCATTATGGTGGAATATATACTAATAAAGTTGCAACTTTCAAAAGGATGTACTATCATTTAATTTTGAAAAAAAGCTTTGCTTACCACTTTTTGCAGTTCTTGCTAGCTGAGTGCATTACATGACTGGTACATGCATGTGGTGACACCTTTCTGAAATCATTAACAGTTCCTGATCCTGTTACGATTCTGAATGTGCGTTCAAGGTAATCTTGCAAGGATTCTGAATTGTATACGTGGAGTATGCTAAGCAGCAACACCATGCTGCGGTCTATTATGAACTGCAATGGATTAGTTATTGCACTAAAATACCAGTCCTGCACGACGAAAGGTCTCCATGAAGTAGCACAATGAAAGAACCGTATGGTCATTTGTGATTAGTTCTGCAACTGGGATAGGAGCTTTTCCATCGACAGGATGTTTTATCTCAATTGAATAATAGTACACTGTTGTTTTAACACCGTCTATTTTTGGTACTGACACAATGGTGCCAGTTGCATCACAAAACAGTGGGCTATACTTAGCCATTTCATGGTACAGTCGAACACTAGTGTCATTAAAGCATATCACAGAAAATGGGTGAGCTTGGATGCACTGTATGAATCCTTGAATAGGAGTAATCTTTTTGTTTAAGACTTGTGCCTTGTCTTGACGGTCTATTAGTTTTTTCCTAAGGATAGTGAGAGATGTAACTAGGTCGGTATGCTCTTGTTGCACCAATCTTGCTTCTGAAGATATCTTCTTCAAAACTGAAGTAGTAGCACCTACAGCATCTCTATTTCCAGCAGCAAACTGTTCATCAGTCAGTTTAAGTAATCTATTGAGATATTCTTTTGATGGAGCAATATGAGTATCTTGGAAACTTTTTTACAGGTCTTTTCTAATGCAATGACTAAAACGACGGGCATGTTTTTCACCAATTGTGTGGCATATACGTCCTGAACATTCAACATGTATGGTCACTTCATCACTAGCAACATCACAGGATTTTACTAAAGGCATTGCAGATACATTGCAGCCTGAAAATGTGCAGTAGGCTCTAGCCTTGAAAACAAATATTGAAGATTTACGAGAAATGGTTTTCTTTTTCCAGTGCCTCCTAAAGGCAAAGGAACAGAACTGATTGAGCTTTGACAGCCCGGCAGCACAAAGATGTACCCATGATGGGGATACTTTTTCTCCTGCAAAGTTCGCATCCCATACAACTCTGCTCAATGAAAAATCTCCTGATGGCGGCAACTCCAGATCTGTGATTGTAGGCTGTAATTGCAAAATTGACATTGCACCCTCCTCTATCAATGCTGGTAGCTATAAATAAAAACAATACCAGCCAGGGAACAAGATGCACAAAACATGTGTTTAATCTACCTCTTGATTGTGCATGCTTCCATCTCTTACAGAATGGGATTCAGTTATTCCTTTATTTACATATATAAGGTTCACAATATACATTTCAAGGGCAAGTATTCTTATCACTAACCATCTGTATACAATGGTGAATCAATGGACTGTGATACACATTTTGGACATCTGTAAGCATCAATCTTCGCCTCTTCAGGTGTAACACCCACACAACTGCCATGGTACCATTCAGCACAATAGTCACAGCCTATCATAAACCTAATGACAACAAGTAATAAAAACATTCTCTACACGAGAAGGTTGGTGGTATATAGGAATCAAAGGTGAGATGGTGTAAAAAGCAAGGGAACAAGGCTTCTGATTGAAAACGAAAAATGAAATAGACCTATATTAGCAGCATGTTGTCATATTTTAATGTGCATGCTAATATAGGTCTATTTCATTTTTCGTTTTCAATCAGAAGCCTTGTTCCCTTGCTTTTTACACCATCTCACCTTTGATTCCTATATACCACCAACCTTCTCGTGTAGAGAATGTTTTTATTACTTGTTTCCTAAATTTTTCTGGTGCATTTGGTATTGTATTTAGTTTTTGAAACGCATAGAATAAGGTAGCATAAACGTCAACTTGCGCGAGCATGACAGGTTTATATTAGGATCTGCAATTCTGTTGAGGTGTGTACCAAATATTACACTAGTCCCCAGACTATCTCCATTGAGGAGCAAAGGATTGATAAAGGTTAAAAGCGAAGCCATATAATACAAAGAATAAATGCACTCTAAGTAAACTGATCTCACGCTATAATCAGATAAACCATGCACCACAATACATGACCAAACTGACGTAAGCAACTTTGGCGTTATACACACATTTCAAACAGCGCATATTACTGTAAAACGGAGAGACGCAGTATCTCTACCGCTGTAACAAAACTATTCCTTCCATTTTAGCGATATACCATATGCATGCTTATAATTTATCGATCCAACATTTATCGATGCCGTATAAACGTACCTTTGGGTGGTCGTTTTGTTCTTCCTTTCGGTACCGCGCTTGACATACGCACGTTTGGCAGATCTGCATGGCAGCATCTGGATCTTTCCACTTTTAGATGCTCGAGTGGAATCAGAATTGTCCTCATGAGATTATATGGTAAAACCATCGAATTTGATAACGCTGGTTATATTATACTGGTGCGTCATGAACATTGTGATAGCTGATGTAATGTGCTATTTGTAGATCAACACCAAATAAGGTACTACTAGCTTCAGCCAATTGCCCGATCGGTTAGGCGTCTAACAGATACCTGAAGATAACATGCGGACACATCCTGAAGCGATTGGTACACATGGCGTGCTTTACAAACGTTCCTGTCGTGAGTTATGCTATCCCGAAGGAAGAAGAAGAAGAAGACGACGACGGAGGAGAAATTTTAGGTGGGACTGGGTACGGACGATGGGGACGAGTATTTTTGTTCTCTAAAAGTACACCGTCTTATGACACAGATATAACGCAGAACTGTTCTCCTTTTTGATATTGCTCGATTGCCACTAAAAGCGAAGTGACCCGACTCTTGGCTGTCCCGCTAGACGCGAGTGACGTTTTTTTAATGACATTCATGATACTGCAGGATTCCTATATGGAACCTACTCGCGTAGGTTCCGATAAATGATGCATGATATAGGAACCAAAAAATAATACGACAACCCTACCTTTCTGAATCATATGGTTGATGGCATAGACAATATAGTGGCTTCAAAAAATAGCATGATTAAAAAAAAATCGGCGCAAAGCCTTATATACCTCATCATCGCACTCTGAGTTGTCATTATTCACCATTTCAGTGGTGGTGCATGTGGCCTATGCATGATTACAATAAGGTACCATGTCTATTGCAGGAAACTATACCTCTGCATGTGTTTTGTGATCTATTGCGTCCTCCTGTGCAATGGCTTGCATTCGATTCCTGTTACTCAACCAATACTTATACACTGCATAGGTATACTTTGAAGAGGGGTACTTGAAGCCGGATAGTGCTTGGGCAACCAAAAACCAGTATCCATCTGGGGCAGATCGTGACGCATTTGGCAGCGGAATGCCTTTCTGCATCAAAACAGCAACGAGCCGTTCGTGATCAATACAATGCTTGCGCTTTGGCTTCATTCCAGGGACACCACACACGAAATAGATTACATCATTCAATTGAAACTCGTCATTCCAAAAACAAGCAAATACCATAACTGGGCTCCACAGCGAAGCAACCAACAAGAGAACAAAGAAGAAAGAAGTAACTGTACCACTTGCAATGGAGGAAGGTGTGCTGCACGGATCGGTATTAGCAGAGCAGGTTGCGGGAAACACCACAGGAGAGCTAATCACTCCCACCAGCTACCCGCAATAAAAATCAAAACATCTATATTAGTGATTATCACCCACAATCCATAAGCTTAAAGCACACATGTACTCATTAAAAAAAAAAAGAAAGTCACAAGAAACTATTCACTGTAATCAACAAATAAGTCTGACTGACATCTTGCAGTCCATGTAAAAATATGACATGAGAAAAGAAAAGTCAATCTGAGGCAGTAGAACACAGATATTAATTTACTCAGTCATGTGGAAGATAAGATAATTGACCATCTTGGATCCATTAAATGAAGGCTCCTATGTACATGCCTGTATTGGCAGACAACATGCATAGCAATGTGAGGCTATACACCAGCAGTACTCTGGAGTGCTCACTCTGTCTCTGTGGATCACTGGGTTTGACCACACCCCTTCCTGGATGAAGGTATTTGGCCATCTTGGCTCCATGAAATGAAGGCTCACTTGTACATGCCTGTATTGGCAGACAACATGCATAGCAATGTGAGGCTATAGACCAGCAGTACTCTGGAGTGCTCACTCTGTCTCTGTGGATCACTGAGTTTGACCACACCCCTTCCTGGATGAAGATATTCGGCCATCTTGGCTCCATGAAATGAAGGCTCACTTGTACATGCCTGTATTGGCAGACAACATGCATAGCAATGTGAGGCTATACACCAGCAGTACTCTGGAGTGCTCACACTGTCTTAGTGGATCACAGGGTTTGACCACACCCCTTCCTGGATGACGATATTCGGCCATCTTGGCTCCATGAAATGAAGGCTCACTTGTACATGCCTGTATTGGCAGACAACATGCATAGCAATGTGAGGCTATACACCAGCAGTACTCTGGAGTACTCACACTATCTCTGTGGATCACTGGGTTTGACCACACCCCTTCCTGGATGAAGATATTCGGCCATCTTGGCTCCATGAAATGAAGGCTCACTTGTACATGCCTGTATTGGCAGACAACATGCATAGCAATGTGAGGCTATACACCAGCAGTACTCTGGAGTGCTCACTCTGTCTCTGTGGATCACTGGGTTTGACCACACCCCTTCCTGGATTAAGATATTCGGCCATCTTGGCTCCATGAAATGAAGGCTCACTTGTACATGCCTATATTGGCAGACAACATGCATAGCAATGTGAGGCTACACACCAGCAGTACTCTGGAGTGCTCACACTGTCTTAGTGGATCGCTGGGTTTGACCACACCCCTTCCTGGATGAAGATATTCAGCCATCTTGGCTCCATGAAATGAAGGCTCACTTGTACATGCCTGTATTGACAGACAACATGCATAGCAATGTGAGGCTATACACCAGCAGTACTCTGGAGTGCTCACTCTGTCTCTGTGGATCACTGGGTTTGACCACACCCCTTCCTGGATTAAGATATTCGGCCATCTTGGCTCCATGAAATGAAGGCTCACTTGTACATGCCTGTATTGGCAGACAACATGCATAGCAATGTGAGGCTATACACCAGCAGTACTCTGGAGTGCTCACACTGTCTTAGTGGATCACTGGGTTTGACCACACCCCTTCCTGGATTAAGATATTCGGCCATCTTGGCTCCATGAAATGAAGGCTCACTTGTACATGCCTATATTGGCAGACTACATGCATAGCAATGTGAGGCTATACACCAGCAGTACTCTGGAGTGCTCACACTGTCTTAGTGGATCACTGGGTTTGACCACACCCCTTCCTGGATGAAGATATTCGGCCATCTTGGCTCCATGAAATGAAGGCTCACTTGTACATGCCTGTATTGGCAGACAACATGCATAGCAATGTGAGGCTATACACCAGCAGTACTCTGGAGTGCTCACACTGTCTTAGTGGATCACAGGGTTTGACCACACCCCTTCCTGGATGACGATATTCGGCCATCTTGGCTCCATGAAATGAAGGCTCACTTGTACATGCCTGTATTGGCAGACAACATGCATAGCAATGTGAGGCTACACACCAGCAGTACTCTGGAGTGCTCACACTGTCTTAGTGGATCGCTGGGTTTGACCACACCCCTTCCTGGATGAAGATATTCAGCCATCTTGGCTCCATGAAATGAAGGCTCACTTGTACATGCCTGTATTGACAGACAACATGCATAGCAATGTGAGGCTATACACCAGCAGTACTCTGGAGTGCTCACTCTGTCTCTGTGGATCACTGGGTTTGACCACACCCCTTCCTGGATTAAGATATTCGGCCATCTTGGCTCCATGAAATGAAGGCTCACTTGTACATGCCTATATTGGCAGACAGCATGCATAGCAATGTGAGGCTATACACCAGCAGTACTCTGGAGTGCTCACACTGTCTTAGTGGATCACTGGGTTTGACCACACCCCTTCCTGGATGAAGATATTCGGCCATCTTGGCTCCATGAAATGAAGGCTCACTTGTACATGCCTGTATTGACAGACAAAATGCATAGCAATGTGAGGCTATACACCAGCAGTACTCTGGAGTACTCACACTATCTCTGTGGATCACTGGGTTTGACCACACCCCTTCCTGGATGAAGATATTCGGCCATCTTGGCTCCATGAAATGAAGGCTCACTTGTACATGCCTGTATTGGCAGACAACATGCATAGCAATGTGAGGCTATACACCAGCAGTACTCTGGAGTGCTCACACTGTCTTAGTGGATCACTGGGTTTGACCACACCCCTTCCTGGATGAAGATATTCAGCCATCTTGGCTCCATGAAATGAAGGCTCACTTGTACATGCCTGTATTGACAGACAACATGCATAGCAATGTGAGGCTATACACCAGCAGTACTCTGGAGTGCTCACTCTGTCTCTGTGGATCACTGGGTTTGACCACACCCCTTCCTGGATTAAGATATTCGGCCATCTTGGCTCCATGAAATGAAGGCTCACTTGTACATGCCTATATTGGCAGACAGCATGCATAGCAATGTGAGGCTATACACCAGCAGTACTCTGGAGTGCTCACACTGTCTTAGTGGATCACTGGGTTTGACCACACCCCTTCCTGGATGAAGATATTCGGCCATCTTGGCTCCATGAAATGAAGGCTCACTTGTACATGCCTGTATTGACAGACAAAATGCATAGCAATGTGAGGCTATACACCAGCAGTACTCTGGAGTACTCACACTATCTCTGTGGATCACTGGGTTTGACCACACCCCTTCCTGGATGAAGATATTCGGCCATCTTGGCTCCATGAAATGAAGGCTCACTTGTACATGCCTGTATTGGCAGACAACATGCATAGCAATGTGAGGCTATACACCAGCAGTACTCTGGAGTGCTCACACTGTCTTAGTGGATCACTGGGTATGACCACACCCCTTCCTGGATTAAGATATTCGGCCATCTTGGCTCCATGAAATGAAGGCTCACTTGTACATGCCTATATTGGCAGACAACATGCATAGCAATGTGAGGCTATACACCAGCAGTACTCTGGAGTGCTCACACTGTCTTAGTGGATCACTGGGTTTGACCACACCCCTTCCTGGATGAAGATATTCGGCCATCTTGGCTCCATGAAATGAAGGCTCACTTGTACATGCCTGTATTGACAGACAACATGCATAGCAATGTGAGGCTATACACCAGCAGTACTCTGGAGTACTCACACTATCTCTGTGGATCACTGGGTTTGACCACACCCCTTCCTGGATGAAGATATTCGGCCATCTTGGCTCCATGAAATGAAGGCTCACTTGTACATGCCTGTATTGGCAGACAACATGCATAGCAATGTGAGGCTATACACCAGCAGTACTCTGGAGTGCTCACACTGTCTTAGTGGATCACTGGGTTTGACCACACCCCTTCCTGGATGAAGATATTCGGCCATCTTGGATCCATGAAATGAAGACTCACTTGTACATGCCTGTATTGGCAGACAACATGCATAGCAATGTGAGGCTATACACCAGCAGTACTCTGGAGTACTCACACTATCTCTGTGGATCACTGGGTTTGACCACACCCCTTCCTGGATGAAGATATTCGGCCATCTTGGCTCCATGAAATGAAGGCTCACTTGTACATGCCTGTATTGGCAGACAACATGCATAGCAATGTGAGGCTATACACCAGCAGTACTCTGGAGTGCTCACACTGTCTTAGTGGATCACTGGGTTTGACCACACCCCTTCCTGGATTAAGATATTCGGCCATCTTGGCTCCATGAAATGAAGGCTCACTTGTACATGCCTATATTGGCAGACAACATGCATAGCAATGTGAGGCTACACACCAGCAGTACTCTGGAGTGCTCACACTGTCTTAGTGGATCGCTGGGTTTGACCACACCCCTTCCTGGATGAAGATATTCAGCCATCTTGGCTCCATGAAATGAAGGCTCACTTGTACATGCCTGTATTGGCAGACAACATGCATAGCAATGTGAGGCTACACACCAGCAGTACTCTGGAGTGCTCACACTGTCTTAGTGGATCACTGTGTTTGACCACACCCCTTCCTGGATGAAGATATTCGGCCATCTTGGTTCCATGTATTGTAAGCTCTCATCTGTATGCCTGTATTGGCAGACAACATGCATAGAAATGTGAGGCTATATACCAGCAGTACTCTGGAGCGCTCACTCTGTCTCTGTGGATCACTGAGTTTGACCACACCCCTTCCTGGATGAAGATATTCGCCATCTATGTTCCATTTATTGTAAGCTCTCATCTATATGCCTGTATTGGCAGACAACATGCATAGCAATGTGAGGCTATAACTCTGGAGTGCTTACACTATCTCTGCGAGTCACTGGTATTGGCGCGCCACATCGGTGCCGCTTCGATTTCTCGTTATAGCTTGTTCTTTGAAAGGACGTATTCAGCTGCTGCGCAAACGTAACCTTCTTTGCACTCAAATCGCTGGCAGTAAGTACCGAAGCCATGTTAGAATCTCCCTTGTTCGCTACATATAGCTATATAGCTTAGACCGCGCGCGCCGATGTTCAGTATGCAAGTGTTAAACCGCAAGGAATGTGGGGCTGAGGAATGTGGGGCTAGCTTCCATTCGGTAATAAATTAACAGGGTATTCAGCCGGAACCGCGGGCCGGAGTTTGCGACAAACGCCATAACATCAAGTACCGGTACATCAGAAAGAAGCTTTTCGGAGATGAGACGACTGTTAACATATTCGATATCCAAAGATCATTCAATAGCTGTTTCATCTTCCATCATATGAGCCCCCTCTTCCCTCATTTTTTTGCACAGAAGGGCCTGGGAACGAGATTAGTAAATAAGTGTATCATGGCTGAGCTATCTTTTTAAACGCTGCAGGAAGACGACCAGTAAGTCCAGTCAGTATCTTAATGTAGTATAGATACAAACACGCGAGCGAATCGATCCTAAAATTATTTTAGCGTGGCGCCGGTTGCTACCATGGCTCCGATCGTCCATGCAGTTAGAGTGTTTAAATTCTGATCTTAGTCACAGCGGTGAATCTAGAAATAAGTCTATGGAGGGAGAGAGGCATAGTTTTGTTGTGCGCGGCGGGGGAGAGAGGGGTATGGTACACCCTTTTGGACAGGCAAGGAAGTATGGAGAGCCTCTATCCGATTACGTTTGGACTCCCCGATGTAACAGGAACAGGTAACAGGTAACAGATTTCACTTTGTTGCCCCGTCTCGCTGAGGTTGAGCACGATGCCCAACTGATGGGATTAAGTGCGGAAGGCCCTTTTTGTAATTGTGCCCATGAAACAACTTTGATGTTACATAGCCTCACACAGTTGCGAGGTTACCGCCTGGTTTCATCATATGTAGCAGCCACTCATGATCAGAGCTGAGGATATACGTGTAATACGTCGCGGGTAAAGATTACTGATAGATGGCCTGCCAGCTGGCGAGCGTGATAAGTTAGTACACATGCATTCGTCTGTGTTTTTTTCTTAGGGCTTCAATGGAAGCAACATGAGTACATGCATGTACTGAGAATAGAGAATTAACTTTCGTATTGCTTCCATTGCAGCCCTGCGTGCGGTTCACCGCACACAGTTCCAAAAAACCGCAGACGGATGTGTACTAATTTATCTCGCTCTCAGGCTGGCAGGCCATGTATCAGTAATCTTTCCAACATATTATATGCTCAGCCCTGAGTGGCTTCTGCAAACGATGAAACCAGGCGGTATCCTCCCAACTGTGTGAGACTATATAACATCATAGTTGTTGCATGGGCACATAAAGGGCCTTCCGCACTTCAAGGGTTAAATCTAATTTCCATCTGCTGAATCTCATTAAACGTACCAATTAACAGTCGATTCGCGGGAAATGCACGACATCTCAAACCTGGTCATATATACTATGCTAGAATGGCATTTATTGATATAGGCCCCATAATGTTTGGGGGTGATAAAATTATTTAAATGCCGAAATGAACTTACACGATCTGTGCAGTGCACTAAGTGGAAGCATATGTGCATTGTGTGGGTGCCGGAGGATTGTAGATGGATCATACAGTATGCAACGTGTATTTTTACCCGAACTGTTTCAGCTGTCATGCACCCATGCTTGAATGTTCTTGAAAGATTTGTGAATACTTTAGGGTGGAAGTGTAAAACACGCCGTTCAGTGAGAGATGGAAGTATCTTTGCCAGATCTCAGCTTACATTGCAGCAATGGCTCATGTTACTGAATTTTTAGTGAGACAAAATACTTCTGAGTGTAGTTCCTGGAGCAGTATGAGAATAATGGGTAGTGTGGTGGCAGAATCACGTGTGTCCACCATCTGCATGAAGTTGAGAGATGGTGTTTTAGAGGTGTCCACCTTCCCGAAGACCCACGTTCGTAGTCAGCCCTTCCCTTCCTTTGTGAGGCTTAATAAAACAAGACAATACATGTGCATTTGTGCTGTGTGAGTGTTTGTAAACTGGTACCTTTGGCTTATATTTATAAAGGGATTTGTCAACCTGGGCTACAATCCCTGGGCTGCCAAGCACTGCAGGCAAGTCATTAATGAACCTGGTTGAACACACTTCCCTTAGCCACTGATAGACGTCTACTGCCGTGCTGTGATCCACCTTAACACACATACATCCACTAAGATGAGTGAGCGGCGTATAGCTAGGGATATCCCTCATCTGCAGCACGAGACAGTTAACCATACTGTCGAGTTAGTGAACAAGACTACAGGGGGTACACACATACACACACACACACACACATACACAGAATACTGAGAACTATTGGAACAGGGTGAAGAAAATAATTGTGGCCTGGGCACTACTCCCAATCCACTGTTGCCTGAGCACTACTCCCAATCCACTGTGGCCTGGGCACTACTCCCAATCCACTGTGGCCTGGGCACTACTCCCAATCCACTTTGGCAACTCCCAACCAAATGATCTGATGCGCTCGTATTAGGGCCTTGCTTAACCTTGTGCGGTTAGGCCGTGTTTGCTACACAAAGAACAGTTGTAGCCTTTATGTGCTCTTATTAGGGTTGTTAGGTGATTATGATCAGTTATTGCTTAGCAATAATTGTACAATATTATTCATTGCATTCCACTGGTCAACATTTCCACGGTAAACCCTATGTATGGATCGTAGCGGAGATCCACCCACAGCTGTTGCATATATTTTAGGGTCTGGGCATGAGAATAGTGGAGGGAGAGGTATGGGGCAACAAGTGAGAAGGCTTTCTAAGTCTTAGGGATATAAGTTTGCAATATGTTGTGTGACATATTCTGTTGTGAAAAGCCACTTGTATAATCATATACATCACTACATTATAATGTTTGAGATATCCGCATATCCAGCGAATCGCGATCGTGTGAACTGTGTTAATTGGTTAATTAATTAATTAGTTAATTAATTAACTGTGTTAATTGGTTGTTGATAGAGATTCAGCTCATTCTTCATTCATTGGGGCCGTTTATACGCATTGATCCGGAGGGGCCATGCATATAAACCCATCAGTTCAGCGTGCTCAACATTACCCAAATTGACAAATGGGGGTCATAACATCAGGACACTGCTGAAAGTATTGTAAATTCGTGTCTTTGTTATTAATGGCTGAATGTTATCCATACATATATAGCTCACCCAAGGAAGATGAGCACAGCTGCAAAAAAGCACGAGTGCTCCACATGTGGGAAGGCATTTGGTCATAAGGGAGATCTGACAAGGCACATAGTTGTCCATACAAATGAAAAGAATTATCAGTGTTCTGAATGTGGGAAGGCATTTAGTCTAAAAGGAAATCTGAAAGCACACATGGTTGTCCATACACAAGAAAAGAACTGCCGGTGTTCTGAATGTGGGAAGGCATTTGTTTGTAACGGATATCTGAAGAAGCACATGGTTGTCCACACAGGAGCTGCAAATTTCAAGTGTACTATTTGCAACAAGCAGTTCTCCTACAGCTCAAGTCTCACATACCATATGATGGTCCACAGCAATGATCGACCTTATAAGTGTTTCTGCAGGAAATCTTTCAGGTCCATTTCTGCTCTGAAAAGGCATGGTAGAAAACACCTTGGTGAGAAGTTAAGATGTCTCTCTGCAGGATGTGACAAGAAATATGTGACCAAGAGAGGTTTGAAATATCATCTCCAGCACTGCTCCAACTCCCAAGATCCAAATACAATGACCAATGCATGATGCATACAACAAACAAGCATACACACATAATATGAAATGGAATGTATTGTGTACAGTAGTAGATTATTAGTGTAAAATTGCCATAACTACTTGTAATTCTGTGCTGTCTGTGTTGGTTTTGGGCTTTATGGTTGCCTTAAATCTGTAACCACGGCTACCCCTGCCACACACGTTAGACTGATCACCATGCCACACATCTCATTGTAAGTGCTCCACCAACGTGGGTGTGTTTGTTACTTTTGTGTTGGTGCCAAGGAGGATGATGTGATATCTTTACGTCATGTAGCCTTAGCCGGTTTCACATCCACTTTGATATCATGCATGAATGGAACACACAATACCATGCCAGAACTCAGATGAGGGGAGGGGAGGGCTCTTATAGAGATATAATGCATGTACATGTGTGTATTGGGGGTGGGAGGCGACATATACATGTTGCTAGCACAGGATTATCCATTGTCATGTGGTTCTATTCTTTATCCTGCTAACGAAGTCACCAATACAAAGTAGTGGTTCTCTTGTGACTTGTCACATGAGAGCTGAGAAGTGAAAATTGCACTGATTAAGTGCATTAATCTCCACCTTGATTTGTATCCTACCTCCACCTTCTTAGTCACCAATTTCATCTTCACCATTTTGGTCCTCACCAGACCAGGTACTCACAACACTTCCACCATCTTGGTCCTCACCAGACCCAGGTGCTCACAACACCATCACCATAATGGTCTTCACCAGACCAGGTGCTGACAACACCTCCACCATCTTGGTCTTCACCAGACCAGGTGCTCACAACACCTCCACCATTTTGGTCCTCACCAGACCCAGGTGCTCACAACACCTCCAACATATTGGTCTTCACCAGACCCAGGTGCTCACAAAACCTCTACCATCTTGGTCCTCACCAGGACCAGGTGCTCACAACACCACCATCTTGTTCCTCACCAGACCCCAGATGCTCACATCACCTCCACCATCTTGGTCCTCACCAGACCAGGTGCGCATAACGCCTCCACCATCTTGGTCCTCACCAGACCAGGTGCTCACAACACCTCTACCATCTTGGTCCTCACCAGACCAGGTGCTCACAACACCTCTACCATCTTGGTCCTCACCAGACCAGGTGCTCATAACACTGGTCCTCACCAGACCAGGTGTTCACAACACCTCCATCATCTTGGTCCTCACCAGACCAGGTGTTCATATCACTGCCACCATCTTGGTTTTCACCAGACCAGGTGCCCACAACCCCTCCACCATCTTGGTCTTCACCAGACGAGGCGCTCACAATTAACACCTCCACCTTCTTGGTCCTCACCAGACCAGGCGCTCACAGCACCTCCACCATCTTGGCCCTCACCAGACCAGGTGTTCATATCACTACCACCATCTTGGTCCTCACCAGGTGCATCTTAGTCCGTCTGCAATGATGAGGCAGTTCCAATCATTACCTCACCATTCTCACATCACCATATTACCACAAGCCTCACATCATCACACCCTCACCACTACAAAATTTCACTACTCTCAAATCCTCACCGTTCTTGAGCTCAAATTGCTCACATATCACCACACCCTCACATCACCACCCTCCAGCTAGAGGGCTTTCAGCTGCACCAGTTGGCTTGCCTCCTCCATCTCTATCCCAAGTCCCCAGTGCTGAGGCAGGCTCCTCCCTGATGATGGAGGACTCACAGCCCCACCATCTCCAGAACGTGACCATCTACGCTGCAGACAGGGTGTGCCCAGTGTTGTGAAGCAGGAGGAGGAGGGGGAGGGGAGGGGGGGTTGGTGGTTGTCGGTGGTGTCCGGACTGCCCCCCTCAGATCCGATGATGAATAAAATTATGTATCAATACTATTAACGAAAGCAATTAACAACACCCCACGTGATATAGCGTATCACATCCAGTGCACAAGTGCGGGTCCCCCATAAGCTTCCGCGCTACGCGCGGGAGGCCCTCCCGCCTGTTGATTATTCATGTCTGACCCCCCCTTCCAAAATGCCTGTGTCCGCCTCTGGACTATTAACCTATTTGATATCCAAAGAAGATTAAATAACTGGGGTCGAGGCAGCGAAAAGGGGACCTAGCGCATTTTATAAAAATTTCCAAGAAGGAGCATCAAAGTCCACGCGTGCAATAAATTTGTACGCGTAATTAGAAATTCGGGACCCTGTAACTCCATGATGGACACTCACAGGCTAATTTCCTGTGCGTAAGAAAGAAGTTGTAGAGGACATATATAGGTGTCTCTTTGAATATGAAATAATTCAGTTGAAAACTTGAAATGAATGCGCTAGGTCCCTTTTCGCTGCCTCGACCCCACCACTGTTCCATCATCCATCATATTGCACAGAAGAGCCTGGGAACGAGATTAGTCTCACGGCTGAGTTAATGATATTATATGTTTTCCGCTGCTGGAAGAAGACCAGTAAGTCCAGTCAATATCCTAAAATTATTTTAACCATGGCGCCGCGGTTGCTACCTCAGCTCCGATCGTCCATGCAGTTAGAGTTTGGTCTTAGTCACAGTGTTGAATCTAGGAATAAGTCTATGGACGGAGAGAGGTATAATTTTGTTGTGGAGCGGCGGGGAGAGAGGGGTATGGTACACCCTTTTGAACAGGCAAGGAAGTATGGAGAGCCTCTATCCGATTACGATTGAACTCCCCGCGATGTAACGGGAACAGAACTGGTATAGGTTTCACTTTGTTACCCCGGCTCGCTAGCTGACAACGCCCAACCGAGAGGGTTAAATCTAATTTCCATCACTGAATCTCATTAAACGTACCAATTAACAGTCGATTCGCGGACATCTCGATTCTCAAACCTGGTCATATAAGAGTATATATACTATGCATTTATCGACTTAGGTCCCATAATGTTTGGGGTTCGGCTGATGTGATCCAATTATTTAAATGCCGAAATTAACTTGCAAGATCTGTGTAGTTCACTAACCTACTTCCTTCAGTTGATGAAACCCTTGCACAACTCGCAGGTGCTAAGGTGTTCAGTAAATTGGACGCCAACTCTGGCTTTTGGCAGATCCCACTTGCTAGTGTATTGCGCTTGCTGACAACTTTCAGTGGAAGCATATGTGTGCACTTTTGGTCAAGACATAGAAACTCTGTACTAGATACTTAAGAGTGTAGTTCCTGGAGCAGTATGGGCGTGAATAATAGGTAGTAGCGTGGCAGAATCACGTGTGTCCACCATCCTACTCCCAACCAAATGATCTGATGTGCTCTTATTAGGGTCCAGCTTAACCTTGTGGTAGGCTTACTCCGAGTTCGCTAACACAAAGAACAGTTGTAGCCTTGATGTGCTCTTATTAGGGTTTTTAGGTGATGATGATGCGCTATTGCTCAGCAATAATTGTACAATATTATTCATTGCATTCCACACTGGTCAATATTTCCACGGTAATTAAACCCTATGTATGGAACGTAACAGTGATCACCCGCAGCTGTTGCGTATATTTTAGGGTCTGGGCACGAGACTAGTGGAGGGATGGGTTTGGGGCACAGGTGAGAAGTCTTAGGGAAATATATTGTGTGACATGTTCTGTTGTGGAAAGCCACTTGTATAATCATAAACATCACTACATTGTAATGTGACCAGGTGTCAGGGAAGCCAGCCAGTCCTCAGTGCAACTATAGAGTGTCGGTAACCTGTCACAAGGCTGACCCTGGACCATTCATGAAGTTGAACTAATGTGTGTAGGTATACGAACTTGAGGTTGATTAAGCATGTATTGTTGACGGTATATGTGTGTATATATAGATGATGAGCGTTTCTTGCCTATATTAGCGTATACTGCGGTAGTGTGGTATACTGACTATAGTTCTGGTGGTCTGCAGCGTCGGCACGCTAGCACGTTATAACGGTCCTCTACACCAGGTTTGATATATTGACATGTTTCGCAAATCCCTCTGTGTGAATTGTGTTAATTGGTTGTTGATAGGTTTAATGAGATTTGGCTCATTCTTTATTCATTGGGGCCGTCTGAAGGCATTGATCTGGAGGGGCATGCGTATAAATTAGATTTAACCCCATCAGTTCTGTGTGCTCAACATTGATACCGCCCCTCCAAATTGAGTTTTTCAAATGAGGTTCATGACATCAGGACATTGTTGAAAATCATTGTAAATTCGTGTCTTTTTGAAATTTGTTATTAATGGCTGAATGTTATCCATACATATATAGCTCACCCAAGGAAGATGAGCACAGCTGAAAAAAAGCACGGGTGTTCTGAATGTGGGAAGGCATTTGGTCATAAGGGACATCTGAATAGGCACATGGTTGTCCATACACAAGTAAAGGGCTATCAGTGTTCTGAATGTTGGAAGGCATTTGGGCGAAAGGACAGTCTGACGAGTCATATGGTTGTCCATACACAAGGTGAGAACTATCAGTGTGCTGAATGTGGGAAGGCATATAGTCAGAAAGGAAATCTGAAGAAACACATGGTTGTCCATACAAAAGAAAAGAACTATCAGTGTTCTGAATGTGGGAAGGCATTTGGTCGTAAGGGAGATCTGAAGAGGCACATGGTTGTCCATACAAAAGTGAAGAACTATCAGTGTTCTGAATGTGGGAAGGCATTTGGTCGTAAGTATCATCTGAAGGTACACATGGTTGTCCACACAGGAGCCAGAATATTCAAGTGTACTATTTGCAACAAGCAGTATTCCTACAGATCAAGTCTCACATACCATATGATGGTACACAGCAATGATCAACCTTACAAGTGTTTCTGCAGGCAATCTTTCAGGTCCATTTCTGCTCTTAAAAGCCATGGTAGAAAACACCTTGGTGAGAAGTTAAGATGTCCCTCTGATGGGTGTGACAAGAAATATATGACCAAGAGTGGTTTGAAACATCATCTCCAGCACTGCTCCTACTCCCAAGATCCAAATACAATGATCAATGCTTGATACATACAGCAAACATCCATGCACACATTACACACATAATATGAAATGGAATGTATTGTGTGCAGTAGTACATTATTACGTGTCAGTGTAAAATTGCCATGAATACTTGTAATTCTTTGCAGTCTGTGTTGTACAGTAGCGGCTCGCTCCAGCGGTAATTATCACATTCACTCCAGCGGAAAAATAATAATTTCACCTGGTAACCGCCCCTTTTCTAATACTACATGTATGAGAGAAGGGCGGATTACGAAGCGCTATATACACGGCAAAGCCGCGTATAAACAGTGAATTCCATTTAGAGAGGAGCATAGTCAACCACAGGCGGGTTTGCTAAGTACACCAACAATTTCTTCTGTACCAGGTGAAATTATTATTTTCCCGCTGGAGCGAGCCGCTACTGTATTTTGGCTTTATGGTTGCTGTAACCACGGCTACCCCTGCCACACCTGTTAAACTGATCACCATGCCAATGATGCCACACATCTCATTGTAAGTGCTCCACCAACGTCGGTGTGTTTGTTACTTTTGTGTTGGTGCCAAGGAGGATGATGTGATATCTTTACTAAATGTAGCCTTAATTTCATATCCCCTTTGATATCGTGCATGAAGGGAACATTATTTTTCAATGCCATGCCAGAATTCAGAAGAGGGTCACGAGGGCTCTAATAGAGCTATTAGGCATGTACATGTGTGTATTGGGGGGTGGTGGGACTCGCGTAATAGAGCTATTAGGCATGTACGTGTGTGTATTGGGGGGTGGTGGGACTCGCGTGTTAGCACAGGACTCCTTCATTTAGATCCATTTTCATGTGGTTCCATCTTGGTCCTCCACCAGATCCAGGTGTTCACAACACCTCCACCATTTTGGTCCTCACCAGACCCAGGTGCTCACAACACCTGCACCATCTTGGTCCTCACCAGACCCAGATGTTCACATCACCTCCACCATCTTGGTCCTCACCAGACCCAAGTGCTCACAACACCTGCACCATCTTGGTCCTCACCAGACCCAGGTGCTCACAACACCTCCATTATCTTGGTCCTCACCAGACCAGGTGCTCACAACACCTCCACCATCTTGGTCCTCACCAGACCAGGTGCTCACAACACCTCCACTATCTTGGTCCGTCTGCGATAATGAGGCAGTTCCAATCATTACCTCACCATTCTCACATCACTGCCCCATATCACCACCCTCACCATCCTTGTGCTCAAATCGCTCACATATTACTACACTCTCACCTCACCACCCATCAGCTCCAGGGCTTTCAGATGTACCAGTTGGCTTGCCTCCTCCATCTCTATCCCAAGTCCCCAGTGTTGAGGCAGGCTCCTCTCTGATGATGGAGGACTCACAGCCCCACCATCTCCAGAACGTGACCATCTACGCTGCAGACACTGTCAGCCAGGGTGTGCCCAGTGTTGTGAAGCAGGAGGAAGAGACCTTTGATGGTGTGGAGGGAGGAGCATCCGGTGTGAGCGGGGTCAGTGAGTGGCCCCAGGAATGCGAGGGTGCTGTGTTCAAGGAGGAAGAACTCCTTGACGACCTGTTTGGATCCTATTTAACCTTGAGAGCATTGTCCCCTCCTCCACTCAGCGCTCAGTAAACATGGCTGCAGACATGTCCTTCACAGACAGCAGTGTGGGCAGTGTGCTGGCCTCAAACTCTGTCACGCCCACGTCCCTGGGGAGGAGTGGTGGTGGTAGTGCGATGTCTGCCCTGTGCAGGGGTAAGAGGAAGGCAAGCGATGGAGAGCAGGAGCAAGAGGCCATGCTCTGATGGTGAGGAGGCTGGTGGGTCAATGGTTCTAAACAGAGCACACCTGCAGAAGGACAAGTGGTGAATACACTACCACTGTTGGTGTTGTGTCCAAAAAGGCCAACCTCACGCTACCAATGATGTGGTACCAAGGACAGTCCACAGGCCACTGCCTGTTAGATGGTCTGGGAGAGGGGGGGGGGGGGGGGGGGGGGTTGAGGGTCGTTGCTCCCCCCCCCCCCCCCCCCCCCTCCCCGCCTAGGGATATCATTATTATCCATCCATTATTATCCATTTGCATTATGAATCATTATTATACCCAATTATACCCACGTGTCTTATTGTCAGCTAACTAGTTTTTGGTTCACGATGAAAAGGTCAATTTTCCCTACTGTACTACTAAAGAAGCGAGAGGTAGGTTCAGCTGCTGTCAGTGCTTGCACAGTTGGTGCAGTGTGGTTTGTCAATGTGTTGGATATAATATGGATGTTCTACGTTGCAGGCCTAGTTCCTCTGATGAATAACATAATCATGGTATTGTAGAGCTCTACATGTTTAATGGGGATTATTTCAATAATAACTTAATGGGGTGCAAGTGATTTCCTCCATGTTCTATCACTGTACTTTGTACTTTTGCATTAATTAGGTGTGTCGCAAAAGAATTCGTGCACTTTGCGCACGTCCCTTACCCTCATCAATTATTCTGGTCAGACCCCCACCTCTCACCATATTCCTGCACCCGCCCCTGAACTGATGAGAGAGAGAGGAGTCTCATGATTTGGGGGAAGACCCTGATATGGACTCTAAGGTGTAGGGACATTGTGTGACCTTCCCAAGCCAATGTTACATTCAAGGGGGTTCCCCCTACTAGCGTGATGGATGGGGAGGAGGATATGTCACACCTAAGGAGATAAGGCATGCTCCCACGATGGCTGCCTGGTGTGAAGGGGAACATCCTCCTCAGATCCAAAGGATAATGGAGCCTTCTGGTGGAGAAGGGAAGGCCAGTACTACTGCTGCTGTTGTTACTACCAGGTCAGCTGCTGGCACTTGAGGACTTTTGACCTCTTCACCTGTAATTATGGCTACCTCTACTATAGCAATAACCACATCTACAGCTGCCATGCCTGTTATTCCTGTAACCATAGCTACCCCTGCCACATCTTTTTTAACCTGTAACCACGGCTACCCCTGCCACACCTGTTAGGCAGATCTTCATGCCGACAGCCTCCTCCTCCTTTTTGAGCACCAGGAAACACAAGGCAGCTGCTGACAAGACTGTGTTGGAGGTTACCTCACTTGGAACACAGGTGCGAAGTGAAGATGGAAGGGCCAAGACACATAGCAGCAGCAGAGGCTTTCAATGGTGGCTGGGAGTAGCCATCCCTCTGTGTCTGGTGTGCGTGCTGCTGTGGGCATGTTTCATTAATTTTTTGCTACACACCTACCTTGTGTGTGCCTATACCAGCTTCATTTGAGCCGTGTAGCATAATGTTGAACGATACACTACCTTGGTTGCATAGATTGCCGTATGCATTACGTCATTGTTCATATGGGAAAGGATAGGGGGGGGGGGGTCCGAACCCCCCGAATTTCCCCCCACCCCCCTAAATTGGCTCCTAGCTGGAGTGGTATGAAATTTGACCCCGTTATGACCAAGGATGGTTTTATCCGTCCAAGAGAGCAACAAAAGAAGATAGTGAGACCTGAGAGATGTGTGATGGGTGAGGGTGTAGTGTGATTGGTGAGGGTGGAGTGTGTGATTGGTGAGGGTATAGTGTGATTGGTGAGGGTGGAGTGTGATTGGTGAGGGTGTAGTGTGATTGGTGGGGGTGGAGTGTGTGATTTGGGAAGATGCAGTATTGAGAGCGAGGGACTGAGAGACTTCAAGCGCTCCAGAAAGGTGCAGCATAAGGGTTAAAGATGTGCAAGGAAAACTTAACGATAAAAATGGGAAGGTGAAGGTTGAAGAGGGTGGGTAGGTGAGGCATAAAGATGTGGGAGGCAAGATGAGGGTTAAGCAGTTACATATGTGTGTAGCTGTTATGCAGTCGAACATTTGCTCTCAAGTGGTCAATAGTTTGTACCCTACTTCAAGCATAGCATGATGTAATCCATCTGTTGCTATGGTGAACTGGTGGAAGGGTGAAGTGATGATGGGGGAGTGTTACAGCTTTCTTATTTAGGTTGGCAGCACAGGGTTAACACAGATGCCAAGGATTGTGGGGCTGGTGGAGCATGTAGAGACGTCAGCTGAAGTCCAACAGTGGTTGATGGAGCAGGAGGAGGGTGTGAGTGTCACTATGTGGGGGTGTGGCCAAACATCACATGACTGCCTCTGCCCCTTTTTTGAGAGAACCTTCTGAGGATGAGGCAGAGATTGATGCCACACAATTGTTGCATGCTGTTAACTAGTGGCTGAGAGATGTGCACGAAAAACTGGAGGTACATGGTCAGTTGTACACACACACACACACACACACATGCACACAACACACACACACACACACACAACTGCCTAGCAGGGATATCGGTAGGTGCTTCATGACTGAAGCTGCTTCTAGCTTTGAGCTGTGCATTATCTCATTACGAGTGACTAGAAAATGTAGCAGTTGTATTGAAGTTACAAAACCGTGCTCATTTTTGGCTAGTGGTCATCACACTGATGTCAGTCAGTATCCTCATCAGTTGGGTAAGCCAGCAGCAATTGATCTTTGCACCCCACCCCTTTATAATTACAAAACTCTTCAATTAATATGGGCATGTGATGCCAGGTTCAGCAGCAATGAACGCAGGGAGAACCAGAGTAATGAATGCATGGAGAACAGAGAAAGCACAAGAGTAATGATGCAAAATGTCTAGTGGCTTCCCTATGATGTATAGGCTATTGGGTACTTGGTACCAGAAATTCAACATAGCCTTTCTTGAAAGATTGGCCACTATCATCATTAGGCAGCCTAAGTCCATCACAACAAACCAGATGTATGAATTTGGCCCTGATAAGAGCAAACTCCATGCAGGGCCATCCTGTCTAAATCGAGGAAGTGCTTAACTTACTATGCTGTATGCGTGCTTATGTAATGTGCCTGTCAATAGTAAGTATGACCCCTCCCCCCTCTGCCCCCGGGATGTGATGTATAGGGGATATGCCCCATGCCCATGGTTGGGGCCGGGGGCTAATAACTGGTCAAATACCCCACCGCCCCCCCACCCCCTCCCCCCTCCTTGAACTAGTCCTGTTATATGCTTGATACCTCTTATGACCTACGGTTTTCAAATTTAAAGTGTTATATTAGCCTATGTAGGTTTTTATTTTCCGTGATACAGTGCTGCTCAGTATAGAATGGTAGTAAAAAAAAGTACTAGTAGTTTGGTTTTTAAAAAATGCTTTGACCTTTGGAATTTCAAACAGCCATGCAGTGGTGGCTAGGCATGAGTGTCTCACAGCGTGCTAGCTGTCCCTACTGACCAGCTCATTCTTTGGACTCCCTGGGTCGCCATGCTTTGACTTGCAAGCTGGTCACCTGCCAAAACAGGCTTCAGGATGTTTATGTGGAGTCATGATGAAGAGCCTGCGTTGGTGTTCTGGTAGAGGTGGGGAGTGGACCTATGCTTGCTTTCCTCAGCGGCAAAGACTGGCAGACCCCACTGCCACACTCGCTTCAGAAATTAACAGTGATTCTAGTCTAGGAACTTGACTGATGGTTGTACTATCATGATAGTACAGCCATCAGTCGGGTCCCCAGACTACGGTGATATGACAGTGATTCTGAAGTCAAATGCAGCCGGCTTGCTCATCATCCAGTTTGCAGCAAGAACATCAGCTGGTCATTTGCTGTGCTCATGAAGTCCATAACCAATGATGCCAAATTTGCTGAAACTGAGATGGGTTTCCATCCCAATTGCAGTGGAAATGTGGGGTACGTAAGCTAAGTGGGCATTATCTCAGCTAGCTTCTCGAACAAGACAGTACTGCCCAATGTCCATAGCCATCCCAGCTCTATATGGGAGGCTAAACCTGAACCTTGTTAGAGCCAACGTCCATTCCAAGATAATTAACTAACCTTGATAGTTATTGTTAGTTGCATTCCACGGTTGTTTGAGGTTAGAAACTAGGTTTATAACGGTACCTGTCTAAATTATCTCCTCATTACAGACGCCTTATGTTTCAAACCTCATAAGTACTCAAAACAGCTGTAAAAGTATACTTATGGGTAGAATACAACACAACACTTCAACCTATTTTTTAATAATGAACACGCATTCTCTAAATTGCACAGCAAGTTATTCGCAAGCAGTGTTTACCGCCCGCGGCCCTTAGTTTGGAAGGGCGCATACAAGATCCGATATTGCAGCCCTCCTGCACAAGTGCTGGAGGTAAGACTAGTCATTTCCTATGCCCAAGGCATGTCAAAAATAGAATTGATGAACCACTTTTGTCGCCGAATTTTCTGTCTTATGAAAAATCCAAGTGTATTTTAAATAATATATAAATGGATAATCGATGCGTGTTGGGTGAATATGCATATGCATGTGTGTCCATGAACATTACAAAATACCACACCAAAGTTGAAACTACTGCTGCTGAGGGTGATAAAGAGAGCAATTGCAGCTGATCTGCAAATTGCATTTTCCATCAACACCCTTCTTACTCAATTGCACCCTGAACAGCATTTCTGCCATAGTTGTCATCATTCAATGCAGAGTTATCAGTGCCAGCAGGGCAGAAGAAGTGCACCATAGGTGTGCCCAGACACCAATTGTATGGGAAGTGCAAGGGCATATATGCTTTTATGCAACATTATCAATATACAAAATCATGTCACAGGTGTGTGAGAGGTCATGTCTGGAAGCATACAGTTGGCAGACGTCTCAATCAGGCATGTTCACTGCACACCTTTTGAAGATGACCCTCGTCCAATCTTCTCATGTGACCAATACAAACCATTGGCAAGGCATAATACAACTGCCTACAGGAGGAACAGTTAAGAATATTCAGTGTCACAAATATTGTTATGTCATACCATAGATATGAGAGTAATTGTAGCCAATGACATTCATATATATGCATGTAACAAAAGCCCAGCATCCGAAGGTCCTCTCAGCTGCTTGTTCTACAAGGGTGAAGACAAGGTGCTCAGAGATTCAGGCAACAAGGAGCATAGTCAGTGGAGGGGAACCATCTGCCCTGATGGAGAAGGAGGTGCTCACTCTGAGTGATGATGTCTCTATTGCAGAAGGCAGGCATCACGAACATTACAATTAACTCGGCTGAAGTATTGGCTGTAAAAGCCGGCCTGGTAATTCCCTGGAACAGAATGAGATAAAGCATTACTAACTTAACTTATCAATCAAAAAAAAAAACATTACTTGTCCAAGCATCAGGGCTTTCTTTATCTGGCCTGGGGAGGAGAGGTTGTGCCCGCATCTGCAGACTAATTGCGACAACAATCTGAAAGGAGAGATGGCTCTGTTTTCATTTCGTCACACTTCCGGTGGTGCAGAGCTTAGGGGAGGTCCACTGGTTTGTATTCCTGATCTGGTTCAAAGGTTGTTGACCTCTTGGAAGAGAATGATTGGTTACGAGGTCAATACATAAACCTTTCAACCAAAGCAGACAGGATGGTTTACCTGGCATGATTCGGTCATTCCTGCTAGTGAGGTATAGTTAAATATTGGAGGGGGGACAAAGGAAAGGCGGGATGAACTTCAGATAGAATAGTGGATGTTGCAGCACCTAGCTTTGTTCTTAACACATGCATTGGTTTCGGCTACGGGGGGCGGAGTCCAATCATGCTAAATTTACACAACTTGGCTTCAGTGGCATACATGACAAACCAGGCAGCATCTGCTGTGTATTGTCAAGGAACACTTGATCACTTAGCCCCACAAGCTGTAGCTGCCATATCAGAATAATCTCCCCCTCCCCCCCCCCCCCTCACACACACTAGTCTTGTACCCAGACCAATTTTTTCACAGCAGCAGATGGATTTCATCACCGCTACGTGAAAGTGGGTCTGATAAAGTCCTATACTCAATTCTGTCCCGTGATAATACTACATGTTGCGAGGAATGTTAATGTTGCATCATAAGAAAGCAGTACACAGTCATATCCATTGACCCTGCTCTCAATAAATGCTTAGGTCATTTGGTCTAGACTGTATAAATATGCATGCAAGCTGTTCCGACAAAGAAACAATGTACCAGTTAAGGAACTTGGTAAACCGACGTAACGTAAGAAAAGACCCAGAAGCTGATTTCAATTCTTGTGAAGATATTCTACTTACTGTGGTAGACTCACACATTCTATCACTGCTATGACCATACATGGAATGGAGACAACTTGATGATCATCCAGACTTAAACATGTTCTGTGAACATGACCTAGATCTTTCAGATAAAGGGACTTCCTCAAAGCAGCTGTTAGCTTCATTGTGCATGAGTTTGTGGACCTAAAAAAAATATTTGTACGGCATTGAACAATAACCGTACTTTGAGCAAAATATCATCAGGTCACGTCTATGCAGCTTCAGTTGTTTAATTGGAAACGGCGCACGTGACCCGTAGACTTACCATTGGATTCCTAGGTGGCCTCGCAGCAAAAACGTCAACTCTATTTTTGGAGGTAAAGGTCATTTTTATTGGTGTCAGTGATAGAGCAGCGTAAGGCGATCGCGACTAAGAATGTAGCTAAATTTTAGCCATATAAAGTCCAGCAACCACCTTGGGTTCGTTGCGTCTGGTGGCAAAGCGAGAAAACCTCTTGGGCTTCTATGCCCCTAGGTCCATAAGATTCTACCGCAAGCGTTTTTTTTTTATTTTTAAGTGCATTCAGCTCGGTAGAGGCTAAGTGTGAATCTTGCGAAAATACCGTGGAAACCACCGTTTATGATTAAATTTTGGTCGATGTCGGCATAGATTATTTAGACAGGGATTGGAAACGGATCACGTGCACGCCAATTAACAGCTCCGTCTGTGTTATAGCGGAAGATAGGTTATTGTAGTAGTTATTAAGTCTGAAATGGCAAAATGAGTAGCAAGAAACCAACCTTCAAACCCCGTTAATACTATTTACAAAAGTAGCCACAGGCCCAGAAAGGACAGCAGTCTTACTCCGTGTCCCAAATGATTGACGCGATGTAAAGACAACTTTTTAAAACCTCATACCAACACTCCCTGGCTTAGTGCATAGCCCAGTTCTATCGCAAAATGAGTGCACTAGAGTGAAACCTTCAAACTCCGTTAATACTATTTTTAAAAGAAGCTATACGCCCAGAATTGACAGTATTCTATATTCGCGCCGTATCCCAATGATTGACCCGAGAGTCGATGTAAAGCCAACTCTTTATAACCTCATACCAACACTACCTGGCATAGCCCATAGCTCAGTTCTATCGAAAAATGAGTGCACTAGAGAAAAATACCTTCAAACCCTGCTAATACTATATAAAAAAGTAGCTATACGCCCAGAACTGCCAGTACGGCCTAGTCTATTCGTGCCGTGTCCCTAATGATTGACGCGATAGTCGATGTATAGCGAACTTTTTATAACGTCATACCAACACTCCCTGGCTTAGTCCATAGCCCAGTTCTATCGCAAAATGAGTGCACTAGAGGATGAAACCTTCAAACAACGGTTACACTATTTACAAAAGTAGTTATACGCCCAGAACTGCCTGTATGTCTAAAACGCTGTTTCGTGCCACGTTATGTTTTCAAAGCTAGGGGAAAGGGCAAAACCTATCCAGTTCTATTCAGATTGCTACGAAGAGCTTATTTACAAAAAAATCAAGGTCAAAAAACGTACAGAACAGTTTTTGCACGCCCAGAAAGGATTCACATAGCTTCATTTCTCAGTTTTTATTAAAAGCTCCCGAAGATTCGTTCACTAGAACTTCAAACACGTTTCTAGACAAACCTTACCTTTCATGAATTGGGTGGAACACATTCGAGACTCTACATAGTACGGATTTCACCAAAACCTGCTATAAGACATTTTCCCGCCAAACTCAAAAGGTGCTATCCATTATAATATTGACGGTGCATAGCCTTCTACCGTAAAATGTATGGCTCACGTGACCCGTTTCCAATCCCTGTCTAAATAATCTATGATGTCGGGGTCAAATGATAATAATATTTTTAAATGTGATCAGTCGGTCGGGGGGAGGGGGGGCGCACTTAAAATTGAGGGCTCATAAATTTATAGTTCGAACGCCGTAGGGTCTGGGTCGAAATTACTACTCATATCACGTGTCTGTTTATACGCCTTTGATTTTAAAAATGTAAGATGCTGAAAGACAGCTGAAGTCCGGTCAGTCCAGTAGTGACTAATAAAAATAGATAATAACTAGGTAGGCGTGAGATCGCAATACAATGACGAGCTATTAAAGGGGATTGGAAGCGTATCACGTGAGCCATTGAGCCAGTACGCGCACTCCGTGATCGCGCTATTCACACCTTTCAGGAGGTTAAATCTGGGCAAAGTGTTCATAACGTGGTCCCACTATAGACATTTCTCATCCTCATTTTGGAAGGTATAGTGTGTTGGTTCTAACAATAGCCTTGCCTTGCTTGCACTGGATGTGTAGGAATTTTTTGTTTCATCGTTTTTCTGACCTCGCGGGTGCTTGTGTATCTGTTCAGAAAAACGGGTGATTCTCCTAACGTACACTAAGCTTTCTAGACCATTTTGCAAGAGGAGTTTGTTTTTTTAGTTTTGCTTTATCGCCATCTGATCGTGAGTTACACTCTCGTGTCGTAAGGAAGAGCAAGACGAGATATACTTCGTGCATGTACCTGTCTCTGTGCAATCCTAAGTGTTTTTACGATGTTATTTGCGACCTGAGTGGGCAGTGATTGCTCCAGGAGGGACTTTTTATTTTTACGAAAAGAGTGCTTGGTTTTCTAAAATCGCTGCCGAAAAAAGTGATGATTTTAATGTGTGTCATCCATCACCTTGTATTCGTGTAGCACTCGCGAGATTCACGTAGAACTCAGCGAATAAGAAGATATAGAAAGAAGTGGGTTTGATATTAGATTTCGTTTTAGCCATGGCGGTCAAGTAGATGGATAGCATGCACAAACTGTAGGCCGATGGTAGGCTCAATACCCACTTTGAATACCAGAGCAGATCACGGAGTGTATGCGATAATTCGTTATAATAAATTGCGCTTCCAATCCCTCTCTAAAGTGTCTGTGTCTTCACATATGCATCTTGGGGAGAGTGTTAGCTAGTGCATGTGTAGAACTGTAGTTTAGATATATGTGTACTGTAGGTTGTTGATGCATGATGAATTCTCATGTATTTACTGTTATTTATTTTATCATTGTGGTAAGAGTTTTTAAACAATGGTCATAGCCACAGAATCGATGGAGGGAGAGGTACATTTGTTGTGGAGCAAGGTACCCTTTTCGACTGGCAAAAAGGGGTGGGGGTGGGGGGGGGGGGGTGGGAGAGTCTCTGCTTGATTCCTATTGGGCTCCCCGAATGCAACAGGAACAGATTGCACTTCGTTATCTGGCACGCCAAGATTCATCACCCCCCCCCCCCCCCCTGAATCATTCGTCAAGAGGTTAGTTGGAATGGTGAAAATTATCAGTGTCTGATATCTCTTTACTTGTGTATATATAACAACCAATTTATATTCAGTATAATGATTTCATTATTGACTGCTGATGTTTTATACATAGCTCACCCAAGGAAGATGAGCACAGCTGAAAAAAGGCACGGTTGCTCTGAATGTGGGAAGGTATTTGGTCAAAAAGGAGACCTGAAGAAGCACATGGTTGTCCATTCACAAGATAAAAACTATCAATGTTCTCAATGTGGGAAGTCATTTGGGCAAAACGTACATCTGAAGACGCACATGGTTGTCCATACACAAGATAAGAACTATCAGTGTTCCGAATGCGGGAAGGCATTTGGACAAAAGGTAAATCTGAAGACACACATGGTAGTCCATACACAAGAGAAGAACTATCAGTGTTCTGTATGTGGGAAGGCATTTAGTCGAAAGGGACATCTGAAAACACACCAGGTTATCCATACACATGAGAAGAACTATCAGTGTTCTGAATGTGGGAAGGCATTCGGGCGAAAGGAAACTCTGATGAGACACATGATTGTGCATACACAAAAAAAGAACTATCAGTGTTCTGTATGTGGGAAGGCATTTAGTCGACGGGGATACCTGAAGACACACATGGTAGTCCATACACATGAAAAGAACTATCTGTGTTCTGAATGTGGGAAGGCATTTGGTCAAAAGGAAAATCTGACAAGACACATGGTTGTCCACACAGGAGCCTCAAGATTCAAATGTACCATATGCAATAAGCAGTATTCCTACAGAGCAAGTCTCAGATACCATATAATGGTCCACAGAAATGATCGACCTTATAAGTGTTTCTGCAGGCAATCTTTCCGGTCCATTTCTGCTCTGAAAGAGCATGGCAGAAAGCACCTTGGTGAGAAATTAAGATGTCCCTCAAAAGGATGTGACAAGAAATATGTGACTAGGAGTGGTTTGAAATATCATCTCCAGCGCTGCTCCTACTCCCAAGATCCAGCCACAATGACCAATGCATGATACATACACCAAAAAACGTGAACACATTACAAGCATAACATGAAACGAAATGTATTTGTACTGCAACATCCGACATTGTAATCAAATTTTGTGATGTTATCTAATCTGCATGGATACTTGTTCATATACTACATACATACATACATACATACATACATTACATACATACATACATACATACATACATACATACATACATACATACATACATACATACATACATACATACATAATAATAATATTCCATCGCAACTGTACATATACATGTCATACACGCATACAATACAGTCACGTTTGGGGAGAAGAAACAGTGGGGGACACAAATATAGTTGTAACGTCCACGCAAGACACCAACACAACACCATATACTACGCCGTTCGAAACTTGGGCTTTATTTGCTCAGTGGAGCCACGGTGAGCGCGTCCGTTCATATTTTCAAACCAACAATCGTTCAATCTTCTATTTCAACTCCAAACAGCCTTCACACACACTAGGACACAAACTTTCTCGTTTTATGAGACGTAGCAATGTTGCCGGTCAGTGGTTTGGTTGACGCGATGGAAGAAAAAAACGTGTAGCTCCAGATAGAGCGCACCACTCAGGAACTGTCTTCTCGAGAAGAGCCGAATAGATCTCAGATGGTAGCGGCATGACGGGGCCAGCGAACAAACCACTTTACACGTGGCAGCGTAGTAATAGGAACGGGGGCAAGGGAGAAAATCCAATGCCATGAGCCGACCATCTACGCGCCACGCGGATGTACATACATACATACATACATACATACATACATACATACATGCATACATACATACATACATACATACATACATACATACATACATACATACATACATACATACATACATACATACATACATACATACATACATACATACATACATACATACATACATACATACATACATAAATACACACCTACATACATACATTCATAGATGCATTCATGCATACATACATACACACATTGCATGCTTATCAGTAGTGGTCCGAGGTCTATCCCAGTTGCTGAGATTGAATTTTCACTGTTACATCACAGGTTATTTTACACTGCTACATGTACAGACCTTTAAACCACACACATCTTCACATGACCACACCTTTACACTTTGTCACCACCCTCACGTCATTACCACACAACCTTATATCATCACAACACTACGTATAATATACCTTATATCATACCCCCCCTCCCCGCTATATGGCGCCCCCTCCCCACTTTATGGCGCCCCCCCCCCCCCCCCACACACACACACGCACTTACAAACACACGCACAAAATCCTCGTCGATTAAATTAATAAAGCGAGCCGTGTGAAGTTACCGCCCGGATTACATCACTTAATCATTACATAATAATAATTAAGTGTCCTGAGCTCGCCTATTATGTTTCTGCTCCTCAGGCTGCGTCATGGTTGTCTGTGATTCGATCCCCTGCATTGGGGCTGCATCTTGAACCTAACGAGCTTCAGGCCTCTATAAAGTGGTGGACACCTCTGGTGGTTCTCGATGTCCGGTCTGCTCAGAGAAAGCTTTGGACCCCCTTGGGCATCATGCCATTACATGCACTCATGGAGGTTATTTAGTGACCCGTCATAACACGTTGCGGGATGTTGTAGCCAACCTTTTTCGTCAGGTCCATATGGGAGTCACAGTGGAGGTGGGTCATGATCTTACATCGGATGGTATATAGCCTCTCACGTCCTGCAGATGCCCTGGTAGCAAGATGGATGAGGGGTTTGCCTGCAGCTTTGGACATAACTGTGACATCTCCACTTACTCCTGTCATCCCTGTTGAGTCTTGTTCGACAGCTGGAGTAGCTGCAGCAAATGCAGAGTCTCGCAAAAATGACGCCAATGACCCAAAGTGTGTTGAGCTGGGGTGGATCTGTATTCCACTTGCCGTAGACGCATATGGGAACAGTGGGAAGGACTGAAGGAGGCCCAAGAGACATTTTCCCAGCTAGCCTCTCTTCTTGCTGCGCATTACAGTGTGCCTAAATCGAAGGCAGCAGCTGACATTTATGGCCGCTTAAAAATTAAACCTGACCCTAACCAGGTCTGTGATCCTGGCTAGGGGTCTAAGGCCAATGTAATAAGAGAGTGCATTTATAATTCTTTACTTAGGTTTGTGTTTGTATATTCATCATGCATATAAATGAATATATACGCATGTAAACCGACTCAGCACCAGATGTTGTTGGGGGGGGGGGGGGGGGGGGGGGGGGGGGGGGGGGGGTATTAGACCCCCAACCCCCACCCCAACAACATCTGGTACTGAGTCAGTTTACATGCGTATATATTCATTATATAAATATTAATTAACGCTTGCATTCGTTGCATTCGTTTCACGTAAAATTCACATCAATATATACGTTCATGAAATATCCATAAATCATTCCACATTTATTTGTATCATTGTATTAGCATGCACTAGTGGATTGTTGCTGTACATTCGTTTTGTATGGCCGAATATTGCGCATGCATTTAAGTTTTTGCTAGCGAAAAGTTAAAGCGGCTTCGCCCCAGACCCCATTGGGTGAGCTTACAACGCTCCCCCAAAACCCCTCCCTGTGGGAGGGGAACGCCCCTCCCCCTTGGTTAATAAGCCCCCCCCCCCCCTCCTCCCCAACTTTGAAAGTTATCTGCGGCTATGCCTTAGCCAGATTCTTAGCCAGATTCTCAGAAGGTGTAAGGTAGAAAAGCTTCTCTCGCAGCTGCAACTAGTAATTGGAAGCGTGCAGCCAATTTTTATCAAGCGGAAAAGAAAACTCTCTCATCACACAAACTGATTAGTGCAGAATGCAAGAATATCCCAGCCCTTCGATAATATTATTCATAGCAGGAAATTGCATTGATAGTTGTCATTTATAAAAACCCTCTTTACCTGCCACGCCCCCTCCCCTGTACATGTTTGCGCTAAATAATTTGTATCGCGCAGATTTCATGCATTAATGCGTATACGTACGCAGTTCCATCACCAATTGCATGGATGCGTGCACCTGGTCTTCATACAAATGAAATCAAATGAAAACTCCAAACATATAAATGTGACGACTGGCATTATGGTTCATAAATTCGTTGGCTACACTTTGAATTAGCACAGTTCAGCCAGATTCACAGAAGCGGTGTGGCTGGGGGAGCAAACCAGTATTTCTACGCATAATCACAAGTATATGAACGTACGCGGTTTTGCCACCTCAGCCACACCGCCACTGCGGATTCATACCGTTCCTAAGCATGCTAATGCTAAGGGCTCGATGGATCGTTTGTCGATGCGCTACTGATGAACTTTAAACATAGTTTTCTCCTTTTGTTTGTAATTAAATCTTTTTTAAAACAATTCTAATTACACATGATAATTTTTAATAATATTCTCATAGAAAAATTTGGGGGGCCTCAAGCCCCCCCCAGGGATAATTTCACAACCCAACCATACTGTGATTAATTTATTTTGAATGCCTCATAGAGTAGTCAGAGCCACTCCCCCTTGGCGCCCCTCTGTTTGATTGCCACCCCCCCCCCCCCTTCTGATGCACCTAGGGATGCCACTGTTATGCTACCATCACTACCCTCATATCATTGTCACATTACCCTTACCACCCTCACATCACCACACACCAGCCCCAGTCCCACCACCATCTCCAGAACGTGACCATCTACGCTGCAGACACTGTCAGCCAGGGTGTGCCCAGCGTTTTGAAGCAGGAGACCGTTTTTGGTGGGGGTGGGGGAGCATCCTATGTGGGTGTGGTCAGAGCGGGTGCCACTTCATCTGGACGGGACTTACGTACCGTGTCCCAGGAATTGGGGTGGTGCTGTTGTCAAGGAGGAAGAAGTCCTTGACGACCTGTTTGGGTCCGCTGATCCTGAGCCTGTCCCACAACACGGGGCCCCAGGCCCTTTCACCAAGTCCTTACTAAACCCTCCCCTCCTCCACTCAGCACTCAGTAAACATGGCTGCAGACGTGTCCTTCACAGACAGCAGTATGTATGTATGTATGTATGTATGTATGTATGTATGTATGTATGTATGTATGTATGTATGTATGTGTTAGTATATGTATTAACCGAAAAAGAGCACAAAATTATAATTATCTATCCAGATTATAATAACATCCAAAATAACTCAAAAATTTGACTAAACTACATCGTTTCTAGTAATGTCTACACACTTGCTTGTGTATGTATCATGCATTGGTAACTGTGGCTGGATCTTGGGAGTAGGAGCAACGCTGGAGATGATATTTCAACCCTCTCTTGGTCACATATTTCTTGTCACATCCTTCAGAGGGACATCTTAACTTCTCACCAAGGTGTTTTCTGCAATGACCTTTCAGAGCAGAAATGGACTTGAAAGATTTCCTGCAGAAACACTTATAAGGTCGATCATTGCTGTGGACCATCATATGGTATGTGAGACTTTTTCTGTAGGAATACTGTTTGTTGCAAATAGTACACTTGAATACTTTGGCTCCTGTGTGGACAACCATGTGACTCGTCAGATTGTCCTTTCGACCAAACGCCTTCCCACATACAGAACACTGATAGTTCTTTTCTTGTGTATGGACAACCATGTGTTTCGCCAGATTTCCCTTTTGACCAAATGTCTTCCCACATTCAGAACACTGATAGATCTTTTCTTGAGTATGGACAACCATGTGTGTCTTCAGATTTCCCTTTTGACCAAATGCCTTCCCACATTCAGAACACTGATAGTTCTTTTCTTGTGTATGGACAACCATGTGCCTTGTCATATCTCTCTTTTGACCAAATGCCTTCCCACATTCAGAACACGGATAGTTCTTTTCTTGCGTATGGACAACCATGTGTTTCTTCAGATTTCCTTTTAGACTAAATGCCTTCCCACATTCTAAACACTCATGCTTTTTTGCAGCTGTGCTCATCTTCCTTGGGTGAGCGATATATAAACATTTGGCAATTAATAGGAAATAACTAATAATTTGCTACATTTATGTTTTATTTTCAGCACTCCTTGACAACTAAGGGGGCGGAGTATGTGATTTAACCCCTGTAAATTGGGCGTCACCACAACCATACCGTGTAGGGTAACAAAAGTGAAACGTACACCATACTTGTTCCTGTTACAGCGGGGAGTCCAATCAGAAGCTTCCAAAAGGGTGCCCCATTTCCCCCTCCCACCCACTACGCTGTCCGCTCCGAAACAAAATTATGTCTATCTCCCTCCATAGACGTATTCCTTGATTCACCACTTGCATGAATAAAGTGAGCTGATGGTAACTAGCACTACACGTTAAATAATTTTAGTGTACCCTATGGACCATCATGACTTGCCCTATATGTATTATTGAAAACACATATTTTTGAATGTAACTCGTGTGTGATGCCTTTAAAGCCTTAAAAATACCACAGGGTAATGCTTCTTATGCTACAGGAAGAGGCCATAAAACATGCAGAGTTGTTATGTACAAAGTACACAACCAAATATTTGGCTCAACTTTTTATACCATTGTATCATACACAGAACTACACATACTTTCCCTTTGCGGTATCAGCGAAGGTACTGAAATAAATTATTTAACACGCGGTCCATGTATTTCATACCAAAATCAACAAAAAGTGCACAACATCCTCAAACAACATGTTGTCACTAGTGGGTTTTGCACCCACATATGCATAGTGTACAATAAAATGATCCTTTGGATGAAGGTACAGGTTATTTCTACATTAGCAGGTCATGTGGTTGAGGCTCGTTACGGTGTCAAAGACAGTGGGTTGAACTCAGTCTTAAAATTGTACATTTAATTTCAAGACATCATCACGAGTATCGTTTATAGTCAATACAAAACCCTAGACCTCTGAACATGTCTATAGCCAATAGAAACACAGAGAAGCAGAAACATTCCTAGACCATGTAGTTGTATATAAACGTGGTATGTATAATCTATTATGCAAAATTTTACTTTTCCTTTCTTCCTCCAAACTACTAAGAAAACATGTAAGTCATAACCCCAGGCATGACTTTAGCTCATACCTGTAATTTGTACTTGTTACGTCACAGAGACAGAAGAGACACTTCTGTTTCCTGGGACAATCCTTGCACTTTAGTCACTTGTCATACTCCTTCTTGCTTACTTGCATGTTTAATGATAATAGCTTTCGACGAACAGTATTACCAATCAATCATAGAATGTGTCTCCCCCAACCACACCCCCTTACAGAAACAAAACCCGGCAACAAGCCACTGTACAACTACAGTCTGCAGAAGGAAACATTCGTTACGCATCGGTTGCCTCCCATTCATGCAGAGGACCAAACTAAATCAGTGGACAATCAAACGAACAGTTTAAGTCAGTGTGGTCCACACTATGGTGTGCAGATTTTAAAACGAGCTAGAGTTGTATTCCACTATTACTATTAGTTAGGCTAGCCCACCTTCTGGATATGTTCTGATCAGATTGTGTGTTGTGGTCACTATCTGATCAGAGCAATGACCACCTGTATGCCTAACTACACACTGATTTATCTTTATGGGCATGATAACGTTCTAACCACAGTAATTAATTCTCTGGTATGATAAAAATTTTTAAACATCCTGAAGTCAGAGCATAAGAATAAACTTATAAAAATTAATTAAACAATTCTCTATACAAGAAGGTTGGTGGTATATAGGAATCAAAAGTGATGGTGGTGCAAAAAGCAAGGAAACAAGGCTTCTGATTGAAAAGGTAATAGACCTATCTTATGTAGTACATACCTGAACACGTGCGTGATGTCATTTCCCACGTACAACCTGCCCCCCCCCCCCTCGGGACATAATTCCAAAAAAATCCGTAGGAGTGTACGGAATAGCCCAATCAGAATCTATGTTCCAATTGAGGCTCTCCATACGCACCCAAAAGAGTGCACCAACCCTCCGTACGCCGCCCGCTCCCACATTGCTCGAGCGGACGGCATAAAGGAAGGATGTACGTTACATATAAATGCCTCCCTCCCTCCGTATCGTCTTCCTAGATTCACCACTGTACCATGATAGGCATTCAGAGACTCAAATAGCAAGTGTCAACAGAGCTATGCCGTGATAGGCTATGGTAACAACAAGCGTAAATCGCTCGTTCTTGCCTTATATATGAAGTTAACATCTATATAAGCAGGTCATTATTATATAGACTAATGTATTGACTGAACTGACCGGTTTTTCTCTCTCTTCCAGCTGCCTATACCTCAGTCTGAGTCCGTATGCGAAAGACACGCGGATTTCAATATCTCTCGGCCCCAGACCCTGGTCACATCAGCGCAATCCATACAATGGAGATATGTGTATAGCAAGATAAATGATTGATAACCATCAAGCTACCCCTTCATAATAACGTAATGAAACAATGTTGTACATGAACGGTGCACTCATATGATCCTAAAAACGAAATCAATCTCTTCCTCATCATCAGAGGTTCTCTCAAAAGGGGCAGAGGCAGTCATGTGATGTGTAATAGCACTCCAAAAACTGTTTAAGTGCAAATCGCAACCACCTTTTATACAACACAATCCCATTCACATACAATACATCCAATGGGTATGTTAACCTTTGTAACTTCATGGATCTGAGAGGAAGAACCCAACTGAATGGGTACACAGTAAATAGGATTCTGAGGAAGTGTCAATAGAGGGGTCAAATGGGATATTTGATAATCTGCAAATGTTTGGCCACACCCACACATAGTGACACTCACCCCCTCCTCCTGCTCCATCAACCACTGTTGGACTTCAGCTGTCTCTACATGCTCCACCAGCCCCACAATCCTTGGCATCTGTGTTAACCCTGTGTTGCTACCCTAATTTTAAAAAGCTTTATCATATGATCACCACTACACCCTCCCAGCACCATCATCACGGCCTTGCAGCATTGTCCTTGACCCAGATCACCATAGCAATGAATGGATTACATTGTACTAACCTTGAACTATGGTATGGAGACACTTTTATATTGACCACTTGGGCCAGAGTATTGGGAGCCAAAGAGATTGTAGGCATGTGATTATAAGTGCAATGAACAAGAATGTAATTTAACACCATGGCTGTAGCATCACATGTGTCACCCATGAGAAACTTGTATAATTATGAAGTTTAGAAGAAGTAAAATCCACTACACTGCTATTGTATTGCTTAGAATCAGTAACATGATGACATACAACCTTCATTAACATTAACCTTCATCTTCCATCTCTTAATATTTCCTTCATCATTAACCCTCACCTTCCCACCCTCATCGTTAACCCTTGTGCTGCACCTTTCTGAAGCATTTGAAGTCTCTCAGTCCCTCGCTCTCACAACTGCTTGTCACCTTCTCTGGGACCTTGTCTCTCCCCTGGACCACCACAACCAGTCTCACCACCTCCACACATTCTGGGGGAGGAGGGGCACGATCATGTGATGTGTTCAGACAGGCACCTCTTGGTACCTAGCTATGAGGACAGGAGTACCATCCATGTGTAACACCATAAGACTTCCAACCATAACAGATGTGGCAGGGTAACAGTGGTTATTGGTAAAAATGGTGTCCCAGAGGTAGCTTTGGTTACAGATATAACAGGTGTGGTAAGTGAAGTTGTGGTTACAGATATAGCAGAGGTAGCCATGGTTACAGGTCCAGGTGCTACTGACTTTAAGACCTCCAGGTGCTACTGACTTTGCAGCTGACCTGGTAGTAACAGCAGCAGCATTAGTACTGGCCTTCCCTTCTCCTCCAGAAGGCTTTATTGTCTTGTGTGAAGGATGTTCCCCTATACACCAGGCAGCCATCTTGGCAGTATGCCTTGTCTCCTTTGGTGTGATATGATCCTCCTCCCCATCCATCATACTAGGCGAGGAACACCCCAGGCAGTGGCTGAGGGAACAGGGCCCAAGGACACACAATATTTCACTTCATAGCCTAAATCAGGGGGATCCCCCTACATCGAGGAACTCCTCTCTCATCAGTTGTCCCCTAGTCCCTTTCCAGGTCCCCAGACCATCAGCCTGCTGGAGCCTGATGGCAGTGGATAGACTATCCATTTTGGCACCACATCACTGGTAATGTGGTCAGCTTTTTTGGACACAACAGCAGTGATGGCATGTCCTTTAAAGCTGGGGGTGGCCTCTGCTCCTTCGGTGGGTGTGCTTTATTAAGAACTACTTGACCCACCAGTCTCCTCACCACCAGAGCACGGCCTCTTGCTCCTGCTCTCCCCAACATCACCATCGCTTGCCTTCCTCTTACCCCTGAACAGGGCAGACATCACACTACTACCACCACTGCTCCCCAGGGACGTGAGCGTGACAGAGTTTGAGGCCAGCACACTGCCCACACTGCTGTCTGTGAAGAACATGTCTGCAGCCATGTTTATTGAGCGCTAAATAGAGGAGAGAACGATACTCTCAGGGTTATATAGGGACTTGGAGGATGGACTTGGGGCCCTGTGTTGTGGGATAGGCTCAAAATCAGCGGACCCAAACAGGTTGTCCAGGAGTTCTTACTCCTTGACAACAGCACCACCTCACCCCTGGGACAGGGTACCAATGTCTCATTCACACAAAGAGGGCCATTTGCTCTGGCCACACCCACACCGGATGCTCCTCCCTCCACACCATCAAAGGTCACCCCCTGTTTCACGACGCTGGGCACACCCTGGCTGACAGTGTCTGCAGCATAGATGGTCACGTTCTGGAGATGGTGGGGATGTGAGTCCTCCATCATCAGGGAGGAGCCTGCAACAGCACTGGGGACTTGGGATAGAGATGGAGGAGGCAAGCCAACTGGTGCATCTGAAAGCCCTGTAGCTGGTGTGTGGTGATGTAAAGGTGGTGAAATGTGATGTGAGGGTGGTGAAGGTGATGGGGCATAGTAATGATATGCGGGTAGTGATGGTGGCATAGTTAGGATGATGGTATAAGTTGTATGTGTCACCCGGTGATGTGAGGGTGGTGGTGAAATGAAAAGGGTGAGGGTAGAGTGGTCTGCAATATCTCCGTACATGTAGCAGTGTAAAATAACCTGTGCTAGACCACAACAGTGCGTGCATAATGTAAATTCTTATATATCTACCCTTATGGTAGCATTTACGCTGATCTAAATTCAGGGTAGTTTATTTAGAAGTGAAAAAATAGACACAGGGCACAAAATTATAATTATATTAACCTCCATAGTCAGATTACACAGACATTCTGTTTCACGTAATGTGCACATGCTTGCCGGTGTACATGCAGAAACACTTTTAAGGTCGATCAATGCTGTGGACCATCATATGGTATGTGATTACTTGATCTGTAGGAACACTGCTCGTTGCAACAGTACACTTGAATCTTCTGGCTCCTGTGTGGAATACCATGTGTCTCGTCAGACTTCCCTTTCCGGCAACCAAATGCCTTCCCACATTCAGAACATTTTCATGGTATGAATAACCATGTGCTTCTTCAGAGTTCCCTACTGCATCAGCTACTTCACTCATCTTCCCTCTCACAAGTCTCCCAAGTTCCATTGATCATACAGCACCCTCACCATACTCACCCTCACTAATCACACTCGACCCTAACCAATCACACCTCCCTCACCAATCACACTCCACCCTCACCAATCACACACTCCACCCTCACCAATCACACACTCCACCCTCACCAATTACACCTCCACCCTCACCAATCAAACACTCCACCGTCACATACTCCAACCTCACCATCACACACTCCACCTTCACCAATCACACATCCACCCTCACCAACCACACACTCCACTCTCACCAATCACAGACTCCATCCTCACCAAACATACACTCCACCCTCACAAATCACACACACAACCCTTACTAATCACACACTCCACCCTTACCAATCACACTTCATCTTCACCAATCACACACTTCACCCTCACCAACTGAACACTCCACACATCAATCACAAACCACACTCGCCAATCACACACTCCTCCCTCACCAACACCCTAACCAATCACACACTCCCACACCAATCACACTCCACCTCACCAATCACACACCACCCTCACCAATTATACCTCCACCCACACCAATCAAACACTCCACCATCACATACTCAAAACTCACCATCACACACTCCACCTTCACCAATCACACACTCCACCCTCACCAATCACACTCCACTCTCACCAATCACACACTCCACCCTAACCAATCACATACTCCACCCTCACCAATCACACTCCACCCTCACCAATCACACTCCAACTTCACCAATCACACTCTACCCTTGCCAATCACACACTCCACCCCAACCAATCACACAACTATTTGGACATCAGCTGACATCTCTACATGCTCCACCAGCCCCACAATTCTTGGCATCTGTGTTAACCTTGTGCTGCCAACCTAATTTTAAAAAGCTTTATCATATGATCACCACTACACCCTCCCAGCACCATCATCATGGCCTTGCAGCATGGTCCTTGACCCAGATCACCATAGCAACGAATGGACTACATTGTGCTAACTTTGAACTATGGTATGGAGACACTTCTACACAAACTATTGACCACTTGCGCCAGAGTATTGGGAGCCAATGGGATTGTAGGCATGTGATTATAAGTGCAATGAACTAAAATGTAATTTGACACCATGGCTGTAGCATCACATGTGTCACCCATTATAATTATGAGGTTTAGATGAAGCTCGGAGGTAAAAGTCACTTACATATATAGTAATATGCTCAGAGGTTATGATATACAGAATTCATTAATATTTTATACCCTCACCATCTCACTTGTATCTTTAACCCTCAAAATACCTCTAGCGTCTTTAACCCTCATCATCCCACCCTCATCGTTAACCCTTATGCTGCACTTTTCTGAAGTGCTTGAAGTCTCTCAGTCCCTGGCTCTCACTACTGCTTGTAACCTTCTCTGGGACCATGTTTCTTCCCCGGACCACCACAATCTCACCACCTCCACACATTCTGGGGGAGGAGAGGCACGATCATATGATGTGTTCAGACAGGCACCTCTGGGTACCTAGGAGGGATGGGGAGGAGAGATATGATATCAGACAACTTCCGCTGCTAACCACACCCACATACTTAAATACCCTACCCCAACTGACCACACCTACACAGCCACATCTAACATAGATGTACAATATGAGCATATGTGTAATACCAGAAGACTTCCAACCACAATGACATCAACAGGTACTTCACTCATCTTCCCTCTAACATGTCTCGTTCCATTGATCAAACCACTGTAGCCATGTGATGATTGGCCACACCCACCCATTCACCCCCTCCTCCTGCTCCATCAACCACTGTTGGACTTCAGCTGATGTCTCTACGTGCTCACCAGCCCCACAATCCTTGGCATCTGTGTTGACCCTGTGCTGCTAACCTAATTGTAACATCTGTATGTGTGTACGTCTGTGAGGCAATCAGTCCGTGTGTGTGTGTGGTCATCAGTCTGTGTATACATGCAAGTGTGTGTGTCTGTGTGGCCATCAGTTTATCATACTAATCACACCTTCACCAATCACACAATCCACCCTCATCAATCACACTCCACCCTCACAAATCACACACTCCACCCACACCAATCAAGCTCAACCCTTATCAATCACAAACAACACCCTTACCAATCACAAACCCTACCCTTACCAATCACACACTCCACCCTCACAAATCACACACTCCACCCTCACCAATCACACACTCCACCATCACCAATCACACCACCCTCACCAATCACACACTTCACCCTCACTAATCACATACTCCACCCTCACCAATCACACACTCCACCCTCACCAATCACACACTCCACACACCTATCACACCCTCCACCCTCACTAATCACACATTTCACACAATCCACCTTCACAAATGACACTCTACCCTTCACCAATCACACATTTCCCCCACACACCACCCTGACCAATCACACACTCCATCCTCACCAATCACAAGCACCACCCTCACTAATCACACTCCACCCTAAAAAATCACACACTCCACCCTCACCAATCACTCACTCAACACACCAATAACACACAACCCTCACCTACTATCACACTCCTCCCTCACCAATCACACTCCACCCTCACCATTCACACACTCCACACACCAATAACACACAACCCTCACCTACTATCACACTCCTCCCTCACCAATCACACACTCCACCCTCACCAATCACACACAACACACCAATAACACACAACCCTCACTACTATCACACTCCTCCCTCACCAATCACACACACCACCATCATCAATCACACCTTCACCAATCACACTCCACCCTCACCAATTGCACTCACTCTCAGCAATCACACATCTCTCAGGTCTCACTATCTCTTTTGGTTGCTCTCTTGGACGGATGAAGCCATCCTTGGTAATGAAATGGTCATATTTCACACCACTCTCCAAAGGTTCTTCACCATCCCAAGGCTCCACCTCTGGCCCCTCCTCCTCCTCCCCCTCTTTCCATAGGTCAGTCTCAGTCACCTTTGACCTCTTGCCACCCATTCAGAGAACAAGTTGAATGGAGACACGCCAACAGCAGCACGCACACCAGACACAGAGGGATGGCTACTCCCGGCCACCATTGAAAGGCCTCTGCTGCTGTCGTGTGTCTTGGCTCTTCCACCTTTACTTTGCCCCTGTGTTCCAAGTGAGGTACCAACCACTACAGCAGCTGCCTTGTGTTTCAAAAAGGGGGAGGAGGCTGTCGGCATGGTGATCAGCCTACATGTAACTGGGGTGGAAGGGGTAGCCGTGGTTACAGCTATAAAAGTCGTGGCAGGGGTAGCCATGGTAACAGGGATAACAGGTATGGCAGCTATAGCTGTGGTTACAGGTATAGCACAGGTAGCCATGGTTACAGGCAGAGAGGTTGCAAGTCCTCCAAGTGCTACTGACTTTGCAGCTGACCTGGTAGTAACAGCAGCAGCAGTAGTACTGGCCTTTCCTTCTCCACCAGAAGGCTCCATTGTCCTTTGGCTCTGAGGAGGATGTTCCCCTTAACACAAGGCAGCTATCTTGGGAACAGAAGTACCATACCAAGTTGGGACATGCAACCTTCATTAATATTTTATACCCTCCCCATCCCGCTTGCATATTTAACCCTCAAATTACCTCTTGCATTTTTAACTCTCTGTCCCTACCTCATCTTAAACCCCCACCTGCATCTGTAACCTCCTTCCCTCCTTTATAAATCATTAACCCCCACCTTCCCACTTCACCTTCATACCCTCATCTTTAACCCTTATGCTACACCTTTCTGAAGCACTTGAAGTCTCTCAGTCCCTCGCTCTCATTACTGCTTGTAACAGCAGCAGCAGTAGTACTGGCCTTCCCTTCTCCACAAGAAGGCGCCATTGTCCTTTGGCTCTGAGGAGGATGTTCCCCTTCACACCAGGCAGCCATCTTCGGAGCATGCCTCGTCTCCTTAGGTGTGATAGGAGGGGAAGCCCCCTTGGTTGCAACGGTGGCTTGGTGGGTGGAGCCCGAGGTCACACAATGTCACTTCACTTCAGATTCCAAATCAGGGGATTCCCTTTCATCAGGGGACTCATCTCTTATCAGTTGTCCCCAAGTCCTCTTCCTGGTCCTCAGGCCATCAGTCTGCTGGGAAACAACAGGCCTAATGGTTGAGGAGGGACTGTTCTTCTTGGTACTCTGGGTAGCTATGAGGACAGAGGTACCATCCATGTGTAATACCATAAGACTTTCAACCACAATGACAAGGAGGCAGTCGGCATGGTAATCAGTCTAACAGGTGTGGTTAGGGGTAACCGTGGTTACTGGTTAAACGGTGTGCCAGAGGTAGCCATGGTTACAGATATAACAAGGCCTGTCAGCAATGGCCTTGAGTTTCCTGAGGCTCAAAAAGGGGGAGGAAGCTGTCGGCATGGTGATCAGACTAACAGGTCTGGCAGGGGTAGCCACGGTTATAGGTATTAAAAACTACAATTTAAAAAAATGCAAAATCACATCAACTATGATATAAAATTTAAAAAAAGAATTACGCAATTGTATTACTGAGCAACAATTACATTCAGTTTTATGTTATGAATGTCATTGTGGCTGGGAGTAGGGGCAGTACTGGAGATGATGCTTCAAACCATTCTTGGTCACATATTTCTTGTCACATCCTTCAGAGGGACATCTTAACTTCTCACCAAGGTGTTTTCTGCCATGCTCTTTCAGAGCAGAAATGGACCTAAATGATTGCCTGCAGAAACACTTGTAAGGTCGATCATTGCTGTGGACCATCATATGGTATGTGAGACTTGATCTGTAGGAATACTGCTTATTGCAAATAGTACACTTGAATCTTCTGGCTCCTGTGTGGACAATCATGTGTCTTGTCAGATTTTTCTTTTGACCAAATGCCTTCCCACATTCAGAACACTGATAGTTCTTTTCTTGTGTATGGACAACCATTATGTGTGCATTCAGAGTTCCCTTTCGAGCAAATGCCTTCCCACATTCAGAACACTGATAGTTCTTTTCTTGCGAATGGACAACCATGTGTTTCTTCAGATCTGCCTTTCGACCAAATGCCTTCCGACATTCAGAACACTGATAGTTCTTTTCTTTTGTATGGACAACCATGTGTGCTCTCAGCTGTCCCTTACGACCAAATGCCTTCCCACATTCAGAACACTGATAGTTCTTTTCTTGCGTATGGACAACCATGTGCCTTGTTCGCGTTTCATTACGACCAAATGCCTTCCCACATTGAGAACACTGATAGTTCTTTTCTTTTGTATGGACAACCATGTGCCTTGTCAGATCTCCCTTTTGACCAAATGCCTTCCCACATTCAGAACACTGATAGTTCTTTTCTTGCGTATGGACAACCATGTGTTTCTTCAAATCTGCCTTACGACCAAATGCCTTCTCACATTCAGAACACTGATAGTTCTTTTCTTGTGTATGGACAACCATGTGTTTCTTCAGATCTGCCTTATGACCAAATGCCTTCCCACATTCAGAACACTGATAGTTCTTTACTTGTGTATGGACAACCATGTGCCTATTCAGATGTCCCTTATGACCATATGCCTTCCCACATTCAAGACACTCATGCTTCTTTGCAGCTGTGCTCATCTTCCTTGGGTGAGCTATATATATGTATAACATTTGGCAGTTAATAGATAATAACAGTAATTTGCAATAACACTAATTTATGCTTGATTTTGATAGGTTTCAGCACTCCTTGACCATTAAAGGGGCAGTGCATGTGATTTAACCCCATAAGTTGGGCATCATCAACCATACCGTGTACAGTAAAAAGCATAACCTACACCAGATTTGCTCCTGTAGTCCAATTAGAGGCTTCCAAAAGGGTGCCTCATTCTCCCCCACCCACCGACTTCATTGCCTGCTCCACACCAAATGTCTCCCTCCCTCCATAGACGTATTCCTAGATTCACCTCTCAAAATTTTAAACCGCATGAACAAAGGGAGCCGATGGTATATAGCACCACACGTTGAATAATTTAGTGTACCCTATGGACCACCATGACTTGCCAGTGTTTCATGAAAGTGACCATTTGTCGTATTGAAAACACGTACTTTTGACTGTAACGTTGTGTGTGATGGCTTTCAAATAATAAAAGGGTAATGCGTCTTATGCAACAGTAAGAGGCCATACAATATCTAACAGAGTTGCTATGTTCAATGAGGAAAAGTACAAAACCAAATATTCAGCTCAACTATGACTGTTTACCTTATGTAGAACTACAATACTAAACACATACCTTCCCTTTGTAGTATCAGAAAAGCTATCTGTTAAGCAATTATTTAAACACACGGTCCATGAAAATTGGTATCAAAATCAACAGAAAGAGCGCAACATCCTCAAACAACATGTTGTCACTAGTGGGTTTTGCACCTAATATGCATAGTGTACGATAGAATGATCCTTCGGATGAAGGTACACGTTGTTTCTACATTTGCAGGTCTTGTGGTTGAGGCTCGCTACGGTGTCAAAGAGAGCGGGTTGAGCTTGTTCTTAGAATTGTACACTTTCATTGAAGACATGATCAGATTGTTTATACCTATGTCTAATAGTCAATACACAGCCCTGGACCTCTGAACATGTCTGTAGCCAGCAGAAACACAAAGAGAAGCAGAAAAGAAACGCCATTCTGGCCATTGAACTGGGCACCACCATCATCTATTCCATCTATTTGTATACAAGTAAGGTATTATGGACAAGTAAGCTACTTTTTACTTTTCCTTTACTCCTCCAAAATATTATGAAAATATGGACTGTAAGGCATGCTAATGTTTGACCGTTAATAAACCCTAAGAAATGTCATTAGCTTTTACCTGTAATTTGTAATTGCTACGTCACAAAGACCCTTCTGTTTCCTGGGACAATCCTTTCGCTTTAGATACTTGTCATACTCCCTGCTGCTTACTTGCATGTTTACTGATTGCAACTTCAAATAAAATTACCAATCAATTGATATATTGATCATAGTATAGCGCCCAAATCTCAGCAAGTTGAAACAGGATAGTCAGTATCATAGAACAACACTATGCCAGTAATATGTCCCTATTGTTTCATCCTTGTAACAAAGTGGATAACATACACTAGTTAAATCTGATTGATAACCACTCGAGGTATGGCAATAGTCAACACCTTTTCCGATTGAAAGTGTTCGCTAGAAAAGATAAAAAATTAATGCATGTGCTCTATAAATTGTCAGGTATAACAAACAAGCTTTTGAATACGTGACTTAAAAGCGTAGCAAAATAAATAATTTGCATCATTACCACTAACGTTCTAGGAGGTCATCGTGTTTTGCCAGCATCTGTAGGGTGCGCTGATCACTTGTAAGGAAATCTGAAATCAGATTCAGTACCAGCGATCAATAAGCTTTCAGAGCATAACCATTTCTGGTTAAAGAAAGAACGTGCGACTATATAGGCCTATTTCAAAAAACATGGTGCGTACTTTTTTTGGAAAAATTTCACGGACCCGGTGTTAAAAGAATTACGTTTGACAAAGACACCAAGGAAATTATTAGAGTACAGGCTGTACGCGTGAAGGACGACACAATGGTGTTCAGGTAATATGTATACCACAATCTCTATGTTCCAATTGAATATCACCCAAAAGGGTACCCCATCCTCCCTGCCTCCCTACGCTACCCGCTCCCACACTGTTGGAGCGGACGACATAAAGGAGGGATGTAAGTTACATAAATGTCTCCCTCCCTCCATATAGTCTTCCTAGGTTCACCACTGTGACTATGACAGCATTCAAAGACTCAAACAGCAAGCCATGGTACTATTAACAACAAGCGCCAGTCTTTATTTAATTTTAGTAGGCCTAGGCCTACTTTATGTTCGCTCATTCTTGCAAGTTAACATCTATATAAGCAGGCCCTATAATTATTATATGGACTAATGCATTCACTGGACTGACCGCCAGAAGGGGCAATGACACGTGGTATCGGGTATCATGATACTCTCGACCCCAGACCCTGGTTGTTGCAACGGATTGATAATGTGTGTAAGCAAGGTACATGCTTGATCACCTTCAAGCTACCTCCCAAATAACGTAATGATACAATGGTGTGATTATAACATAAACGGTACATTCAAGTGAACCTAAATATGTCATCAATCTCTGCCTCATCCTCAGAAGGTTCTCTCTAAAAAAGGGGCAGAAGCATCGTTACTGGTTAAACGGTGTGCCAAAGGTAGCCATGGTTACAGATATAACAAGGCCTGTCAGCAATGGTCTTGAGTTTCCTGGTGCTCAAAAATGGGGAGGAGGCTGTCGGCAAGGTGATCAGCCTAACAGGTCTGGCAGGGGTAGCCATGGTTACTGGTAATAAAGACTAGATAAAAATGCAAAAATAAAATTGCACATATTGCACGTATACAAGTAATAAAAACATTCTCTAGACGAGAAGGTTGGTGGTATATAGGAATCAAAGGTGATGGTGGTGTAAAAAGCAAGGGAACAAGGTTTCTGATTGAAAAGGAAAAATGAAATAGACCTATATTAGCAACATGTTGTCATATATAAATGTGCTCGCTAATATAGGTCTATTTCATTTTTCCTTTTCAATCAGAAACCTTGTTCCCATGCTTTTTACACCACCATCACCTTTGATTCCTATATACCACCAACCTTCTCATCTAGAGAATGTTTTTATTACTTGTTTCCTAATCTTTTTGTCGCCATGGGAACGGTTAAATAGAGAACTCCATATTACGTAATGATTACATATATCAGTTTTATGCTTTAGTCATATATCTTACCTGAAGATGTCCTTCCAGGAGATTCTAAAGCGATTGGTATAACTTGTGCTCTTTAAAACCATTCCTATCTGGAGTTATAATCACCCGAGAAGACGACAACGACGGAGAAAAATTGGCATGGGGACGAGTAAAACACGAGCTGTTTTTTTCTCTTAAAGCTAACGGTTTGAAGACTGGAACAAAACATTTAAATGACGGTCTTTGCCTTCTGGTTCGATAGCAACAAAGAGCTAAACTCCGTTTCTTGGTACGCGAGTTATACGCGGGTCGCGTTTTTAAGTCATTAAAAACGCGACCCACGTATAACTCGCGTAGGTTCCGATCACTGAGGAACAATTACATTCAGTTTGCAGTAATGTGTACACGCTTTCATACATCATGGCCAAATGCCTTCCCATATTCAAGACACTTGTGCTTTTTTGCAGCTGTGCTCATCTTCCTTGGGTGAGCTATATCTAATACTATAATTTCCAACGTACGTACGTACGTCCGTACATACGTATGTCCGCGTAACTCATTTATACACTCGCCCTAGCGCCTATTGGTTGCTAGATAGGTACGTGTACCTAGCAACCAATAGGAACGACCACCTCCCACACAAAAGTACATAGCAACACGTACTTAGCGACCATGCCTGCCACAAAACCTGTATGCCTGTACAGGTAATAATGTCATCACATGCAGAAAGAATTAAAGCAACGCTATTGTGGTTCACTCTCAAGTCTCATCGTACAGGCTGAGAACATGCAGTTACTATCTGACATAACGTAATGTATTGCGCGGGCATGTTCATGTTATAGAGGTTGCGTAGTAACCGTATGTTAGAACAGGTGGTAGATTATATATGCAACATTTGGTAAAACAGTAAAAAAAGAGGAGCTAGAAGGTAGATCAACTGTTCATCTGGCAAATGAATAGCGAGACGAATAACAGCGAGACGAATAATCAGCCTGTTATTTTTCACGGGGACACGCTAGTAGATGTATAACATTTGGCAGTTAATAGAATATAACAGTAATTTACATAAACACTAATTGATGTTTTAAGTTCATAGTTTTAGCACTCCAAAGGGGGCAGGCCATGTAATTTAACCCCACAACAAAATTACCCATCAATTGGTATATTGATCATAGTATAGCGCCCAAATCTCAGCAGGATGAGTCAGTATATAGAAGCAACACTTTGTCTGTAATATGTTTTATCCTTGTCAAGACATAATAGCCCAGTGGATAACGTATGCTAGTTACATCTGGGTAATAACACTTGAGACATGGCAATAGTCAACACCTTTTCGAATTGAAAGTGTTCGCTAGAAATGATTAAAAGTTAACGAATGATTTCAATAATTCACAATTTGTCAGGTAAAACTAAAAAGCTTTTGAATACTAAATTATAGGTGACTTAAAAGTGTAGCAAAAAAAAACGTAGTCTGCATCATTATAGGAGGTTGTCGTGTTCGCCGGCATCTGTAGGGTGCGCTGATCACTTCCAAGGAAATCTGAAATCAGATTCAGTACCAGCTATCAATGAGCTTTAAGAGCATATCCATTTAAAGAACGCGTGACTATAAATTTCAAAAATCGTGGTGCGTATTACTTTTTGGAATCTAAATTTCATGGACCTGGTGTTGAGAATTATGCCTGACAAAGACACCAAGGACTTTAAATATTAGTAGTACTATGTTCCAATTGAATCTCACTCAAAAGGGTGCCACATCCCCCTATCTCCCTCCCACACTCTTTGAGCGGACGGCATAAAGTTACCTAATTGTCTCTCTCCCTCCATGCAAAAGTGGTACAGACGCAAACTACGCTTTTTTTTGCTACGCTTTTAAGTCACCTATTTAGTATTCAAAAGCTATTTAGTTTTACCTGACAAATTTATAGTCAATGAGCTTTAAGACAGAGATAATATTATCTCTGTTTAAGAGCACATCCATTTAAAGAACGCGTGACTATTATACTTCAAAAATTGTGGTGCGTACTTTTTGGAATCTAAATTTCATGGACCTGGTGCAAGTTAAGAATTATGCTTGACAAACACACCAAGGATTTTTATGTATTTGTAGTACTAGGTTCCAATTGAATCTCACCCAAAAGGGTGCCGCATCTCCCTGCCTCCCTCCCTCATTGTTTAAGCGGACGGCATAAAGGGATGTACGTTACATAATTGTCTCTCTCCCTCCATAGTCTTCCTAGGTCCACCACTGAGACTATGAAAGCATTCAAAGTTTCAAACAGCAAGGGTGAACGGAGCGATGGTACTTGTAACAACAAGCGCCAGTCTTTATATGTATTTAATTTTAATAGGCCACAGTTCGCTCGTTCTTGCAAGTTAACATCTATATAAGCAGGTCCTATAGACTAATGCATTGACTGGACTGACCGGTTTTCCTCTCTCTTCCAGCAGCCTGTACTTCAGCCTGAGTCTGTGTGACTTAGAAGGCTCAAAGACACGTGTTACCGGGTATTAGCATACTCTCGACCGCAGACCCACGGATTCATAACGTAATGCGCCTACCATTGTTACGTGAGACCCCCCCCCCCCCCCCCCCCTGGGGCATTGGGAGGGATTTGACCTTTATTAAAGCAAACTGCCCCTGGTTGGGGGTTAATAACCGGTCAAATGTCTATACTACGTGGTCTGATAAAAGTCACATGTGTGCCCGACTATGGTCAAATGTGTGGCCAGTTATGATATTCACGCGTCAAATCCCCACCTAATCCCGACTTCGCCCCCTGAAAGGGGGGGGGGGGGGGGGGGGGGGGTCTCACGTAACAATGATAGGTGCATAACCATCCATGCCTGGTTCAACCACCATAAACCTCATAACTTGGAGCAGTTATCAAACACCTGATTTGATTTCTAACATGTCACCATATTGGCCATGTGCACTTGATTTTTTTTAGTGGCTTAAGTACTTCTATTAGCTTGAACCACAACATGCAACCAATGTAATAGAAATATGTGTGTACACCCTCAAGCTACCTCCCTGATAACGTAATGATACAATGGTGTGATTATAACATAAACCGTACACTCAAGCGAACCTAAAACTGTCATTAATTCTGCCTCATCCTCAGAAGATTCTCTCTTAAAAAAGGGCAGAGGCAGTCATGTGATGTTTGGCCACACCCACACATGGTGACACTCACCCCCTCCTCCTGCTCCATCAACCACTGTTGGACTTCAGCTGACGTCTCTACGTGCTCCACCAGCCCCACAATCCTTGGCATCTGTGTTAAACCTGTGCTACCAACCTAATTTTTAAAAAGCTTTATCATATGATGACCACTACACCCTCCCAGCACCATCATCACAATCTTGAAGCATGGTCCTTGACCCAGATCACCATAGCAACAAATGGATTACATTGTGCTAACATTGAACTATGGTATGGAGACACTTCTACACAAACTATTGACCACTTGGGCCAGAGTACTGGGAGCCAATGGGATTGTAGGCATGTGATTATAAGTGCAATGAACAACAATGTAATTTAACACCATGGCTGTAGCATCACATGTGTCACCCATGAGAAATTACCTTGTATAATTATGAGGTTTAGAAGAAGTAAAATCCACTACACTGCTACTGTACAGTGTGGAGGATAACATTCCAAAATTGTCCTGACACAATGTCAGGCCATTGCAATATTTGACCTGACATGTAAAATTGGTCGGACATTGTTTTATGTACATGTACATGTATACAAATGTTTTTACAGCATAGAAGATGAACACATTATAATCATGTTGTAACACTTAAATGATGCATGTATGAGTGTATGAAAACATTATTGACATGGTCCTCAATAAATGTGTCCCAGTCTTCAAGACTAAACAGGTATGCAGGCTCAGGCTCACTAACAGTAACTGCACTAGTTGTTTTAAATGTTATAAATGCAGGATTATAGTTCCTTAAACCTTGCAGCTTATCCTTGAATAGGACACACATCGAGCACTTCAGAGCAGAAACATGTATTGTATTGCCTGGAATCAGTAACATGATGACATACATCATTCATTAACATTAACCCCCATCTTCCCTCTCTTAATATTAACCCTCACATTCCCTCTTTCATCATTAACCCTCACCTTCCCACCCTCATCGTTAACCCTTATGCTGCACATTTCTGAAGCCTTTGAAGTCTCACAGTCCCTCACTCTCACTATTGCTGTGGTTACAGATATAGCAGATGTAGCATCACATGTTTCACCCATGAGAAACTCTTTAGAGGTTTAAATGAAGCTTGGAGGTAAATGACACTACATTGCCATTGCATTAATATGCTCAGAGGTTAATATACAGTACATACATGTATACATCATTATTTCATATTTTATACCCTCGCCATCCCACTTGCATCTTTAACCCTCAAATTACCTCTTGCATCTACTCACCTTCCCACCCTCAGACGGAGAGGTTACAAGTCCTCCAAGTGCTACTGACTTTGCAGCTGACCTGGTAGTAACAGCAGCAGCAGTAGTACTGGCCTTCCCTTCTCCACCAGAAGGCTCCATTGTCCTTTGGCATGGCCACACTAACATAGATGTACCATATGTGTAATACCAACCACAATGCCATCAACAGGTACTTCACTCATTTTCCCTCTCACATGTCTTGTTCCATTGATCAAACTGCACCATCACCAATCACACACTCCACCCTCACCAATCACAAACACCACCCTCAATAATCACACCACCCTCACCAATCACACTCCACCTTCACCAATCACACATTCCACCCTCAATAATCACACACCCACCCTCACCAATCTAACACTCCACCCTCACCAATCACACACTCCACCCTCACCAATCACACTCTACCATCACAAATCACACACTCCACCATCACCAATCTCACACTCCACCCTCACCAATCACATACTCCGCCATCACCAACAGTGTGCCAAAGGTACCATGGTGACAGATATAACAAGGCCTGTCAGCAATGGCCTTGAGTTTCCTGGTGCTCAAAAATGGGGAGGAGGCTGTTGGCATGGTGATCAGCCTAACACGTCTGGCAGGGGTAGCCATGGTTACAGGTATTAAAGACTACAATGAAAATTATGCCTATTGTATTACTGAGCAAAAAATACATTCAATTTCATGTTATGCAGTAATGTGTACACGCTTTCATGTATTCGTTATTGTGGCTTGGGAGTAGGAGCAGTGCTGGAGATGATATTTCAAACCTCTCTTGGTCACATATTCCTTGTCACATCCTTCAGAGGGACATCTTATCTTCTCACCAAGGTGTTTTCTGCCATGCCTTTTCAGAGCAGAAATGGACCTGAAAGATTTCCTGCAGAAACACTTATAAGGTCGATCATTGCTGTGGACCATCATATGGTATGTGAGACTTGATCTGCAGGAATACTGCTTGTTGCAAATAGTACACTTGAATCTTCTGGCTCCTGTATGGACAACCATGTGTGCCTTCAGATGTTCTATTCGACCAAATGCCTTCCCACATTCAGAACACTGATAGTTCTTTTCTTGTGTATGGATAACCATGTGTATTTTCAGATGGTCCTTTCGACCAAATGCCTTCCCACATTCAGAACACTGATAGTTCTTTTCATGTGTAGGGACAGCCATGTGTGTCTTCAGATTTCCATTACGATAAAACACCTTTCCACATTCAGAACACACATACAGCATTTCTGAATTACTCACCTTCCTTATTGTTCTAAAGATTTAAGTTGCAACGTAGGGGTAAACGAAGGGGGGCTCTCGCCGAATTCCTGGATCCGCCACTGATCAGGAAGAGGGGGGGTTAATAGGTGAAAGAGCTCTATAGGTAACCGACCATGCATTCATCACTTTGTTATCACTGTTTTGGATCCATGTAGAACTTATGCATGGTAACATTCATTAAGCATCATTAGTAGGCCTACATTATGCCATCGCTTTGGCGAAGGGGTCGTACTCGCGTGTTCGTACCATGCATGCTTCTAAGATCTCTATTTAAAAATATCATGCACTGACCGCGGTCTTCTTCCGCCTTCCAGCAGCCTTTACCTCCTACGTGACAATATAATGAGTACGATGATATCCGGGAATATAAAAAATTGCAATTATTTAACCATTCACCCCTACGATCCATGACAAATAGAATAACCCCCTGGGCCGTATACATATTGCAGTACTCTAATACCTATGATAAATTCACTACTAGGACAAGCTTTGTCATCTACACCCTCCCTCCCCCAGTTGTTATATCTACACCCACACCCAGTTGATATATATACAGTTATCATCATATTGGCCATGTGCACTAGATTTTTTTAGTGGCTCAATTAAGTAGTGCTATGAGCTTGAATCAATCAATGCAATAGAAATATGTGTGCATATGCTTGATCACCTCAAGCAACTGTAATGATACAATGGTGTGATTATAACATTAACGGTACACTCAAGTGAACCTAAAAATGTCATCAATCTCTGCCTCATCCTCAGAAGGTTCTCTCTAAAAAAAGGGGCAGAGGCAGTCATGTGATGTTGGCCACACCCACACATAGTAACACTCACCCCCTCCTCCTGCTCCATCAACCACTGTTGGACTTCAGCTGACGTCTCTACGTGTTCCACCAGCCCCACAATCCTTGGCATCTGTGTTAACCCTGTGCTGCCAACCTAATTATAAAAAGCTTTATCATATGATCACCACTACACCCTCCCAGCACCATCATCACGACCTTGCAGCACGGTCCTTGACCCAGATCACCATAGCAACGAATGGATGACACTGTGCTATGGTATGGAGACACTTCTAAACAAAACTATTGACCATTAATATTTATACCCTCACCTTCCGCTTGTATCTTTAACCCTTTAATTAATTCCTACCTTCCCACCTCATCATTGTCATGTGGTGTGCTTGCAGTGCAATGAATAAGAATTACAATACTGCATCGTTAACCCTCACCTTCCCACACTCACCCTTAACCCTTATGCTGCACCTTTCTGAAGTGCTTGAAGTCTCTTAGTCCCACGCTCTCAATACTGCTTGTCACCTTCTCTGGGACCTTGTCTCTCCCCCGGACCACCACAACCAGTTCACCACCTCCACACATTCTGGGGGAGGAGGGGCACACTCATGTGATGTGCTCAGACAGGCACCTCTGGGCACCTAGGAGGGATGGGGAGGAGGGATATGGTATCAGACCACTTCCTCTACTGACCACACCCACAAACTTAAATACCCCACCCCATCTGACCACACCTACATGTACATACACAACCTTAAACATACACGTCCACACTAACATATATGTGTAATACCAAATCACTTCCAACCACAATGACATCAACAGGTACTTCACTCATGTTCCCTCTAACATGTCTTGTTCCGTTGATCAAACTGCACCATCACCAATCACACACTCCACCCTCACCAATCACAAACACCACCCTCAATAATCACACCACCCTCACCAATCACACACTACAAACACCAATATCACACAAACCTCACCGATCACACTCCACCCTCACCAATCACACACTCCACCCTCCCCAATCACACAATCCACCCTCACCAAACAAACACTACCCTCACCAATCACACATCACAGATCTCACTATCTTCTTGGACAGATGAAGCCATCCTTGGTCGTGACAGGATCATACTTCACACCACTCTCCATAGGATCTTCACCATCCCAAGGCTCCGCCTCTGGCCCCTCCTCCTCCTCTTCCCCCTCCTTCCACAGGTCAGTCTCAGTCACCTTTGACCTCTTGCCACCCATTCCAGAGAACAGGTTGAATGGAGACACGCCCACAGCAGCACGCACACCAGACACAGAGGGATGGCTACTCCCGGCCACCATTGAAAGGCCTCTGCTGCTCTCTTGTGTCTTGGTCCTTCCATCTTCACTTCACCCCTGTGTTCCAAACTGTGAGGTACGCTCCACTACAGCAGTTCCCTTGTGTTTCCTGGTGCTCAAAAAGGGAAAGGAGGCTGTTGGCATGGTGATCAGCCTAACTCGTGTGGCAGGTGTAGCCATGGTTACAGGGAAAACAGGCATGGCAGCTGTAGCTGTGGTTACATGTATAGAACAGGTAGCCATGGTTACAGGCGGAGAGGTTACAAGTCCTCCAAGTGCTACTGACTTTGCAGCTGACCTGGTAGTAACAGCAGCAGTAGTAGTACTGGCCTTCCCTTCTCCACCAGAAGGCTCCATTGTCCTTTGGCTTCTGATGATGATGTTCCCCTTCACACCAGGCAGCCATCTTGGGAGCATGCCTTGTCTCCTTAGGTGTGACCTGATCCTCCTCCCCATCCACCATACTAGGAGGGGAAGCCCCCTTGGTTGCAACGGTGGCTTGGTGGGTGTGGTCCAAGGTCACACAATGTCACTTCACCTCAGATTCCAAATGAGGGGATTCCCCCACATCAGGGGATTCCTCTCTCGTCAGTTGTCCCCTAGTCCGCTTCCTGGTCCCCAGATCATCAGCCTGCTGGGAAAACAACAGGCCTGATGGTTGAGGAGGGACTGTTCTTCTTAGTACTCTGGGTACCTATGAGGACAGAGGTACCATCCATGTGTAACACCATAAGACTTCCAACCACAATGACAAGGAGGCAGTCGGCATGGTGATCTAACATGTGTGGTAGTGGTAACTATGGTTATTCGTTAAACGGTACGCCAGAGGTAGCCATGGTTACAGATATAACAAGGACTGTCAGCATTGGCCTTGAGTTTCCTGGTGCTGAAAAAGGGGGAGGAGGCTGTCAGCATGGTGATCAGACTAACAGGTCTGGCAGGGGTAGCCATGGTTATAGGTAGACCACAGTAAAAATAAAAATGCAAAAAAAAACAATCTTCCAGCAATCTTTACCTCAACAGAGTTACTAGGCACGTGGTATATGAATATTACGTTGATATCTGAGAGCATTAATGAAAATTGTTCTATTCCATTATTTAACCGCTTTAATAACCCCCCGGAAAACCACACACATATACTTGGACATGCTTTTGTTTTATCTACACCCTCCCGGGACAGGCTTCTATTTCCCCTGGACAAGCATATGTTGCACCTGCTAACCCCCAGGGACAGGCATTTATACCCCCCCCCCCCCCCCCCCCCCCCCGTAGGACAAGCTAAAACAACTTCCCTGGACACCATTGATTGTCATCTGGAAGGATATACAGATAAATAATGGGCACATGCTGTGTGATTATACAAGTAAATCCTCTACAATAAAGACGGCCGTGGTCTAAATATAGGTTAGACACTGAAACCGAGGGATCTACGTGATTTAGAATCCCCGAGGGCCCTGGGCTGTAGCGTCCCGAGCGGTAGCGAGGGCGCTACTAAGGGCCCGAGGGGATTCTAAATCACGTAGATCCCTCGGTTTCAGTGTCTAACCAATTTAGACAATAGCAACGCGTACGTAGCAACCAATAAATTATCGCGCAACGCGATAACGATAACGGGAGGGATTCTAAGTGCCAGTGGGGGGGATTCTAAGTGCCCGGGGCACTTAGAATCCCCCCCACTGGCACTTAGAGTCCCTCTGTAGGTTTCTACCGCGTTTAGGTACCTGCAATTGACCAATCAGATTGCACGAATCACTTCCGCTATTGTCTAAAACGCACGCGAAAACAAGGTCGTTGACTATTAAAATGGGACCAGGGGGTAAATGAACCAGACCTATTTACCCTATGTTTAGCACACTCCTGTTCTACAAAGGAAAATAGGCCTACATCATTTCCCATGCCTGGTTCTACCACTGTGTGCCCTAAGGATACGTGTACCTCCAAGAACCTAGTACATACATAACTTGGAGCAGTTATCAACACCTGATTTGATCTCATGTCATCATATTGGCCATGTGCACATGATTTGTTTAGTGGCTTAAGAAGCAGTGCTATGAGCTTGAACCATAACATCCAACCAATGTAATAGAAATCTTACTAGCAGTCTGAAGAACTGCGAGTGTTAGAAGGATAAAAAAAGGGCTTAGGGCAGGGTAGGGGGGGCCGAAGGCCCGCTACGCCCTTCAACTTTTCACCCCCTGTCCAAATCCGCCCTCAAATTGCACCCGTCCCTCCCTCCCGACACTCTTCATTGAAACTCACTAACCTCCTTCTTAATAAACGCCTTCTTGACCGGGACCATACTTTTTTTTTCTGCACATGCTTCATAATCCTCAAGCAACCGTAACGATACAATGGTGTGATCATAACATGAACGGTACACTCAAGTGAACCTAAAAATGTCATTAATCCCTGCCTTATCCTCAGAAGGTTCTCTCTAAAAAAAGGGCAGAGGTAGTCATGTGATATTTGGCCACACCCACACATAGTGACACTCACCCCCTCCTCCTGCTCCATTAACCACTGTTGGACTTCAGCTGACGTCTCTACGTGCTCCACCAGCCCCACAATCCTTGGCATCTGTGTTAAACCTGTGCTGCCAATCTAATTTTAACATATGATCACCACTACACCCTCCCAACTCTATAATTACAGCCTTCCTTAACCTAGTTCACCATAGCAACGGGTGGAATACATCATGCTACACTACTACACAAACTATTGACCACTTGGGCCAGAATATAAGGAGCCAATGGGATTGTAGGCATGTGTGTGATTGTCATGTGGTGTGCTTGCAGTACAATGAATAAGATTTACAATATTGCATCGTTAACCCTCACCTTCCCACCCTCATCTTTAACCCCTAGGCTGCACCTTTCTGAAGTGCTTGAAGTCTCTCAGTCCCTCGCTCTCACTACTGCTTGTCACCTTCTCTGGGACCTTGTCTCTCCCCCGGACCACCACAACTAGTCTTACCACCTCCACACATTCTGGGGGGATATGGTATCAGACCACATCCACTGCTGACCACACCCACATATTTAAATACCTCACCCCATCTAACCACACCTACATGTACATACACCACCTTACATGTACCATATGTGTAATACCAAACGACTTCCAACCACAATGACATCAACAGGTACTTCACTCATCTTCCCTCTAACATGTCTCGTTCCATTGATCAAACACCACCATCATCAGTCATACAGTACACCATCACCAATCACACACTCCACCCTCACTAATCACATACCAACCTCACCAATCACAAACACCACTGTCATAAATCACACACCCCACCCTCATCAATCACACTCCACCCTCACTAATCACACACTCCAACCTCAATAATCACACTCCACTTCACTAATTACAGACCCCACCCTCACCAACCACACATGCTACACTCACCAATCACAAACTCCACCCTCACCAATCACACCCCCACCAATCACACACTCCACACACCAATCACACTCCACCCTCGCCAATCACAAACACCACCTTCATCAATCACACTCCACCCTCACTAATCACACACTCCAACTCATCAATCACACTCCACCCCACTAATCACACACTCCACCCTCCCAATCACACATTCCACACTCACTAATCACACACTCCACCCTCACCATTCACAAACACCAACCTCGCAAATCACAGACAAAACCCTCACCAATCAGACCACCCTCACCAATCACACACCATTATTACAAATCAAAATAACCACTTTCACCAATCACACTCCACCATCACCAATCACACTGCACCCTCACTAATCGCACACTCCACCTCGCAAATCCCAAACACCACCCACATCACACCACCAGAGATAATATTTTTAAAAAATGGAACTGGTCATCAGCAAGCCAATTTTCCTACCACACACAAATCACACTCCACCTTCACCATTCATAAACACAAACCTCGCCAATCACAAACAAAACCCTCACCAATCAGACAACCCACACCTATCACATACCCCACCCTCACCAATCACACTCCACCATCACCAAACACACTGCACCCTCACTAATCGCACACTCCACCTCGCCAATCCCAAACACCACCCACATCACACCCTTCTCCCTCACCAATGACACACTCCACCATTACCAATCACACACTCCACCATCACCAATCACACACTCTACCCTAAAAATCACAAATACCACCCTCACTAATCACACCACCCTCACCAATCACACACTTTGGTTGCTCTCTTGGTCGTGACAGGGTCATATTTCACGCCACTCTCCAAACAGGTTGAATGGAGACACGCCCACAGCAGCACGCACACCGGACACAGAGGGATGGCTACTCCCAGCCACCATTGAAAGGCCTCTGCTGCTGTCTTGGGCCTTCCATCTTCACTTCACCCCTGTGTTCCAAGTCAGGTACCCTCCACTACAGCATTGTCGGCAGCTTGCATGTGTTTCCTGGTGCTCAAAAAGAGGGAGGAGGCTGTTGGCATTGTGATCAGCCAAACTAGTGTGGCAGGGGTAGCCATGGTTACAGGGATAACAGGCATGGCAGCTGTAGCTGTGGTTACAGGTATCACACTCCACCCTCACAAATCACAATCCCCACCGTCATCAATCACAAACCACCCTCACTAATCACACACTCCACCCTCACCAATCACAACCAAAACCCTCACCAATCAGACCACCCTCACCTATAATTTCAAATCACAAAAACCACTTTCACCAATTACAATCCACCATCACCAATCACAAGCACCTCCCTCATCAATCACACTCCACCCTCACTAATCACACACTCCACCCTCACTATCACACTCCACCCTCACCATCCCACACTCCACCCTCACCAATCACACACTCAACCCTCACCAATCACACACTCCACCCTCACCAATCACACACTCCACCCTCACCAATCACACACTCCACCCCACTAATCACACTCCACCCTCACTATCACACATTCCACCCCCACCAATCACACACTCTACCCTCACCAATCACACACTCCACCCTCACCAATCACACACTCCACCCCACTAATCACACTCCACCCTCACTATCACACATTCCACCCCTCACCAATCACAATCACCATCCTCACCAAGCACAAACACCACTGTCATAAATCACACACCCCACCCTCACCAATCACACTCCACCCTCACTAATCACACTCCACCTCACTAATCACACACTCCAACCCTCTCAATCACACACTCCACCCTCACCAATCACACACTCCACCCTCACCAATCACACACTCCACCCCACTAATCACACTCCACCCTCACTATCACACATTCCACCCCCACCAATCACACACTCTACCCTCACCAATCACACACTCCACCCTCACCAATCACACACTCCACCCCACTAATCACACTCCACCCTCACTATCACACATTCCACCCCTCACCAATCACAATCACCATCCTCACCAAGCACAAACACCACTGTCATAAATCACACACCCCACCCTCACCGATCACACTCCACCCTCACTAATCACACTCCACCTCACTAATCACACACTCCAACCCTCTCAATCACACATTCCACACTCACCAATCACACACTCCACCCTAACCAATCACACACTCCACCCTCACCAATCACACACTCCACCGTCATTAACACACACCACCTTCACCAATCACACACTGCCCTCTCCATACACATGCTCCACCCTCACCAATCACACTCCACCATCACCAATCACACACTCCACCATCACATATCACACACTCCACCCTCACCAATCACACATTCCACCCTCACCAAACACTCTACCCTCACCAATCAAACACTACCCGCACCAATCACACTACACACATCAATCAAACACTCCTCTCCCAATCACCCTCACCAATGACACACTCCACCCTCACCAATGACACCCTTCTCCCTTACCAATGACACACTCTCCCTCACCAATGACACACTCCACCATCACCAATGACACACCACCCTCACCAATCACACATCCCACCCTCACCAATCACACATCCACCACACACTCCACCCTCACCAATCACATACTGTACCAATCGCATTTTGCCGTCACCAATCACATTACACTGTCACCAATCACACACTCCAGCATCACCATTCACACACTCCGTCACCAATCATACACTCCGCCATCACCAATCAACACAATCCACCATCTCCAATCATACACACCACCCTCACTAATCACACACTCCACCCTCACCAATCACACTCCACCCTCACCAATCACACATCTCTCAGGTCTCACTATGCTCTTATGGACAGATGAAGCCATCCTTGGTAATGACAGGGTCATATTTCACACCACTCTCCAAAGGATCTTCACCATCCCAAGGCTCCACCTCTGGCCCTTCCTCCTCCTCTCCACAGGTCAGTCTCAGTCACCTTTGACCTCTTGCCACCCATTCCAGAGTACAGGTTGAATGGAGACACGCCCACAGCAGCACGCACACCAGACACAGAGGGATGGCTACTCCCGGCCACCATTGAAAGGCCTCTGCTGCTGTCTTCTTGGCCCTTCCATCTTCACTTCGCTCTGTGTTCCAAACTGTGAGGTACCCTCCACTACAGCAGTTCCCTTGTGTTTCCGGTGCTCAAAAAGGGGGAGGAGGCTGTTGGCATGGTGATCAGCCTAACTGTTGTGGCAGGGGTAGCCATGGTTACAGGGAGAACAGGCATGGCAGCTGTAGCTGTGGTTACAGGTATAGCACAGGCAGCCATGGTTACAGGCGGAGAGGTTACAAGTCCTCCAAGTGCTACTGACTTTGCAGCTGACCTGGTAGTAACAGCAGCAGCAGTACTGGCCTTCCCTTCTCCACCAGAAGGCTCCATTGTCCTTTGGCTCTGAGGAGGATGTTCCCCTTCACACCAGGCAGCCATCTTGGGAACACCATACCAGGTTATGAATACAACCTTCATTATACCCTCACCATCCCGCTTGCATCTTTAATCCTCAAATTACCTCTTGCATTTTTAACTCTCACCTTCCCTCTCTCATTGTTAACCCTCACCTGCATCCTAAACCTCCTTCCCTCTATTATAAATCATTAACCTTCACCTTACTGCTTGCTGCACCTTTCTGAAGCATTTGAAGTCTCTCAGTCCCTCGCTCTCACTACTGCTTGTCACCTTCTCTGGGACCTTGTCTCTCCCCCGGACCACCACAACCAGTCTCACCACCCACACATTCTGAGGGAGGGGCATCCTCATGTGATTTGCTAAGACAGCCTGGGTGCTAAGGAGGGATGGGGAGTAATGGGGTGATGGTGTGAGGGTGGTACAAATGACAGGCAGTACCTATGAGTGCAGAGGAACCTTCCATGTGTAATACCATACGACTTCCAACTTCATACGACTTCCGACCACATGTTGATCAGTCTAACAGGGGTGGTAGCAGTAACCATGGTTACTGGTTAAACAGTGTGCCAAAGGTAGCCATGGTTACAGATATAACAAGGCCTGTCAGCAATGGCCTTGAGTTTCCTAGTGCTCAAAAAGGGGGAGGAGGCTGTTGGCATGGTGATCAGCCTAACAGGTCTGGCAAGGGTAGCCATGGTTACAGGTATTAAAGACTAGAATAAATACAAAAATGCAACAAAAAAAAGAATTACGCATATTGCATGTATTTTACTAAGCAACTAATACATTCAGTTTCATGTTATGCAGTAATGTGTACGCACTTTCATATATCATGCATTGGTCATTGTGGCTGGGAGTAGGGGCAGTACTGGAGATGATGCTTCAAACCAATCTTGGTCACGTATTTCTTGTCACATCCTTCCGAGGGACATCTTAATTTCTCACCAAGGTGTTTTCTGCCATGGCTTTTAAGAGCAGAAATGGACCTGAAAGATTGCCTGCAGAAACACTTGTAAGGTCGATCATTGCTGTGGACCATCATATGGTATCTGAGACTTGATCCACAGGAATACTGCTTGTTGCAAATAGTACACTTGAATCTTCTGGCTCCTGTGTGGACAATCATGTGTGTCTTCAGAGTTCCCTTTTGTCCAAATCCCTTCCCACATTCAGAACACTGATAGTTCTTTTCTTTTGTATGGACAACCATGTGTGTCTTCAGATGTCCCTTTTGACCAAATGCTTTCTCACATTCAGAACACTGATAGTTCTTCACTTGAGTATGGACAAGCATGTGTGTCTTCAGATGTTCCATACGACCAAATGCTTTCCCACATTCAGAACACTGATAGTTCTTTTCCTGTGTATGAACAACCATGTGCCTCGTCAGATCTCCCTTATGACCAAATGCCTTCCCACATTCAAGACACTTGTGCTTTTTTGCAGCTGTGCTCATCTTCCTTGGGTGAGCTATATATATGTATAACATTTGGCAGTTAATAGAAAATTACTAATTTATGTTTTACATTGATAGGTTTCAGCACTCCTTTACCAAAAAGGGGGCGGGACATGTAACATAACCTCATAAGATGCATCATCACAACCATTCCATGTGTGCTAACAAAGTCAAACTTATATCAGATTTGTTCCTGTTACAGTACCAGCTCGGTCATAGAGAAATTTCGCAGCTTGATTATAGAGAAAATAAAGTGTATACATTGGGACTAAGCCAACTATTCGTTTCATAGCGGTTGCTATGAACACTGGTGGTTTCTTTAGTTACCAATGTATATGCTTTATGATCAAGCTGTGAAATTTCTCTATGACCGAGCCGGTACTGTAGCAGGAACAAATCTGATATAAGTTTGACTTTGTTACCACATATGCCAGTACTGTACATCGGAGAGGCTTCCTAAAGGGTGCCCCATTCCCCCCTCTCACCCACTTCATGGGGAGGAGGGATATCGATGTGAGGGTGGTACAAATGACAGGCAGTACCTATGAGGACAGAGGTACCTTCCATGTGTAACACCATACGACTTCCAACCACATGTTGATCAGTGTAACATGTGTGGTAGTAGTAACCATGGTTACTGGTTAAACAGTGTGCCAAAGGTAGCCATGGTTACAGATATAACAAGGCCTGTCAGCTATGGCCTTGAGTTTCCTAGTGCTCAAAAAGGGGGAGGAGGCTGTTGGCATGGTGATCAGCCTAACAGGTCTGGCAAGGGTAGCCATGGTTACAGATATTAAAGACTACAAAAATGCAACAAAAAAAGAATTACGCATATTGCATGTATTTTACTGAGCAACAAACACGTTCAGTTTCATGTTATGCAGTAATGCGTACGCACTTTCATATATCATGCATTGGTCATTGTGGCTAGGAGTAGGGGCAGTGCTGGAGATGATATTTCAAACCTCTCTTGGTCACATATTTCTTGTCACATCCTTCAGAGGGACATCTTAACTTCTCACCAAGGTGTTTTCTGCCATGCTCTTTCAGAGCAGAAATGGACCTGAAAGATTGCCTGCAGAAACACTTATAAGGTCGATCATTGCTGTGGACCATCATATGGTATGTGAGACTTGATCTGAAGGAATACTGCTTGTTGCAAATAGTACACTTGAATCTTCTGGCTCCTGTGTGGACAATCATGTGTGTCTTCAGAGCTCCCTTTTGGCCAAATGCCTTCCCACATTCAGAACACTGATAGTTCTTTTCTTGTGTATGGATAACCATGTGTGTCTTCAGATGTCCCTTTTGACCAAATGCTTTCCCACATTCAGAACACTGATAGTTCTTCACAAGCATATGGACAACCATGTGTGTCTTCAGATGTTCCATACGACCAAATGCTTTCCCACATTCAGAACACTGATAGTTCTTTTCTTGTGTATGGACAACCATGTGTGTCTTCAGATTTCCCTTTTGACCAAATGCCTTCCCACATTCAGAACACTGATAGTTCTTTTCTTTTGTATGGACAACCATGTGCCTCGTCAGATCTCCCTTTTGACCAAATGCCTTCCCACATTCAGAACACTGATAGTTCTTTTCTTTTGTATGAACAACCATGTGCCTCGTCAGATCTCCCTTATGACCAAATGCCTTCCCACATTCAAGACACTTGTGCTTTTTTGCAGCTGTGCTCATCTTCCTTGGGTGAGCTATATATATGTATAACATTTGGCAGTTAATAGAAAATTACTAATTTATGTTTTACATTGATAGGTTTCAGCACTCCTTTACCAAAAAGGGGGCGGGACATGTAACATAACCTCATAAGATGCATCATCACAACCATTCCATGTATGGTAACAAAGTCAAACTTATATCAGATTTGTTCCTGTTACAGTACCAGCTCGGTCATAGAGAAATTTCGCAGCTCGATCATAGAGAAAATAAAGTGTATACATTGGGATTAAGCCAACTATTCGTTTTCATAGCGGTTGCTATGAACACTGGTGGTTTCTTTAGTTACCAATGTATATGCTTTATTTTCTCTATGATCAAGCTGTGAAATTTCTCTATGACCGAGCTGGTACTATAATAGGAACAAATCTGATATAAGTTTGACTTTGTTACCACATATGCCAGTACTGTACATCGGAGAGGCTTCCAAAAGGGTGCCCCATTCCCCCCTCCCACCCACTTCATCACCTGCTCCACAACTAATGTCTCCCTCCCTCCATAGACGTACTCCTAGATTCACCACTCAAAATATCAAACCGCATGGACAAAGGGAGCCAATGGTAACTAGCACCACACGTTGAATAATTTTAGTGGACCCTATGGACCATCATGACTTGCCATTGTGACTTTAGCTTATACCTGTAATTTGTAATGGTTGCGTCATAGAGACAGAAGAGACCCTTCTGTTTCCTGGGACAATCCTTTCACTTTAGACACTTGTCATACTCCCTTTTGCTTACTTGCATGTTTAATGATAGCAACTTCAAACAACATTACCAATGGATTGATACATTGATCATAGTATAGCACCCCAAATCAGTATATAGAAGTAACATTCTGCCTGTAATATGTTTTATCCTTGTCAAGATAAAAGTGTTCACTAGAAAAGATAAAAAGTTAATGTATGTGCTCTATAAATTGTCAGGTATAACAAAAAAGCTTTTGAATACGTGACTTAAAAGCGTAGCAAAAAAAATTTAAAAAATACAGTTTGCGTCATTACCACTAACAATCTAGGAAGTCATCGTGTTTGCCAGCATCTGTAGGGTGCAATGATCACTTGGAAGGAAATCTGAAATCAGATTCAGCACCAGCGATCAATAAGCTTTAAGATCATATCCATTTATCATTAAAGAATGAACCGCGCGACTATATATATCAAAAATAATATGGTGCGTACTTTTTACGAAAAATTTCATGGACCAGGTGCATGTTAAAAGAATTACGCTTGACAAACTCACCAAGGAAATTAATTATATTACATACAGCTTATAGAATTCATGAATTTAAAACATAAGCACTATAAATAATTAAAGTCACAGCAGGTGTTTGGTGCGACATATCTGGCCAAAATTGCCCTGGCATTCTGCCTCATGAGTATGAGGCTGAGGCGACTGTAGATGTTTGATTTCAAGGTCAACATAGTTGCGTGGCTACCTTTTTGGATATGGTTAAAAGTACATTGATAGCCTCATTGCCCCACCCCCCAAACACTTCTACAACCAAAGGGATGCATGACCATCCTCTAAGGGCACATGCCTCATCATTTCTTGAGTGCTTGGCCTCTTCTCCCATCTCAGCTGCATGACCACAGGTTTGAGCCGCTTCTTGTATAAATTGCAAATTAAGCGGATTGATGACCTTTATGTCAAATGCAGCTGGGCGTGAGAGGAACCAGTTTGGCACAAGAATGTCTGCTGGTCTTGATTGGTTTTATTAGAGTACAGGCTGTACGCGTGAAGGACGATACGCACGTGTTCAGTACACCACTATCTCTATGTTCCAATTGAATATCACCCAAAAGGGTTTTCCATTCTCCCTGCCTCCCTACGCTACCCGCTCCCACACTGTTGGAGCGGACGGCATAAAGGAGGGATGTACGTTACATAAATGTCTCCCTCCCTCCGTATCGTCTTCCTAGATTCACCCTGTGACCATGACAGTATTCAGAGACTCAAATAGCAAGTGTCAATTCACCACTGTGACTATATATGATAGCATTCAAAGACTCAAACAGCAAGGGTGAACGAAGCGATGGTACTAGTAACAACAAGCGCCAGTCTTACATGTATATTTAATTTTAGTAGGCCTAGACCTACTTCATTTTCGCTCGTTCTTGCAAGTTAACATCTATATAAGCAGGCCCTATAATCCAATGCATCCATTCGACTGACCTGTTTTCTTCTCTTCCAGAAGGCGCAAAGACACGTGGTATCGGGAATTACGATACTCTCGACCCCGGACCCTGGTTATTGCAACTGACGTAATCCATCCTGCAATATCAATGTTTGTAGCAAGGTACATGCTTGATCACCTTCAAGCAACCTCCCTAATAATACAATGGTGTGATTATATCATAAACGGTGAACCTAAAAATGTCACTAATTTCTGCCTCATCATCAGAAGGTTCTCTCTAAAAAAAGGGGCAGAGGCAGTCATGTGATGTTAGGCCACACCCACACATAGTGACACTCACCCCCTCCTCCTGCTCCATCAACCACTGTTGGACTTCAGCTGACGTCTCTACGTGCTCCACCAGCCCCACAATCCTTGGCATCTGTGTTAAACCTGTGCTGCCAACCTAATTTTAACATATGATCACCACTACACCCTCCCAACTCGATAATCACGGCCTTCCTTAACCTAGTTCACCATAGCAACAGGTGGAATACATCATGCTACACCACTTGGGCCAGAGTATTGGGAGCGTGTATGCATGTGTGTGATTGTCATGTGTTGTGCTTGCAGTGCGATGAATAAGAATTACAATATTCACCCTGACATACAACCTTCACGGATTAGTGCCCACGGACGCGTGCGTGTGTAACATGTGTAATACCATCAAACTTCCAACCACATGTTAATCAGTGGAACAGGTGTGGTAGTAGTAACCGTGGTTACTGGTTAAACGGTGTGCCAAAGGTAGCCATGGTTACAGATATAACAAGGACTGATAGCAATGGCCTTGAGTGTTTTCTGGTGCTCAAAAAGGGGGAGGAGGCTGTCGGCATGGTGCTCAGCCTAACAGGTCTGGCAGGGATAGCCATGGTTACAGGTATTAAAGACTAGAATAATGCAAAAAATAAATGAATTACGCTTATTGTATATCACTGACCAACAATTACATTCAGTTTCATGTTATGCGCAGCAATGCGTAGACACTTTCATGTACCATGCATTAGTCATTGTGGCTGGGAGTAGGGGCAGTACTGGAGAATCTGAGATGATGTTTCAAACCACTCTTGGTCACATATTTCTTGTCACATCCTTCAGAGGGACATCTTAACTTCTCACCAAGGTGTTTTCTGCCGTGCTCTTTCAGAGCAGAAATAGACCTGAAACTTTGCCTGCAGAAACACTTATAAAGTCGATCATTGCTGTGGACCAGCATATGGTATGTGAGACTTGATCTGTAGGAATACTGCTTGTTGCAAATAGTACACTTGAATCTTCTGGCTCCTGTGTGGACAACCATGTGCTTCTTCAGACCTTCCATACAACCAAATGCCTTCCCGCGCATTCAGAACACTAGTAGTTCTTTTCAAGCACATGGATAATCATGTGTGGTTTCATAGTTCCAATTCGACTAAATGCCTTCTCACATTCAGAACACTAATAGTTTTTTTTCTTGTGTATGGGACATCGATATGTGCTTTCAGATGTCCCCCAAATGCTTTCTCACATTCAGAACACTGATAGTGGGTAGAGTGGAGTACTGTGTGATTGGTGAGACTGGGATGTGTGATTGGTGAGGGTGGAGTGTGATTGGTGAGGGTGGGGGTGTGATTGGTGAGGGTGGAGTGTGATTGGCGAGGGTGGGGTGTGTGATTTGTGATGATGGAGTGTGTGATTGTTGAGGTGGAGTGTGTGATTGGTGAGAGTGGAGTGTGATTAGTGAGTATGGAGTGTGTGATTGTTGAGGGTGTTGTGTGTGATTGGTCAGATTAGAGTGTGTGATTGGTGGGCTCCGCCTCTGGCCCCTCCTCCTCCTCTTCCCCCTCCTTCCACAGGTCAGTCTCAGTCCCCTTTGACCTCTTGCCACCCATTCCAGAGAACAGGTTGAATGGAGACACGCCCACAGCAGCACTTACACCAGACACATACGTCACCCTTACAAATCACACTCCACCTTCACCAATCACGCACCACCCTCACCAATCACATATTCCACCCTCACCAATCTCACACTCCACCCACCCCAATCACAAATGCCACCCTTACCAATCACACACTGCACCCTCACCAATCACACACTACACCATAACCAATCACACTCCACGTTCACCAATCACACACCATCCTCACCAGACACACACCCCACCCCCACCAATCTCACTCCACCCTAACCAATCAGACACCCACACTCACCAATCACACACTCCACCCTCACTAATCAGACTCCACCCTCATCAATCACACACTCCACCGTCATCAATCACACACTCCAACCTCACCAATCACACAGCACTCCACCCTCACCAATCACACCCCTGCCTTACCAGTCTCACACTCCACCCTCACTAATCACACACTCCACCATCACCAACCACACTACTCTCACCAATCACACTCCACCATCACCAATCACATACTCCACCATCACAAATTACACTCCACCATCACAAATTACACTCCACCGTCATCGATCACACACCCCACCCTCACAAATCTCATACTCCTCCCTAACCTATCACACATTACACCTTCACCAATCACACACTCCACCATCACCAATCCCTATCCCACCCTCACCAATCAGACTCCACCCTCACTAACCACACACTCCTATCACACACCACCTTCACCAATCACACTCCACCATCACCAATCCATATCCCACCCTCACCAATCACACTCCATCCTCCCCAACCACACACTCCACCCTCACCAATCAAACCTCTTGCTCCTGCTCTCCCCCAGACAACCACAACCAGACTCCGCCCTCCATTGCAGTATGTAGCCTGACTCTGGGCGCCTGCAGAAGCAGTAGAGCACTGGAGATGTGGCCATTCCCGTGCTCTTGAGCTCCTCGTCACGTTCCACCTTCTGAGAGTTCTCTGCCCTCAGCTCCCTCATGTACTGGAGCTCCTCCTTCTCCATGGAGCGTATCTTCTCCAGCTCCTTTGCTTCATCTCCCCCCAGGTCAGCTAGCACGTTTCCAGGGGGCGCTGTGTCACTCTCAGACTTCTTCTTACTGGGCTTGGATGAGTGTTTGTGGGGGAATGTGGCCCTTGTCCTGAGAAGAATATTATGTACGTGGGAGGTGGGGTGACATGTGTGTTTGTGTGTGCGCATGGTACAAGAATATGAGGTATAAGTGAATAATGATGTCCACAATGCAAGAGTATAGAAGAGCTCACCTCCAACAACAAGGAGGTGGTGTTCTTCTTCAGGAGCAGCTTTGCCGCCCTATCTGTCCACGCCTTTGCATTGGCATAGCGTGTTTCCAGCTGAATAAGAGGTTCCAAATTCACAGGAATGGCTCTGCCCGTGTTAGCACATTTATATAAATATTTCCTGCAAACAAATAAAAATTGGTAACTTCATCCCTAGCATAACGTAAACACAGTAAATTCCAATATACACATGTACAATACATATTACAGTGAACAACAAGTCCAGCAGATTTTATATCTATTGTTGTATGTACCCACAATTGTACAACCTTCAAGCTTTAGTGCTTTAGTGCAGTATTGCTAAGATACCAGGTAGACATAGGCACGAAAGCAATGCAAAACTGTTCTTATTTGTGTAATCATTCGATAGTGATTAGTCACTAATCACAAACAACCCTCATCTACTATCACATTCCACCCTCACCAATCACACTCGACCCTCACAAATCACACTCCAACCTCAACAATCACACACTCCATACACACCAATCACAAACTCCACTTTCACCAATCACACAATCCACCATCACCAATCACAAGCATCACACTCCATACACCAATAACACACCTATTACATAGGTGTAGGAAGGGGGGGGGGGGGGGGGCTGAGGGGACTATAGCCCCCCACTTTTAAATGTGTTTATTGAGGACGCATAACTGGTGTGGGAGAGGTAGTCATCGTTACAGGTATTAAAGTCGTGGCTGGGGTAGCTATGGTTACAGGGATAACAGGCATGGCAGCTGTAGCTGTGGTTACAGGTATAGCACAAGTAGCCATGGTTATATTTGCAAAGTCCGCCTACTGTTAAGATGGCGATTTCCATTGGTCTGGGGACCGTTGTCGTATGAATAAATTATTTCTAAGTTTATTCAGAGCTTTATATCCATTGGGAGGGGCTTTCACCTGACTCCTCCCTTGGATACGGCTTGACGACATGGAAAATATTTGCGAAGACCGCCTACTGTTAAGATGGCGATTTCCATTGTTTTGGGGACCTTTGTCGTGTGAATAAATGGTGGCAAACGCAAGCAGATACCTTTATTCGTACAACGAGCAGCCTTACGGGGTGTAACAATCTGTAGCCAGGTCTTAGTGGCAAATTGCTTCAGCACTCCTGCCGCTCTATCTCCAGCTGTGATGCTGTGGGATGAAGAAAAGCGCCACTCTGATTCGGTTTGCGCACTCGACATGGGGACAATATTGCTTTTTGAAATATCGAGCAATTTATACTCACGCTACGCTGAGCCTGCAGTGGGCAGGCTTTATTGTTTCTTTGTTTAATTTGACCAGCCATTTTGTTCACTCGAGCTCAAACAGCTAGCGCTATAGGCCTCTTTGTTTGTGTAAGCTTATCAGCTAACCAATGAGGCTCAAAGGAATATCAACTGCACAACATACACGAACAGACACTTATATATGCATGAAATGCACCACTGCGCAGGCGCTAATAATCATATTACTACACTACCCCGTCTTTTATTGAGAACATGTCTAGATGTTCCAGATTTATCTATCCGGAGGTCTCCGAATCCTGGTTGACCTTCTCAATACCATAGGATCACCTAGCACCTCCTCTCGATCACCAGCCCCCAGCTCAGCTTGTAGTGGTGCTTGAGGTTCACCATCCCCCCTGCTCAGCTTGTAGTGGTGCTTGAGGTTCCACCTCAGGTGGTTGACCAGGCCTCTCATCTTCATCACCTTCTGCCTCCTGATCCTCCAGCTCATCATCAAGCTCATCTTGATGCTCCTCTTCAATGATCACTTCTCCCTCCTCTGTATCGCTATCTGGAGAAGCCGACTCCCGTACTTCTTTGTCTGTAAATGAGGGGTACAGTTCATCATCCTTCTGCTTGCTTAGTTGCTCTGTCCCTTCTTGTGCATCCCTGCTACAAAGCAAGTAAGGCTTCAGGCGGTTGAAATGAACTACAAGGCATTTGCGAGGAGGGTCACGATGCTGAATACGGAATACAACATCACTGAATATTTTTTTAATTACAAAGGGACCCTTCCACGGTCTATGCAGCTTGCGGGACTTCCCCCTTGCTACCGCTGGGCAGTGCAGCCATACCAGGTCACCAACTTTGAATGCTGGACTCACTCCTTTTACTTTGCGATCATACCCCTCTTTCTGAATCCTAGATTCCACTGTCAAGTATTTCCGTACTTTGTGGTATGCCGACTCCAAAGTATTCCTTAGATACAAAGCATGCATACTGCTGCACTTTGTTAGCTCTGCAGGAGGGTTGCCAAACATAACATCCACAGGCAGACGTACCTCTCGACCAAACACAAGCATGAATGGGGACATATGCGTTGATTTGTGCACACTGGTCCGGTAGGCCATCATCACTGCTGGTAGGATCTGCTCCCAGTTTCTCTCCTCTTCCAAGATCCCAGATGAAAGCATGCCCAGAAGGGTGCGATTGAAACGCTCAATCATTCCGTCTGACTGGGGATGGTATGGGGTGGTTCTTGTTTTTACAATACCTAACAATTTGCACAAATCAGATGTTAAGGTTGATTCAAAGTTCTTGCCTTGATCAGTGTGCAAAAAATCTGGAGCTCCATATCTGCAAATGAAGTCATACAGGCACGCAGCAACTGATGCAGCTTCCATATCCTTCATGGGGTATGCCTCCACCCACTTAGTGAAGTAGTCCCCAATGACTAAGGTGTATGCATTACCTTTATCAGTCCGTGGAAAAGGACCAACAATGTCCATTGCAACACGTTGAAAAGGTGCCCCACTGGCTGACGACTGCATAGGAGCAACACGACCAGGCACTGATGGTTTCCTTGCTGCACATGCCTCACAGCGACGACACCAATCCTCCACATCCTGGCGCTGTCCCACCCAGTAGAAGCGTCTTCGAATCCTACCAAGGGTCTTTTGTACTCCCAAATGACCAGCAGTAGCAGAGTCATGCAGCTGCTTCAATACCTGTGAAACCAAGACACTAGGAAGCACAAGCTGCAAACATGGGTTCTCACCACCTCCCAATGCATCCACCCACTGCCTGTACAGCAGATTATTAGAAATCACCAGATGCTCCCTCTGTGCCTACAGACTTTGCAGTGTGCGGCTACTAGAAAGCGGTGCAGTGGTTGGCCATGTGTGTTGTGTAGTCATTTCAGAAGCTCTGCTCAGATCAGGGTCCTGTTGCTGATACTTCCATAGCTCCTTTTCATTCCAACAGGGTAACCAGCTCTCCTCAGGTGTGACCAACAACAGCTGTTCAAGAGGTTCTTGCTCTTCAAAATGAAACCCACACTGTGTGCACTCCATCCGTGAAAGGCCATCTGCATTAGAATGTTGTCTTCCAGGTCGGTGTACTATCGTCATATCATACTCAGCCAATGCTTCCAGCCAACGAGCTACCTGCCCCTCTGGTTCCTTAAAGCTTTGAAGCCATTTCAATGACTGGTGATCTGTCCTGACTGTGAAAGGGCGGCCATACAGGTATGCATGAAAATGTTTAACAGCCCAAACCAAAGCAAGCATCTCTTGCCGTGTCACACAATACCGCCTCTCCACCTTTGACAATGCACGACTAGCATATGCCACCACATGCTCCTTACCATCCACATACTGGGAGAGCACTGCCCCTACACCAGTTGCACATGCATCTACATCAAGAAGAAATGTGCAATCACTACGTGGAAAGATAAGGATTGGCGGATGTGTGAGCGCCTGTTTAAGTTGTTTAAAAGCTTGCTCACAATGTGGGCCCCAAACCCATGCAACATTTTTCTCAGTCAACTTGTTTAGGGGAGCCGCAATACTGGAAAAATTAGGGATAAAACGTCTGTAGTAAGACATAAAGCCTAGGAACTGTTTTAAATCCTTCTGGCCCTTAGGCACTGGCCATTGCATTACAGCTGCTACTTTTTCAGGGTCAGCCTCTATGCCCTTTGCAGACACAATGTGGCCTAGGTAGCGCACACTCTTCCTAAATAATTGACATTTGCTAGGCTTGATCTTTAAGTTGGCTGCCCTCAGACATTGGAAGACCTGCTGTAATTGTTTGAGATGCTCATCTACAGACTTGCTAAAAATGATTATGTCATCTAAGTACACCAAGCACACCGACCAATGCACACCAGAAAGGACTAGTTCCATTAATCGCTGAAAGGTTGCTGGGGCATTGCACAACCCAAACGGCATAACCTTAAATTGAAACAAGCCAAATGGTGTTGCAAATGCTGTTTTTTACCTGTCACACTCCTCCATCCCCACCTGCCAATACCCACTTGCCAAGTCAAGTGTTGAAAACCATGAAGAGCCAGCCAGAACATCCAATGTGTCATCAATACGGGGTAAAGGTTGCGCATCCTTCTTTGTAACCGCATTCACCCGCCTGAAGTCAATACAAAATCTGTGTGACCCATCCCTTTTCTTCACTAATACAATGGGTGATGCCCAAGGACTATGTGAATGTTCAATCACCCCCTTTTTAAGCATGTCATGTAACATACCCTGGACTTCCTTTCGCTGCTGTATGGGTAACCGTCTCACTGGCTGTCTAATTGGATTAGCTCCTTGGGTATCAATACGATGCTTCACCAAGTTGGTTTTCCCCAAGTCACCATCGTTCTGTGAGATTACATCAGCATACCCCCTCAGCATTTCGTGCAGCTTGCTCATTTGTTCTGGTGACAACCCCTCTATACCTGCCACGAGCCTCTGAATCATACTGCTCCTCTGCCGTTTTGCCACCTTCCACTCCTGACTTCCTTCAGGCACCTTTGCACAGTCACCAAGAGCACAAACCTGATCTTCCTTGGACAAGGGATAGAAGTGTCCCACAACCTCATGTACATGAAGAACTATGGGCTGCAAAGTTGGGTTTAATATCTGCACAACTGTGTTGTTACCTGAGCAATGAACAACAGAATGGGCAAGTAGCAACTGATGACGCTCAGTGAACTTCTTAGACGGTTCCAGTACTCCATCATACTCCACAGCCTCCTTGGTCTGTAACTGCACAGGTAGTTGGACTTGATGCAGTGGTGGTACTATACCATCCTCCAACAAAGCCACACAATATGATGCCACTTCTCCAATACCCCTAGTGCCCTGGCAATGTGATTGCAAAGGGATTATTTCCTTACCAATGACAAGGTGCCCTCTCTGCAAGTCAACCATACACCCAGTCTTGATGAGAAAGTCAGCACCCAATACACACTGCTGTGTCAGTTTTTCAGAGACCAGAACTAGAAACATACAACTGAAGTCACCAATTGAAAGGCAAATATCTACTTGTCCCATTATCTCCAATGCTTTCCCATTAGCTGTCACTATCGATCGTGAAGGTGGTCTAAGGCTTCTCGACTCCCCAGATGCTTCCTCCCATAGGTCTTTCCTAACCAATGTTACCATTGACCCCGTATCCACAAGCATCTTAGTAGACACCCCATCCACCCTACCCTGCACCACAACTGACGGCTTCTGCACATCCTTCGTGGACTCAGGTACTGATGTAGTAGCTAGCTTATTCTGTGGTCCTCTCCATGCTGGTTTCCTTTTTGTGCAGTCCCTCTTGATGTGCCCTTCTCCACCACACTGCCAGCAGACAACTTTCCGCTTTTGGGTACCCCGACTTCCTGTCTGAACTTGTAGTTGGGCCACCGCCTCCTCAAGGTATCGAACCTGCTGGAACAATGTACCTTGTTCAACACCCTGCTTCTTTGTTACCGTAATATTTCCCGTCTCTTCTGAATCAACAGCAACCACCGCCTCCACGTCTCCACCGTGCTTTCGTTGTCTCAGGCGTCTTTGAGCTTCCTCAACAGTATGCTGCTTCTTCGCCAGACGAAGTGCATCGTCTATCGACTGTGGCATCTCTTTCAGAAGGAGCAGCTGAGCTGTGGATGATAGCAGACCCTGAACAAATTGGTTGCGTACAAACCTTTCCCGCTGTCCGCCGTCCAGGTCCGGGTACGCCTTTTCCGCCAGTCTCTGCAGGTCTCCCGCAAAGTCCTCTAGAGCCTCTCCACGTTCCTGCGACCTGCTCTGTAGACGCTGCTGCCACTCTATCTCATTGCCGTCAGGAGCGAACCGCTCTCGCAGACGCTCCTTTACAGACTCATAATCCTCACTATCCGAAAGGCTTACCAAGCGAAATGGCTCGTCCTCCAGCAGTAAAAGTAGTTCTTCGGCCCACTCCTCTGAGGGAATACGTGCCCGTTTCGCATAGAGCTCGAACCGTTTAAACCAGAGGGCGACATCCCCCCCGTCCTGTGAATTTGGACGGTCGAGGAATGCTCGTACGAACAACCGCCGCCGTTGGCGCGGGCCTGCTACTAGTGCTAGGTTCGGTAACCTCCATGGGAACCTCTTCCTCAGTAGCCATATCCCACTTCTGACACCAATTGTAAGCTTATCAGCTAACCAATGAGGCTCAAAGGAATATCAACTGCACAACATACACGAACAGACAATTATATATGCATGAAATGCACCACTGCGCAGGCGCTAATAATCATATTACTACACTTGCATTGTGACCGGTTGGCAGGCTCTATTATCTTAGTTGTTTTGACAATTGATCGCAAATACCTAGCTTTTATGACCGGCCAATTAGTTTGACCACGATAACTGATCGGTCGAAATAAGTGAACAAAGAATCCTATATAGCGCTATCCGTTAGAAGTAACAGAGATCTCTGGAAGTAATAACCATTTCTTTTTTTTTTTTAATCAACGGCCAAGAACTATAGCGCTGTACGCTTGACTGGTCAAAACAGCTAGTGCATGAACAAAGAACCTTAGACCATTCTTTTGGTAAAGCAGGCACATGAATCACTTTGCGCATGCAGTATATATGAAGCACTACAACATTGCATTGGAGCTATATTGATAATCTTTCGAAATCAATTGTCATGTCGAGTGTTTGCAGTGTCAGTAGTTGGAAATACTGCTGTGATCCTTTTAAACTTCACAGAAAGTTAGTGTTCCGAGGTCTACAACGTATAACCAAAGAAATGGCAGCAAATCATGCATCGCTTTCTCTTAGAGTGGGTCAAAAGGTTTGTACTAATTGTCGACAGCAATTACGCAAGCACTATTCAGAGTTACCACAAAGTTCTGAAGGTAGCTGCGTAGCGGAATCAGATGAGGTGGTGCAGTCTGTAGGAGGCGGAGCTGAATCTGGTAGAGTGATACAGTCGGTAGAAGGCAGTAGGTGTGTAGTTTTGCCATACAGCTGGTCACTTTCAATGATAGAAAAGGAATTTTCCGTATCAGACTACATGGCAAGGCAAGCCAAGAGGCTTGTTGCTGAGAAAGGAATCCTTTCTGGTCCGAATCTTAGGCTAGGTACCACCATCCTTTCTGAAGAAACTTTGAACGATGTAGTGCTGTTCTATTGCAGTGATGATGTTAGTCGACTAATGCCAGGGAAAAAGGATTTTGTGTCTGTGACAACTTCACAAGGGAGGGAGCATGTGCAAAAGAGGCTACTGCTGAGTAACTTGAAAGAAGCCTACCAACAGTTCAAAACACTTCATCCTAACACTAACATAGGGTTTTCGAAGTTTGCAGATCTCAGGCCTAAGCAATGTATATTGGCAGGAAGTAGTGGTACACGCTCTGTTTGCATCTGCGTTACTCACCAGAATGTGTAACTCATGTTTATTGGTTGCAACCTTAAGTCACTCAGTAATGGGGAGATTCCAGACTATAAAACCTGTCTTGAAGTCATGCGGTGCAATCCAGCAAGGGCTGAGTGCTTCCTCGAAGAGTGTAATAGGTGTCCAGGATCAGAGAAACTGAGAGAGACAATAATGAACATCATGGATGCAAATCTATTGAGTTTAAGTAATGGACGACAACAGATCGTGCAAACCTGAAAACAAAGGTCCTATCTGTTGATGAGTTTGTTGACTGTTTTATAGAGAGTGTTGAGAAGCTTCAGGTGCATGACTTCATTGCTAAGATGCAGTCCAGATTTGCTTCCAAGACAAAGGAATCTCTTCAGCCTGGAGAGTATTTGGTGATAGCTGATTTTTCTGAAAATTATTCTGCTGTTATTCAAGATGAGATCCAGTCCTATCACTGGAATAGCACTCAGACAACAATTCATCCATTCGTTTGCTATTATAAGGATGATGATGAATCGGTTGCCAACATATGTTTCGTCATAATTTCGGAGTGTACAGAGCACACACAACACTGCTGCAGTGCACCTATTTCTGATAACCTTTCTTGCAGCACAACAGGGGAAATTACCAAGCAAAATGATGTACATATCAGATGGATGTGCTGCCCAGTACAAAAACTGTAAAAACTTTAGCAACCTTTGCCATCACAAAGATGACTTTGGTGTGCCAGCAGAATGGCACTTTTTTGCCACCTCACATGGCAAAACAGCTGGTGATGGAGCAGCAGGAACATTAAAGCGACTTGCTACAAAAGGCAGTCTCCAGAGGCCATACATGGAGCAGATTATAACACCCCGTCAGCTCTACGATTATGCCTGCTCTACTATTAAAGGAATGAACTTTGGGTTTGCCACCATGGAGGAACACAGGTGTGAAGAAATGCTTCTAAGTGACAGATTTGATGCTGCTAGAACTGTTCCTGGAACGCAAAAACTTCACTTTTTTCGACCAGTATCTAACAATATAGTGGAAGTGAAGTGGTTCTCAGATAGTACCCATTCCCGTCGTGAGAAAGCTAACTCGTACTCAAGCAGTGGTACCTCCACAGATCACAATTATTGGAAGTTACCTAGTTGTTGAGTTATGATGGGTATGGTTGGCTAGGTTGCACCATGGCAGTGGATGCCGAGGCTGGCTCTGTCACAGTTAAGTTCCTACATCCTCATTTACCATCAAAATCGTTTACATTTCCTGAAACGGAGGATGTATTGGATGTAGACCAGTCAGACATAGTTTCTTATGTAAACCCTCTCACAGCAACTGGGAGAACATACACACTGACTAAGAGGGAGATGGCTGATGTAGCTAGAATTTTAACAAATCGACAATAACTGTTTAGATTGTAATACATTGATTTGATTGTACAAATTGTTATGATTGTAGGTTTACTTTAGAGCAATGAATATATGATGGCAATGCGCCCACTTAGCACCAATTATTGAACCCTTATGTGGCTAAAGCAGTTCCCTGATGCAACAGGGGATTCTTTAAAAACTCAGCGTTGCCCTACTCTGAAATTTGGGGGTTAGACTCCTAATAATAAGGACTAATTGCATGCAAAAATAGGATTTTTTTAAATGAACTTTTCGAGAACATTTAGTGCTATAATTACTAATAATTACTTCACTTTCAATTTCATAAAAATTTCATTATTACGCATAGATAGCCCTATATGATAGCTATAATATATATAACTTTTGTAATTTTAGTACTAGAGATACAAAAAAAAGTATTCCAAAAGGTCAAAAGTTCAGAAGCTAATAACTTTGAATAACAATAGCTTAATTAACAGATAATTTGTCAATATCATCTTCAATATGGGATGAACTCATAAAATGAAAACTCTCCAAACTGGAAACCATGCTGCCGAAAACCTCGAGGATTAGGTATGGAATGACCCTGGTGTCCTCCTCCTTGGCTTGTACCTAGGGTGGTTAGACATGCTGAGGCATGTGGTGCGTCAGGAACATTAGTGGTGCCATGCTGGGAGAGTGCACCATTTTGGCCATTGTTGTGTCCCTAGGTGAAGGCTTTGCTTCGTTTGTGGTAGGGTACTACCCATTGCCCATGGAAGTAGGCACATTTGCACTGGCAGTTCGGGCGCAGGGCTGTTTGAGGGCAGGATCCCCAACACGGCAGTATTTGCCCTACGTTTGCAATTCAGTTAATAAGGGGTGTGGTGCATTCTGGCACGAGGGGCCAGATGTGATGAGCAGCGTGTTGTGGACAATGATAATCCATCTGGCAGTCTGGGGCCAGCGAAGTTGTGGCCGGCGCAGACGTATGGAAAACGACAAGGACGTAGTTGTCCAGAATGGATTGAGAACCTGGCAGTCTGGGCTCAGTGTGACCAGCGAAGACGGGGTCAGGCAGCGCAGAGACATTGAGGGTCAGCATCAATCAAGGTTGATGGGCAAGGCCAGGGTCTGATTACCCTTTTCACCAATGGATGGACAAATCTTTTTCAATTGCAGAGGTATTTTCTACAGGTCTATAGCCACTTCTGAGCAATCTGGAAGATCCTGAACTGCAGCGTTTGGCAAGGGAATTGCCAGCAGTGGTGCTGAGCAGTAGGGCGGACAGCACCACTACAGTGGAAATCGTGGTACTTGATCCTAAAATTTTTCTTGATGTGAATTTGGTTTGCTTGAATGTTTTTTGATTGATATGCACTGAAATAAAAATCTGACAACGCACGTTTGTTACATGATTGCTTGCCAATAAGCATTCATAAATACTATGCATCACGTGACTTTTTGGTTTCACTACGACCTTGGATAGTAAACAAATTACCATTTATAGTTTTAGGTCAATTTCTCCCTCGTTTGGTTATAAAATGTTACGAATCGTGATATATAAAAAGAGTGGCCGTTTCCCCATCGTTTGCTCGAGTTGGATTTTTAGTCCGGTAAAAGGAAACGGCGTTTTCGATACAGACGCCATTTTTTATACTGCTTTGTGTTAGGTTAGAAACTTCGCTTTGCGCGAGTTCTGTGTCCCAGAAGTTTATGATAGAGTAGTACGACCAGTACTTTATCGTTGGAGATCTTTCTTGCTGTGCCAATGCACGGTGTATCTCTAACAAAATGCCTCTAGCTTAAAAACGTAATGAATGACATTAAAATAGTTACGTTATTTAAGTTATATTGTAGTTATTGGAATATGGCTGAGGGCGTTGGTAGTGTTGTTGACAGCGAAAACGGTTCTTTTCAGAACCAAATCACTCGTTGCATGCCGAGAAAGGCTAGTCAAGCAGCAATCTCTGCATGGAAACCTCTTTGTGCAAAGAAATCCCCAAGAGGAGACCCGCGAGCTGGAGTAGCAAAACGGTCCCATACAGCTATAGCGAGCTAGCAAGTTTATGCGAATGAGCATGACGAAGAGAAGGACTGCAGCTTCTATCGCGTAAAGTGCCACGAAAGAGTTGCAGTTTCTAGCCGAATTTATGCCGAATCTTGCTGATACGGATGCAAGAACACTTGCCTTGCGGTTGTACTACATATAGAGCTAAAAACATTTGGCTAACTTTGTTCCGAGCACGAATGGGAGATACGCCATCCGTCAATTCTATGTAGTACAACCGCAAGGCAAGTGTGAGCATGCCTTGTCTCCTTAGTTGTGACCTGACCCCCTGATCCTCTTTCACATCCATCACGCTAGGAAGGAATCCCCGTTGGTTTGAACAGTGGTTTAGTGGGCGGGGCCTGGGGTCACACAATGTTGCTTCACCTGGCGACATAAAAACCAGTTCACTCGGCAGTCATCAAGTTCTCTAAGTGCCCCAGCGCCGCCAAAACGCCCACTCATCTAACTATTGTGGTAGTGGTAACCGTGGTTACTGGTTAAACAGTGTCCCAGAGGTAGCATGGTTACTGGTTAAACGGAGTGCCAAAGGTAGCCATGGTTACAGATATAACAAGGACTGATAGCAATGGCCTTGAGTTTCCTGGTGCTCAAAAAGGGGGAAGAGGCTGTAGGCATGGTGATCACCCTAACAGGACTGGCAGGGGTAGCCATGGTTACAGGTATTAAAGACTAGATAAAAATGCAAAAAAAATTGCACATATTGCATGTATATTACTGAGCAACAATTACATTCAGTTTCATGTTATACAGTAATGTGTAGACACTTTCATACATTGGTCATTGCGGCTGGGAGTAGGGGCAGTACTGGAGATGATGCTTCAAACCAATCTTGGTCACGTATTTCTTGTCACATCCTTCAGAGGGACATCTTAATTTCTCACCAAGATGTTTTTTGCCATGCCTTTTCAGAGCAGAAATGGACCTGAAAGATTTCCTGCAGAAACACTTGTAAGATCGATCATTGCTGTGGACCATCATATGGTATGTGAGACTTGAACTGTAGGAATACAGCTTGTTGCAAATAGTACACTTGAATCATGTGGCTCCTGTGTGGACAGCCATATGCTTCTTCAGAGCTCTCTTTTGTCCAAATGCCGTCCCACATTCAGAACACTGATAGTTCTTTTCTTGCATATGGACAACCATGTGCCTTGTCAGAGTTTCATTACGACCAAATGCCTTCCCACATTCAGAACACTGATAGTTCTTTTCTTGTGTATGAACAAACGTGTGCCTCGTCAGATCTCCCTTACGACCAAATGCCTTCGCACATTCAGAACACTGATAGTTCTTTTCTTGTGTATGGACAACCATTATGTGTGCATTCAGAGTTCCCTTTTGAGCAAATGCCTTCCCACATTCAGAACACTGATAGTTCTTTTCTTTTGTATGAACAACCATGTGCCTTGTCAGATCTCCCTTATGACCAAATGCCTTCCCACATTCAAGACACTTGTGCTTTTTTGCAGCTGTGCTCATCTTCCTTGGGTGAGCTATATATATTTGGCAGTTAACAGAAAATGTGCAAAAACACTAATTTACGTTTTATGACACTCCAATGGAGGCTAATTTAACCCCACAACAAAAATACCCATCAATTGATCATAGTATAGCGCCCAAATCTCAGCAGACTTTGTCTGTAATATGTTATGTTTTATCCTTGTCAAGACATAATAACATACGCTAGTTACATCCGGTTGTTAACCACTTGAGGAATGACAATAGCCAACACCTTTTTATGATTGAAAGTGTTCGCTAGAAAAGGTAAAAAGTTTACTAATGATCTCGATAATTTGTCAGGTATAATAAAAAAGATTTTGAATACTAAAATTAAAATAGGTGACATAAACGCTTAGCAAAAAAAAAAAAAAAAACGTAGTTTGCGTCATTACCACTAACGTTCTAGGAGGTCATCGTGTTTGCCAGCATCTGTAGGGTGCACTGATCACTTGTAAGAAAATCTGAACGCGTGACGAAATAGGCCTATTATTGTGTGGTGCAACGTAGTTATTGGAATCTAAATTTCATGGACCTAGCCTGGTGTTAAAAATAGGCTTGACTTTAAGTAGTAGTACGATGTTTCAATTGAATCTCACCCAAAAGGGTGCCGCATCTCCCTACCTACCTCCCACACCCTTTGAGCGGACGGCATAAAGGGTAGTACGTTACATGAATGTATCTCTCCCTCCATGGTCTTCCTAGGTCCACCACTGTGACTATGACAGGCAGCATTCAAAGTTTCAAACAGCAAGGGTGTAACAGCAAGCGCCATGCAATCTAATCCTTTATAATTTTAATAGCTAACTTCATTTTCGCTCGTTCTTGCACGTTTACATCTGTGTACGCAGGTCCTATTGACTAATTGACTGGACTGACGGGTTTTCCTCTCTCTTCCAGCAGCCTGTACCTCAGCCTGAGTCTGTATGACTTAGAAGGCTCAAAGACACGTGTTATCGGGTATTAGCATACTCTCGACCCCAGACCCTGGTCACACCCACGGATTCTTCAACCACGATGAACCTAGTGTATTCATAACTTGGAGCAGTTATCAAACACATGATTTGATCTCAAACATGTCATCTTATTGGCCATGTGCACTTGATTTTGGGCTTGAGCTGAACCATAACATGCTTGAACCAACCAATGTAATAGAAATATGTGTGTAGTGGCTTGAGCTTGAATTCTGGTTTAGTTTGAACCACAAAATGCAAACAATGTGTGTGTACACCCTCAAGATACAATAGTGTGATTGTGGTACACTCAAGTGATAAATGTCATCAATCTCTGACTCATCCTCAGAAGGTTCTCTCTAAAAAAAAGGGGCAGAGGCAGCCATGTGATGTTTGGCCACACCCACACATAGTGACACTCACCCCCTCCTCCTGCTCCATCAACCACTGTTGGACTTCAACTGACGTCTCTACGTGCTCCACCAGCCCCACAATCCTTGGCATCTGTGTTAACCCTATGCTGCCAACCTAATTTAAAAAACCTTTATCATATGATCACCACTACACCCTCCCAGCACCATCATCACAGCCTTGCAGCATGGTCCTTGACCCAGATCACCATAGCAACAAATGGATTACATTGTGCTAACCTTGAACTATGGTATGGAGACACTTCTACACAAATTATTGACCACTTGGGCCAGAGTATTGGGAGCCAATGGGATTGTAGGCATGTGATTATAAGTGCAATGAACAAGAATGTAATTTAACACCATGGCTGTAACATCTAATGTGTCATCCATGAGCAACATGTAGCTGGGAGGTTACACTGTTATTGAATTGCCTGGAATCAGTAATATGCTCAGAGGTTATGACATACAACCTTCATCTTTAACCCTCAAATTACCTCTGGCATATTCCCACCCTCATCGTTAACCCTTAAGCTGCACCTTTCTGAAGTGCTTGAATTCTCTCAGTCCCTCACTCTCACTACTGCTTGTCACCTTCTCTGGGACCTTGTCTCTCACCCGGACCACCACAACCAGTCTCACCACCTCCACACATTCTGGGGGAGGAGGGGCACGCTCATGTGATTTGGTCACCTCTGGGTACCTAGGAGGGATATGGTGTCAGACTGATGACCACACCCACATACTTAAATACCCCACCCCATCTGGCCACACCTACATGTACACACATCACCTTAAACATACATGGCCACACTAACATAGATGTACAATATGTGTAATACCAAAAGACCAACCACAATGACATCAACAGGTACTTCACTCATCTTCCCTCTAACATGTCTTGTTCCATTGATCAAACTGCACCCTCACTAAACACACACACCATCACCAATCACACCCTGACCAATCACCAACATCTCCCGCTCACTAATCACACACTCCACCCTCACCAAACACTCCACTCTCACCAATCACACTCCACTCTCACCAATTTCACTACAACCTCACCAATCACACACTCCATCCTCACCAATTTCACTTCACACTCACCAATCACACACTCCATCCTCACCAATTTCACTCCACCCTCACCAATCACACACTTCACCCACACCAATCACACCCCACCCTCACCAATTTCACTACAACCTCACCAATCACATACTCCATCCTTACCAATTTCACTCCACACTCACCAATCACACACTCCACCCTCACCTATTTCACTCCACCCTCACAATCACACAATCCACCCACACCAATCACACCCCACCCTCACCAATCACACATTCCACATCACCAATCACACACTCCACCCTCACCAATCACACTCCAACATCACCAATCACACATCCCACATCACCAATCACACATTCCAGATCACCAATCACACACTCCACCCTCACCAATCACACTCCACCCTCACCAATCTCACACTCAACCATCACCAATCACACACTCCACCCTCACCAATCACACACTCCACCCTCAGCAATCACACTCCACCCTCACCAATCACACTCCACCATTACCAATCACACTCCACTCACCAATCACACTCAACCCTCACCACATACTCCATCCTTACCAATTTCACTCCACCCTCACCAATCACACTCCACCCTCACCAATCCACATCCCATCCTCACCAATCTCACTCCACGCTCACTAATCACACACTCTACCATCACTAATCACACACACCACCCTCACCAATCACACTCCACCATCACCAATCCATACCACACCATCAAAGGTCTCCTCCTGCTTCACAACACTGGGAACACCCTGGCTGACAGTATCTGCAGCGTAGATGGTCACGTTCTGGAGATGGTGGGGCTGTGAGTCCTCCATCATCAGGGAGGAGCCTGCCTCAGCACTGGGGACTTGGGATAGAGATGGAGGAGGCAAGCCAACTGGTGCATATGAAAGCCCTGTAGCTGATATGTGGTGATGTGAAGTTGATCAAAGCTGATGAGGGTGGTAAGGGTGATGTGACATAGTAATGATATGAGGGTAGTGATGGTGGCACAGGTATGATGATCAAAGATATATGCCTCACCCGGTGATGTGAGGGTGGTGGCGTAACGAAAAGGGTTAATGAAGGTAGTGTGCAATGCCAAATAACTGTTAATGATGTAACAGTGAAAGTACAGCACAACATAAATTAAGCTGTAAATTCAGGGCAGTTTATTAAAAAATAAGTGAAAAAAAAGACAAAATTATTTTTATCAATCCAGATTATAATAACCTCCAATGTCTGATTACACAGACACATTGCATTGCAACAATTACATTCTGTTTCACATGATGTGTACATGCTGGCTAGTGTATGTATCATGGGTTGGTCATTGTATTGGGATCTTGGGAGTAAGAGCAGTGCTGGAGATGATGCTTCAAACCACTCTTGGTCACATATTTCTTGTCACATCCTTCAGAGGGACATCTTAACTTCTCACCAAGGTGTTTTCTGCCATGTGATTTCAGAGCAGAAATGGACCTGAAAGATTGCCTGCAGAAACACTTATAAGGTCGATCATTGCTTTGGACCATCATATGGTATGTGAGACTTGATCTGTAGGAATACTGCTTGTTGCAAATAGTACACTTGAATCTTCTGGCTCCTGTGTGGACAACCATGTGCTTCTTCAGATCTCCCTTCTGACC
>OY811971.1:2794853-2828577 GCA_963681505.1 Eunapius fragilis | reverse complement strand
AGGCACATTGCGAAATTGGTTTAACTAAAGCAGGTGGATTCCGTGGGTGTAGAAGGTGCTTTGTAAGTGGTATCTATGTACCAGAGAAAAAACATTATTACTATGGAAATTTCAGATACCGGTATCGAAATCCCTGTGAAAATCGTGATCCAAATACAAATCGCCAATATGGGATTAGTGTTGACACTGCCGCAACCAAAGCAGATAAGCAAGCTATATCTAAAGACACAGGTGTGACTGGAGAGTGTATATTTTATCGTTTGTATGACCTATGTGGATTTAACCCAGTAAATGATCTCACCATTGATGCTATGCACGCCATGGTACTAAATTTGATCAAGACAGAACTTGAAGTCCATCTGTTGGCTGATCTTGGTGAAAATTCAACCCGACCAATTCAAGATAGAAAACCTAATTGTGGTGGGTTGCTGGACAGGAAAGATTTGACTGCAGCATTAGAGAAGGTACAGTGGACAGCAGAACTAAAGGATGGACGGGTTCCTACTCTGAGTGCTAAATGCCATGGAAAAAGCAAGCTTGGGCACTGGAAGTCAGAGCAATTTGGGAAGTTCATTATGGTTGCTCCAATAGTATTGCGGGGATTGATACCAGAAAAGGCTTACAGATGCTTTTGTCTGCTTTCTGAAATGTATTACATGGTATTTTGTGAAGAAAAGAGGATAGAGGGATGGTCACCTGAAAATGTTAGGCACTTTAAAAAGTTGATCTGGAAACATGCCATACAATTTGAAGAGTTCTATGGCCTTTCAGCTTGTACAGAGAATCTGGAATACTCCACCCACATGCCGGAAGACATTGAGCATTTCTCAACACTGGACAACTATTGGTGTTATGTATATGAACGACAAGTGCGGTACTACAAGCTGCAGAAAACCAACCAAAAATATCTCTGCAAAACATTTGCTGATCGTGCAAGCCAGCTTCGATTCGTCAATTTGTATTTGGACCTCAAGTTACAATCACCCTCTCCACCTAACACACCTAATAGCCTGCTCTGTCATAAAGGAATTTTAATGGTTCGTACAATTTCAGAAGCAATAGAACTCAAGGAATACGTATCATGCAATCCAGATTCATTGTCAGAGATGAAGCTAGATGTGCAAGATGGAATAATGGTTGGCAAGGAGAGAATAAATACATTGGAAGCTCAGCAAAAGAATGATATTGCATTCTGGATTCGGAAGGATGAGGCAATGACTGTAGGGACAACGTGTGATAGTGTGATATCTTCTACAGCATTTGCATTCAAAAAGATGGTTAAGATGAACAGTTACAATATGGCCCATACATTCAGGATAGGTGAGTATGTAGTTGTTAAAGATGCAGGCTCTGAAACTGTGGAATGGATTGCGCAGATTACCTCCTTCATTGCATATGGGCCAGTCAACGATGTTTACAAACATTATTTTGATGCCGTGTATTATGCAGCAAAGACATTATCAGATGGTTCCGTAGATATGGACGAGTGGACTGGGCAGGCAAAACTTGTTATCAAGCATTATCGTCAGCTATGTATTCAACCCATCAGATACATTGACCGGAAAGTGATGATGTATCATATAGATGGTCAACGAGCAAGAAATGTCTATTCCCTTTGCATTGACCCCAGTCTACCATCATTTATCTCAAGTGGTGATGTTCCACATTTTCCTGAAGTCAATGATGTAGTCAATATTGAAGGAGAAGAAGGATCTCGCTTTGTCGTAGTGGATGTAGATGTTGAGAACAAAGAATTTCAATGCAGACCTTTACGAAAGATTGGATCAGTCAATTACCGATGGGTAAAAGCAAGCACACAGCTGTACACATACCGTTTTGACCAGATTTACTGCAATGTTCCTTATCATACAAATGCCGGGTGTTATTTGTTACATTGTGATGCATGATGTCATTATTTCAATTTAACGCCCTTCACCATGACGATCAGCTGATGACGATTGAGCGTTTGCTTTTCTTGGTAACTACGCGTCCTAGTACCCTTATTAAGTTCTGTCAGGAAGTATCTGTTGTAACGTTTGTGTGTGATTTGAGCTGAAGGCATGTAGTGCCTAATCTTCATCCTACTCTATCTTCGAGTGCGCGTCACTTAAAATTGATTCTCCTCTGTTTGGTACGTGCTCAGTTTAGAACTTTGGTAATCCATTACTTTATGAGGACAATTCGAATTTGTGAGTAGCTAAATACCCTAAAGGCAGAACTTAACTAGACCCAGCTCGAACCAGGCATACAGACTATAAAAGCACTATTACGTGGTTCGAGGTTGTATACGCCTGGGTCTCTAGTTAATAGGTTCAGCCTTTAGGATTAGTAGAGTCAATTGTCCCCATAAAGTATTACCCGATTTTTTTAAATGTATTGTCATGTATTCTCACATACAGAAGCTATAAGGCTCTAGCATCCTCAGGCCCTGGGGACCCTAAGGAAATGAGGCGAGTTGAGTTGACACACATCACCCTTACACACACACCACTGGTCCGAGCACACAAACACCTTGAACAAGTATATTCTCGGCTTTGAAAATGCTGATTCAAGTGAAGAGGGAGATGAAAACTGAAAATAGAAGAAGCATATGAGCACTTGGTAAGAAATGTACCCGGTGGATGCACGAGTAGCACGCAAGCGATGCAAACAAAGAAAGGCTCAAAACTTTGTTGTGAAAGGTACTTTAAGAAGACGAAGAAGGGCAAGATCTGTTCATTTCAATTTGGCTAATGCACACAATTGTGTCGTCCGCAAGTCATGGGTAGTGCTTTATTATAGACCAGGGTGTAGCTAAAAGTAGGAGTAGGAGTCGAGGACTAAAAGTAGGAGTAGAAATTGATGGCTAGAAGTATAAACATCCACATTTGCTGAGCCCCGCCCACGAACGACATCAAAACTATAAGCAATGTGCTTCAGCAACTGCGTTCGTAATTCCTGCGCACGCATGCAGGTGAGCTCTTTCTGGATAGGTGTTAAGTAGCCACGTTTTTATCATTCGCGCCACATTATGATGATGGATTCGCCTCTTCAAGATACAGGATTTTTGGGGCCACAAGCAATCCCTGTGACAGCTACGGAAATGAACAGCCTTGATGCAGAGCGTGTCTTGGATTATTTCCTAAACGCATCGTCAGACGGGTTTAATGGCAAAATTTCCAGTGTTCTCCCAGCACTGCCCACGGAAGGTCAAGTATTCGTATTTGATTTGGGACCAGACAAATCTTTGTGAGAAAATAACAAGAGGAAGTTCAGGTATGTAGACACTATAGCAATCGGCATCGCAAAGCTATACGATCGTAATGCAATTTTATATAGATCGTTTATTCATGTAACTGCAATGTATATAGTTCTTTAGAGGAAGAGGGGCCAATTTTTAGGGGTTTGTATTAAGCAGAGGTTAATAATCTGATAGGTTAATAGTCTGATATAAAGGGGCACCACTTGGGTACATGTCATTGGAATTTTAGAGACTGGGGAAGTATGTGAGAAAAGGACATTGTTAACAGGTGTCAAATGGCACAACTAACCCAGCCAAGTGGGTCAGTTGAGCCAGTTACATGGGTCAGTTGAGCCATATGCTTTCTTAAGCTAAAGTTATTTGCATATGTCAGCATGAGTAGGCCAAGGCCTTCCTGTCTCTTGTAGAATTACCAAGCATCGTCAAATAATTGATCAAAGTAAATTCATACATTAATGTATGACACTTTTCCAATGAGAACCCAATATTGATTTGCAAGTGATTTAACATGATTCACAAAGTCATTCTCCATTTTATAAATAATAACAGAATGCCTCTGAGATTGCTGCATAGTCAAATAAGCATAGCTCACTATTTCTGTTACTCATATCAATAAATCGCCATACGATTCCAAGCATATGGACCCTTTGCAAATGGCTCAAATAACCACACTACTAACCTTTCCAGCAAAGAGCAAAGTTATAAAATGAAAGCAAAGTATGGTTTATTTTAAACATAAATATATATGCATACTTGTACTTTCAAACACCAAAGACTGAAACAGGAATATTATCATTATGTAGAAATTGTGAGGTACAAACCATAAAAATTTTTACTCTGATTGTTAAATTCCTAATTTTTGAATACTACATTCTAATGAATACTAAAACTAAATCCTTATGTAGGACAAAAAGCCAGTCATTACACTTAATGTCAATTTATGATAACATATTTCAATTATGTTTCTTTGTACAGCTAAAAAAAGGGGTGGCTCAACTTACCTAGTTGCTCCCACTGCTCCCCTACTGACAGTGTAATAACATTAATGATGACGTCTGGTCTGAGAATGGTTAGAATTATTATTTTGTACTTGCTTTTAATACACACAGATGTGATCAGTATCGATGGGTGTCAAAAGGTGTATATGTGGTTAGCTAAGATCAAATGCAGTAGATGATGCAAGCCTTGTTAGTCGTCAAGGGGATTCACGCTTTCGACGGTGGGAATAATGGGGCTATGAAAGCTACTACATACTTCATTATACCGGAGACCACACAATTTTTACAACCTTTGGACATCGAAATTCAAAAACCACATCCAGACCATTTATTCAATCTGCTCCATTTGCTAAGGAAAAGGTACGCATCATTAATATTTATATATAATTATTAACTATAATTAGAATTTTTTATTTTAACAAAATAGAACTACTTACTAATTCAGACACAATGAGTCAATAAACTGAACACCTAGCCTTGCTTACTTATTGACTTATTGCCTTATTGACTCATTGTGTCTTAATTAGTAAGTAGTTCTATTTTGATGTATAATTAACCTATTACGATTTTGAATGTAAATTATATATATTATATTCAAACCCAATGCAGGTAGAAGCTTGTAATCCTTTAAAACCTGTCAGGCAGGCATATGAAGAGATCGTGAACTCTGACAGAGGAGGACCGAACCATTGTGTAATGACACCTCGCAACTTATAAACAGGTATTTAGTTAAACGTTATAGTATATGCTTTAAAATTGTTCATACATACCTGTAGGTCAGAAATATCAAAGATGATATAAATCGGGAATTTAGAATGTCTCATGGTGCACTTTATAACATTTACGAACTATGCCTACAACTGAACATGACAAATCGAAAAGGAGATAGCAAAGATGTTATTACACGCATTTCAATACATCCAAGGACCATTGTGCACATAATGGCTCATCCTTTGTTGGATTCTTTGGAACATTTACTAAATGTAAGCACTGACCCAGTCGTGCTACACTATGATACAGTTTTCAACATGGGGGATTATAACATGTCTACACAGACCTTCAGGCACGGCTTATTTATTGGCAATCCCATCATTCCTTGCTCATTATTCATACACTCAAAACGATATCATATAGATCATCGAGAATTTCTTGATGCTATTACAGAAACTACAACTGCTTTGTTAACTAAGAGGGTTAATTTAATAACTGACAGAGAATTCAAATTTTCAGGCATTTTTCCTGTTGGTACACATCTGTACTGCTGGAATCATATACAGAATGACTTGCATTGGCATTTAAAGACAAAAGGCAACTGCACTGCTGCTGAAATAAATTACTTTACTAATGCTTTTAGAGGACTAATGAAAAATGAACTTACGGAAAGTGATTTTGACAGAGCATGGGCGGAATTGAAAATTTCTGAAGAGTTTATATCTAAACCCAAAATAATCACTTACTTTGAACAAAATCTCCTACCATCATTTAAGGCACATGCAGCTATTAGGGTATTAAAAACAGCCGGCATATGTAATGCAGAGGATGGAATTACAAACAATCCTTCAGAGTCAATGAATGCTGTACTGCATCGACTTCAACAGTGGAAGCATGTCCCACTAGATGTTATAGCTGTATCACTTTATCATTTATGTCAGTTTTACCATCGTGAAATAGAGCGCTCTATCCATCAATGTGGCCGCTTTGAAATCAAAACTGAACATGATCACTATAAAAGAGAACCATCATTGATGCCATTTCTTGATTTCGGACTTGATCCTTCAGGTATTGTTGACAAAGTTAAGCATGATCTTAATCATAACACAGATGAATCTACAGAGAAAATATTGAAACCTTCAGCATCTAGAGCTAATTCTCTGTCAATAGCACTGGAAACAGTGAGGTTCATTTGTGCCAGGAGTTTATCAGCACGCCTCATTGCATTCCTGAGCGCATCCTGGCATTGCTGTTCTCCATGTGCTTATCAAGCAACTTTTGGGACTTATAGTAATAGAAACACTTTGAACATTGAGGAAAAATAGCTTTTATCTGCCACAATGCCTCCTCACGTTCTTGCTGCTTTTCCATTTCCTGCAACTCCTTGTTGCTAATACACTTAGCTCTCTTTGCGTACCGCTTCTTCACCACCCTCACCTTCGTGCATGCATCATTCCTGTCACGATTTAATAACACCATTACTCCTGTGAAATTGATGCCATCTTCACCCATCGGGATGCATCACATGACTGCACAGGCACACTGAGAGATGGTATTTTATGACCAGGACAATTATATAAATCAATTTTCTGCTGGTTTGAAGCAGTTGTGATATAGAGTGCAGCATAGAATTGTGTGATTCCATTTATGGAAGGACATTTTACAGATCGGTATGGAGCACAGAAGTTTAGTTTTATCAGCAGAACAGTAGTTTTAGTGATGGTCTTCTCCATCAGGGCCACTGCGAGCTGTTTTGGAGTGGACAGCTTCCGTCCACCATCTCCTTGCTTCAAATATGCTTCTATTTGTGTCTGCTGGTAAGAACAGTGTGTGTCACAAACATCCTTCCCACTGTGTGCTTCATTATGGTAGTATGCCACAAGTTTGAAGCCAGAAGCTGAGCAGACATGAGGCAAAAGTAACTTCATTTGCTTTCCAGCAAGATTTCTGGCATCGTCGCTTTGGGTGATTACCATTTTATCATAAGGAAACCGACATCTCAAAGCATGCAATGCAGCCTCAAAGCATGACAGCACAATGATTCCATTACATTTTAGCTCTCCTAGCCCAATACAATCAAAGAAGTGGAGAGTTGACTGGTCCTTTTCTTGATCAAGGCCATTCACACCCAAATCTTCAGACATACCATTGTACTGCTTACTTCCTTCACCCCCACCTCATGCTCACGTCCCTCACCCCCACCTCATTGTCACTTCCTTCATCCTCCACCTCATGCTCACTTACCTCACCCTCCACATCATGCTCACTTCCCTCATCCTCCACCTCATACTCATTTTCCTCACCTCCACCTCGTGCTCACTTCTCTCATCCCCCACCTCATGCTCATTTTCCTCACCCCCAGTCTCATGCTCACTTTCCAAGCGTTTGCTTGTCTTGAATAGTTGGTCATGATATCAATTCAAGCCTTGATGCGGTGCATAATCATCTACGTTTGTTTGCATCATTGCTCATTGCTATTCCACAATCTCTGCATGATCTCAACCATGTTGTTAACTAATGTAAATTATTAAGTTATCTGCTTCTTGGTACTGTTGTGCATGCACTTGGACTGCATGTGTGCTGGATGTGTGCAATAATTAATGCTGCCTCATATGGCACGATGTAATATTCATACTTTTCCAGAAACGTTGTGCTGCCCCTATTTGCTTCTTGGTACTGTTGTTTTCTCTATATAGTGCACGTAGATGCATAGAATGCTCATGCTGCGATGAATTAATTTACCAGGCGCTAGCAATCAATGGGTTTTTATGCTTAATTCCTATGATATTTAACGTATACATGTAGTTTGGACTGGTTGGGGACGGGGCTATTCATGTGTAATGCATTCCATGTGCTCAATTGCTAGCTACATGGTCATCAGTTTCAGTGCAGTGACGTATTGATCAATGGATTCACCTTCTTGTTGTGACCTTGTGTTAAACCTGTATCGCTCAACTGTTACATTTTGCTTCGGTTTACAATATCCTTCAAATTTTTGGAATAGGATGCTTATCTTGTTTTTGTCTTGATCTGAAACGTTGAACGTGTTGTAAATGTCTCTCCCTGCTGGACCGATAATGTAGAGGAAAGCACTGCACTGTTCTCGTTCAGTTTTCCCAGTCATGGCCAAAGTGAGAAAAAGTTCCATCGATTGGCGCCATTTCCTCCACGTTTCGGCTACAGACGTTACGTCACTCGACGCGAAGTCCATTTCAGGCGGTGGCTTTATGTGCTCCATTTTAGAAGCTCCACTTCTGACACCATGTAATGTAACGTGAGAGCGCCCGAGATAACTATGTCAAAACCTGATTTTAGTTGGATTCACTTGGCATTGCCAAATCACACGCAATTACAAAAAAGCACAATCACTCTCACGTGAGACTACTATCACGTGCCTTAACTATTATATTACAGCGCTAAACCACCCACAATGTTCCCTCATGGCTATAATATAATCAAGGCTAAAACCGGAAAAAGTTAAGCTAAAGATCTCAGTCAACAGCTCAAGGTTTTGAAGTGATATGTAATCTATATGGCTATGATCGTTTCAATCTAATTAGCATAATGCGTTCATCAGTCCCGTTCTGGGTACTCCACATCACAAGAAGTTGGTCCACTGCATCACGAGCAAGGTGAGCCTTGCTTTGCACACGGTCATATATTTGCAGCAAGCAAGTTAAGGTGCGTGTTGACACGACATGATGAAGGACATAGTTATCGTGTGTTACCTATAAAGCCATCAGAGCAGGTTACTATGCTGTATAGCATTGATGGATGTAAGGATGTTAGGATGTAAAAGAATGTGAGGGATGTGAGCACGTAGCATGGAGAATGAGAGGGATGTAGTGTGCGTCACATTCGAAGACACACATGCATGTCTGTATCACACGGGCAAGTGAACACTTGAACGCTTTGGCAATTGGAGTGGTACGTATATCATGGTCATAATATACAATACACATTTACTGAAGTCGGAGTACTCCATTTGCCACTTTACACAGTGTAAACCAAATGTGGTTTAGGGTTTAAACCAAGTTATTTTGCTAAAACCGTATGCATGGTTTTATGTGTTAACCAAACTTCTTGGTTTACCTGCATCGTACAGTGTAGTAAAAAAATTAAAAAAAACAGTCAGACTGAACTCTATACAAATTCCTATCAGCGCACGACTTGATCAACCAGTGCTTTTTTTTGCACATAGTTGCCATGCACAAACGGGGATAAAATGCGCGTCCAAGCAGCCCTGCAGCATTCAAAACTGTATTCATAACCAATATGCATTCCACTGACCTGCATGCCTTCATAACATGAATAGATAGTAACCCCATGCAGCAGTAATGATTACTATATTGCAATTATATTGGTCAGCTAATTGTAATGGCCATGCAGGGTAGTAATGAATTTTGAGAAGAATTCACGGATAGCACTAGTGATACACTTTTGTTTATGCAGGTCATTCTACCTACACTATAGAACTAGAACAATATAGTTGCTTACATTTACATCATGGATCGCACAAAAGTAACTAAAAAGTCACCTGACAATCATATAAGGCTAAATATTTGATATTTAGAATGTAAATCACAGGTGCAGTCCTGCACTGCAAATAAGTGGGCTGCTATGTCAAACCAAAGTTTGGTTCGACACATGCACTACACAGTGTAAGCCAAACATGGTTTAGGGTTTAAACCAAGTTATTTTGGTTAAACACTAAAACCGTATGCATGGTTTAATGTGTTAACCAAACTTATTGGTTTACCCTGCATCGTACAGTCAAGTAAAAAAAAACACTCAGACTGAACTCTATACATACTCCTATCAGCGCACAACTTGATCAACCAGTATAAATGTGAAAACACAGTCAGGAAGATTAAAGGGTCTTAGATGGTACTTGTATTTGAAGGTTTAAAAGCGTTAGTACTGATAGCCAGCCAATTCAACTTTGTAATATATGTTTTGGAGTTCTCCAAGCATATATACATGTATACGAATAATATGAACGAAGTAAGGCACGAAACAAATGAATTTCGTAACCTCATAGTACATTATTATTTTCCTAGAAACGTTGCTCTATTCCCCCCCCCCCCCCCCCCTCCACCCTTGGTATTGTTTTTCAAGCTTCTAGCTGCACTTGCAGATATGCAATTGATGTCTGAGAAGGCCATTGGTGTATGAATGACGTACAAAGATAATGTTTTTCTACACTGTTAAAAAAACGGTGTTACCGCAGCACACTTAGGGGTGTTCGTATGCATGTTTAATAATAACACCCCCCTGGGGTGTATAGTCGTAACCGCTCAGGAGTGTTACGGCCAACACCCCTGAAGTGTAGCCAGTACACTCTATTGGGTGTTGACAAAGGTAACAATATCTCGTATATTTACCGTAAATTGATGGTCCCAACATAAACTGATATTAATAAACTAAACAACAACACGTTCGATTGATTTTAATAAAATTGTGATAAATAAATTCAACATAAAAAGAACACATAAAGAAAAGTAGATGTCTTTACACGCTATAACGATCGAGCAGGTTGTTTCTCTGGTTCAGACACTAGAAAATCAAGAAAACTAATAAAGGCCAGGTTCAGTACGAGACATCTCTGACCTTAAATTCTTGGGTGCATGCAGCCATCACGCTCGCGAAGCATAGGAGACCATTCTGTAACAATAACAATGTCAGCCGTACTAATCGTGAAGCTTACCTCGAAAGCTTGGTAGGGCATGTCCTTTTAGTCTTATTAACTCTGTAAAATAAGATGGGAGGGCGGGGGGGGGGGGCGTTACACGTTTCCTTACGCAGTGGCCCATATAGTGCGGTAGCGTACGCTGTAGTAGTCGGGTAGCACGGTAGTAAAAATTTTCTTTGCGTACATTATATTTGGCAGTCTAGTGAAGTGGAGTTATACAGGCATTCCTAACTGCTGCACTGGAATACTCACCACGAAAAAATCGACACACTCTCCAATGCGCTCAACTTTTTTTACTCGAACGAGGCATCGCTAAACGTGGTAAGAAAACTACTGGGTATAAACCAAGCCAAAAATATACAATGCAAACATACCTTTCACAAACAGCGCCATTAAAAGGGTCACGAACGTACGCGTGCTATTAAGGGTCACGCATGCGCAATGAAATAGACACAGCCAGATGATATCAAGCTCAATGTTTTTTTATCATTAAAAAAAAAGCCTAACCCACAACATATAAAAAGTTGATCCAATTATCACATCATGCTGGTGCCAAGCTCTTGGAGGGGGATGACCTACGCTGCATGAAGGGGGCATCCCCGTGAGATGGGGAGGAGGAAGAAGTCACTCAACCACGCCAATAGTCACTTAACCAGTTCACCTACACAACCCACACTCACAGTTTCCTAACCAGTATGCCCACACATACTTACCAGTGATGCTCACACATACTAACAAGCATGCCCACACATAAGTTGACCCACACTACCACCCTAACCAGTACACGTCTCCAGTGGACTCAGTGATTGGTTCCTCCCTCTGTCGTGGAAGGTGAAGTGGAGACGGAAAAGGAGGGGAGTCCTCACGACACCCTGGGAGGTGGTCATAGTTGTCATTGTCTAGACTGTGAGATCTTGGACACATGAAGAAAGCCACGCCCCAGATGCCCTGCATGAAGAAAGGCTTTCAGAGGGTCAAGTGGTGTAAGTGGAGAGGGTATGCTCAGGTATGAGGAGGGATTGTTGGTGGGATCCTTCAGCCGCCGACCTGAGGGTTTCACAGTTAACCACCTAGGGAGGAGGGAATCTCTTCCGAACAGCCTCCGCTTGCTTTTCAGAGGTGGAGGTGAGGGGTGCACGGTTGTCCACGTGGGTCGTGATGTTACAGGAGGTTTCCAGACTTTGCTGGTACACCTGGACCATATGGCATTGCAAGGCAGCTGACTTGGAACTTATGGGCCTGAGGTTAGGAGGTGGCCAACACCTGTTCTCCTTGAGTGAGGGAGGGGGTGGAAGTGACGGTGACATTAGGTTTATCAAGTCGTGTATCTTGCTCACATGTGCCAAAGATGATTTAACCCCATCCACGCCAACTCCCTCCATATGCAATTGGGGGTAGGGATCCTTGGTCTTGGAGGGGATGACCTCCACTGCATGAATCCCTGTGGAGGGAGCGTTGAGACACTCAATCACACCTATACAGTCTCCTAACCAGTTCAACAACACCAATACACCCACAGTCCCCTTACCAATATGCCCACACAACCACATGATCTCCATGGAGACCATGTCACATGATCCCTACCATTGCTACCTTTAGTGATGAATAGAGTGAGTCTTCTGTACATTTGAAAATCAAACCCCACTCAGCTAATGCCTCAACTTTCAATGGGATCACACCCATCACATGATCTCCATGGAGACCCACACATCCGAATCACAATGGAAACCTTTAGCATTGCCATGACAATGATTTTTAACCCTGTACAAGAGTCACTGTCAAACTCTGTCACTGGTAGCCTACCCTTAAAGCAGGTGGGTAGCATTCGATTTCATCCAGCATATTTCATGACCCCGCTGCATGAAGGGGGCATCCCCATGAGATGGGGAAGAGGAAGATGTGTTGAGACACTCAACCACGCCCATACAGTTACTTAACCAGTTCACCTACACAACCACACCCACAGTCTCCTAACCAGTATACCCACACATACATGTACTATCAAGCATTCCCACACATACTAACAAGTCGACCCACACTACCACCCTAACCAGTACACCCTCATAAATTTGTACCTCGAGTTGCAGTACTAATGAATTAATTTCATTAATGGAAACATTTTTTTACTTACAGTGTAGTGGCACCAGCCCCAAGCCTGGTACAGTCCCTGCACTCTCCTACAGCATACAACCCTACCCTAATAATGGTGGGTGTGGCCTCACATGTCTCCAATGGACTCAGTGATTGGTTCCTCCCTCTGTCGTGGGAGGTGAAGTGGATAAGGAGGAGGAGGGGGAGTCCTCACGACACCCTGGGAGGTGGTCATAGTTGTCATTGTCTAGACTGTGAGATCTTGGATGCATGAAGAAAGCCACGCCCCCAGATGCCCTGCATGAAGAAAGGCTCTTATGCCCACACAACCACATGATCTCCATGGAGACCATACACATCCAAGTCACATGATCCCATCCATGGCTACCTTTAGTGATGAATAGGGTGACAGTTTTCTGTACACGTGAAAATGAGACCCTACCCGGCTATTGACTCACCTTTCAATGAGATCACACCCATCACATGATCTCCATGGAGACCCACACATCCGAATCACATGATTCCCCCATGGCAACCTTCAGCATTGCCATGACAACAATTTTTAACCCTGTACAAGAGTCCATAAAAAATGTGTCCAAACTCTGTCACTGGTAGCCTACCCTTAAAGCAGGTGGGTAGCATTCGATTTCATCCAGCATATTTTCATGTTTTTCTTTAGTAGACAAAAGTAGCTGCATAACTGTTAGCATACACCCATGTCAAGCTGACTGGTAAAATTATTGGAGGCCTACCTTGAGCTACATGTGATAACATTGCATATGCGTCCATGAGAACAGTTGTGGAGTCCAACACCTCTGTTTTGACAATCCCACAGTCTTGCCTCAGTTCCAGTACATCCTACATTGTCTAACAGAATGGGCTCTGTTCCTTGTCCAAAGGTTGCTACTGATAAGCTTGTTCCTCCTACAAACATTCAAGCATTGGCATATGAAAATACTTGTGTCTGACATTGTATTAAGGATATGTACCCATGCCATTTTACAATAGTGTGGTCTAAATAGAATCCAGATGGATTTTAATACACCGTTACTGCCCAAGCCGTGCTACTTAACATTCACTCTCAACACTACGCGGCATGCTGGATAATAAACAAGCTTGCATGCTGCTTGCATATTAAGGTGTATACGCAGTGGCGGATACGGGGGGGGGGGGGGGGGGGGGGGTCGGAGGTGTCCGGACCCCCCCCCCCCCCCTCAGATCTGATGATGAATAAAATTAAGTATCAACAAGTAAATAAAAACATTCTCTAACGAGAAAGATGGTGGGCATATAGGATTGACAATGTTGGTGTAAAAAGCACGGAAACAAGTGACAGAAATGTTACTGGAAAATTGAATTAGGCCTATATTTAGCCCAGTCACATTTAGGCAGCGCACGCCTGAGAAAATGAGCTAAATATAGGCCTATTTCAATTTTCCAGTAACATTTCTGTCACACTTGTTTCCGTGCTTTTTACACCAACATTGTCAATCCTATATGCCCACCAACTTTCTCGTTAGAGAATGTTTTTTTTACTTGTTTCATAAGTTTTTTTTTTCTTTTTTTTTTCTCCGTGTCAAAGAACGTATAATCATTTGCAATAAGACTTTAATAATTAAAGTAATAAATTATAGAACACATAGTTAATTAATAATGATAAGTATAATTGTTTTTAATGTAATTAATTATAGTCCCACGTCCTCGGCCTCTTCTCCTTCCTCTTCCTCTTCTCCCCCCCCCCCCCCCCCCCCCCCCCGTTTTGGATATGGCAATGCGGGTGGCCCTAAAATTATACATTTTATTAAGAACTTGCTAGATGGCCATAGAACTTGCAACAAAATAGGGTATTTCTCGCTGTAGTTTCTTTCTAGATGTGATATGTGTCCAAATGACATGCTAGGATAACGTGCCGGTAAATTCTGAAGAGATTGGTACTAATGTCGTTCTTTAAAACCGTTCGTAGCTCGAGTTATACCTTCCTAAGGAAGACGACGACGACGACGACGAACAATTTTTTTGGGACTGGGCACGAGAAGCAGGTTCTTTGTTTGTCTGGAAGCGCATAGTTTAATGACATGAAACTAGCATGAAAACGTAGATCTTGGTGTTGTCGTTCGATTGCTGCAACGAGATAAGTGATCCGTTTCTCCGTTGTCCCTCCCGACGCGATTTAAAAATTTTAATGACATACATCATTCCTCAATCAATCCTATATTGAACCTGCTGACGCAGGTTCAGATACTATTAACGAAAGCAATTAACAACACCCACGTGAAATAGCGTATCATCCAGTGCACAAGTGCGGGACCCCCATAAGCTTTCGCGCTTCGCGCGGGAGGGGCACACCCCTTCCCGCACCCTCCCCCTGTTGATTATTCATGACGGATCCCCCCCCCCCTCCCCTTCCAAAATTCCTGTGTCCGCCCCTGATACGCAAGTACCGGTCCCTTTGTATAAACACCGCGCGCGGCACATAAGAACACTGCAGGCTAGACTTCATAAACACAGCGAGGCTTTATACCATAATTTCACGTTCGACAAAGCGAAGTTAAACATGCACGTATACAAACGCATTAGCTTCACGACATAGTCTACTACAAATCCATACTGACGAACGCCCGCGTGCCAAGGCCAGCGTATGTTAGACGTTAAGCACTCGTAAGTTGTGTGCGTGCATACCGGATAACGTTCGGCTTCTGCCGTATGTCATCCTCGCAAACAACGCCCTCAATCCGTCAAAAAGTAATTATAAAAAGGGCTGGGAACCCCATATACCGGGGTGTAATGCGGTCAATCAGTGTTATGATAGCACACCTTGATAATGTCTTAACACCCCATTATTGGTGGGGTGTGGTGTTAACACCCTAGCATGCTCTGTCAACACCCATATATGTAAGCTGAACACCCTTGTGTGTTATCAAAACACCCCCTGGGCTGTAACACCTCTCAATCCTAACACCCCTCGGGCCTTTTTTTTTTAACAGTGTGTGTCTTCTTCTTCGAGTCTTTCTTAGGAACGCATCACTCGAGCTACATGCAAAGAACTGCAATAGTGTATCCACACGGTGCCTCTTAAGGTTATGCTGTACTGCAACACACTGTTACAGTACCTGCTGCACAGTGGTCAGTACCGACAAACTATAGATCATCACCTGCTGCATTGAGGGCCGGGTTTCATCGTGGCATACAGAGTGCATGCAGATCACTCCGCACATGTAGGCGAATTCTCAGCATACTGCAAGCCGAGTTATTCATGACGACGTTGCTGGCAAACTTATGAATATTATTGCAATACTCGAAATCCCAAATCGACCAATATGGATGGAAAGAATGGCAGGAACGCTGTCGCACGAATAGGACACGACGAACCAAATTTCAAGATTGGCCCAGACGACCGAAGAATAGGACACGACGAACCGATGGGGTTAAAACCAGACGACGGAAGAAATAAGGAAAAGACTCCAAAACCACAAGACCAGCCGAAGAAAAAGGATCAAAGTCAGTGAACTCGATTGACTGTAGAGCAAGCGTATAAACACAGTGTACATGTGTTTGTAGAGACGTTTGGACTTGGCATCGTGTACAGCTTCATAAATTTGTGGTGCACTGTCAACGCAACTCTTAACTTGCATATAGCCGCACAGGGAAAAAACGCGTCGAATCAATTGTTTATTCCATTGAGATCACGATATCTGGTACAGCGTTTTATACATATTGTACCTCTATCAACTGTGATTGAATTCCGAAACATCTCACCAATTTAACTTTGGAAGATTAGCGTAAGGTTAGAATTATTTTGTTAAGACTCCCACACGAGAAGTGTTTTTAGGCATTCCATTAAGTACAATGCAATAAGGCGTAGTTGTTTGCATGTCATCTATACACATGACAGAGGTAGCAATCGTGTGGCGTGAACCTAATGGAAACTTGAAAGACTAAAAACTGAGTGGGTCGGTAATTATAAATGTGAAAACACAGTCAGCTAGGAAGATTAGATGGTACTTGAAATTTGAGGATAAAAGTGTTAGTCTCAATAGCCAGCAACATTGTTTGGGGACGATGTGGGTACACCAAACATATGTAAACGAATAAGATAAACGAATAATATAAAAACTAATTATACAAACGAAGTGGGGCACGAAACAAATGAAATTCGTAAACCGTATACCACATTATTATATTTTCCTAGAAACGTTGCTCCATGCACCCCCTCCCGCCTCCCTGCTTCTTGGTATTGTTGTTCAAGCTTCTGCACTTGCAGATGTACAATGAATAAAGGCCATACGTGTATGCAGGACGTAATTTCATGTTTTCCTAAATACATCAGATTTTCTTGGAACTGTTAATAACACTTCTCGAAGTGCAGGTATGCAATGAATGTCATTAGATGCGGCCGCGATGAGGCAGCAGATTCAATTGATCGGAGGATTGGTGAACATTAAAAAAACTTCACTCGCGTCTGGAGGGACGATGGAGATGCGGTATCTCTCTGTCGCGATGGAACAAGAACCCATACATGTCTCATACCCTGTTTGTCGTGCCCAGGCCCCATACAAACGTTTGGTCGTCGTTTGTCTCGAGTCTTTCTTAGGAACGCATAACTCGAGCTACATGTATAAAGAACGGCAACAGTACCATCGGAATGTATCCACACGGTGCCTCTTAACCCTTCAACTGCTAAGATGGCTAAGCGTGATTGACATTAAATAAATAATTGTATATAGATAGCATACCTTTCATGCTGCCACATAATTCGCAAAGCTACATTATACTCCTATCAATGCACTATCTATTCCGTAAAAGTATTGTTTATGCTGCTCCATACATAGTGTATTTACTATTGTTGCATGAAAACTTCCCACATCATAATACTCAACAAGTTATTTGTTATGGCTAAACCACTAGCACTCAGCTCTAGTGCATTAGAAGTCGCTGTCATAACTATGAATAATCTCACACACACCCTTGTTGACCAATATGATGTGAGAAGTTTTCATGCACCAATATTCAAATACCCCAGATACCTGGGGCTGCAACTACATGTAGGGTGCAACCAACTACAATATCTTACGGGATTGGTGGTACATTGATTGGACTACAAGGCAGCTTTGCTTTCAAAGATCAGTCTCTGGCACAATGGCATACATGTTTGAGTTAACCCACATACAAATAATTAGCACCTATCTGGCTTGGCCACTTTGGTGGACTATAGCATTTCAAGGGTTAAGGTCATGCTGTTCTGCAACACACTGTACCTGCTGCACAGTGGGTCAGTACCGACATACTATATAGACCATCACCTGCTGCATTGAAGGTACCAGAGTTCACACCATGTCACTTAAAAATACTAGTGTAAACAACTGTTCCAAGAAGTTATACGCCTTTATACGATATGTATGTAATCATATGTATTCCTCATGCACGACCATACACTAAGTTGACACATGCGTGTAGACTACATAGTTCACACACTGGTGACAGACACATGTTTGCACGAGTTAATCTTGCACGGCATGCATTGTCTGCATGACTTTTCCCAATTACGTGTCTAATGCATACTATATTCATATCACCCCATGAACACTTTGCGGCATCAAGAAAACATGGGTTGTAGGAATGTCAACGGCTTGCCCTTGAACAGTTAAGAACATAACACCTTGTATAGCGTGCCGAATCTGCGGATGCTTTGCATAAAAGGCAAAGTTAGTATTTGCAAACACTTATCTCAGAAACATACATTTATACGATGGCATCATCTTCTGACATCACGGTGCAAAGTAACGACATGGTTGAAGTCTCGGAGTCGCCCGCACCGGAGTCCTGCATCCCGAATCAAACGGAGGGAAATGGTGACATTCAGATTCTTGAGAAATTAAATGGGACACTTGGAACATCGCAACCAGCTAAATCGGTTGAAGAGTTTGGACTTGGACGAGGAGTGGATGTGACAATTCCAGGCACTTTCAGCCACAAATTGACATTCCTGCAAGTTCTCCCCGCGATCGATTCCGAAAACATGATAGTAAGCACAAATGAGGGTGGCGCTGTTCGTACGACCTGCACAATCCATGATATCTCTGATGCATTCAAAGTTGAGATCTCTGCATCTGTCACCTCACCAAACACGCCCATAGAAATTGGAGCAGCTGCAGAGCATAACTGGAGCACGGGTCAAAAAAGTACGTTATACCTGTTGCACGAAGAGCATCACTCGCAGCATAGCGTTCAAATCGAACCATCCTCTAAAGGACCGTATTTATGAATTGATTTCCGATCTACCATCGAAGAGTGTGAGGGACTTGCTACAATTCATCATTACACGTAAAACAACCCATTATGTTAGCAAAATTACACTTGGAGCGGCAAGGTACTGTACGATAAATGAAACGGCCCACAGCACATTCACCAAAGGCAAGGTGGATATAGGAAGGGACAAGGTTGCAGATCTTGCATTCTCAGCATCTAAAGAACGCAAGATGACGGACAACGTTTCCGAAACGTATTCAATCGGAAAGATGGACAAAGATAACGGAGTCAAAGGAGGCGATGAGGGTGTAGTGGATTATCAACTAGAGTCCATTGATAGTCTAATTACAAAGGACGAAGTCTTGAAAAAAAGTCTAACAACTGCTCTGAAGATCTACATTCGCATACGGAATGGCTGCAGCTACATGGACTGGATAGACTCGCACCTTCTTGACGGCTGGCCAACTTATTCAGGGACAGAAGAAACTGACGGAACTAAAATCTCAGACGCCATTACTGAAATGGCAACACTTGGCTGGAAACCAAACCGTAAGCGCATCAGCTCTGGGTTACCTCATGTAAATTTGTTGTTGAGGTTTGTATGTGATTTAGAATTTGATAAGCAGTAATTGTATTTATATGAAAATTCAATTGGAGGAGGTTGTAATCATTTAAATCGTTATGTCTCGCGTGAATATTCAATTGAGACTGGTGAGGCCCGCATCCAGTGGCAGGCATAGCATGAAAAGGTGTTGAAAGGTGCATCAGTATAGTAAGTCTGAAATCAAAGTAGGATATTTACAAGTTACGATTTGTTTAGGATGACAATGTCGCTTCACCTCAGATTCCAAATCAAGGGATTCCCCCACATCAGGGGACTCCTCTCTCGTCAGTTGTCCCCTAGTCATCTTCCTGGTCCCCAGACCATCAGCCTGCTGGGAAAACAACAGGCCTGATGGTTGAGGAGGGACTCTTCTCCTTGGTACCACATCACTGGTAGTGAGGTCTGCTTTTTTGGATACAATACTGACTATGGTGGGTGTGTCCTTCAAGGCTGGAGGTGGTATCTTCAACACTGCTCCTGCGGCAGGTGTGCTCTGTTTAAAACCACTTGACCCACCAGCCTCCTCCCCACCAGAGCATGGCCTCTTGCTCCTGCTCTCCCCAACACCACCATCGCTTGCCTTCCTCTTACCCCTGAACAGGGCAGACATCACACTACCACCACCACTGCTCCCCAGGGACGTGGGCGTGACAGAGTTTGAGGCCAGCACACTGCCCACACTGCTGTCTGTGAAGGACATGTCTGCAGCCATGTTTACTGAGCGCTGAGTGGAGGAAGGGACAATGCTCTCAGGGTTAAATAGGGACTTGAATGATGGGCCTGGGGCCCCGTGTTGTGGGACAGGCTCGGGATCAGCGGACCCAAACAGGTCATCAAGGAGTTCTTCCTCCTTGACAACACCACCACCCCCATTCCTGGGACATGGTACTAACGTCTCGTTCACACGAAGAGTGCCATTTGCTCTGGCCACACCCACACCGGATGCTCCTCCCCCCGCACCATCAAAGGTCTCCTCCTCCTGCTTCACAACACTGGGTACACCCTGGCTGACAGTGTCTGCAGCGTAGATGGTCACGTTCTGGAGATGGTGGGGCTGTGAGTCCTCCATCATCAGGGAGGAGCCTGCCTCAGCACTGGGGACTTGGGATAGAGATGGAGGAGGCAAGCCAACTGGTGCATATGAAAGCCCTGTAGCTGGTGGGTGGTGATGTGAGGGTGTGGTGATATGGAGTAATGAAGGTGGTGAGGTGATGTGAGGGTGGTGGCAAGACTAAAAGGGTTAATGAGGGTAGTGTGGTCTGTAATATCATGTAGCAGTGAAAATAAAATTGCTAGACCTCAGACCACAACTGCATGCATGTTGATAATGTAAATAATAATAATTTGTATCTCCACTTTAAGTTAGCATTTAAGCTGCTCTAAATTCAGGGTACTTTAATTAAGTGAAAAAAATGGACAAAATTTCATTTTATCTATCCAGATAATAATAACCACCAAAGTCTGATTACACAGACACATTGCATTGCAACAATTACATTCTGTTTCACATTATGTGTACATGCTGGCTAGTGTATGTATCATGGGTTGGTCATTGTATTTGGATCTTGGGAGTAGGAGCAGTGCTGGAGATGATGTTTCAAACCTCTCTTGGTCACATATTTCTTGTCACATCCTTCAGAGGGACATCTTAACTTCTCACCAAGGTGTTTTCTGCCATGCCTTTTCAGAGCAGTAATGGACCTGAAAGATTGCCTGCAGAAACACTTATAAGGTCGATCATTGCTGTGGACCATCATATGGTATGTGAGACTTGAACTGTAGGAATACTGCTTGTTGCAAATAGTACATTTGAATCTTCTGGCTCCTGTGTGGACAACCATGTGCTTCTTCAGATCTCCCTTCTGACCAAATGCCTTCCCACATGCATTCAGAACACTGATAGTTCTTTTCTTCTGTATGGACAACCATTATGTGTGCATACAGAGTTGCCTTTCGACTAAATGCAGAACACTGATAGTTCTTTTCTTTTGTATGGACAACCATGTGTCTTGTCAGATTTTCCTTTCGACCAAATGCCTTCCCACATTCAGAACACTGATTGCTCTTTTCATGTGTATGGACAACCATGTGCCTCTTCAGATTTCCATTACGACCAAATGCCTTCCCACATTCAGAACACTGATAGTTCTTTTCTTTTGTATGGACAACCATGTGTGTATTCAGATGTGCCTTTTGCCCAAATGCCTTCCCACATTCAGAACACTGATAGTTCTTTTCTGGTGTAGGGACAGCCATGTGTGTCTTCAGATTTCCCTTATGATAAAACGCCTTTCCACATCCAGAACACATACATCATTTCTGAATTACTCACCTTCGATCCTTATTGTTATAAAGAACTATGTTACAACATGGGGTAAACGAAGGTCGCCGAATTCCTCGATCCGCCGCTAATCAGGAAGAAGGGGTTAATAGGTGACCATGCATCCATCACTTTGTTATCACTGTTTTGGATCCTTTAGCATCATTCGGTACATTATGCCCTCGCTTTGGCGAGGGGATCGTACGAACCCATCTACCCCCCCCCCCCCCCCCCCCCCCCCAGCCCCCTCCCCGCGACGCCCAAGTTATGGGAGACAAGACAAGTCCACTTTGGTTTATTACCCGCAGTTTACCAGTTAAAGTACAAATGAGTCTTTTCATTGTGATTTTCGCGTGTTCGTAGCATTATACATTATGCGATAATGCTTACGTCACTAGGTCTGGGTACGAGACTACTTTGGCGAGGGACCGATCTAACCCCCCCCCCCCCCCCCCCCAACGCCCCTACCCGCGACGCCCAAGTTATGGGAGACAAGACAAGTCCACTTTGGTTTATTACCTGCAGTTTTCCTAGACATTCCATCGACATGTCTACGTTTCCGAGCCATTGTTTGAACATGTACAAAGTGACCAGTTATAGCTTACTCTAATATCTATGGTTATAGTATAAATGAGTCTTTTCATTGTGATTTTTACTGTATTCGCCCGCGTGTTCGTACCATGCATGCTGCGAACATCTCTGTTTTTAAATATACATTATTTCATACACTGACCTATCTTCTTCAGTGGCGGATCTACCATAGAGTTGGGGGGGGCGGCCGCCCCCCCCCCCCCCCCCATCGATATAAAATGCCGCCCCTATATTATTAAATTGCCGCCCCCCTTCACACTACGACATACACATGAACACTACGCTTGTCACTGTGTTTCCACATCGCGGTGATGTAATCCACTCGCAGCTGTCGGGAATCGTACGGTTAAAATAGTTAGTGCTATTTGTTAAATCTTTATTATGAATTATCAGATCCTGAACGATAATTGTTAATAAAAGTCCCGACAAATTATAAACAATGATAAAATCATGCCTGTTTTTAAAATAATTAAGTTATACATAGGCCGTGCATGGATGCGTGAAAGGTTAATTAATGACGAGCCCCCAGAGTTCCAGACCCAGCTAGTGTGACGTGGAAGGTAGGGGGACCGTGAGGGCCGCAGTGGCGGCGGAAGGGGGGGCTGGGGGGTCTCGAGCCCCGGGGCCCAATAATGACATAGGGGGGCTCAGCCCCTCGTAACCAAACAACAGCATAATTGTTATTCCGAGATCGCTCGCGTATATACCGTTATCAATTTATATAATGACATCCAGAAAAGTTTAGATCTGTCGCCATAGAAGACCGCTCGATGTAATTTCTTACCCCCCCCCCCCCCCCCCCCCCCCCCCCCCCCGGCTGACGAAAGGAATATGGTGAACAAATGCCCCCATTGAAATTCATGAATTTAATTATCCTCGCTTTTGGAAGCCCCCCCCCCCCCAATCATATATACCTTCCGCCGCCCCTGACGGGGGGGGGGGGGGGGGGGGGGGGGGGGGGGGGGGGGGGGGGGGGCAAGAGCACGCTCCAAAATATGCCGCGCCGCCCCTCCAATATAACCGCCCCCCCCATTGCCTTATTCCTGGATCCGCCACTGATCTTCTTCCCTCTTCCAGCAGCCTTTAGGTACGTAATTTATGAGATACGGTGGTATCCGGAATATTAAAACTGATCTATTTCAATATTTTACCATTAAGCCGACACACTAAATAACCCCCCGCCCCGGCCCCCCCCCCGGGGCCGTATAGAAGCATAGATATTACAGTACTTCAATACATATGGTAAACCATCTATACTAGGACAAGCTCTCACTATAACTACACCCTCCTGAGGAGGACAGGCTTCTAGTTCCTCTGGACAAGCGTATGTTGCACCTGCTAACCCCCCCTGGGACGGACAGCATTGAACCCCCTTTCCCCCCCCCCCCCCCCCCCAACCGTGCTAAAACTCCTTCCCTGGACACCATTTATTGCCATCTGGAAGGGTGTAGTACCTCAAGCAACTGTAATGATACAATGGTGTGATCATAACATGAACGGTACACTCAAGTGAACCTAAATATGTCATCAATCTCTGCCTCATCCTCAGAAGGTTCTCTCTAAAAAAGAGGCAGAGGCAGTCATGTGATGATTGGCCACACCCACACATAGTGACACTCACCCCCTCCTCCTGCTCCATCAACCACTGTTGGACTTCAGCTGACGTCTCTACGTGCTCCACCAGCCCCACAATCCTTGGCATCTGTGTTAACCCTGTGCTGCCAACCTAATTTTAAAAAGCTTTATCATATGATCACCACTACACCCTCCCAGCACCATCATCACGGCCTTGCAGCATGGTCCTTGACCCAGATCACCATAGCAACGAATGGATGACATTGTGCTAACTGTGAACTATGGTACGGAGACACTTCTAAACAAAACTATTGACCATTAAAATTTATACCCTCAACTTCCGCTTGTATCTTTAACCCTTTAATTAATTCCTACCTTCCCACCTCATCATTGTCATGGGGTGTGCTTGCAGTGCAATGAATAAGAATTACAATATTGCATCGTTAACCCTCACCTTCCCACCCTCATCTTTAACCCTTATGCTGCACCTTTCTGAAGTGCTTGAAGTCTCTTAGTCCCACGCTCTCAATACTGCTTGTCACCTTCTCCGGAACCTTGTCTCTCCCCCGGACCACCACAACCAGTCTCACCACCTCCACACATTCTGGGGGAGGTGGGGCACACTCATGTGACATGCTCAGACAGGCACCTCTGGGTACCTAGGAGGGATGGGGAGGAGGGATATGGTATTAGACCACTTCCTCTACTGACCACACCCACAAACTTAAATATCCCACCCCATCTGACCACACCTACATGTACATACACAACCTTAAACATACACGTCCACACTAACATATATGTGTAATACCAAATCACTTCCAACCACAATGACATCAACAGGTACTTCACTCATCTTCCCTCTAACATGTCTTGTTCCATTAATCAAACTGCACCATCACCAATCACACACTCCACCCTCACCAATCACAAACACCACCCTCAATAATCACACCACCCTCACCAATCACACACTACAAACACCAATATCACACAAACCTCACCGATCACCCTCCACCCTCACCAATCACACACTCCACCCTCCCCAATCACACAATCCACCCTCACCAAACAAACACTCCACCCTCACCAATCACACATCACAGGTCTCACTATCCTCTTGGACGGATGAAGCCATCCTTGGTCGTGACAGGATCATACTTCACACCACTCTCCAAAGGATCTTCACCATCCCAAGGCTCCGCCTCTGGCCCCTCCTCCTCCTCTTCCCCCTCCTTCCACAGGTCAGTCTCAGTCACCTTTGACCTCTTGCCACCCATTCCAGAGAACAGGTTGAATGGAGACACGCCCACAGCAGCACGCACACCAGACACAGAGGGATGGCTACTCCCGGCCACCATTGAAAGGCCTCTGCTGCTGTCTTGTGTCTTGGTCCTTCCATCTTCACTTCGCCTCTGTGTTCCAAACTGTGAGGTACCCTCCACTACAGCAGTTCCCTTGTGTTTCCAGTGCTCAAAAAGGGGGAGGAGGCTGTTGGCATGGCGATCAGCCTAACTGGTGTGGCAGGGGTAGCCATGGTTACATGGATAACAGGCATGGCAGCTGTAGCTGTGGTTACATGTATAGCACAGGTAGCCGTGGTTACAGGCGGAGAGGTTACAAGTCCTCCAAGTGCTACTGACTTTGCAGCTGACCTGGTAGTAACAGCAGCAGCATTAGTACTGGCCTTCCCTTCTCCTCCAGAAGGCTCCATTGTCCTTTGGCTCTGAGGAGGATGTTCCCCTTCACACCAGGCAGCCATCTTGGGAGCATGCCTTGTCTCTTTAGGTGTGGCCTTATCCTCCTCCCCATCCACCATACTAGGAGGGGAAGCCCCTTTAGTTGCAACAGTGGCTTGGTGGGTGGAGCCCGAGGTCACACAATGTCACTACACCTCAGATTCCAAATCAGGGGGTTCCCCCACATCAGGGGACTCCTCTCTCCTCAGTTGTCCCCTAGTCCTCTTCCTGGTCCCCAGACCATCAGCCTGCTGGGGAAACAACAGGCCTGATGGTTGAGGAGGGACTTTTCTTCTTAGTACTCTGGGTACCTATGAGGACAGAGGTACCATACATGTGTAATACCATAAGACTTCCAACCACAATGACAAGGAGGCAGTCGGCATGGTGATCAATCAGGTGTGGTAGTGGTAACTATGGTTACTGGTTAAACGGTACGCCAGAGGTAGCCATGGTTACAGATATAACAAGGCCTGACAGCAATGGCCTTGAGTTTCCTGGTGCTGAAAAAGGGGGAGGAGGCTGTCGGCATGGTGATCAGACTAACAGGTCTGGCAGGGGTAGCCATGGTTATAGGTAGACCACAGTAAAAATAAAAATGCAAAAAAAAACAATCTTCCAGCAACCTTTACCTCAACAGCGTTACTAGGCACGTGGTATATGAATATTACGTTGATATCTGAGAGCATTAATGAAAATTGTTCTATTCCATTATTTCACCGCTTTAATAACCCCCCGGAAAACCACACACATATACTTGGACATGCTTTTGTTTTATCTACACCCTCCCGGGACAGGCTTCTATTTCCCCTGGACAAGCATATGTTGCACCTGCTAACCCCCAGGGACAGGCATTTATACCCCCCCCCCCCCCCGTAGGACAAGCTAAAACAACTTCCCTGGACACCATTGATTGTCATCTGGAAGGGTGTACAGATAAATAATGAGCGCATGCTGAGTGATTATACAAGTAAATCCTCTACAATAAAGACAGCCGTGGTCTAAAACGCACGCGAAAACAAGGACGTTGACTATTTAAATGGGACCAGGGGGTAAATGAACTAGGCCTACTTACCCTATGTTTAGCACACTCCTGTTCTACAAAGGAAAATAGGCCTACATCATTTCCCATGCCTGGTTCTACCACTGTGTGCCCTAAGGATACGTGTACCTCCAAGAACCTAGTACATTCATAACTTGGAGCAGTTATCAACACCTGATTTGATCTCATGTCATCATATTGGCCATGTGCACATGATTTGTTTAGTGGCTTAAGAAGTAGTGCTACGAGCTTGAACCATAACATCCAACCAATGTAATAGAAATCTTACTAGCAGTCTGAAGAACTGCGAGTGTTAGAAGGATAAAAAAAGGGCTTAGGGCAGGGTAGGGGGGGCCGAAGGCCCGCTACGCCCTTCAACTTTTCACCCCCTGTCCAAATCCGCCCTCAAATTGCACCCGTCCCTCCCTCCCGACACTCTTCATTGAAACTCACTAACCTCCTTCTTAATAAATGCCTTCTTGACCGGGACCATACTTTTTTTTTCTGCACATGCTTCATAATCCTCAAGCAACCGTAACGATACAATGGTGTGATCATAACATGAACGGTACACTCAAGTGAACCTAAAAATGTCATTAATCCCTGCCTTATCCTCAGATTCTCTCTAAAAAAGGGCAGAGGTAGTCATGTGATATGTGGCCACACCCACACATAGTGACACTCACCCCCTCCTCCTGCTCCATCAACCACTGTTGGACTTCAGCTGGCATCTCTACGTGCTCCACCAGCCCCACAATCCTTGGCATCTGTGTTAACCCTGTGCTGCCAAGCTAATTTTAACATATGATCACAACTAGACCCTCCCAACTCTATAATTACAGCCTTCCTTAACCTAGTTCACCATAGCAACGGGTGGAATACATCATGCTACACTTCTACACAAACTATTGACCACTTGGGCCAGAGTATTGGGAGCCAATGGGATTGTAGGCATGTGTGTGATTGTCATGTGGTGTGCTTGCAGTGCAATGAATAAGATTTACAATATTGCATCGTTAACCCTCACCTTCCCACCCTCATCTTTAACCCCTAGGCTGCACCTTTCTGAAGTGCTTGAAGTCTCTCAGTCCCTCGCTCTCACTACTGCTTGTCACCTTCTCTGGGACCTTGTCTCTCCCCCGGACCACCACAACTAGTCTTACCACCTCCACACATTCTGGGGGGATATGGTATCAGACCACATCCACTGCTGACCACACCCACATATTTAAATACCTCACCCCATCTAACCACACCTACATGTACATACACCACCTTACATGTACCATATGTGTAATACCAAACGACTTCCAACCACAATGACATCAACAGGTACTTCACTCATCTTCCCTCTAACATGTCTCGTTCCATTGATCAAACACCACCATCATCAGTCATACAGTACACCATCACCAATCACACACTCCACCCTCACTAATCACATACCAACCTCACCAATCACAAACACCACTGTCATAAATCACACACCCCACCCTCATCAATCACACTCCACCCTCACTAATCACACACTCCAACCTCAATAATCACACTCCACTTCACTAATTACAGGCTCCACCCTCACCAACCACACACGCTACACTCACCAATCACAAACTCCACCCTCACCAATCACACCCCCACCAATCACACACTCCACACACCAATCACACCCCACCCTCGCCAATCACAAACACCACCTTCATCAATCACACTCCACCCTCACTAATCACACACTCCAACTCATCAATCACACTCCACCCCACTAATCACACACTCCACCCTCCCAATCACACATTCCACACTCACTAATCACACACTCCACCCTCACCATTCACAAACACCAACCTCGCAAATCACAGACAAAACCCTCACCAATCAGACCACCCTCACCAATCACACACCATTATTACAAATCAAAATAACCACTTTCACCAATCACACTCCACCATCACCAATCACACTGCACCCTCACTAATCGCACACTCCACCTCGCAAATCCCAAACACCACCCACATCACACCACCAGAGATAATATTTTTAAAAAATGGAACTGGTCATCAGCAAGTCAATTTTCCTACCACACACAAATCACACTCCACCATTCATAAACACAAACCTCGCCAATCACAAACAAAACCCTCACCAATCAGACAACCCACACCTATCACATACCCCACCCTCACCAATCACACTCCACCATCACCAAACACACTGCACCCTCACTAATCGCACACTCCACCTCGCCAATCCCAAACACCACCCACATCACACCCTTCTCCCTCACCAATGACACACTCCACCATTACCAATCACACACTCCACCATCACCAATCACACACTCTACCCTAAAAATCACAAATACCACCCTCACTAATCACACCACCCTCACCAATCACACACTTTGGTTGCTCTCTTGGTCGTGACAGGGTCATATTTCACGCCACTCTCCAAACAGGAGACACGCCCACAGCAGCACGCACACCAGCCACAGAGGGATGGCTACTCCCAGCCACCATTGAAAGGCCTCTGCTGCTGTCTTGGGCCTTCCATCTTCACTTCACCCCTGTGTTCCAAGTCAGGTACCCTCCACTACAGCATTGTCGGCAGCTTGCATGTGTTTCCTGGTGCTCAAAAAGGGGGAGGAGGCTGTTGGCATTGTGATCAGCCAAACTAGTGTGGAAGGGGTAGCCATGGTTACAGGGATAACAGGCATGGCATCTGTAGCTGTGGTTACATGTATAGCACAGGTAGCCGTGGTTACAGGCGGAGAGGTTACAAGTCCTCCAAGTGCTACTGACTTTGCAGCTGACCTGGTAGTAACAGCAGCAGCAGTAGTACTGGCCTTCCCTTCTCCACCAGAAGGCTCCATTGTCCTTTGGCTTCTGATGATGATGTTCCCCTTCACACCAGGCAGCCATCTTGGGAACACCATACCAGGTTATGACATACAACCTTCATTATACCCTCACCATCCCGCTCGCATCTTTAACCCTCAAATTACCTCTTGCATTATTAACTTTCACCTTCCCTCCCTCATCATTAACCATCCTTAACCTCCTTCCCTCTATTATAATTCATTAACCTTCACCTTCCCGCTTGCTGCAGCTTTCTGAAGCGTTTGAAGTCTCTCAGTCCCTCGCTCTCACTACTGCTTGTCACCTTCTCTGGGACCTTGTCTCTCCCCCGGACCACCACAACCAGTCTCACCACCTCCACACATTAAGGGGGAGGAGGGGCACACTCATGTGATGTGCTCAGACAGGCACCTCTGGGTACCTAGGAGGGATGGGGAGGAGGGATATCGATGTGAGGGTGGTACTGTACACATGACAGGCAGTACCTATGAGGACAGAGGTACCATCCATGTGTAACACCATACGACTTCCAACCACATGTTGATCAGTGTAACATGTGTGGTAGTAGTAACCATGGTTACTGGTTAAACAGTGTGCCAAAGGTAGCCATGGTTACAGATATAACAAGGACTGATAGCAATGGCCTTGAGTTTCCAGGTGCTCAAAAATGGGGAGGAGGTTGTTGGCATGGTGATCAGCCTAACAGGTCTGGCAAAGGTAGCCATGGTTACAGGAATTAAAGACTAGAATAAATACAAAAATGCAACAAAAAAAAAGAATTACACGTATTGCATGTATTTTTACCCCACCAATCACACACTCCACACACCAATCACACTCCACCCTCACAAATCACAATCCCCACCGTCATCAATCACAAACCACCCTCACTAATCACACACTCCATACTCACCAATCACACTCCTCACTCACCAATCACACACTCCACCCTCACCAATCACTAACTCCACACACCAATCACACTCCACCCTCACCATTCACAACCAAAACCCTCACCAATCAGACCACCCTCACCTATAATTTCAAATCACAAAAACCACTTTCACCAATTACAATCCACCATCACCAATCACAAGCACCTCCCTCATCAATCACACTACACCCTCACTAATCACACACTCCACCCTCACTATCACACTCCACCCTCACCAATCACACACTCAACCCTCACCAATCACACACTCCACCCTCACCAATCACACACTCCACCCTCACCAATCACACACTCCACCCCACTAATCACACTCCACCCTCACTATCACACATTCCACCCCCACCAATCACACACTCTACCCTCATCAATCACACACTCCACCCTCACCAATCACACACTCCACCCCACTAATCACACTCCACCCTCACTATCACACATTCCACCCCTCACCAATCACAATCACCATCCTCACCAAGCACAAACACCACTGTCATAAATCACACACCCCACCCTCACCAATCACACTCCACCCTCACTAATCACTCACTCAACACACCAATCACACTCCACCCTCACCATTCATAAACACAAACCTCGCAATCACAAACAAAGCCCTCACCAATCAGACCACCCTCACCAATCACACTTCACCCTCACTAAACACACTACACCCTCACCAATCACACACCACCCTCACTAATAATACACTCCACCCTCACCAATCACAAACACCACCGTCATCAATCACACACCTTGACCAATCACACTCGCCCTCACCTATCGCACTACACACTCCCCTCACAATCACCCTCACCAATCACACACTCCACTCTCACCAATCACACCCTTCTCCTTCACCAATGACACACTCCACCCTCACCAATGACACTCCACCACCACCAAGCACACACTCCACCTCACCAATCACAAATACCACCCTTACTAATCACACTCACCAATCACACACTCCACCCTAACCAATCACACACTCCACCCTCACCAATCACACACTCCACCGTCATTTACACACACCACCTTCACCAATCACACACTGCCCTCTCCATACACATGCTCCACCCTCACCAATCACACTCCACCATCACCAATCACACACTCCACCATCACATATCACACACTCCACCCTCACCAATCACACATTCCACCCTCACCAAACACTCTACCCTCACCAATCAAACACTACCCGCACCAATCACACTACACACATCAATCAAACACTCCTCTCCCAATCACCCTCACCAATGACACACTCCACCCTCACCAATGACACCCTTCTCCCTCACCAATGACACACTCTCCCTCACCAATGACACACTCCACCATCACCAATGACACACCACCCTCACCAATCACACATCCCACCCTCACCAATCACACATCCACCACACACTCCACCCTCACCAATCACATACTGTACCAATCACATTTTGCCGTCACCAATCACATAACACTGTCACCAATCACACACTCCAGCATCACCATTCACACACTCCGTCACCAATCATACACTCCGCCATCACCAATCAACACAATCCACCATCTCCAATCATACACACCACCCTCACTAATCACACACTCCACCCTCACCAATCACACTCCACCCTCACTAATCACACATCTCTCAGGTCTCACTATGCTCTTATGGACAGATGAAGCCATCCTTGGTAATGACAGGGTCATATTTCACACCACTCTCCAAAGGATCTTCACCATCCCAAGGCTCCACCTCTGGCCCCTCCTCCTCCTCTTCCCCCTCCTTCCACAGGTCAGTCTCAGTCACCTTTGACCTCTTGCCACCCATTCCAGAGTACAGGTTTAATGGAGACACGCCCACAGCAGCACGCACACCAGACACAGAGGGATGGCTACTCCCGGCCACCAATGAAAGGCCTCTGCTGCTGTCTTCTTGGCCCTTCCATCTTCACTTCGCTCTGTGTTCCAAACTGTGAGGTACCCTCCACTACAGCAGTTCCCTTGTGTTTCCGGTGCTCAAAAAGGGGAGGAGGCTGTTGGCATGGTGATCAGCCTAACTGGTGTGGCAGGGGTAGCCATGGTTACAGGGATAACAGGCATGGCAGCTGTAGCTGTGGTTACAGGTATAGCACAGGTAGCCATGGTTACAGGCGGAGAGGTTACAAGTCCTCCAAGTGCTACTGACTTTGCAGCTGACCTGGTAGTAACAGCAGCAGTAGTAGTACTGGCCTTCCCTTCTACACCAGAAGGCTCCATTGTCCTTTGGCTATGAGGAGGATGTTCCCCTTCACACCAGGCAGCCATCTTGGGAACACCATACCAGGTTATGAATACAACCTTCATTATACCCTCACCATCCCGCTTGCATCTTTAATCCTCAAATTACCTCTTGCATTTTTAACTCTCACCTTCCTCTCTCATTGTTAACCCTCACCTGCATCCTAAACCTCCTCCCTCTATTATAAATCATTAACCTTCACCTTACTGCTTGCTGCACCTTTCTGAAGCATTTGAAGTCTCTCAGTCCCTCACTCTCACTACTGCTTGTCACCTTCTCTGGGACCTTGTCTCTCCCCCGGACTACCACAACCAGTCTCACCACCCACACATTCTGAGGGAGGGGCATGCTCATGTGATTTGCTAAGACAGCCTGGGTGCTAAGGAGGGATGGGGAGTAATGGGGTGATGGTGTGAGGGTGGTACAAATGACAGGCAGTACCTATGAGTGCAGAGGAACCTTCCATGTGTAATACCATACGACTTCCAACTTCATACGACTTCCGACCACATGTTGATCAGTCTAACAGGGGTGGTAGCAGTAACCGTGGTTACTGGTTAAACGGTTTGCCAGAGGTAGACATGGTTACTGGTTAAACAGTGTGCCAAAGGTAGCCATGGTTACAGATATAACAAGGACTGACAGCAATGGCCTTGAGTTTCCTAGTGCTCAAAAAGGGGGAGGAGGCTGTTGGCATGGTGATCAGCCTAACAGGTCTGGCAAGGGTAGCCATGGTTACAGGTATTAAAGACTAGAATAAATACAAAAATGCAACAAAAAAAAGAATTACGCATA
>OY811971.1:2688917-2794653 GCA_963681505.1 Eunapius fragilis | reverse complement strand
GGACTTGGGATAGAGATGGAGGAGGCAAGCCAACTGGTGCATATGAAAGCCCTGTAGCTGGTGGGTGGTGATGTGAGGGTGTGGTGATATGGAGTAATGAAGGTGGTGAGGTGATGTGAGGGTGGTGGCAAGACTAAAAGGGTTAATGAGGGTAGTGTGGTCTGTAATATCATGTAGCAGTGAAAATAAAATTGCTAGACCTCAGACCACAACTGCATGCATGTTGATAATGTAAATAATAATAATTTGTATCTCCACTTTAAGTTAGCATTTAAGCTGCTCTAAATTCAGGGTACTTTAATTAAGTGAAAAAAATGGACAAAATTTCATTTTATCTATCCAGATAATAATAACCACCAAAGTCTGATTACACAGACACATTGCATTGCAACAATTACATTCTGTTTCACATTATGTGTACATGCTGGCTAGTGTATGTATCATGGGTTGGTCATTGTATTTGGATCTTGGGAGTAGGAGCAGTGCTGGAGATGATGTTTCAAACCTCTCTTGGTCACATATTTCTTGTCACATCCTTCAGAGGGACATCTTAACTTCTCACCAAGGTGTTTTCTGCCATGCCTTTTCAGAGCAGTAATGGACCTGAAAGATTGCCTGCAGAAACACTTATAAGGTCGATCATTGCTGTGGACCATCATATGGTATGTGAGACTTGAACTGTAGGAATACTGCTTGTTGCAAATAGTACATTTGAATCTTCTGGCTCCTGTGTGGACAACCATGTGCTTCTTCAGATCTCCCTTCTGACCAAATGCCTTCCCACATGCATTCAGAACACTGATAGTTCTTTTCTTCTGTATGGACAACCATTATGTGTGCATACAGAGTTGCCTTTCGACTAAATGCAGAACACTGATAGTTCTTTTCTTTTGTATGGACAACCATGTGTCTTGTCAGATTTTCCTTTCGACCAAATGCCTTCCCACATTCAGAACACTGATTGCTCTTTTCATGTGTATGGACAACCATGTGCCTCTTCAGATTTCCATTACGACCAAATGCCTTCCCACATTCAGAACACTGATAGTTCTTTTTCTTTTGTATGGACAACCATGTGTGTATTCAGATGTGCCTTTTGCCCAAATGCCTTCCCACATTCAGAACACTGATAGTTCTTTTCTGGTGTAGGGACAGCCATGTGTGTCTTCAGATTTCCCTTATGATAAAACGCCTTTCCACATCCAGAACACATACATCATTTCTGAATTACTCACCTTCGATCCTTATTGTTATAAAGAACTATGTTACAACATGGGGTAAACGAAGGTCGCCGAATTCCTCGATCCGCCGCTAATCAGGAAGAAGGGGTTAATAGGTGACCATGCATCCATCACTTTGTTATCACTGTTTTGGATCCTTTAGCATCATTCGGTACATTATGCCCTCGCTTTGGCGAGGGGATCGTACGAACCCATCTACCCCCCCCCCCCCCCCCCCCCCCCCCCCAGCCCCCTCCCCGCGACGCCCAAGTTATGGGAGACAAGACAAGTCCACTTTGGTTTATTACCCGCAGTTTACCAGTTAAAGTACAAATGAGTCTTTTCATTGTGATTTTCGCGTGTTCGTAGCATTATACATTATGCGATAATGCTTACGTCACTAGGTCTGGGTACGAGACTACTTTGGCGAGGACCGATCTAACCCCCCCCCCCCCCCCCCCAACGCCCCTACCCGCGACGCCCAAGTTATGGGAGACAAGACAAGTCCACTTTGGTTTATTACCTGCAGTTTTTCCTAGACATTCCATCGACATGTCTACGTTTCCGAGCCATTGTTTGAACATGTACAAAGTGACCAGTTATAGCTTACTCTAATATCTATGGTTATAGTATAAATGAGTCTTTTCATTGTGATTTTTTACTGTATTCGCCCGCGTGTTCGTACCATGCATGCTGCGAACATCTCTGTTTTTAAATATACATTATTTCATACACTGACCTATCTTCTTCAGTGGCGGATCTACCATAGAGTTGGGGGGGGCGGCCGCCCCCCCCCCCCCCCCATCGATATAAAATGCCGCCCCTATATTATTAAATTGCCGCCCCCCTTCACACTACGACATACACATGAACACTACGCTTGTCACTGTGTTTCCACATCGCGGTGATGTAATCCACTCGCAGCTGTCGGGAATCGTACGGTTAAAATAGTTAGTGCTATTTGTTAAATCTTTATTATGAATTATCAGATCCTGAACGATAATTGTTAATAAAAGTCCCGACAAATTATAAACAATGATAAAATCATGCCTGTTTTTAAAAATAATTAAGTTATACATAGGCCGTGCATGGATGCGTGAAAGGTTAATTAATGACGAGCCCCCAGAGTTCCAGACCCAGCTAGTGTGACGTGGAAGGTAGGGGGACCGTGAGGGCCGCAGTGGCGGCGGAAGGGGGGGCTGGGGGGTCTCGAGCCCCGGGGCCCAATAATGACATAGGGGGGCTCAGCCCCTCGTAACCAAACAACAGCATAATTGTTATTCCGAGATCGCTCGCGTATATACCGTTATCAATTTATATAATGACATCCAGAAAAGTTTAGATCTGTCGCCATAGAAGACCGCTCGATGTAATTTCTTACCCCCCCCCCCCCCCCCCCCCCCCCCCCCCCCGGCTGACGAAAGGAATATGGTGAACAAATGCCCCCATTGAAATTCATGAATTTAATTATCCTCGCTTTTGGAAGCCCCCCCCCCCCCAATCATATATACCTTCCGCCGCCCTGACGGGGGGGGGGGGGGGGGGGGGGGGGGGGGGGGGGGGGGGGCAAGAGCACGCTCCAAAATATGCCGCGCCGCCCTCCAATATAACCGCCCCCCCCATTGCCTTATTCCTGGATCCGCCACTGATCTTCTTCCCTCTTCAGCAGCCTTTAGGTACGTAATTTATGAGATACGGTGGTATCCGGAATATTAAAACTGATCTATTTCAATATTTTACCATTAAGCCGACACACTAAATAACCCCCGCCCCGGCCCCCCCCCCGGGGCCGTATAGAAGCATAGATATTACAGTACTTCAATACATATGGTAAACCATCTATACTAGGACAAGCTCTCACTATAACTACACCCTCCTGAGGAGGACAGGCTTCTAGTTCCTCTGGACAAGCGTATGTTGCACCTGCTAACCCCCCCTGGACGGACAGCATTGAACCCCCTTTCCCCCCCCCCCCCCCCCCCAACCGTGCTAAAACTCCTTCCCTGGACACCATTTATTGCCATCTGGAAGGGTGTAGTACCTCAAGCAACTGTAATGATACAATGGTGTGATCATAACATGAACGGTACACTCAAGTGAACCTAAATATGTCATCAATCTCTGCTCATCCTCAGAAGGTTCTCTCTAAAAAAGAGCAGAGGCAGTCATGTGATGATTGGCCACACCCACACATAGTGACACTCACCCCCTCCTCCTGCTCCATCAACCACTGTTGGACTTCAGCTGACGTCTCTACGTGCTCCACCAGCCCCACAATCCTTGGCATCTGTGTTAACCCTGATGCTGCCAACCTAATTTTAAAAAGCTTTATCATATGATCACCACTACACCCTCCCAGCACCATCATCACGGCCTTGCAGCATGGTCCTTGACCCAGATCACCATAGCAACGAATGGATGACATTGTGCTAACTGTGAACTATGGTACGGAGACACTTCTAAACAAAACTATTGACCATTAAAATTTATACCCTCAACTTCCGCTTGTATCTTTAACCTTTAATTAATTCCTACCTTCCCACCTCATCATTGTCATGGGGTGTGCTTGCAGTGCAATGAATAAGAATTACAATATTGCATCGTTAACCCTCACCTTCCCACCCTCATCTTTAAACCCTTATGCTGCACCTTTCTGAAGTGCTTGAAGTCTCTTAGTCCCACGCTCTCAATACTGCTTGTCACCTTCTCCGGAACCTTGTCTCTCCCCCGGACCACCACAACCAGTCTCACCACCTCCACACATTCTGGGGGAGGTGGGGCACACTCATGTGACATGCTCAGACAGGCACCTCTGGGTACCTAGGAGGGATGGGAGGAGGGATATGGTATTAGACCACTTCCTCTACTGACCACACCCACAAACTTAAATATCCCACCCCATCTGACCACACCTACATGTACATACACAACCTTAAACATACACGTCCACACTAACATATATGTGTAATACCAAATCACTTCCAACCACAATGACATCAACAGGTACTTCACTCATCTTCCCTCTAACATGTCTTGTTCCATTAATCAAACTGCACCATCACCAATCACACACTCCACCCTCACCAATCACAAACACCACCCTCAATAATCACACCACCCTCACCAATCACACACTACAAACACCAATATCACACAAACCTCACCGATCACCCTCCACCCTCACCAATCACACACTCCACCCTCCCCAATCACACAATCCACCCTCACCAAACAAACACTCCACCCTCACCAATCACACATCACAGGTCTCACTATCCTCTTGGACGGATGAAGCCATCCTTGGTCGTGACAGGATCATACTTCACACCACTCTCCAAAGGATCTTCACCATCCCAAGGCTCCGCCTCTGGCCCCTCCTCCTCCTCTTCCCCCTCCTTCCACAGGTCAGTCTCAGTCACCTTTGACCTCTTGCCACCCATTCCAGAGAACAGGTTGAATGGAGACACGCCCACAGCAGCACGCACACCAGACACAGAGGGATGGCTACTCCCGGCCACCATTGAAAGGCCTCTGCTGCTGTCTTGTGTCTTGGTCCTTCCATCTTCACTTCGCCTCTGTGTTCCAAACTGTGAGGTACCCTCCACTACAGCAGTTCCCTTGTGTTTCCAGTGCTCAAAAAGGGGGAGGAGGCTGTTGGCATGGCGATCAGCCTAACTGGTGTGGCAGGGGTAGCCATGGTTACATGGATAACAGGCATGGCAGCTGTAGCTGTGGTTACATGTATAGCACAGGTAGCCGTGGTTACAGGCGGAGAGGTTACAAGTCCTCCAAGTGCTACTGACTTTGCAGCTGACCTGGTAGTAACAGCAGCAGCATTAGTACTGGCCTTCCCTTCTCCTCCAGAAGGCTCCATTGTCCTTTGGCTCTGAGGAGGATGTTCCCCTTCACACCAGGCAGCCATCTTGGGAGCATGCCTTGTCTCTTTAGGTGTGGCCTTATCCTCCTCCCCATCCACCATACTAGGAGGGGAAGCCCCTTTAGTTGCAACAGTGGCTTGGTGGGTGGAGCCCGAGGTCACACAATGTCACTACACCTCAGATTCCAAATCAGGGGGTTCCCCCACATCAGGGGACTCCTCTCTCCTCAGTTGTCCCCTAGTCCTCTTCCTGGTCCCCAGACCATCAGCCTGCTGGGGAAACAACAGGCCTGATGGTTGAGGAGGGACTTTTCTTCTTAGTACTCTGGGTACCTATGAGGACAGAGGTACCATACATGTGTAATACCATAAGACTTCCAACCACAATGACAAGGAGGCAGTCGGCATGGTGATCAATCAGGTGTGGTAGTGGTAACTATGGTTACTGGTTAAACGGTACGCCAGAGGTAGCCATGGTTACAGATATAACAAGGCCTGACAGCAATGGCCTTGAGTTTCCTGGTGCTGAAAAAGGGGGAGGAGGCTGTCGGCATGGTGATCAGACTAACAGGTCTGGCAGGGGTAGCCATGGTTATAGGTAGACCACAGTAAAAATAAAAATGCAAAAAAAAACAATCTTCCAGCAACCTTTACCTCAACAGCGTTACTAGGCACGTGGTATATGAATATTACGTTGATATCTGAGAGCATTAATGAAAATTGTTCTATTCCATTATTTCACCGCTTTAATAACCCCCCGGAAAACCACACACATATACTTGGACATGCTTTTGTTTTATCTACACCCTCCCGGGACAGGCTTCTATTTCCCCTGGACAAGCATATGTTGCACCTGCTAACCCCCAGGGACAGGCATTTATACCCCCCCCCCCCCCCGTAGGACAAGCTAAAACAACTTCCCTGGACACCATTGATTGTCATCTGGAAGGGTGTACAGATAAATAATGAGCGCATGCTGAGTGATTATACAAGTAAATCCTCTACAATAAAGACAGCCGTGGTCTAAAACGCACGCGAAAACAAGGACGTTGACTATTTAAATGGGACCAGGGGGTAAATGAACTAGGCCTACTTACCCTATGTTTAGCACACTCCTGTTCTACAAAGGAAAATAGGCCTACATCATTTCCCATGCCTGGTTCTACCACTGTGTGCCCTAAGGATACGTGTACCTCCAAGAACCTAGTACATTCATAACTTGGAGCAGTTATCAACACCTGATTTGATCTCATGTCATCATATTGGCCATGTGCACATGATTTGTTTAGTGGCTTAAGAAGTAGTGCTACGAGCTTGAACCATAACATCCAACCAATGTAATAGAAATCTTACTAGCAGTCTGAAGAACTGCGAGTGTTAGAAGGATAAAAAAAGGGCTTAGGGCAGGGTAGGGGGGGCCGAAGGCCCGCTACGCCCTTCAACTTTTCACCCCCTGTCCAAATCCGCCCTCAAATTGCACCCGTCCCTCCCTCCCGACACTCTTCATTGAAACTCACTAACCTCCTTCTTAATAAATGCCTTCTTGACCGGGACCATACTTTTTTTTTCTGCACATGCTTCATAATCCTCAAGCAACCGTAACGATACAATGGTGTGATCATAACATGAACGGTACACTCAAGTGAACCTAAAAATGTCATTAATCCCTGCCTTATCCTCAGATTCTCTCTAAAAAAGGGCAGAGGTAGTCATGTGATATGTGGCCACACCCACACATAGTGACACTCACCCCCTCCTCCTGCTCCATCAACCACTGTTGGACTTCAGCTGGCATCTCTACGTGCTCCACCAGCCCCACAATCCTTGGCATCTGTGTTAACCCTGTGCTGCCAAGCTAATTTTAACATATGATCACAACTAGACCCTCCCAACTCTATAATTACAGCCTTCCTTAACCTAGTTCACCATAGCAACGGGTGGAATACATCATGCTACACTTCTACACAAACTATTGACCACTTGGGCCAGAGTATTGGGAGCCAATGGGATTGTAGGCATGTGTGTGATTGTCATGTGGTGTGCTTGCAGTGCAATGAATAAGATTTACAATATTGCATCGTTAACCCTCACCTTCCCACCCTCATCTTTAACCCCTAGGCTGCACCTTTCTGAAGTGCTTGAAGTCTCTCAGTCCCTCGCTCTCACTACTGCTTGTCACCTTCTCTGGGACCTTGTCTCTCCCCCGGACCACCACAACTAGTCTTACCACCTCCACACATTCTGGGGGGATATGGTATCAGACCACATCCACTGCTGACCACACCCACATATTTAAATACCTCACCCCATCTAACCACACCTACATGTACATACACCACCTTACATGTACCATATGTGTAATACCAAACGACTTCCAACCACAATGACATCAACAGGTACTTCACTCATCTTCCCTCTAACATGTCTCGTTCCATTGATCAAACACCACCATCATCAGTCATACAGTACACCATCACCAATCACACACTCCACCCTCACTAATCACATACCAACCTCACCAATCACAAACACCACTGTCATAAATCACACACCCCACCCTCATCAATCACACTCCACCCTCACTAATCACACACTCCAACCTCAATAATCACACTCCACTTCACTAATTACAGGCTCCACCCTCACCAACCACACACGCTACACTCACCAATCACAAACTCCACCCTCACCAATCACACCCCCACCAATCACACACTCCACACACCAATCACACCCCACCCTCGCCAATCACAAACACCACCTTCATCAATCACACTCCACCCTCACTAATCACACACTCCAACTCATCAATCACACTCCACCCCACTAATCACACACTCCACCCTCCCAATCACACATTCCACACTCACTAATCACACACTCCACCCTCACCATTCACAAACACCAACCTCGCAAATCACAGACAAAACCCTCACCAATCAGACCACCCTCACCAATCACACACCATTATTACAAATCAAAATAACCACTTTCACCAATCACACTCCACCATCACCAATCACACTGCACCCTCACTAATCGCACACTCCACCTCGCAAATCCCAAACACCACCCACATCACACCACCAGAGATAATATTTTTAAAAAATGGAACTGGTCATCAGCAAGTCAATTTTCCTACCACACACAAATCACACTCCACCATTCATAAACACAAACCTCGCCAATCACAAACAAAACCCTCACCAATCAGACAACCCACACCTATCACATACCCCACCCTCACCAATCACACTCCACCATCACCAAACACACTGCACCCTCACTAATCGCACACTCCACCTCGCCAATCCCAAACACCACCCACATCACACCCTTCTCCCTCACCAATGACACACTCCACCATTACCAATCACACACTCCACCATCACCAATCACACACTCTACCCTAAAAATCACAAATACCACCCTCACTAATCACACCACCCTCACCAATCACACACTTTGGTTGCTCTCTTGGTCGTGACAGGGTCATATTTCACGCCACTCTCCAAACAGGAGACACGCCCACAGCAGCACGCACACCAGCCACAGAGGGATGGCTACTCCCAGCCACCATTGAAAGGCCTCTGCTGCTGTCTTGGGCCTTCCATCTTCACTTCACCCCTGTGTTCCAAGTCAGGTACCCTCCACTACAGCATTGTCGGCAGCTTGCATGTGTTTCCTGGTGCTCAAAAAGGGGGAGGAGGCTGTTGGCATTGTGATCAGCCAAACTAGTGTGGAAGGGGTAGCCATGGTTACAGGGATAACAGGCATGGCATCTGTAGCTGTGGTTACATGTATAGCACAGGTAGCCGTGGTTACAGGCGGAGAGGTTACAAGTCCTCCAAGTGCTACTGACTTTGCAGCTGACCTGGTAGTAACAGCAGCAGCAGTAGTACTGGCCTTCCCTTCTCCACCAGAAGGCTCCATTGTCCTTTGGCTTCTGATGATGATGTTCCCCTTCACACCAGGCAGCCATCTTGGGAACACCATACCAGGTTATGACATACAACCTTCATTATACCCTCACCATCCCGCTCGCATCTTTAACCCTCAAATTACCTCTTGCATTATTAACTTTCACCTTCCCTCCCTCATCATTAACCATCCTTAACCTCCTTCCCTCTATTATAATTCATTAACCTTCACCTTCCCGCTTGCTGCAGCTTTCTGAAGCGTTTGAAGTCTCTCAGTCCCTCGCTCTCACTACTGCTTGTCACCTTCTCTGGGACCTTGTCTCTCCCCCGGACCACCACAACCAGTCTCACCACCTCCACACATTAAGGGGGAGGAGGGGCACACTCATGTGATGTGCTCAGACAGGCACCTCTGGGTACCTAGGAGGGATGGGGAGGAGGGATATCGATGTGAGGGTGGTACTGTACACATGACAGGCAGTACCTATGAGGACAGAGGTACCATCCATGTGTAACACCATACGACTTCCAACCACATGTTGATCAGTGTAACATGTGTGGTAGTAGTAACCATGGTTACTGGTTAAACAGTGTGCCAAAGGTAGCCATGGTTACAGATATAACAAGGACTGATAGCAATGGCCTTGAGTTTCCAGGTGCTCAAAAATGGGGAGGAGGTTGTTGGCATGGTGATCAGCCTAACAGGTCTGGCAAAGGTAGCCATGGTTACAGGAATTAAAGACTAGAATAAATACAAAAATGCAACAAAAAAAAAGAATTACACGTATTGCATGTATTTTTACCCCACCAATCACACACTCCACACACCAATCACACTCCACCCTCACAAATCACAATCCCCACCGTCATCAATCACAAACCACCCTCACTAATCACACACTCCATACTCACCAATCACACTCCTCACTCACCAATCACACACTCCACCCTCACCAATCACTAACTCCACACACCAATCACACTCCACCCTCACCATTCACAACCAAAACCCTCACCAATCAGACCACCCTCACCTATAATTTCAAATCACAAAAACCACTTTCACCAATTACAATCCACCATCACCAATCACAAGCACCTCCCTCATCAATCACACTACACCCTCACTAATCACACACTCCACCCTCACTATCACACTCCACCCTCACCAATCACACACTCAACCCTCACCAATCACACACTCCACCCTCACCAATCACACACTCCACCCTCACCAATCACACACTCCACCCCACTAATCACACTCCACCCTCACTATCACACATTCCACCCCCACCAATCACACACTCTACCCTCATCAATCACACACTCCACCCTCACCAATCACACACTCCACCCCACTAATCACACTCCACCCTCACTATCACACATTCCACCCCTCACCAATCACAATCACCATCCTCACCAAGCACAAACACCACTGTCATAAATCACACACCCCACCCTCACCAATCACACTCCACCCTCACTAATCACTCACTCAACACACCAATCACACTCCACCCTCACCATTCATAAACACAAACCTCGCAATCACAAACAAAGCCCTCACCAATCAGACCACCCTCACCAATCACACTTCACCCTCACTAAACACACTACACCCTCACCAATCACACACCACCCTCACTAATAATACACTCCACCCTCACCAATCACAAACACCACCGTCATCAATCACACACCTTGACCAATCACACTCGCCCTCACCTATCGCACTACACACTCCCCTCACAATCACCCTCACCAATCACACACTCCACTCTCACCAATCACACCCTTCTCCTTCACCAATGACACACTCCACCCTCACCAATGACACTCCACCACCACCAAGCACACACTCCACCTCACCAATCACAAATACCACCCTTACTAATCACACTCACCAATCACACACTCCACCCTAACCAATCACACACTCCACCCTCACCAATCACACACTCCACCGTCATTTACACACACCACCTTCACCAATCACACACTGCCCTCTCCATACACATGCTCCACCCTCACCAATCACACTCCACCATCACCAATCACACACTCCACCATCACATATCACACACTCCACCCTCACCAATCACACATTCCACCCTCACCAAACACTCTACCCTCACCAATCAAACACTACCCGCACCAATCACACTACACACATCAATCAAACACTCCTCTCCCAATCACCCTCACCAATGACACACTCCACCCTCACCAATGACACCCTTCTCCCTCACCAATGACACACTCTCCCTCACCAATGACACACTCCACCATCACCAATGACACACCACCCTCACCAATCACACATCCCACCCTCACCAATCACACATCCACCACACACTCCACCCTCACCAATCACATACTGTACCAATCACATTTTGCCGTCACCAATCACATAACACTGTCACCAATCACACACTCCAGCATCACCATTCACACACTCCGTCACCAATCATACACTCCGCCATCACCAATCAACACAATCCACCATCTCCAATCATACACACCACCCTCACTAATCACACACTCCACCCTCACCAATCACACTCCACCCTCACTAATCACACATCTCTCAGGTCTCACTATGCTCTTATGGACAGATGAAGCCATCCTTGGTAATGACAGGGTCATATTTCACACCACTCTCCAAAGGATCTTCACCATCCCAAGGCTCCACCTCTGGCCCCTCCTCCTCCTCTTCCCCCTCCTTCCACAGGTCAGTCTCAGTCACCTTTGACCTCTTGCCACCCATTCCAGAGTACAGGTTTAATGGAGACACGCCCACAGCAGCACGCACACCAGACACAGAGGGATGGCTACTCCCGGCCACCAATGAAAGGCCTCTGCTGCTGTCTTCTTGGCCCTTCCATCTTCACTTCGCTCTGTGTTCCAAACTGTGAGGTACCCTCCACTACAGCAGTTCCCTTGTGTTTCCGGTGCTCAAAAAGGGGGAGGAGGCTGTTGGCATGGTGATCAGCCTAACTGGTGTGGCAGGGGTAGCCATGGTTACAGGGATAACAGGCATGGCAGCTGTAGCTGTGGTTACAGGTATAGCACAGGTAGCCATGGTTACAGGCGGAGAGGTTACAAGTCCTCCAAGTGCTACTGACTTTGCAGCTGACCTGGTAGTAACAGCAGCAGTAGTAGTACTGGCCTTCCCTTCTACACCAGAAGGCTCCATTGTCCTTTGGCTATGAGGAGGATGTTCCCCTTCACACCAGGCAGCCATCTTGGGAACACCATACCAGGTTATGAATACAACCTTCATTATACCCTCACCATCCCGCTTGCATCTTTAATCCTCAAATTACCTCTTGCATTTTTAACTCTCACCTTCCCTCTCTCATTGTTAACCCTCACCTGCATCCTAAACCTCCTCCCTCTATTATAAATCATTAACCTTCACCTTACTGCTTGCTGCACCTTTCTGAAGCATTTGAAGTCTCTCAGTCCCTCACTCTCACTACTGCTTGTCACCTTCTCTGGGACCTTGTCTCTCCCCCGGACTACCACAACCAGTCTCACCACCCACACATTCTGAGGGAGGGGCATGCTCATGTGATTTGCTAAGACAGCCTGGGTGCTAAGGAGGGATGGGGAGTAATGGGGTGATGGTGTGAGGGTGGTACAAATGACAGGCAGTACCTATGAGTGCAGAGGAACCTTCCATGTGTAATACCATACGACTTCCAACTTCATACGACTTCCGACCACATGTTGATCAGTCTAACAGGGGTGGTAGCAGTAACCGTGGTTACTGGTTAAACGGTTTGCCAGAGGTAGACATGGTTACTGGTTAAACAGTGTGCCAAAGGTAGCCATGGTTACAGATATAACAAGGACTGACAGCAATGGCCTTGAGTTTCCTAGTGCTCAAAAAGGGGGAGGAGGCTGTTGGCATGGTGATCAGCCTAACAGGTCTGGCAAGGGTAGCCATGGTTACAGGTATTAAAGACTAGAATAAATACAAAAATGCAACAAAAAAAAGAATTACGCATATTGCATGTATTTTACTAAGCAACTAATACATTCAGTTTCATGTTATGCAGTAATGTGTACGCACTTTCATATATCATGCATTGGTCATTGTGGCTGGGAGTAGGGGCAGTACTGGAGATGATGCTTCAAACCAATCTTGGTCACGTATTTCTTGTCACATCCTTCAGAGGGACATCTTAATTTCTCACCAAGGTGTTTTCTGCCATGGCTTTTGAGAGCAGAAATGGACCTGAAAGATTGCCTGCAGAAACACTTATAAGGTCGATCATTGCTGTGGACCATCATATGGTATGTGAGACTTGATCTGTAGGAATACTGCTTGTTGCAAATAGTACACTTGAATCTTCTGGCTCCTGTGTGGACAACCATGTGTGTCTTCAGAGTTCCTTTTTGTCCAAATCCCTTCCCACATTCAGAACACTGATAGTTCTTTTCTTTTGTATGGACAACCATGTGTCTTCAGATGTCCCTTTTGACCAAATGCTTTCTCACATTCAGAACACTGATAGTTCTTCACATGCGTATGGACAACCATTATGTGTGCATTCAGAGCTCCCTTTCGAGCAAATGCCTTCCCACATTCAGAACACTGATAGTTCTTTTCCTGTGTATGGACAACCATGTGCTTCTTCAGATCTCCCTTACGACCAAATGCCTTCCCACATTCATAACACTGATAGTTCTTTTCTTGTGTATGGACAACCATTATGTGTGCATTCAGAGCTCCCTTTCAAGCAAATGCCTTCCCACATTCAGAACACAGATAGTTCTTTTTATGTGTATGGACAACCATGTGCCTCGACAGATGTCCCTTACGACCAAATGCCTTCCCACATTCAAGACACTTGTGCTTTTTTTGCAGCTGTGCTCATCTTCCTTGGGTGAGCTATATATATGTATAACATTTGGCAGTTAATAGAAAATTACTAATTTATGTTTTACATTGATAGGTTTCAGCACTCCTTTACCAAAAAGGGGGCGGGACATGTAACTTAACCTCATAAGATGCATCATCACAACCATTCCATGTGTGCTAACAAAGTCAAACTTATATCAGATTTGTTCCTGTTACAGTACCAGCTCGGTCATAGAGAAAATTCGCAGCTCGATCATAGAGAAAATAAAGTGTATACATTGGGACTAAGCCAACTATTCGTTTCATAGCGGTTGCTATGAACACTGGTGGTTTCTTTAGTTACCAATGTATATGCTTTATTTTCTCTATGATCAAGCTGTGAAATTTCTCTATGACCGAGCCGGTACTGTAACAGGAACAAATCTGATATAGGTTTGACTTTGTTAGCACACATGCCAGTACTGTACATCGGAGAGGCTTCCTAAAGGGTGCCCCATTCCCCCCTCTCACCCACTTCATGGGGAGGAGGGATATCGATGTGAGGGTGGTACAAATGACAGGCAGTACCTATGAGGACAGAGGTACCTTCCATGTGTAGCACCATACGACTTCCAACCAAATGTTGATCAGTGTAACATGTGTGGTAGTAGTAACCATGGTTACTGGTTAAACAGTGTGCCAAAGGTAGCCATGGTTACAGATATAACAAGGCCTGTCAGCAATGGCCTTGAGTTTCCGGGTGCTCAAAAAGGGGTAGGAGGCTGTTGGCATGGTGATCAGCCTAACAGGTCTGGCAAGGGTAGCCATGGTTACAGATATTAAAGACTAGAATAAATACAAAAATGCAACAAAAAAAGAATTACGCATATTGCATGTATTTTACTGAGCAACAAATACGTTCAGTTTCATGTTATGCAGTAATGCGTACGCACTTTCATATATCATGCATTGGTCATTGTGGCTAGGAGTAGGGGCAGTGCTGGAGATGATATTTCAAACCATTCTTGGTCACATATTTCTTGTCACATCCTTCAGAGGGACATCTTAACTTCTCACCAAGGTGTTTTCTGCCATGCTCTTTCAGAGCAGAAATGGACCTGAAAGATTGCCTGCAGAAACACTTATAAGGTCGATCATTGCTGTGGACCATCATATGGTATGTGAGACTTGATCTGAAGGAATACTGCTTGTTGCAAATAGTACACTTGAATCTTCTGGCTCCTGTGTGAATAACCATGTGTGTCTTCAGAGATCCCTTTCGGCCAAATGCCTTCCCACATTCAGAACACTGATAGTTCTTTTCTTGTGTATGGATAACCATGTGTGTCTTCAGATGTGCCTTTTGACCAAAGGCTTTCTCACATTCAGAACACTGATAGTTCTTTTCTTGTGTATGGACAACCATGTGCTTCTTCAGATTTCCATTATGACCAAATGCCTTCCCACATTCAGAACACTGATAGTTCTTCACATGCGTATGGATAACCATGTGTGTCTTCAGATGTTCCATACGACCAAATGCTTTCCCACATTCAGAACACTGATAGTTCTTTTCTTGTGTATGGACAACCATGTGCTTCTTCAGATTTCCATTATGACCAAATGCCTTCCCACATTCAGAACACTGATAGTTCTTTTCTTTTGTATGGACAACCATGTGCCTCGTCAGATCTCCCTTTTGACCAAATGCCTTCCCACATTCAGAACACTGATACTTCTTTTCTTTTGTATGGACAACCATGTGCTTCTTCAGATTTCCATTATGACCAAATGCCTTCCCACATTCAGAACACTGATAGTTCTTTTCTTTTGTATGGACAACCATGTGCCTCGACAGATGTCCCTTATGACCAAATGCCTTCCCACATTCAAGACATTTGTGCTTTTTTGCAGCTGTGCTCATCTTCCTTGGGTGAGCTATATATATATGTATAACATTTGGCAGTTAACAGAAAATAACAATAATTACTAATTTATGTTTTACATTGATAGTTTTCAGCACTCCTTTACCAAAAGGGGGCGGGGCATGTAACTTAACCTCATAAGATGCATCATCACAACCATTCCATGTGTGGTAACAAAGTCAACCTTATTATCAGATTTGTTCCTGTTACAGTACCAGCTCGGTCATAGAGAAAATTCGCAGCTTGATTATAGAGAAAATAAAGTGTATACATTGGGACTAAGCCAACTATTCGTTTTCATAGCGGTTGCTATGAACACTGGTGGTTTCTTTAGTTACCAATGTATATGCTTTATTTTCTCTATGATCAAGCTGTGAAATTTCTCTATGACCCAGCCGGTACTGTAACAGGAACAAATCTGATATAGGTTTGACTTTGTTACCACACATGCCGGTACTGTACATCGGAGAGGCTTCCAAAAGAGTGCCCCATTCCCCCCTCCCACCCACTTCATCGCCTGCTCCACAACTAATGTCTCCCTCCCTCCATAGACGTATTCCTAGATTTACTACTCAAAATATCAAACCGCATGGACAAATGGAACCGATGGTAACTAGCACCACACGTTAAATAATTTTAGTGGTCCCTATGGATCATCATGACTTGCCATTGTGACTTTTGCTTATACCTGTAATTTGTAATGGTTACGTCATAGAGACAGAAGAGACCCTTCTGTTTCCTGGGACAATCCTTTCACTTTAGACACTTGTCATACCTTTTGCTTACTAGCATGATTAATGATAGCAACTTCAAACAACATTACCAATGGATTGATACATAGATCATAGTATAGCACCCAAATCAGTATATAGAAGTAACATTCTGCCTGTAATATGTTTTATCCTTGTCAAGATAAAAGTGTTCACTAGAAAAGATAAAAAGTTAATGCATGTGCTCTATACATTGTCAGATATAACAAAAAAGCTCTTGAATACGTGACTTAAAAGCGTACCAAAAAAAATTAATAAATACAGTTTACGTCATTACCACTAACGTTCTAGGAAGTCATCGTGTTTGCCAGCATCTGTAGGGTGCACTGATCACTTGGAAGGAAATCTGAAATCAGATTCAGCACCAGCGATCAATAAGCTTTAAGATCATATCCATTTATCATTAAAGAATGAACCGCGCGACTATATATATCAAAAATCATATGGTGCGTACTTTTTTGGAAAATTTTCAAGGACCAGGTGCATGTTAAAAGAATTATGCTTGACAAACTCACCAAGGAAAATAATTATATTACATACAGCTTATAGAATTCATTAATTTAAAACATAAGCACTATAAATAATTAAAGTCACAGGAGGTGTTTGGTGCGACATATCTGGCCAAAATTGCCCTGGCATTCTGCCTCATGAGGGTGAGGCTGAGGCGACTTTAGATGTTTGATTTAAAGGTCAACATAGTTGCGTGGCTACCTTTTTGGATATGGTTAAAAGTACATTGATAGCTTCATTGCCCCACCCCCCAAACACTTCTACAACCAAAGGGATGCATGACCATCCTCTAAGGGCACATGCCTCATCATTTCTTGAGTGCTTGGCCTCTTCTCCCATCTCAGCTGCATGACCACAGGTTTGAGCCGCTTCTTGTATAAATTGCAAATTAAGCGGATTGATGACCTTTATGTCAAATGCAGCTGGGCGTGAGAGGAACCAGTTTGGCACAAGAATGTCTGCTGGTCTTGATTGGTTTTATTAGAGTACAGGCTGTACGCGTGAAGGACGATACGCACGTGTTCAGTACACCACTATCGCTATGTTCCAATTGAATATCACCCAAAAGGGTTTTCCATTCTCCCTGCCTCCCTACGCTACCCGCTCCCACACTGTTGGAGCGGACGGCATAAAGGAGCTAGGGATGTACGTTACATAAATGTCTCCCTCCCTCCGTATCGTCTTCCTAGATTCACCCTGTGACCATGACAGTATTCAGAGACTCAAATAGCAAGTGTCAATTCACCACTGTGACTATAAATGATAGCATTCAAAGACTCAAACAGCAAGGGTGAACGAAGCGATGGTACTAGTAACAACAAGCGCCAGTCTTTACATGTATATTCAATTTTAGTAGGCCTAGACCTACTTCATTTTCGCTCGTTCTTGCAAGTTAACATCTATATAAGCAGGCCCTATAATCCAATGCATCCATTCGACTGACCGGTTTTCTTCTCTTCCAGAAGGCGCAAAGACACGTGGTATCGGGTATTACGATACTCTCGACCCCGGACCCTGGTTATTGCAACTGACGTAATCCATCCTGCAATAACAATGTGTGTAGCAAGGTACATGCTTGATCACCTTCAAGCAACCTCCCTAATAACGTAATAATACAATGGTGTGATTGTAACATGAACGGTGAACCTAAAAATGTCACTAATCTCTGCCTCAACATCAGAAGGTTCTCTCTAAAAAAATAGGGTAGAGCAGTCATGTGATATTTGGCCACACCCACACATAGTGACACTCACCCCCTCCTTCTGCTCCATCAACCACTGTTGGACTTCAGCTGACGTCTCTACGTGCTCCACCAGCTCCACAATCCTTGGCATCTGTGTTAAACCTGTGCTGCCAACCTAATTTTAACATATGATCACCACTACACCCTCCCAACTCGATAATCACGGCCTTCCTTAACCTAGTTCACCATAGCAACAGGTGGAATACATCATGCTACACCACTTGGGCCAGAGTATTGGGAGCGTGTATGCATGTGTGTGATTGTCATGTGTTGTGCTTGCAGTACGATGAATAAGAATTACAATATTCACCCTGACATACAACCTTCACGGATTAGTGCCCACGGACGCGTGCGTGTTTAACATGTGTAATACCATCAAACTTCCAACCACATGTTAATCAGTGGAACAGGTGTGGTAGTAGTAACCGTGGTTACTGGTTAAACGGTGTGCCAGAGGTAGCCATGGTTACAGATATAACAAGGACTGTCAGCAATGGCCTTGAGTGTTTTCTGGTGCTCAAAAAGGGGGAGGAGGCTGTCGGCATGGTGATCAGCCTAACAGGTCTGGCAGGGATAGCCATGGTTACAGGTATTAAAGACTAGAATAATGCAAAAAATAAATGAATTACGCTTATTGTATATCACAGACCAACAATTACATTCAGTTTCATGTTATGCGCTGCAATGCGTAGACACTTTCATGTACCATGCATTAGTCATTGTGGCTGGGAGTAGGGGTGGAGGCTGTCGGCATGGAGATCAGCCTAACAGGTCTGGCAGAGTAAGCCATGGTTACAGGTATTAAAGACTACAAAAATGCCAAAAAAGTATTACACATGTTGTATATTTTTGATGAGCAACAATTACATTCAGTTTCATGTTATACAGTAATGTGTAGACACTTTCATACATCATGCAATGGTCACTGTGGCTGGGAGTAGGAGCAGTTCTGGAGATGATGCTTCAAACCATTCTTGGTCACATATTTCTTGTCACATCCTTCAGAGGGACATCTTAACTTCTCACCAAGGTGTTTTCTGCCATGCTCTTTCAGAGCAGAAATGGACCTGAAAGATTTCCTGCAGAAACACTTATAAGGTCGATCATTGCTGTGGACCATCATATGGTATGTGAGACTTGATCTGTAGGAATACTGCTTGTTGCAAATAGTACACTTGAATCTTCTGGCTCCTGTGTGGACAACCATGTGCTTCTTCAGACCTTCCATACAACCAAATGCCTTCCCACATTCAGAACACTAATAGTTCTTTTCAAGCACATGGATAATCATGTGTGGTTTCATAGTTCCAATTCGACTAAATGCCTTCTCACATTCAGAACACTAATAGTTTTTTTTTCTTGTGTATGGGACATCCATATGTGCTTTCAGATGTCCCCCAAATGCTTTCTCACATTCAGAACACTGATAGTGGGTAGAGTGGAGTACTGTGTGATTGGTGAGACTGGGATGTGTGATTGGTGAGGGTGGAGCGTGATTGGTGAGGGTGGGGGTGTGATTGGTGAGGGTGGAGTGTGATTGGCGAGGGTGGGGTGTGTGATTTGTGATGATGGATGTGTGATTGTTGAGGTGGAGTGTGTGATTGGTGAGAGTGGAGTGGGATTAGTGAGTATGGAGTGTGTGATTGTTGAGGGTGTTGTGTGTGATTGGTCAGGGTAGAGTGTGTGATTGGTGGGCTCCGCCTCTGGCCCCTCCTCCTCCTCTTCCCCCTCCTTCCACAGGTCAGTATCAGTCCCCTTTGACCTCTTGCCACCCATTCCAGAGAACAGGTTGAATGGAGACACGCCCACAGCAGCACTTACACCAGACACATATGTCACCCTTACAAATCACACTCCACGTTCACCAATCACACACCATCCTCACCACACACACCCCACCCTCACCAATCTCACTCCACCCTAACCAATCAGACACCCACACTCACCAATCACACACTCCACCCTCACTAATCACACTCCACCCTCATCAATCACACACTCCACCGTCATCAATCACACACTCCAACCTCACCAATCACACAGCACTCTACCCTCACCAATCACACCCCTGCCTTACCAGTCTCACACTCCACCCTCACTAATCACACACTCCACCATCACCAACCACACACTACTCTCACCAATCACACTCCACCATCACCAATCACATACTCCACCATCACAAATCTCACTCCACCGTCATCGATCACACACCCCACCCTCACAAATCTCATACTCCTCCCTAACCTATCACACATTACACCTTCACCAATCACACACTCCACCATCACCAATCTCTATCCCACCCTCACCAATCAGACTCCACCCTCACTAACCACACACTCCTATCACACACCACCTTCACCAATCACACTCCACCATCACCAATCCATATCCCACCCTCACCAATCACACTCTATCCTCCCCAACCACACACTCCACCCTCACCAATCACACTCTATCCTCCCCAATCCCACACTCCACCCTCCCCAATCAAACCTCTTGCTCCTGCTCTCCCCCAGACAACCACAACCAGACTCCGCCCTCCATTGCAGCATGTAGCCTGACTCTGGGCACCTGCAGAAGCAGTAGAGCACTGGAGATGTGGCCGTTCCCGTGCTCTTGAGCTCCTCGTCATGTTCCACCTTCTGAGAGTTCTCTGCCCTCAGCTCCCTCATGTACTGGAGCTCCTCCTTCTCCATGGAGCGTATCTTCTCCAGCTCCTTTGCTTCATCTCCCCCCAGGTCAGCTAGCGCGTTTCCAGGGGGCGCTGTGTCACTCTCAGACTTCTTCTTACTGGGCTTGGATGAGTGTTTGTGGGGGAATGTGGCCCTTGACCTGAGAAGAATTTTATGTATGTGGGAGGTGGGGTGACATGTGTGTTTGTGTGTGCGCATGGTACAAGAATATGACGTATAAGTGAATAATGATGTCCACAATGCAAGAGTATAAAAGAGCTCACCTCCAACAGCAAGGAGGTGGTGTTCTTCTTCAGGAGCAGCTTTGCCGCCCTATCTGTCCACGCCTTTGCATTGGCATAGCGTGTTTCCAGCTGAATAAGAGGTTCCAAATTCACAGGAATGGCTCTGCCCGTGTTAGCACATTTATATAAATATTTCCTGCAAACAAATAAAAATTGGTAACTTCATCCCTAGCATAACGTAAACACAGTAAATTCCAATATACACATGTACAATACATATTACAGTGAACAACAAGTCCAGCAGATTTTATATCTATTGTTGTATGTACCCACAATTGTACAACTTTCAAGCTTTAGTGCTTTAGTGCAGTATTGCTAAGATACTAGGTAGATATAGGCACGAAAGCAATGCAAAACTGTTTTTATTTGTGTAATCATTCGATAGTGATTAGTCACTAATCACAAACAACCCTCATCTACTATCACATTCCACCCTCACCAATCACACTCGACCCTCACAAATCACACTCCAACCTCAACAATCACACACTCCATACACACCAATCACAAACTCCACTTTCACCAATCACACAATCCACCATCACCAATCACAAGCATCACACTCCATACACCAATAACACACCTATTACATAGGTGTAGGAAGGAGGGGGGGGGGGGGGGGCTGAGGGGACTATAGCCCCCCACTTTTAAATGTGTTTATTGAGGACGCATAACTGGTGTGGGAGAGGTAGTCATCGTTACAGGTATTAAAGTCGTGGCTGGGGTAGCTATGGTTACAGGGATAACAGGCATGGCAGCTGTAGCTGTGGTTACAGGTATAGCACAAGTAGCCATGGTTATATTTGCAAAGTCCGCCTACTGTTAAGATGGCGATTTCCATTGGTCTGGGGACCGTTGTCGTATGAATAAATTATTTCTAAGTTTATTCAGAGCTTTATATCCGTTGGGAGGGGCTTTCACCTGACTCCTCCCTTGGATACGGCTTGACGACATGGAAAATATTTGCAAAGACCGCCTACTGTTAAGATGGCGATTTCCATTGTTTTGGGGACCTTTGTCGTGTGAATAAATGGTGGCAAACGCAAGCAGATACCTTTATTCGTACAACGAGCAGCCTTACGGGGTGTAACAATCTGTAGCCAGGTCTTAGTGGCAAATTGCTTCAGCACTCCTGCCGCTCTATCTCCAGCTGTGATGCTGTGGGATGAAGAAAAGCGCCACTCTGATTCGGTTTGCGCACTCGACATGGGGACAATATTGCTTTTTGAAATATCGAGCAATTTATACTCACGCTACGCTAATGAGCCTGCAGTGGGCAGGCTTTATTGTTTCTTTGTTTAATTTGACCAGCCATTTTGTTCACTCGAGCTCAAACAGCTAGCGCTATAGGCCTCTTTGTTTGTGTAAGCTTATCAGCTAACCACTGAGGCTCAAAGGAATATCAACTGCACAACATACACGAACAGACAATTATATATGCATGAAATGCACCACTGCGCAGGCGCTAATAATCATATTACTACACTACCCCGTCTTTTATTGAGAACATGTCTAGATGTTCCAGATTAATCTATCCGGAGGTCTCCGAATCCTGGTTGACCTTCTCAATACCATAGGATCACCTAGCACCTCCTCTCGATCACCAGCCCCCAGCTCAGCTTGTAGTGGTGCTTGAGGTTCACCATCCCCCTGCTCAGCTTGTAGTGGTGCTTAAGGTTCCACCTCAGGTGGTTGACCAGGCCTCTCATCTTCATCACCTTCTGCCTCCTGATGGTAACAACAAGCGTAAATCGCTCGTTCTTGCCTTATATATGAAGTTAACATCTATATAAGCAGGTCATTATTATATAGACTAATGTATTGACTGAACTGACCGGTTTTCCTCTCTCTTCCAGCTGCCTATACCTCAGTCTGAGTCCGTATGCGAAAGACACGCGGATTTCAATATCTCTCGGCCCCAGACCCTGGTCACATCAGCGCAATCCATACAATGGATCGGAAACATGTGCATAGCAAGATAAATGATTGATAACCATCAAGCTACCCCTTCATAATAACGTAATGAAACAATGTTGTACATGAACTGTACACTCATATGATCCTAAAAACGAAATCAATCTCTTCCTCATCATCAGAGGTTCTCTCAAAAGGGGCAGAGGCAGTCATGTGATGTGTAATAGCACTCCAAAAACTGTTTAATTGCAATTCGCAACCACCTTTTATACAACACAATCCCATTCACATACAATACATCCAATGGGTATGTTAACCTTTGTAACTGAGAGAAAGAACCCAACTGAATGGGTACACAGTAATTAGGATTCTGAGGAAGTGTCAATAGAGGGGTCAAATGGGATATTTGATAATCTGCAGATGTTTGGCCACACCCACCCATAGTGACACTCACCCCTTCCTCCTGCTCCATCAACCACTGTTGGACTTCAGCTGACGTCTCTACGTGCTCCACCAGCCCCACAATCCTTGGCATGTGTGTTAACCCTGTGTGCTGCTATAAAACGCTTTATCATATGATCCCCACTACACCCTCCCAGCACCATCATCACTGCCTTGCAGCATCGTCCTTGACCCAGATCACCTTAGCAACAAATGGATTACATTGTACTAACCTTGAACTATGGTATGGAGACACTTTTATATTGACCACTTGGGCCAGAGTATTGGGAGCCAATGGGATTGTAGGCATGTGATTATAAGTGCAATGAACAAGAATGTAATTTAACACCATGGCTGTAGTATCACATGTGTCACCCATATGAGAAACTTGTATAATTATGAAATTTAGAAGAAGTAAAATCCACTACAGTGCTATTGTATTGCTTGGAATCAGTAACATGATGACATACAACCTTCATTAACATTAACCTTCATCTTCCCTCTCTTAATATTTCCTTCATCATTAACCCTCACCTTCCCACCCTCATCGTTAACCCTTATGCTGCACCTTTCTGAAGCATTTGAAGTCTCTCAGTCCCTCGCTCTCACAACTGCTTGTCACCTTCTCTGGGACCTTGTCTCTCCCCTGGACCACCACAACCAGTCTCACCACCTCCACACATTCTGGGGGAGGAGGGGCACGATCATGTGATGTGTTCAGACAGGCACCTCTTGGTACCTAGCTATGAGGACAGGAGTACCATCCATGTGTAACACCATAAGACTTCCAACCATAACAGGTGTGGCAAGGTAACAGTGGTTATTGGTAAAAATGGTGTCCCAGAGGTAGCTTTGGTTACAGATATAACAGGTGTGGTAAGTGAAGTTGTGGTTACAGATATAGCAGAGGTAGCCATGGTTACAGGTCCAGGTGCTACTAACTTTAAGACCTCCAGGTGCTACTAGCTTTGCCGCTGACCTGGTAGTAACAGCAGCAGCAGTAGTACTGGCCTTCCCTTCGCCACCAGAAGGCTTTATTGTCCTGTGTGAAGGATGTTCCCCTTTACACCAGGCAGCCATCTTGGCAGTATGCCTTGTCTCCTTAGGTGTGATATGATCCTCCTCCCCATCCATCATACTAGGCGAGGAACACCCCAGGCAGTGGCTGAGGGAACAGGGCCCAAGGACACACAATATTTCACTTCATAGCCTAAATCAGGGGGATCCCCCTACATCGAGGAACTCCTCTCTCATCAGTTGTCCCCTAGTCCCTTTCCGGGTCCCCAGACCATCAGCCTGCTGGAGCCTGATGGCAGTGGATGGACTATCCATTTTGGCACCACATCACTGGTAATGTGGTCAGCTTTTTTGGTCACAACAGCAGTGATGGCGTGTCCTTTAAAGCTGGGGGTGGCCTCTGCTCCTTCGGTGGGTGTGCTTTATTAAGAACTACTTGACCCACCAGTCTCCTCACCACCAGAGCACGGCCTCTTGCTCCTGCTCTCCCCAACACCACCATCGCTTGCCTTCCTCTTACCCCTGAACAGGGCAGACATCACACTACCACCACCACTGCTCCCCAGGGACGTGGGCGTGACAGAGTTTGAGGCCAGCACACTGCCCACACTGCTGTCTGTGAAGAACATGTCTGCAGCCATGTTTATTGAGCGCTGAGTAGAGGAGAGAACGATACTCTCAGGGTTATATAGGGACTTGGAGGATGGGCTTGGGGCCCTGTGTTGTGGGATAGGCTCAAAATCTGCGGATCCAAACAGGTTGTCCAGGAGTTCTTACTCCTTGACAACAGCACCACCTCACCCCTGGGACAGGGTACCAATGTCTCATTCACACAAAGAGGGCCATTTGCTCTGGCCACACCCACACCGGATGCTCCTCCCCCCACACCATCAAAGGTCTCCTCCTCCTGCTTCACAACACTGGGCACACCCTGGCTGACAGTGTCTGCAGCGTAGATGGTCACGTTCTGGAGATGGTGGGGCTGTGAGTCCTGCATCATCAGGGAGGAGCCTGCCTCAGCACTGGGGACTTGGGATAGAGATGGAGGAGGCAAGCCAACTGGTGCATCTGAAAGCCCTGTAGCTGGTGTGTGGTGATGTAAAGGTGGTGAAATGTGATATGAGGGTGGTGAAGGTGATGGGGCATAGTAATGATATGCGGGTAGTGATGGTGGCATAGTTATGATGATCTGATGATGGTATAAGTTATATGTGTCACCCGGTGATGTGAGGGTGGTGGTGAAATGAAGGGGTGAGGGTAGAGTGGTCTGCAATATCTCCGTACATGTAGCAGTGTAAAATAACCTGCGCTAGACCACAACAGTGCGTGCATAATGTAAATTCTTATATATCTACCCTTATGTTAGCATTTACGCTGATCTAAATTCAGGGTAGTTTATTTAGAAGTGAAAAAATAGACACAGGGCACAAAATTATAATTATATTAACCTCCATAGTCAGATTACACAGACATTCTGTTCAACGTAATGTGCACATGCTTGCCGGTGTACATGCAGAAACACTTTTAAGGTCGATCAATGCTGTGGACCATCATATGGTATGTGATTACTTGATCTGTAGGAACACTGCTCGTTGCAACAGTACACTTGAATCTTCTGGCTCCTGTGTGGAATACCATGTGTCTCGTCAGACTTCCCTTTCCGGCAACCAAATGCCTTCCCACATTCAGAACATATTCATGGTATGAATAACCACGTGCTTCTTCAGAGTTCCCTACTGCATCAGCTACTTCACTCATCTTCCCTCTCACAAGTCTCACAAGTTCCATTGATCATACAGCACCCTCACCACACTCACCCTCACTAATCACACTCCACCATTACCAACCACACTCCATCCTCACCAATTACACACTCCTATCTCACATTCCACTCAAACCAATCACAAACTTCACACTCACCAATCACACACTCCACCCTCAACAACACCCTAATCAATCACACCTCCCTCACCAATCACATTCCACCCTGACCAATCACACACTCCACCCTCACCAATCACACACTCCACCCTCACCAATCACACACTCCACCCTCACCAATTACACCTCCACCCTCACCAATCAAGCACTCCACCGTCACATACTCCAACCTCACCATCACACACTCCACCTTCACCAATCCCACATCCACCCTCACCAACCACACACTCCACTCTCACCAATCACAGACTCCATCCTCACCAAACATACACTCCACCCTCACAAATCACACACACAACCCTTACTAATCACACACTCCACCCTTACCAATCACATTTCATCTTCACCAATCACACACTTCACCCTCACCAACTGAACACTCCACACATCAATCACAAACCACACTCGCCAATCACACACTCCTCCCTCACCAACACCCTAACCAATCACACACTCCCACACCAATCACACTCCACCCTCACCAATCACACACCACCCTCACCAATTACACCTCCACCCTCACCAATCAAACACTCCACCATCACATACTCAAAACTCACCATCACACACTCCACCCTCACCAATCACACACTCCACCCTCACCAATCACACTCCACTCTCACCAATCACACACTCCACCCTAACCAATCACATACTCCACCCTCACCAATCACACTCCACCCTCACCAATCACACTCCACCTTCACCAATCACACACTCCACCCTTGCCAATCACACACTCCACCCTTGCCAATCACACACTCCACCCCAACCAATCACACACTCACACATCACAACCACCATTTGGACATCAGCAGACATCTCTACATGCTCCACCAGCCCCACAATCCTTGGCATCTGTGTTAACCCTGTGCTGCCAACCTAATTTTATAAAGCTTTATCATATGATCACCACTACACCCTCCCAGCACCATCATCACGGCCTTGCAGCATGGTCCTTGACCCAGATCACCATAGCAACGAATGGACTACATTGTGCTAATTTTGAACAATGGAATGGAGACACTTCTACACAAACTATTGACCACTTGCGCCAGAGTATTGGGAGCCAATGGGATTGTAGGCATGTGATTATAAGTGCAATGAACAAGAATGTAATTTAACACCATGGCTGTAGCATCACATGTGTCACCCATGAGAAACTAGTTATAATTATGAGGTTTCGATGAAGCTCGGAGGTAAAAGTCACTTACATATATAGTAATATGCTCAGAGGTTATGATATACAGAATTCATTAATATTTTATACCCTCACCTTCTCACTTGTATCTTTAACCCTCAAAATACCTCTAGCGTCTTTAACCCTCATCATCCCACCCTCATCGTTAACCCTTATGCTGCACTTTTCTGAAGTGCTTGAAGTCTCTCAGTCCCTGGCTCTCACTACTGCTTGTAACCTTCTCTGGGACCATGTTTCTTCCCCGGACCACCACAACCAGTCTCACCACCTCCACACATTCTGGGGGAGGAGAGGCACGATCATATGATGTGTTCAGACAGGCACCTCTGGGTACCTAGGAGGGATGGGGAGGAGAGATATGGTATCAGACAACTTCCGCTGCTAACCACACCCACATACTTAAATACTTCACCTCATCTGACCACACCTACACAGCCACATCTAACATAGATGTACCATATGAGCATATGTGTAATACCAGAAGACTTCCAACCACAATGACATCAACAGGTACTTCACTCATCTTCCCTCTAACATGTCTTGTTCCATTGATCAAACCACTGTAGTCATGTGATGATTGGCCAAACCCACCCATTCACCCCCTCCTCCTGCTCCATCAACCACTGTTGGACTTCAGCTGGCGTCTCTACGTGCTCCACCAGCCCCACAATCCTTGGCATCTGTGTTAACCCTGTGCTGCCAACCTAATTGTAACATCTGTATGTGTGTACGTCTGTGAGGCAATCAGTCCGTGTGTGTGTGTGTGGTAATCAGTCTGTGTATACATGCAAGTGTGTGTGTGTCTGTGTGGCCATCAGTTTATCATACAAATCACACCTTCACCAATCACACACTCCACCCTCATCAATCACACTCCACCCTCACTAATCCCACACTCCACCCACACCAATCAAGCTCAACCCTTATCAATTACAAACAACACCCTTACCAATCACAAACCCTACCCTTACCAATCACACACTCCACCCTCACAAATCACACACTCCACCCTCACCAATCACACTCCACCATCACCAATCACACTCCACCCTCACCAATCACACACTTCACCCTCACTAATCACATACTCCACCCTCACCAATCACACACACCACCCTCACCAATCACACACTCCACACACCTATCACACCCTCCACCCTCACTTATCACACATTTCACACAATCCACCTTCACAAATGACACTCCACCCTTCATCAATCACACATTCCCCCACACACCACCCTCACCAATCACACACACCATCCTCACCAATCACAAGCACCACCCTCACTAATCACACTCCACCCTAAAAAATCACACACTCCACCCTCACCAATCCCACAATCAACACACCAATAACACACAACCCTCACCTACTATCACACTCCTCCCTCACCACTATCACACTCCTCCCTCACCAATCACACTCCACCCTCACCATTCACACACTCAACACACCAATAACACACAACCCTCACCTACTATCACACTCCTCCCTCACCAATCACACACTCCACCATCATCAATCACACCTTCACCAATCACACACTCCACCCTCACCAATTACACTCCACTCTCACCAATCACACATCTCTCAGGTCTCACTATCTTTTTTGGTTGCTCTCTTGGACGGATGAAGCCATCCTTGGTAATGAAAGGGTCATATTTCACACCACTCTCCAAAGGTTCTTCACCATCCCAATGCTCCGCCTCTGGCCCCTCCTCCTCCTCCCCCTCCTTCCATAGGTCAGTCTCAGTCACCTTTGACCTCTTGCCACCCATTCCAGAGAACAGGTTGAATGGAGACACGCCAACAGCAGCACGCACACCAGACACAGAGGGATGGCTACTCCCGGCCACCATTGAAAGGCCTCTGCTGCTGTCTTGTGTCTTGGCTCTTCCATCTTCACTTCACCCCTGTGTTCCAAGTGAGGTACCAACCACTACAGCAGCTGCCTTTTGTTTCAAAAAGGGGGAGGAGGCTGTCTTCATGGTGATCAGCCTATACGTAACTGGGGTGGAAGGAGTAGCCGTGGTTACAGCTATAAAAGTCGTGGCAGGGGTAGCCATGGTAACAGGGATAACAGGGATGGCAGCTATAGCTGTGGTTACAGGTATAGCACAGGTAGCCATGGTTACAGGCAGAGAGGTTGCAAGTCCTCCAAGTGCTACTGACTTTGCAGCTGACCTAGTAGTAATAGCAGCAACAGTAGTACTGGCCTTCCCTTCTCCACCAGAAGGCTCCATTGTCCTTTGGCTCTGAGGAGGATGTTCCCCTTAACACAAGGCAGCTATCTTGGGAACAGAAGCACCATACCAAGTTGGGACATGCAACCTTCATTAATATTTTATATCCTCCCCATCTCGCTTGCATCTTTAACCCTCAAATTACCTCTTGCATTTTTAACTCTCTCTGTCCCTACCTCATCATAAACCCCCACCTGCATCTGTAACCTCCTTCCCTCCTTTATAAATCATTAACCCCCACCTTCCCACCTCACCTTCACACCCTCATCTTTAACCCTTATGCTACACCTTTCTGAAGCACTTGAAGTCTCTCAGTCCCTCGCTCTCATTACTGCTTGTAACAGCAGCAGCAGTAGTACTGGCCTTCCCTTCTCCACCAGAAGGCTGCATTGTCCTTTGGCTCTGAGGAGGATGTTCCCTTTCACACCAGGCAGCCATCTTTGGAGCATGCCTCGTCTCCTTAGGTGTGATAGGAGGGGAAGCCCCCTTGGTTGCAACGGTGGCTTGGTGGGTGGAGCCCGAGGTCACACAATGTCACTTCACTTCAGATTCCAAATCAGGGGATTCCCTTTCATCAGGGGACTCATCTCTTATCAGTTGTCCCCAAGTCCTCTTCCTGGTCCTCAGGCCATCAGTCTGCTGGGAAACAACAGGCCTAATGGTTGAGGAGGGTCTGTTCTTCTTGGTACTCTGGGTAGCTATGAGGACAGAGGTACCATCCATGTGTAATACCATAAGACTTTCAACCACAATGACAAGGAGGCAGTCGGCATGGTATTCAGTCTAACAGGTGTGGTTAGGGGTAACCGTGGTTACTGGTTAAACGGTGTGCCAGAGGTAGCCATGGTTACAGATATAACAAGGACTGATAGCAATGGCCTTGGGTTTCCTGGTGCTCAAAAAGGGGGAGGAAGCTGTCGGCATGGTGATCAGACTAACAGGTCTGGCAGGGGTAGCCACGGTTATAGGCATTAAAAACTACAATTTAAAAAAATACAAAATCACATCAACTATGATATAAAATTTAAAAAAAGAATTACGCAATTGTATTACTGAGCAACAATTACATTCAGTTTTATGTTATGAATGTCATTGTGGCTGGGAGTAGGGGCAGTACTGGAGATGATGCTTCAAACCATTCTTGGTCACATATTTCTTGTCACATCCTTCAGAGGGACATCTTAACTTCTCACCAAGGTGTTTTCTGCCATGCTCTTTCAGAGCAGAAATGGACCTAAATGATTGCCTGCAGAAACACTTGTAAGGTCGATCATTGCTGTGGACCATCATATGGTATGTGAGACTTGATCTGTAGGAATACTGCTTATTGCAAATAGTACACTTGAATCTTCTGGCTCCTGTGTGGACAATCATGTGTCTTGTCAGATTTTTCTTTTGACCAAATGCCTTCCCACATTCAGAACACTGATAGTTCTTTTCTTGTGTATGGACAACCATTATGTGTGCATTCAGAGTTCCCTTTCGAGCAAATGCCTTCCCACATTCAGAACACTGATAGTTCTTTTCTTGCGAATGGACAACCATGTGTTTCTTCAGATCTGCCTTTCGACCAAATGCCTTCCGACATTCAGAACACTGATAGTTCTTTTCTTTTGTATGGACAACCATGTGTGCTCTCAGCTGTCCCTTACGACCAAATGCCTTCCCACATTCAGAACACTGATAGTTCTTTTCTTGCGTATGGACAACCATGTGCCTTGTCCGTGTTTCATTACGACCAAATGCCTTCCCACATTGAGAACACGGATAGTTCTTTTCTTTTGTATGGACAACCATGTGCCTTGTCAGATCTCCCCTTTGACCAAATGCCTTCCCACATTGAGAACACTGATAGTTCTTTTCTTGCGTATGGACAACCATGTGTTTCTTCAAATCTGCCTTACGACCAAATGCCTTCTCACATTCAGAACACTGATAGTTCTTTTCTTGTGTATGGACAACCATGTGTTTCTTCAGATCTGCCTTATGACCAAATGCCTTCCCACATTCAGAACACTGATAGTTCTTTACTTGTGTATGGACAACCATGTGCCTATTCAGATGTCCCTTATGACCATATGCCTTCCCACATTCAAGACACTCATGCTTCTTTGCAGCTGTGCTCATCTTCCTTGGGTGAGCTATATATATGTATAACATTTGGCAGTTAATAGATAATAACAGTAATTTGCAATAACACTAATTTATGCTTGATTTTGATAGTTTTCAGCACTCCTTGACCATTAAAGGGGCAGTGCATGTGATTTAACCCCATAAGTTGGGCATCATCAACCATACCGTGTACAGTAAAAAGCATAACCTACACCAGATTTGCTCCTGTAGTCCAATTAGAGGCTTCCAAAAGGGTGCCTCATTCTCCCCCACCCACCTACTTCATTGCCTGCTCCACACCAAATGTCTCCCTCCCTCCATAGACGTATTCCTAGATTCACCTCTCAAAATTTTAAACCGCATGAACAAAGGGAGCCGATGGTATATAGCACCACACGTTGAATAATTTAGTGTACCCTATGGACCACCATGACTTGCCAGTGTTTCATGAAAGTGACCATTTGTCGTATTGAAAACACGTACTTTTGACTGTAACGTTGTGTGTGATGGCTTTCAAATAATAAAAGGGTAATGCGTCTTATGCAACAGTAAGAGGCCATACAATATCTAACAGAGTTGCTATGTTCAATGAGGAAAAGTACAAAACCAAATATTCAGCTCAACTATGACTGTTTACCTTATGTAGAACTACAATACTAAACACATACCTTCCCTTTGTAGTATCAGAAAAGCTATCTGTTAAGCAATTTTTTAAACACACGGTCCATGAAAATTGGTATCAAAATCAACAGAAAGAGCGCAACATCCTCAAACAACATGTTGTCACTAGTGGGTTTTGCACCTAATATGCATAGTGTACGATAGAATGATCCTTTGGATGAAGGTACACGTTGTTTCTACATTAGCAGGTCTTGTGGTTGAGGCTCGCTACGGTGTCAAAGAGAGCGGGTTGAGCTTGTTCTTAGAATTGTACACTTTCATTGAAGACATGATCAGATTGTTTATACCTATGTCTAATAGTCAATACACAGCCCTGGACCTCTGAACATGTCTGTAGCCAGCAGAAACACAAAGAGAAGCAGAAAAGAAACGCCATTCTGGCCATTGAACTGGGCACCACCATCATCTATTCCATCTATTTGTATACAAGTAAGGTATTATGGACAAGTAAGCTACTTTTTACTTTTCCTTTACTCCTCCAAAATATTATGAAAATATGGACTGTAAGGCATGCTTATGTTTGACCGTTAATACTAAGAAATGTCATTAGCTTATACCTGTAATTTGTAATTGCTACGTCACAAAGACCCTTCTGTTTCCTGGGGCAATCCTTTCACTTTAGATACTTGTCATACTCCCTGCTGCTTACTTGCATGTTTACTGATTGCAACTTCAAATAAAATTACCAATCAATTGATATATTGATCATAGTATAGCGCCCAAATCTCAGCAAGTTGAAACAGGATAGTCAGTATCATAGAACAACACTATGCCAGTAATATATCCCTATTGTTTCATCCTTGTAACAAAGTGGATAACATACACTAGTTACATCTGGTTGATAACCACTCGAGGTATGGCAATAGTCAACACCTTTTCCGATTGAAAGTGTTCGCTAGAAAAGATAAAAAATTAATGCATGTGCTCTATAAATTGTCAGGTATAACAAACAAGCTTTTGAATACGTGACTTAAAAGCGTAGCAAAATAAATAATTTGCATCATTACCACTAACGTTCTAGGAGGTCATCGTGTTTTGCCAGCATCTGTGGGGTGCGCTGATCACTTGTAAGGAAATCTGAAATCAGATTCAGTACCAGCGATCAATAAGCTTTCAGAGCATAACCATTTCTGGTTAAAGAAAGAACGTGTGACTATATAGGCCTATTTCAAAAAACATGGTGCGTACTTTTTTTGGAAAAATTTCACGGACCCGGTGTTAAAAGAATTACGTTTGACAAAGACACCAAGGAAATTATTAGAGTACAGGCTGTACGCGTGAAGGACGACACAATGGTGTTCAGGTTATATGTATACCACAATCTCTATGTTCCAATTGAATATCACCCAAAAGGGTACCCCATGCTCCCTGCCTCCCTACGCTACCCGCTCCCACACTGTTGGAGCGGACGACATAAAGGAGGGATGTAAGTTACATAAATGTCTCCCTCCCTCCATATAGTCTTCCTAGGTTCACCACTGTGACTATGACAGCATTCAAAGACTCAAACAGCAAGCCATGGTACTATTAACAACAAGCGCCAGTCTTTATTTAATTTTAGTAGGCCTAGGCCTACTTTATGTTCGCTCATTCTTGCAAGTTAACATCTATATAAGCAGGCCCTATTATTATTATATGGACTAATGCATTCACTGGACTGACCGGTTTTCCACTCTTCCAGAAGGGGCAATGACACGTGGTATCGGGTATCATGATACTCTCGACCCCAGACCCTGGTTGTTGCAACGGATTGATAATGTGTGTAAGCAAGGTACATGCTTGATCACCTTCAAGCTACCTCCCAAATAACGTAATGATACAATGGTGTGATTATAACATAAACGGTACATTCAAGTGAACCTAAATATGTCATCAATCTCTGCCTCATCCTCAGAAGGTTCTCTCTAAAAAAGGGGCAGAAGCATCGTTACTGGTTAAACGGTGTGCCAAAGGTAGCCATGGTTACAGATATAACAAGGCCTGTCAGCAATGGTCTTGAGTTTCCTGGTGCTCAAAAATGGGGAGGAGGCTGTCGGCAAGGTGATCAGCCTAACAGGTCTGGCAGGGGTAGCCATGGTTACTGGTAATAAAGACTAGATAAAAATGCAAAAATAAAATTGCACATATTGCACGTATACAAGTAATAAAAACATTCTCTAGACGAGAAGGTTGGTGGTATATAGGAATCAAAGGTGATGGTGGTGTAAAAAGCAAGGGAACAAGGTTTCTGATTGAAAGGGAAAAATGAAATAGACCTATATTAGCAACATGTTGTCATATATAAATGTGCTCGCTAATATAGGTCTATTTCATTTTTCCTTTTCAATCAGAAACCTTGTTCCCATGCTTTTTACACCACCATCACCTTTGATTCCTATATACCACCAACCTTCTCATCTAGAGAATGTTTTTATTACTTGTTTCCTAATCTTTTTGTCGCCATGGGAACGGTTAAATAGAGAACTCCATATTACGTAATGATTACATATATCAGTTTTATGCTTTAGTCATATATCTTACCTGAAGATGTCCTTCCAGGAGATTCTAAAGCGATTGGTAAAACTTGTGCTCTTTAAAACCATTCCTATCTGGAGTTATAATCACCCGAGAAGACGACAACGACGGAGAAAAATTGGCATGGGGACGAGTAAAACACGAGCTGTTTTTTTCTCTTAAAGCTAACGGTTTGAAGACTGGAACAAAACATTTAAATGACGGTCTTTGCCTTCTGGTTCGATAGCAACAAAGAGCTAAACTCCGTTTCTTGGTACGCGAGTTATACGCGGTTCGCGTTTTTAAGTCATTAAAAACGCGACCCACGTATAACTCGCGTAGGTTCCGATCACTGAGCAACAATTACATTCAGTTTGCAGTAATGTGTACACGCTTTCATACATCATGGCCAAATGCCTTCCCATATTCAAGACACTTGTGCTTTTTTGCAGCTGTGCTCATCTTCCTTGGGTGAGCTATATCTAATACTATAATTTCCAACGTACGTACGTACGTCCGTACATACGTATGTCCGCGTAACTCATTTATACACTCGCCCTAGCGCCTATTGGTTGCTAGATAGGTACGTGTACCTAGCAACCAATAGGAACGACCACCTCCCACACAAAAGTACATAGCAACACGTACTTAGCGACCATGCCTGCCACAAAACCTGTATGCCTGTACAAGTAATAATGTCATCACATGCAGAAAGAATTAAAGCAACGCTATTGTGGTTCACTCTCAAGTCTCATCGTACAGGCTGAGAACATGCAGTTACTATCTGACATAACGTAATGTATTGCGTGGGCATGTTCATGTTATAGAGGTTGCGTAGTAACCGTATGTTAGAACAGGTGGTAGATTATATATGCAACATTTGGTAAAACAGTAAAAAAAGAGGAGCTAGAAGGTAGATCAACTGTTCATCTGGCAAATGAATAGCGAGACGAATAACAGCGAGACGAATAATCAGCCTGTTATTTTTCACGGGGACACGCTAGTAGATGTATAACATTTGGCAGTTAATAGAATATAACAGTAATTTACATAAACACTAATTTAAGTTTTAAGTTCATAGTTTTAGCACTCCAAAGGGGGCAGGGCATGTAATTTAACCCCACAACAAAATTACCCATCAATTGGTATATTGATCATAGTATAGCGCCCAAATCTCAGCAGGATGAGTCAGTATATAGAAGCAACACTTTGTCTGTAATATGTTTTATCCTTGTCAAGACATAATAGCCCAGTGGATAACGTATGCTAGTTACATCTGGGTAATAACACTTGAGACATGGCAATAGTCAACACCTTTTCGAATTGAAAGTGTTCGCTAGAAATGATTAAAAGTTAACGAATGATTTCAATAATTCACAATTTGTCAGGTAAAACTAAAAAGCTTTTGAATACTAAATTATAGGTGACTTAAAAGTGTAGCAAAAAAAAACGTAGTCTGCGTCATTATAGGAGGTTGTCGTGTTCGCCGGCATCTGTAGGGTGCGCTGATCACTTCCAAGGAAATCTGAAATCAGATTCAGTACCAGCTATCAATGAGCTTTAAGAGCATATCCATTTAAAGAACGCGTGACTATAAATTTCAAAAATCGTGGTGCGTATTACTTTTTGGAATCTAAATTTCATGGACCTGGTGTTGAGAATTATGCCTGACAAAGACACCAAGGACTTTAAATATTAGTAGTACTATGTTCCAATTGAATCTCACTCAAAAGGGTGCCACATCCCCCTATCTCCCTCCCACACTCTTTGAGCGGACGGCATAAAGTTACCTAATTGTCTCTCTCCCTCCATGCAAAAGTGGTACTGACGCAAACTACGCTTTTTTTTGCTACGCTTTTAAGTCACCTATTTAGTATTCAAAAGCTATTTAGTTTTACCTGACAAATTTATAGTCAATGAGCTTTAAGAGCACATCCATTTAAAGAACGCGTGACTATATACTTCAAAAATTGTGGTGCGTACTTTTTGGAATCTAAATTTCATGGACCTGGTGCAAGTTAAGAATTATGCTTGACAAACACACCAAGGATTTTTATGTATTTGTAGTACTAGGTTCCAATTGAATCTCACCCAAAAGGGTGCCGCATCTCCCTGCCTCCCTCCCTCATTGTTTAAGCGGACGGCATAAAGGGATGTACGTTACATAATTGTCTCTCTCCCTCCATAGTCTTCCTAGGTCCACCACTGAGACTATGAAAGCATTCAAAGTTTCAAACAGCAAGGGTGAACGGAGCGATGGTACTTGTAACAACAAGCGCCAGTCTTTAATTTTAATAGGCCACAGTTCGCTCGTTCTTGCAAGTTAACATCTATATAAGCAGGTCCTATAGACTAATGCATTGACTGGACTGACCGGTTTTCCTCTCTCTTCCAGCAGCCTGTACTTCAGCCTGAGTCTGTGTGACTTAGAAGGCTCAAAGACACGTGTTACCGGGTATTAGCATACTCTCGACCGCAGACCCACGGATTCATAACGTAATGCGCCTACCATTGTTACGTGAGACCCCCCCCCCCCCCCCCCCCCCCCTGGGGCATTGGGAGGGATTTGACCTTTATTAAAGCAAACTGCCCCTGGTTGGGGGTTAATAACCGGTCAAATGTCTATACTACGTGGTCTGATAAAAGTCACATGTGTGCCCGACTATGGTCAAATGTGTGGCCAGTTATGATATTCACGCGTCAAATCCCCACCTAATCCCGACTTCGCCCCCTGAAGGGGGGGGGGGGGGGGGGGGGGGGGGGGGTCTCACGTAACAATGATAGGTGCATAACCATCCATGCCTGGTTCAACCACCATAAACCTAGTGTATTCATAACTTGGAGCAGTTATCAAACACCTGATTTGATTTCTAACATGTCACCATATTGGCCATGTGCACTTGATTTTTTTTAGTGGCTTAAGTACTTCTATTAGCTTGAACCACAACATGCAACCAATGTAATAGAAATATGTGTGTACACCCTCAAGCTACCTCCCTGATAACGTAATGATACAATGGTGTGATTATAACATAAACCGTACACTCAAGCGAACCTAAAACTGTCATTAATTCTGCCTCATCCTCAGAAGGTTCTCTCTAAAAAAAGGGCAGAGGCAGTCATGTGATGTTTGGCCACACCCACACATGGTGACACTCACCCCCTCCTGGTCCATCAACCACTGTTGGACTTCAGCTGACGTCTCTACGTGCTCCACCAGCCCCACAATCCTTGGCATCTGTGTTAAACCTGTGCTACCAACCTAATTTTTAAAAAGCTTTATCATATGATGACTACTACACCCTCCCAGCACCATCATCACAATCTTGAAGCATGGTCCTTGACCCAGATCACCATAGCAACGAATGGATTACATTGTACTAACATTGAACTATGGTATGGAGACACTTCTACACAAACTATTGACCACTTGGGCCAGAGTACTGGGAGCCAATGGGATTGTAGGCATGTGATTATAAGTGCAATGAACAACAATGTAATTTAACACCATGGCTGTAGCATCACATGTGTCACCCATGAGAAATTACCTTGTATAATTATGAGGTTTAGAAGAAGTAAAATCCACTACACTGCTACTGTACAGTGTGGAGGATAACATTCCAAAATTGTCCTGACACAATGTCAGGCCATTGCAATATTTGACCTGACATGTAAAATTGGTCGGACATTGTTTTATGTACATGTACATGTATACAAATGTTTTTACAGCATAGAAGATGAACACATTATAATCATGTTGTAACACTTAAATGATGCATGTATGAGTGTATGAAAACATTATTGACATGGTCCTCAATAAATGTGTCCCAGTCTTCAAGACTAAACAGGTATGCAGGCTCAGGCTCACTAACATTAACTGCACTAGTTGTTTTAAATGTTATAAATGCAGGATTATAGTTCCTTAAACCTTGCAGCTTATCCTTGAATAGGACACACATCGAGCACTTCAGAGCAGAAACATGTATTGTATTGCCTGGAATCAGTAACATGATGACATACATCATTCATTAACATTAACCCCCATCTTCCCTCTCTTAATATTAACCCTCACATTCCCTCTTTCATCATTAACCCTCACCTTCCCACCCTCATCGTTAACCCTTATGCTGCACATTTCTGAAGCCTTTGAAGTCTCACAGTCCCTCACTCTCACTATTGCTGTGGTTACAGATATAGCAGATGTAGCATCACATGTTTCACCCATGAGAAACTCTTTAGAGGTTTAAATGAAGCTTGGAGGTAAATGACACTACATTGCCATTGCATTAATATGCTCAGAGGTTAATATACATACATGTATACATCATTATTTCATATTTTATACCCTCGCCATCCCACTTGCATCTTTAACCCTCAAATTACCTCTTGCATCTACTCACCTTCCCACCCTCAGACGGAGAGGTTACAAGTCCTCCAAGTGCTACTGACTTTGCAGCTGACCTTGTAGTAACAGCAGCAGCAGTAGTACTGGCCTTCCCTTCTCCACCAGAAGGCTCCGTTGTCCTTTGGCATGGCCACACTAACATAGATGTACCATATGTGTAATACCAACCACAATGCCATCAACAGGTACTTCACTCATTTTCCCTCTCACATGTCTTGTTCCATTGATCAAACTGCACCATCACCAATCACACACTCCACCCTCACCAATCACAAACACCACCCTCAATAATCACACCACCCTCACCAATCACACACTCCACACACCAATATCACACAAACCTCACCGATCACACTCCACCCTCACCAATCACACTCCACCTTCACCAATCACACATTCCACCCTCAATAATCACACACCCACCCTCACCAATCTAACACTCCACCCTCACAAATCACACACTCCACCCTCACCAATCACACTCTACCATCACAAATCACACACTCCACCATCACCAATCTCACACTCCACCCTCACCAATCACATACTCCGCCATCACCAACAGTGTGCCAAAGGTAGCCATGGTGACAGATATAACAAGGCCTGTCAGCAATGGCCTTGAGTTTCCTGGTGCTCAAAAATGGGGAGGAGGCTGTTGGCATGGTGATCAGCCTAACACGTCTGGCAGGGGTAGCCATGGTTACAGGTATTAAAGACTACAATGAAAATTATGCCTATTGTATTACTGAGCAAAAATTATATTCAATTTCATGTTATGCAGTAATGTGTACACGCTTTCATGTATTCGTTATTGTGGCTTGGGAGTAGGAGCAGTGCTGGAGATGATATTTCAAACCTCTCTTGGTCACATATTCCTTGTCACATCCTTCAGAGGGACATCTTATCTTCTCACCAAGGTGTTTTCTGCCATGCCTTTTCAGAGCAGAAATGGACCTGAAAGATTTCCTGCAGAAACACTTATAAGGTCGATCATTGCTGTGGACCATCATATGGTATGTGAGACTTGATCTGCAGGAATACTGCTTGTTGCAAATAGTACACTTGAATCTTCTGGCTCCTGTATGGACAACCATGTGTGCCTTCAGATGTTCCTTTCGACCAAATGCCTTCCCACATTCAGAACACTGATAGTTCTTTTCTTGCGTATGGACAACCATGTGCCTTGCCAGAGTTTCATTACGACCAAATGCCTTCCCACATTCTGAACACTGATAGTTCTTTTCTTGTGTATGGATAACCATGTGTATTTTCAGATGGTCCTTTCGACCAAATGCCTTCCCACATTCAGAACACTGATAGTTCATTTCATGTGTAGGGACAGCCATGTGTGTCTTCAGATTTCCATTACGATAAAACACCTTTCCACATTCAGAACACACATACAGCATTTCTGAATTACTCACCTTCCTTATTGTTCTAAAGATTTAAGTTGCAACGTAGGGGTAAACGAAGGGGGGCTCTCGCCGAATTCCTGGATCCGCCACTGATCAGGAAGAGCGGGGGTTAATAGGTGAAAGAGCTCTATAGGTGACCGACCATGCATTCATCACTTTGTTATCACTGTTTTGGATCCATGTAGAACTTATGCATGGTAACATTCATTTAGCATCATAAGTAGGCCTACATTATGCAGCGGCGGATCCAGGGGGGGGGGGGGGGCACTCGGGGCACGTGCCCCCCCCCCCCCCCCCCTTCATTTATAAACTCATTACTTTTCGGGCCGCATTTTATAATATAGCTGCACGATTGCGCTGTCTATTGATATCCGCACGCATGAACTCTATTACTGTACTATATCCCGGGCCCCCCGATACGCGATCATACTCCCCCCCCCCCTCCCCTCCGCCCTTCGTATCGGGCCAGAAACCGACAGCACCCCCCCCCCCTCCCCCGCTCCTCGTATCGGGCCATAAACCGACAGCACCCCCCCCCCCCCCTACCCCCCCCCGCTTTTCGTATCGGGCCAGAAGCCGACCCCACCCCCAGCCACACCCACCATCCGTGCCCCCCCCCCCCCCCCCCCCCCCCCCCCAAAACCTGTATCCGCCGCTGTATTATGCCATCGCTTTGGCGAAGGGGTCGTACTCGCGTGTTCGTACCATGCATGCTTCTAAGATCTCTATTTAAAAATATCATGCACTGACCGCGGTCTTCTTCCGCCTTCCAGCAGCCTTTACCTCCTAGGCACGTGACAATATAATGAGTACGATGATATCCGGGAATATAAAAAATTGCAATTATTTAACCATTCACCCCTACGATCCATGACAAATAGAATAACCCCCCTGGGCCGTATACATATTGCAGTACTCTAATACCTATGATAAATTCACTACTAGGACAAGCTTTGTCCTATTGTTACATCTACACCCTCCCTCCCCCAGTTGTTACATCTACACCCACACCCAGTTGTTATATCTACAGTTATCATCATATTGGCCATGTGCACTAGATTGTTTTAGTGGCTTAATTAAGTAGTGCTATGAGCTTGAACCAACCAATGCAATAGAAATATGTGTGTACATGCTTGATCACCCTCAAGCCACAGTAATGATACAATGGTGTGATCATAACATGAACGGTACACTCAAGTGAACCTAAAAATGTCATCAATCTCTGCCTCATCCTCAGAAGGTTCTCTCTAAAAAAAGGGGCAGAGGCAGTCATGTGATGTTGGCCACACCCACACATAGAAACACTCACCCCCTCCTCCTGCTCCATCAACCACTGTTGGACTTCAGCTGACGTCTCTACGTGCTCCACCAGCCCCACAATCCTTGGCATCTGTGTTAACCCTGTGCTGCCAACCTAATTTTAAAAAGGTTTATCATATGATCACCACTAGACCCTCCCTGCACCATCATCACCACCTTGCAGCATGGTCCTTGACCCAGATCACCATAGCAACGAATGGATGACATTGTGCTATGGTATGGAGACACTTCTAAACAAAACTATTGACCATTAATATTTATACCCTCACCTTCCGCTTGTATCTTTAACCCTTTAATTAATTCCTACCTTCCCACCTCATCATTGTCATGTGGTGTGCTTGCAGTGCAATGAATAAGAATTACAATACTGCATCGTTAACCCTCACCTTCCCACACTCATCTTTAACCCTTATGCTGCATCTTTCTGAAGTGCTTGAAGTCTCTTAGTCCCACGCTCTCAATACTGCTTGTCACCTTCTCTGGGACCTTGTCTCTCCCCCGGACCACCACAACCAGTCTCACCACCTCCACACATTCTGGGGGAGGAGGGGCACGCTCATGTGATGTGCTCAGACAGGCACCTCTGGGTACCTAGGAGAGATGGGGAGGAGGGATATGGTATCAGACCACTTCCTCTACTGACCACACCCACAAACTTAAATACCCCACCCCATCGGACCACACCTACATGTACATACACCACCTTAAACATACACGTCCACACTAACACATATGTGTAATACCAAATCACTTCCAACCACAATGACATCAACAGGTACTTCACTCATCTTCCCTCTAACATGTCTTGTTCCATTAATCAAACTGCACCATCACCAATCACACACTCCACCCTCACCAATCACAAACACCACCCTCAATAATCACACCACCCTCACCAATCACACACTACAAACACCAATATCACACAAACCTCACCGATCACACTCCACCCTCACCAATCACACACTCCACCCTCCCCAATCACACAATCCACCCTCACCAAACAAACACTACCCTCACCAATCACACATCACAGATCTCACTATCTTCTTGGACGGATGAAGCCATCCTTGGTCGTGACAGGATCATACTTCACACCACTCTCCATAGGATCTTCACCATCCCAAGGCTCCACCTCTGGCCCCTCCTCCTCCTCTTCCCCCTCCTTCCACAGGTCAGTCTCAGTCACCTTTGACCTCTTGCCACCCATTTCAGAGCACAGGTTGAATGGAGACACGCCCACAGCAGCATGCACACCAGACACAGAGGGATGGCTACTCCCGGCCACCATTGAAAAGCCTCTGCTGCTGTCTTCTTGGCCCTTCCATCTTCACTTCGCCTCTGTGTTCCAAACTGTGAGGTACCCTCCACTACAGCAGTTCCCTTGTGTTTCCGGTGCTCAAAAAGGGGGAGGAGGCTGTTGGCATGGTGATCAGCCTAACTGGTGTGGCAGGGGTAGCCATGGTTACAGGGATAACAGGCATGGCAGCTGTAGCTGTGGTTACATGTATAGCACAGGTAGCCGTGGTTACAGGCGGAGAGGTTACAAGTCCTCCAAGTGCTACTGACTTTGCAGCTGACCTGGTAGTAACAGCAGCAGTAGTAGTACTGGCCTTCCCTTCTCCACCAGAAGGCTCCATTGTCCTTTGGCTCTGAGGAGGATGTTCCCCTTCACACCAGGCAGCCATCTTGGGAGCATGCCTTGTCTCCTTAGGTGTGGCCTTATCCTCCTCCCCATCCACCATACTAGGAGGGGAAGCCCCCTTAGTTGCAACAGTGGCTTGGTGGGTAAGGTACGAGGTCACACAATGTCACTACACCTCAGATTCCAAATCAGGGGGTTCCCCCACATCAGGGGACTCCTCTCTCCTCAGTTGTCCCCTAGTCCTCTTCCTGGTCCCCAGACCATCAGCCTGCTGGGAAAACAACAGACCTGATGGTTGAGGAGGGACTGTTCTTCTTAATACTCTGGGTACCTATGAGGACAGAGGTACCATCCATGTGTAACACCATAAGACTTCCAACCACAATGACAAGGAGGCAGTCGGCATGGTGATCTAACAGGTGTGGTAGTGGTAACTATGGTTACTGGTTAAACGGTACGCCAGAGGTAGCTATGGTTACAGATATAACAAGGCCTGTCAGCAATGGCCTTGAGTTTCCTGGTGCTGAAAAAGGGGGAGGAGGCTGTCGGCATGGTGATCAGACTAACAGGTCTGGCAGGGGTAGCCATGGTTACAGGTAGACCACAGTAAAAATAAAAATGCAAAAAAAAACAATCTTCCAGCAACCTTTACCTCAACAGAGTTACTAGGCACGTGGTATATGAATATTACGTTGATATCTGAGAGCATTAATGAAAATTGTTCTATTCCATTAGTTAACCGCTTTAATAACCCCCCGGAAAACCACACACATATACTTGGACAAGCTTTTGTTTTATCTAAACCCTCCCGGGACAGGTTTCTAATTGTCCCCTGGACAAGTATATGTTGCACCTGCTAACCCCCCAGGGACAGGCATTTATACCCCCCCCCCCCCCCCCCCCCCCACGTAGGACAAGCTAAAACAACTTCCCTGGACACCATTTATTGTCATCTGGAAGGGTATACAGATAAATAATGGGCACATGCTGTGTGATTATACAAGTAAATTCCTCTACAATATAAAGACGGCCGTGGTCTAAAACGCACGCGAAAACAAGGTCGTTGACTATTAAAATGGGACCAGGGGGTAAATGAACTAGGCCTGCTTACCCTATGTTTAGCACACTCCTGTTCTACAAAGGAAAATAGGCCTACATCGTTTCCCATGCCTGGTTCTACCACTGTGTGCCCTAAGGATACATGTACCTCCAAGAACCTAGTGCATTCATAACTTGGAGCAGTTATCAACACCTGATCTGATCTCATGTCATCATATTGGCCATGTGCACATGACTTGTTTAGTGGCTTAAGAAGTAGTGCTACGAGCTTGAACCATAACATCCAACCAATGTAATAGAAATCATACTAGCAGTCTGAAGAACTGCGAGTGTTAGAAGGATAAAAAAAAGGGCTTAGGGCAGGGTAGGGGGGGCCGAAGGCCCGCTACGCCCTTCAACTTTTCACCCCCTGTCCAAATCCGCCCTCAAATTGCACCCGTCCCTCCCTCCCGACACTCTTCATTGAAACTCACTAACCTCCTTCTTAATAAACGCCTTCTTGACCGGGACCATACTTTTTTTTTCTGCACATGCTTCATATCCTCAAGCAACCGTAACGATACAATGGTGTGATTATAACATGAACGGTACACTCAAGTGAACCTAAAAATGTCATTAATCTCTGCCTCATCCTCAGAAGGTTCTCTCTAAAAAAGGGCAGAGGTAGTCATGTGATATTTGGCCACACCCACACATAGTGACACTCACCCCCTCCTCCTGCTCCATCAACCACTGTTGGACTTCACACCAGACACAGAGGGATGGCTACTCCTGGCCACCATTGAAAGGCCTCTGCTGCTGTCTGGTGTCTTGGCCCTTCCATCTTCACTTCGCCCGTGTGTTCCAAGTCAGGTACCCTCCACTACAGCATTGTCGGCAGCTGGCGTGTGTTTCCTAGTGCTCAAAAAGAGGGAGGAGGCTGTTGGCATGATGATCAGCCAAACTGGTGTGGCAGGGGTAGCCATGGTTACAGGGATAACAGGCATGGCAGCTGTAGCTGTGGTTACAGGTATAGCACAGGTAGCCATGGTTACAGGCGGAGAGGTTACAAGTCCTCCAAGTGCTACAGACTTTGCAGCTGACCTGGTAGTAACAGCAGCAGTAGTACTGGCCTTCCCTTCTCCACCAGAAGGCTCCATTGTCCTTTGGCTCTGAGGAGGATGTTCCCCTTCACACCAGGCAGCCATCTTGGGAACACCATACCAGGTTATGACATACAACCTTCATTATACCCTCACTATCCCGCTTGCATCTTTAACCCTCTAATTACCTCTTGCATTTTTAACTCTCACCTTCCCTCCCTCATCGTTAACCCTCACCTGCATCCTAAACCTCCTTCCCTCTAATATAAATCATTAACCTTCACCTTCCCGCCTGCTGCAGCTTTCTGAAGTGCTTGAAGTCTTTCAGTCCCTCACTCTCACTACTGCTTGTCACCTTCTCTGGGATTTTGTCTCTCCCTCGGACCACCACAACCAGTCTCACCACCTCCACACATTAAGGGGGAGGAGGGGCACGCTCATGTGATGTGCTCAGACAGGCACCTCTGGGTACCTAGGAGGGATGGGGAGGTCGGATATCGATGTGAGGGTGGTACAAATGACAGGCAGTACCTATGAGGACAGAGGTACCATCCATGTGTAACACCATACGACTTCCAACCACATGTTGATCAGTGTAACATGTGTGGTAGTAGTAACCATGGTTACTGGTTAAACAGTGTGCCAAAGGTAGCCATGGTTACGGATATAACAAGGACTGATAGCAATGGCCTTGAGTTTCCAGGTGCTCAAAAAGGGGGAGGAGGCTGTTGGCATGGTGATCAGCCTAACAGGTTAGGCAAGGGTAGCCATGGTTACAGGAATTAAAGACTAGAATAAATACAAAAATGCAACAAAAAAAAAGAATTACACGTATTGCATGTATTTTTACCCCACCAATCACACACTCCACACACCAATCACACTCCACCCTCACAAATCACAATCCCCACCGTCATCAATCACAAACCACCCTCACCAATCACACACTCCATACTCACCAATCACACTCCTCACTCACCAATCACACACTCCACCCTCACCAATCACTAACTCCACACACCAATCACACTCCACCCTCACCATTCACAACCAAAACCCTCACCAATCAGACCACCCTCACCTATAATTTCAAATCACAAAAACCACTTTCACCAATTACAATCCACCATCACCAATCACAAGCACCTCCCTCATCAATCACACTCCACCCTCACTAATCACACACTCCACCCTCACTATCACACTCCACCCTCACCAATCCCACACTCCACCCTCACCAATCACACACTCAACCCTCACCAATCACACACTCCACCCTCACCAATCACACACTCCACCCTCACCAATCACACACTCCACCCCACTAATCACACTCCACCCTCACTATCACACATTCCACCCCCACCAATCACACACTCTACCCTCACCAATCACACACTCCACCCTCACCAATCACACACTCCACCCCACTAATCACACTCCACCCTCACTATCACACATTCCACCCCCACCAATCACACACTCTACCCTCACCAATCACACACTCCACCCTCACCAATCACACACTCCACCCCACTAATCACACTCCACCCTCACTATCACACATTCCACCCCTCACCAATCACAATCACCATCCTCACCAAGCACAAACACCACTGTCATAAATCACACACCCCACCCTCACCAATCACACTCCACCCTCACTAATCACACACTCCACCCTCACCAATCACACTCCACCTCACTAATCACACACTCCAACCCTCCCAATCACACATTCCACACTCACCAATCACACACTTCACCCTCACCAATCACTCACTCAACACACCAATCACACTCCACTCTCACCATTCATAAACACAAACCTCGCAATCACAAACAAAGCCCTCACCAATCAGACCACCCTCACCAATCACACTTCACCCTCACTAAACACACTACAACCTCACCAATCACACACCACCCTCACTAATAATACACTCCACCCTCACCAATCACAAACACCACCGTCATCAATCACACACCTTGACCAATCACACTCGCCCTCACCTATCGCACTACACACTCCCCTCACAATCACCCTCACCAATCACACACTCCACTCTCACCAATCACACCCTTCTCCTTCACCAATGACACACTCCACCCTCACCAATGACACTCCACCACCACCAAGCACACACTCCACCTCACCAATCACAAATACCACCCTTACTAATCACACTCACCAATCACACACTCCACCCTAACCAATCACACACTCCACCCTCACCAATCACACACTCCACCATCATTTACACACACCACCTTCACCAATCACACACTGCCCTCTCCATACACATGCTCCACCCTCACCAATCACACTCCACCATCACCAATCACACACTCCACCATCACATATCACACACTCCACCCTCACCAATCACACATTCCACCCTCACCAAACACTCTACCCTCACCAATCAAACACTACCCGCACCAATCACACTACACACATCAATCAAACACTCCTCTCCCAATCACCCTCACCAATGACACACTCCACCCTCACCAATGACACCCTTCTCCCTCACCAATGACACACTCTCCCTCACCAATGACACACTCCACCATTACCAATGACACACCACCCTCACCAATCACACATCCCACCCTCACCAATCACACATCCACCACACACTCCACCCTCACCAATCACATACTGTACCAATCACATTTTACCATCACCAATCACATTACACTGTCACCAATCACACACTCCAGCATCACCATTCACACACTCCGTCACCAATCATACACTCCGCCATCACCAATCAACACAATCCACCATCTCCAATCATACACACCACCCTCACTAATCACACACTCCACCCTCACCAATCACACTCCACCCTCACCAATCACACATCTCTCAGGTCTCACTATGCTCTTATGGACAGATGAAGCCATCCTTGGTAATGACAGGGTCATATTTCACACCACTCTCCAAAGGATCTTCACCATCCCAAGGCTCCACCTCTGGCCCTTCCTCCTCCTCTCCACAGGTCAGTCTCAGTCACCTTTGACCTCTTGCCACCCATTCCAGAGTACAGGTTGAATGGAGACACGCCCACAGCAGCACGGACACCAGACACAGAGGGATGGCTACTCCCGGCCACCATTGAAAGGCCTCTGCTGCTGTCTTCTTGGCCCTTCCATCTTCACTTCGCTCTGTGTTCCAAACTGTGAGGTACCCTCCACTACAGCAGTTCCCTTGTGTTTCCGGTGCTCAAAAAGGGGGAGGAGGCTGTTGGCATGGTGATCAGCCAAACTAGTGTGGCAGGGGTAGCCATGGTTACAGGGATAACAGGCATGGCAGCTGTAGCTGTGGTTACAGGTATAGCACAGGTAGCCATGGTTACAGGCGGAGAGGTTACAAGTCCTCCAAGTGCTACTGACTTTGCAGCTGACCTGGTAGTAAAAGCAGCAGCAGTAGTACTGGCCTTCCCTTCTCCACCAGAAGGCTCCATTGTCCTTTGGCTCTGAGGAGGATGTTTCCCTTCACACCAGGCAGCCATCTTGGGAACACCATACCAGGTTATGAATACAACCTTCATTATACCCTCACCATCCCGCTTGCATCTTTAATCCTCAAATTACCTCTTGCATTTTTAACTCTCACCTTCCCTCTCTCATTGTTAACCCTCACCTGCATCCTAACCTCCTTCCCTCTATTATAAATCATTAACCTTCACCTTACTGCTTGCTGCACCTTTCTGAAGCATTTGAAGTCTCTCAGTCCGGCCCTCACTCTCACTACTGCTTGTCACCTTCTCTGGGACCTTGTCTCTCCCCCGGACCACCACAACCAGTCTCACCACCCACACATTCTGGAGGAGGAGGGGCACGCTCATGTGATTTGCTAAGACAGCCTGGGTGCTAAGGAGGGATGGGGAGTAATGGGGTGATGATGTGAGGGTGGTACAAATGACAGGCAGTACCTATGAGTGCAGAGGAACCTTCCATGTGTAATACCATACGACTTCCAACTTCATACGACTTCCGACCACATGTTAATCAGTGGAACAGGTGTGGTAGCAGTAACCGAGGTTACTGGTTAAACGGTTTGCCAGAGGTAGACATGGTTACTGGTTAAACAGTGTGCCAAAGGTAGACATGGTTACAGATATAACAAGGCCTGACAGCAATGGCCTTGAGTTTGGCACACTGTGCTCAAAAAGGGGGAGGAGGCTGTCGGCATGGTGATCAGCCTAACAGGTCTGGCAAGGGTAGCCATGGTTACAGGTATTAAAGACTAGAATAAATACAAAAATGCAACAAAAAAAAAGAATTACGCATATTGCATGTATTTTACTAAGCAACTAATACATTCAGTTTCATGTTATGCAGTAATGCGTACGCACTTTCATATATCATGCATTGGTCATTGTGGCTGGGAGTAGGGGCAGTACTGGAGATGATGCTTCAAACCAATCTTGGTCACGTATTTCTTGTCACATCCTTCAGAGGGACATCTTAATTTCTCACCAAGGTGTTTTCTGCCATGGCTTTTGAGAGCAGAAATGGACCTGAAAGATTGCCTGCAGAAACACTTATAAGGTCGATCATTGCTGTGGACCATCATATGGTATCTGAGACTTGATCCACAGGAATACTGCTTGTTGCAAATAGTATACTTGAATCTTCTGGCTCCTGTGTGAATAACCATGTGTGTCTTCAGAGTTCCTTTTTGTCCAAATCCCTTCCCACATTCAGAACACTGATAGTTCTTTTCTTTTGTATGGACAACCATGTGTGTCTTCAGATGTCCCTTTTGACCAAATGCTTTCTCACATTCAGAACACTGATAGTTCTTCACATGCGTATGGACAACCATTATGTGTGCATTCAGAGCTCCCTTTCGAGCAAATGCCTTCCCACATTCAGAACACTGATAGTTCTTTTCCTGTGTATGGACAACCATGTGCTTCTTCAGATATCCCTTACGACCAAATGCCTTCCCACATTCATAACACTGATAGTTCTTTTCTTGTGTATGGACAACCATTATGTGTGCATTCAGAGCTCCCTTTCGAGCAAATGCCTTCCCACATTCAGAACACAGATAGTTCTTTTCTTGTGTATGGACAACCATGTGCATCTTCAGATCTCCCTTACGACCAAATGCCTTCTCACATTCAAAACACCGATAGTTCTTTTCTTTTGTATGGACAACCATGTGCCTCGTCAGACCTCCCTTAAGACCAAATGCCTTCCCACATTCAGAACAGTGATAGTTCTTTTCTTTTGTATGAACAACCATGTGCCTCGTCAGATCTCCCTTATGACCAAATGCCTTCCCACATTCAAGACACTTGTGCTTTTTTGCAGCTGTGCTCATCTTCCTTGGGTGAGCTATATATATGTATAACATTTGGCAGTTAATAGAAAATTACTAATTTATGTTTTACATTGATAGGTTTCAGCACTCCTTACCAAAAAGGGGGCGGGACATGTAACTTAACCTCATAACAACCATTCCATGTGTGGTTACAAAGTCAAACTTATATCAGATTTGTTCCTTTTACAGTACCCGCTTGGTCATAGAGAAAATTCGCAGCTCGATCATAGAGAAAATAAAGTGTATACATTGGGACTAAGCCAACTATTCGTTTCATAGCGGTTGCTATGAACACTGATGGTTTCTTTAGGTACCAATGTATATGCTTTATTTTCTCTATGATCAAGCTGTGAAATTTCTCTATGACCGAGCCGGTACTGTAACAGGAACAAATCTGATATAGGTTTGACTTTGTTACCACACATGCCGGTACTGTACATCGGAGAGGCTTCCAAAAGAGTTCCCCATTCCCCCCCTTCATCGCCTGCTCCACAACTAATGTCTCCCTCCCTCCATAGACGTACTCCTAGATTTACTACTCAAAATATCAAACCGCATGGACAAATGGAGCCGATGGTAACTAGTACCACACGTTAAATAATTTTAGTGGTCCCTATCGATCATCATGACTTGCTATTGTGACTTTTGCTTATACCTGTAATTTTTAATGGTTACGTCATAGAGACAGAAGAGACCCTTCTGTTTCCTGGGACAATCCTTTCACTTTAGACACTTGTCATACCTTTTGCTTACTAGCATGATTAATGATAGCAACTTCAAACAACATTACCAATGGATTGATATATTGATCATAGTATAGCACCCAAATCAGTATATAGAAGTAACATTCTGCCTGTAATATGTTTTATCCTTGTCAAGATAAAAGTGTTCACTAGAAAAGATAAAAAGTTAATGCATGTGCTCTATACATTGTCAGATATAACAAAAAAGCTCTTGAATACGTGACTTAAAAACGTACCAAAAAAAATTAATAAATACAGTTTGCGTCATTACCACTATCGTTCTAGGAAGTCATCGTGTTTGCCAGCATCTGTAGGGTGCACTGATCACTTGGAAGGAAATCTGAAATCAGATTCAGCACCAGCGATCAATAAGCTTTAAGATCATATCCATTTATCATTAAAGAAAGAACCGCGCGACTATATATATCAAAAATCATATGGTGCGTACTTTTTTGGAATAATTTCAAGGACCAGAAAATAAAGTGTATACATTGGGACTAAGCCAACTATTCGTTTTCATAGCGGTTGCTATGAACACTGATGGTTTCTTTAGTTACCAATGTATATGCTTTATTTTCTCTATGATCAAGCTGTGAAATTTCTCTATGACCGAGCCGGTACTGTAACAGGAACAAATCTGATATAGGTTTGACTTTGTTACCACATATGCCGGTACTGTCCATCGGAGAGGCTTCCAAAAGGGTGCCCCATTCCCCCCTCCCACCCACTTCATCACCTGCTCCACAACAAATGTCTCCCTCCCTCCATAGACGCATTCCTAGATTTACTACTCAAAATATCAAACCACATGAACAAAGGGAGCCAATGGTAACTAGCACCACACGTTGAATAATTTTAGTGGACCCTATGGACCATCATGACTTGCCATTGTGACTTTAGCTTATACCTGTAATTTGCAATGGTTACGTCATAGAGACAGAAGAGACCCTTCTGTTTCCTGGGACAATCCTTTCACTTTAGACACTTGTCATACCTTTTGCTTACTTGCATGTTTAATGATAACAACTTCAAACAACATTACCAATGGATTGATATATTGATCATAGTATAGCACCCAAATCAGTATATAGAAGTAACATTCTGCCTGTAATATGTTTTATCCTTGTCAAGATAAAAGTGTTCACTAGAAAAGATAAAAAGTTAATGCATGTGCTCTATACATTGTCAGATATAACAAAAAAGCTCTTGAATACGTGACTTAAAAGCGTACCAAAAAAAATTAATAAATACAGTTTGCGTCATTACCACTAACGTTCTAGGAAGTCATCGTGTTTGCCAGCATCTGTAGGGTGCACTGATCACTTGGAAGGAAATCTGAAATCAGATTCAGCACCAGCGATCAATAAGCTTTAAGATCATATCCATTTATCATTAAAGAATGAACCGCGTGACTATATATATCAAAAATCATATGGTGCGTACTTTTTTGGAAAAATTTCAAGGACCAGGTGCATGTTAAAAGAATTACGCTTGACAAACTCACCAAGGAAATTAATTATATTACATACAGCTTATAGAATTCATTAATTTAAAACATTTGCACTATAAATAATTAAAGTCACAGCAAGTGTTTGGTGAGACATATCTGGCCAAAACTGCCCTGGCATTCTGCCTCATGAGGGTGAGGCTGAGGCGACTGTAGATGTTTGATTTAAAGGTCAACATAGTTGCGTGGCTACCTTTTTGGATATGGTTAAAAGTACATTGATAGCTGCATTGCCCCACCCCCCAAACACTTCTACAACCAAAGGGATGCATGACCATCCTCTAAGGGCACATGCCTCATCATTTCTTGAGTGCTTGGCCTCTTCTCCCATCTCAGCTGCATGACCACAGGTTTGAGCCGCTTCTTGTATAAATTGCAAATTAAGCGGATTGATGACCTTTATGTCAAATGCAGCTGGGCGTGAGAGGAACCAGTTTGGCACAAGAATGTCTGCTGGTCTTGATTGGTTTTATTAGAGTACAGGCTGTACGCGTGAAGGACGATACGCACGTGTTCAGTACACCACTATCGCTATGTTCCAATTGAATATCACCCAAAAGGGTTTTCCATTCTCCCTGCCTCCCTACGCTACCCGCTACCACACTGTTGGAGCGGACGGCATAAAGGAGGGATGTATGTTACATAAATGTCTCCCTCCCTCCGTATAGTCTTCCTAGATTCACCCTGTGACCATGACAGTATTCAGAGACTCAAATAGCAAGTGTCAATTCACCACTGTGACTATATATGATAGCATTCAAAGACTCAAACAGCAAGGGTGAACGAAGCGATGGTACTAGTAACAACAAGCGCCAGTCTTTACATGTATATTTAATTTTAGTAGGCCTAGACCTACTTCATTTTCGCTCGTTCTTGCAAGTTAACATCTATATAAGCAGGCCCTATAATCCAATGCATCCATTCGACTGACCTGTTTTCTTCTCTTCCAGAAGGCGCAAAGGCACGTGGTATCGGGTATTACGATACTCTCGACCCCGGACCCTGGTTATTGCAACTGACGTAATCCATCCTGCAATATCAATGTTTGTAGCAAGGTACATGCTTGATCACCTTCAAGCAACCTCCCTAATAATACAATGGTGTGATTATAGCATAAACGGTGAACCTAAAAATGTCACTAATCTCTGCCTCATCATCAGAAGGTTCTCTCTAAAAAAATAGGGTAGAGCAGTCATGTGATGTTAGGCCACACACACACATAGTGACACTCACCCCCTCCTGCTCCATCAACCACTGTTGGACTTCAGCTGACGTCTCTACGTGCTCCACCAGCTCCACAATCCTTGGCATCTGTGTTAACCCTGTGCTGCCAACCTAATTTTAACATATGATCACCACTACACCCTCTCAACTCGATAATCACGGCCTTCCTTAACCTAGTTCACCATAGCAACAGGTGGAATACATCATGCTACACCACTTGGGCCAGAGTATTGGGAGCGTGTATGCATGTGTGTGATTGTCATGTGTTGTGCTTGCAGTACGATGAATAAGAATTACAATATTCACCCTGACATACAACCTTCACGGATTAGTGCCCACGGACGCGTGCGTGTGTAACATGTGTAATACCATCCAACCACATGTTAATCAGTGGAACAGGTGTGGTAGTAGTAACCGTGGTTACTGGTTAAACGGTGTGCCAGAGGTAGCCATGGTTACAGATATAACAAGGACTGTCAGCAATGGCCTTGAGTGTTTTCTGGTGCTCAAAAAGGGGGAGGAGGCTGTCGGCATGGTGATCAGCCTAACAGGTCTGGCAGGGATAGCCATGGTTACAGGTATTAAAGACTAGAATAATGCAAAAAATAAATGAATTACGCTTATTGTATATCACAGACCAACAATTACATTCAGTTTCATGTTATGCGCAGCAATGCGTAGACACTTTCATGTACCATGCATTAGTCATTGTGGCTGGGAGTAGGGGCAGTACTGGAGATGATGCTTCAAACCACTCTTGGTCACATATTTCTTGTCACATCCTTCAGAGGGACATCTTAACTTCTCACCAAGGTGTTTTCTGCCATGCTCTTTCAGAGCAGAAATGGACCTGAAAGATTTCCTGCAGAAACACTTATAAGGTCGATCATTGCTGTGGACCATCATATGGTATGTGAGACTTGATCTGTAGGAATACTGCTTGTTACAAATAGTACACTTGAATCTTCTGGCTCCTGTGTGGACAACCATGTGCTTCTTCAGACCTTCCATACAACCAAATGCCTTCCCACATTCAGAACACTAATAGTTCTTTTCAAGCACATGGATAATCATGTGTGGTTTCATAGTTCCAATTCGACTAAATGCCTTCTCACATTCAGAACACTAATAGTTTTTTTTTCTTGTGTATGGGACATCCATATGTGCTTTCAGATGTCCCCCAAATGCTTTCTCACATTCAGAACACTGATAGTGGGTAGAGTGGAGTACTGTGTGATTGGTGAGACTGGGATGTGTGATTGGTGAGGGTGGGGTGTGTGATTTGTGATGATGGATGTGTGATTGTTGAGGTGGAGTGTGTGATTGGTGAGAGTGGAGTGTGATTAGTGAGTATGGAGTGTGTGATTGTTGAGGGTGTTGTGTGTGATTGGTCAGGGTAGAGTGTGTGATTGGTGGGCTCCGCCTCTGGCCCCTCCTCCTCCTCTTCCCCCTCCTTCCACAGGTCAGTATCAGTCCCCTTTGACCTCTTGCCACCCATTCCAGAGAACAGGTTGAATGGAGACACGCCCACAGCAGCACTTACACCAGACACATATGTCACCCTTACAAATCACACTCCACCTTCACCAATCACGCACCACCCTCACCAATCACATATTCCACCCTCACCAATCTCACACCCCACCCTCACCAATCACACACTACACCATAACCAATCACACTCCACGTTCACCAATCACACACCATCCTCACCACACACACCCCACCCTCACCAATCTCACTCCACCCTAACCAATCAGACACCCACACTCACCAATCACACACTCCACCCTCACTAATCACACTCCACCCTCATCAATCACACACTCCACCGTCATCAGTCACACACTCCAACCTCACCAATCACACAGCACTCCACCCTCACCAATCACACCCCTGCCTTACCAGTCTCACACTCCACCCTCACTAATCACACACTCCACCATCACCAACCACACACTACTCTCACCAATCACACTCCACCATCACCAATCACATACTCCACCATCACAAATCTCACTCCACCGTCATCGATCACACACCCCACCCTCACAAATCTCATACTCCTCCCTAACCTATCACACATTACACCTTCACCAATCACACACTCCACCATCACCAATCCCTATCCCACCCTCACCAATCAGACTCCACCCTCACTAACCACACACTCCTATCACACACCACCTTCACCAATCACACTCCACCATCACCAATCCATATCCCACCCTCACCAATCACACTCTATCCTCCCCAACCACACACTCCACCCTCACCAATCAATATCCCACCCTCACCAATCACACTCTATCCTCCCCAACCACACACTCCACCCTCACCAATCAAACCTCTTGCTCCTGCTCTCCCCCAGACAACCACAACCAGACTCCGCCCTCCATTGCAGCATGTAGCCTGACTCTGGGCGCCTGCAGAAGCAGTAGAGCACTGGAGATGTGGCCACTCCCGTGCTCTTGAGCTCCTCGTCACGTTCCACCTTCTGAGAGTTCTCTGCCCTCAGCTCCCTCATGTACTGGAGCTCCTCCTTCTCCATGGAGCGTATCTTCTCCAGCTCCTTTGCTTCATCTCCCCCCAGGTCAGCTAGCGCGTTTCCAGGGGGCACTGTGTCACTCTCAGACTTCTTCTTGGATGAGTGTTTGTGAATGTGGCCCTTGTCCTGAGAAGAATACTCTGTGCGTGGGAGGTGGGGTGACATGTGTGTTTGTGTGTGCGCATGGTACAAGAATATGAGGTATAAGTGAATCATGATGTCCACAATACAAGAGTATAGAAGAGCTCACCTCCAACAACAAGGAGGTGGTGTTCTTCAGGAGCAGCTTTGCCGCCCTATCTGTCCACGCCTTTGCATTGGCATAGCGTGTTTCCAGCTGAATAAGAGATTCCAGCTTCACAGGAATGGCTCTGCCCGTGTTAGCACATTATAAAAATATATCCTGCAAACAAATAAAACTTGGTAACTTCATAACATAAACACAGTAAATTCCAATATACACATGTAAAATACATATTACAGTGAACAACAAGTCCAGCAGATTATATATCTATTGTTGTATGTACCCACAATTGTACAACCTTCAAGTGTTAGTGCTTTGGTGCAGTATTGCTAAGATACTAGGTAGACATAGGCATTGTTCTATAAAAGCAGGAAAGCAACGCAAAACTGTTCTTATTTGTGTAATCATTCGATAGTGATTAGTCACTAATCACACACTCCACACACCAATTACACACAACCCTCACCAATCACACACTCCGCACACCAATAAATAACACACAACCTTACCTACTATCACACTCCACCTTCACAAACCACACTACACCCTCCACAATCACACTCTACACACCAATGACACACTCCACCCTCACCAATCACATTTCACCACACACTCCATCCTCACCAATCACAAACACCACCCTCACTAATCACACTCTACCCTTACCAATCACACTCCACCCACACCAACAACACACTCCACCCTCACCAACCACTCAACCCTCACCAATCACACACTCTCCCCTCACCAATCACACACTCCACCCTCACCAATCACACACTTCACCTTCACCAATCACACACTCCACCTTCACCAACCACACTCAACCTCACCAATCACACACTCAACCCTCACCAATCCCACACTCCACCCTCACCAATCACAAACTCCATCCTCACCAATCACACACTCCACCCTCACCAAACAAACACTACCCTCACCAATCACACTTCACTCTAACCAATCACAAACTCCACCCTCACCAATCACACACTCCACCCTCACCAAACAAACACTACCCTCACCAATCACACTCCACTCTAACCAATCACAAACTCCACCCTCACCAATCACACACTCCACCCTCACCAAACAAACACTACCCTCACCAATCACACATCACAGATCTCACTATCTTCTTGGACGGATGAAGCTATCCTAGGTTATGACAGGATCATATTTCCCACCACTCTCCATAGGATCTTCACCATCCCAAGACTCCGCCTCTGGCCCCTCCTCCTCCTCTTCCCCCTCCTTCCACAGGTCAGTCTCAGTCACCTTTGACCTCTTGCCACCCATTCCAGAGAACAGGTTGAATGGAGACACGCCCACACATAGTGATAGTGACACTCACCCCCTCCTCCTGCTCCATCAACCACTGTTGGACTTCAGCTGATGTCTCTATGTGCTCCACCAGCCCCACAATCCTTGGCATCTGTGTTAACCCTGTGCTGCCAACCTAATTTCTATAAACAGTAACATGCAATCACCACTACACCCTCCCAGCACCATCATCACTGCCTTCCTTAATGTAGTTTACCATAGCAACGGGTGGATTACATCATGCTACACGTCTACACAAACTATTGACCACTTGGGCCAGAGTATTTGGACCCAATAGGATTGCAAGCATGTGTGTGATTATTGTGCTTGCAGTACAATGAACACTAACAACATGGGTTATACACTCCACCCTCACTAATCACACTCCACCTTCACCAATCACACACTCCACCCTCACTAATCACATACTCCACCCTCACCCATCACACTCCACCCTCACTAATCACACACTCCACTGTCACAAATCATATTCCACCCTCAACAATCACACACTCCACACACACCAATCACAAACTCCACTGTCACAAATCATATTCCACCCTCAACAATCACACACTCCACACACACCAATCACAAACTCCTCCCTCACCAATCACACTCAACCCTCACCCAAAACCTCCTCAGATCGAGAGACGCTCAGCCTTGTACACCTTTCGCGGCCTCCTCGGGCTGAACAGGTGGTCCTGCTGCAGGGCTGCCGCTGACCCATAAAGTGGATAAGTATTAAAAGGAACCAGCCGGGCGCGATGACGCCCACCTTGGCAGTGGTGACCCCGACTCCGTAGTCTCCTAGACTCGTCCCCAGACCCAACGGACGCAGCTGCGGATGGATTACATCGTCAGTAGACGCGTAGCGGTGATGTAATCCATCCGCAGCTGCATCCGTTAGGTCTGGGGACGAGACTTGTAGTCTCCCTCCGCGGCAAGGGTTGTTCAATAATGCTAGGCGGTACTTTATCTCCGAATGTCTCTGCGTGGTGTTTGTGTCGGAAGGCATGTTTGGAGCTTCGTCTGAACATAGATTATTTAGACAGGGATTGGAAACGGGTCACGTGAGCCATACATTTTACGGTAGAAGGCTATGCGCCGTCAATATTATATATGACAAAAAGAATGTTGGCGTCTTGCATTTGCTTTGTGCCAGTGTTGCAATATTCAATACACCTTTTTAGTTTGGCGGGAAAATGTCTTATAGCTGGTTTTGGTGAAATCCGTATCATGTAGAGTCTCGAATGTATTCCACCCAATTCATGAAAGGTAAGGTTTGTCTAGAAATGTGTTTGAAGTCTAGTGAACGAATCTTCAGGAGTTTTTAATAAAAACTGAGAAATGAAGCTATGTCAATCCTTTCTGGGTGTGCAAAAACTGTTCTGTACGTTTTTTGACCTTCATTTTTTGCAAATAAGCTCTTCGTAGTAATCTGAATAGAACTGGATAGGTTTTTCCCTTTTCCCTAGCTTTTAAAACATAAAGTGGCACGAAACAGCGTTTTAGACATACAGTCAGTTTTGGGCGTATAACTACTTTTTTTAATAGTGTAAACGCGGCTTGAAGGTTTCATCCTCTAGTGCACTCATTTTGCGATAGAACTGGGCTATGGACTATAAGCCAGGGAGTGTTGGTATGAGGTTATAAAAAGTTCGCTTTACATCGACTATCGCGTCAATCATTAGGGACACGACACGAATAGACTGGCAGTTCTGAGCGTATAGCTACTTTTGTATATAGTATTAGAGGGGTTTGAAGGTTTTATCCTCTAGTGCACTCATTTTGCGATAGAACTGGGCTATGGGCTATTCCAGGGAGTGTTGGTATGAGGCTATAAAGAGTTGGCTTTACATCGACTCTTGGGTCAATCATTATAGGGATACGGCGCGAATAGAATTCTGTCAGTTCTGGGCGTACAGCTTCTTTTAAAAATAGTATGAACGGGGATTGAAGGTTTTATCCTCTAGTGCACTCATTTTGCGATAGAACTGGGCTATGGGCTATCCCAGGGAGTGTTAGTATGAGGTTATAAAGAGACTAAAAGAGTTGGCTTTACATCGCGTCAATCATTGGCACGGCACGAGACTGCTGTCATTTCTGGGCCTGTGGCTACTTTTGTAAATAGGGGTTTGAAGGTTTCATCCTTTACTGCTACTCATTTTGCCATTCCAGACTCAATAACTACTACAATAAACTATCTTCCGCTGTTAATTGGCGTGCACGTGACCATTTCCAATCTCTGTCTAAATAATCTATGGTCTGAATAAATAATACCGGTATAGGATTGGTCTTTTTTTTTTATTTCAATTTAAGCCGCACGTGACAGCGCACCCCTGTCTCTCGCCGTACCGGTTTAAAACGCTCGCACTTGGCAGTTTCTGTTCAAACAAAAGAGCGTCCCGGTAGGCAAAATATGTCACACACCGACTTCCTCCAACACCCTTGCCGCGGCGTGCGAGGCAGCAAAGCGGATACCCGTACCAAGTTTGGTTGCGATGGGAGGTCCACCGGACGACCCACACTATCTCCACTCTTCGGAGTTCCCTCACGCCTCAGGGTACTGCTCCCCTCCCGTACCGATCGCGACACTCTCGTGTTGTCCCTCCTCCTTCTCTTCCTCTTCCTCCTCCTCTTCCTTCTCCCCGTCACCAGCTGCTTTCGTCGCATTGTTGCAAAACGGACGCGCGTTCCAGATGTACCTCGACGACATCTGGCCCGAGAAGACCCTCCGTCGCGGGAGCGCCGTTATTAGGAATACACTCTACGAGAAGATTGCGGAGACGCTGAGGGGGGGAGAAGCCACGGCGCGCTTCAAGTATTGGGTGAGAAAGTCGGAGTTCTGCCTGATGAAGAAGATGTTTCCCGGGATGGGATATGTGGCGCGTCTGGCCGTACCTGCTGTCAGGGGGATAGTGAGCGCGGGAACGTCAAAGAGCGCGGCCAGTGTGTGATTGGTGAGGATTGAGTGGGTGGAATGTGTGATTGGTGAAGGCGGAGTGTGTGAATGGTGTGTGATTGGTGAGGGTGGAGTGTGATTGTAGGTGCCCTCCTTCCTTACCTGGCCGTCTCCCAGCCCTCGTGGGCGACCATGAAGCTGTCTCTCAGGGGGGGGGGACCTGATGGACAAGTTTGTGCGGTCGAGGGCCGAGGACATGTTTGTGATCTTAGTGATGCAAGACTCAGTGCAGAAGAGCCTTGGGGCGTACATCCAGAGCTTGAAGGGCTAAAGCAAGCGGCAGTAGATGGTGGACTTTGTACCTGATCCAGTTGGGGACCCACTCAGGGCAGGTATGACACATCCCCTCCTCCTCTTTCCCTCTCCGCCCGTCATTTCATGCCCCACCACAGCTGCGTCATCAAGCACTTCACGGGGGAGAAGAGCTCTGAACCAGAGCTGATGCAGCTGGACTCCCAAGGAGATGATGCAAGCAGCTTCTCTTCCCCACTACAGCTTTTGTCCTCCTGTGCAACTACCTGGTCATCACCATGCTCCACGACCTAGCCAACTCCATGTCGGCCATCTTGTCCACCCTCACCTCCTTGTTTGCCAAGGCAATGAAGGTCGCTGACCTGGCCCCGCCCATTCCCGAGGACCCCCACGAGCAGGAGGCCATGTTTGCCGAGATGGTGAAGAAAAATACACACCATTCCACCTGGAGAGGACGGGGTCAAAGACCTCCATGTCCCTGGTGGGACACCTCGCACCTCCAGTTTACACCATCGGTATTGCTAACTCTGTTGTTGTTTTACTTGCTTGGAAATAGTTGTACCTGCACGTCATGTGTTACTGCTTCCTGGCTGTCTCCTGTCTTTGTCTTTGTTTGTGCTCCATTCCTTCACCTGTGCCTCTCACTCCACACATTCCCATCTGCATCCCTTTTTTGCTCTTTCCTCCCCATCCTCTCTCTCTCTCTCTCTCCCTCTCTGCTGGCCTCACTGGTGCATGTACCTCATGTGTGTGCAGGGGCCTCATGTTTGCGCAGGGGCCTCATTTGTGTGCAGGGGCCTCGTGTGTGTGCAGGGGCCTCATTTGTGTGCAGGGGCCTCGTGTGTGCAGGGGCCTCATGTTTGCGCAGGGGCCTCATGTGTGTGCAGGGGCCTCATGTGTGTGCAGGGGCCTCATGTGTGTGCAGGGGCCTCATGTGTGTGCAGGGGCCTCATGTGTGTGCAGGGGCCTCATGTGTGTGCAGGGGCCTCATGTGTGTGCAGGGGCCTCATGTGTGTGCAGGGGCCTCATGTGTGTGCAGGGGCCTCATGTGTGTGCAGGGGCCTCATGTGTGTGCAGGGGCCTCATGTGTGTGCAGGGGCCTCATGTGTGTGCAGGGGCCTCATGTGTGTGCAGGGGCCTTGTGTGTGTGCTTTTTTTTTTCAGGCACACAGAACATGGATGTTACCATAATACCATTATGTCCTCAGGTGTCTGGTCCCCAGGACTTTGAGTGGGTCAAGAACGTGCGCTACTACTGGGACCCAGCCATAGATGACTGCATTGTCAGGATGTCCAACTCCTCATATGTGTATGACTATGAGTACCTGGGTGCCTCCCCCAGGCTTGTCATCACTCCCCTGACTGTAAGTCATGCACACACACATCCACTAGTGTATGGCACACAGCCATACATTTTGACCACATGTACTGTAGAAAGATGTACACACGTGACATGCAGTACATGTACGTGTACCTTCAACTGCACTTTCAAATTCATGTACTGTTATAGTCCACGAGCATTCGTCATTAACAGTACCAGGGGGGGGGGGGGGGGTATGTTTGTTTTCCCCCTGACCTATTTTTAAAAATGCATTCATCACAAACACATGTAACTCCATCTGCTCCTCTTGGCATGATGTGTATACCCAAGTTATATCACCATGGTTACAGGATTGCTGCTTCCTGTGCTTGACGGGAGCTCTGCAGCTTGATCTAGGGAGAGCCCCTGCTGGTACAGGGAAGACTGAGAGTGTGAAGGGCCTCAGCCTTTGCTATACCCTTCCCTACAGGTCATGCATCGTCTTACCTACATCAAACACCTCTTTCCACTCCCTCCCCTCTTCCTTCTCCCCATCAAGGTCATCCATGAGATGCTGCCCAAGAAAGCCAAGCAGATGCACTGAAATCAAAAGTGGAGGAGATGAGCATGCCTTGAACCACCCTTATCTGGAGCAGTACCATGATCCTGCTAATGAGGTCAGCTGTTATGATTGGACAATGAAGGGTGTGACAGAATGAGATATTGAGTGTGTTTACCCTCAGCCTGTGGCAGATAGACCTTTCACTTACGAGAGTGAACTGGATGATTTCCCGAAGGAGAAATTGAAATGTAAGATAACACTTGTTCTTTGAATTTCTGTTCATCCTGCATGTCTGTACTGTTTATAGCTATGATACTAGAAGAGAGTTGCAATTTTGTAAGTTTATGTTTATAATACACTAAAGTCAAGTGTGTGTTTATGTGTGTGATGTACACCAAAGACAAGCTCTGACTTGTGAAGACTTTGTACAATGTTTATACTCACGCTCCCATCATGTGACATCACAAACCTCACCCACACCTTACGTCATCCAACTTCTTCACCACACCTCACCTCACCTCACCCCACCATCAACATGATGTGTTCTTTGCGGTGTGTGTTACATATCTGTGTATCAATTCAAACCAGAAAACAATTCATACATGTGTAACTGTAAACTGGATCAGGCATGGGGATATAAAAATGATCTATGTTACCATTGATGCTGTGATTTTTCGGACTTTGGCTCTGTGGACCAAGCCCATCCACCTTAGTGCCAGGGAAAGCAACACAAAGACGCAGATGTACCAACAAACCCACATAAACAGGTGTACATGTACACACATACATGTACCCACACACAAACACACACACACACACACACACACACACACACACACACACAATGACATACACATACCACCTGTAGAAAACGCACATGATGGCCACTATTAGAAGAACAAGGAAAATTTCCAGCAGGACCAGCACACAAGCTACCACACCAATGATGATGGCTACTTCTGCCATAACTGGAATGGCTATGGAATCTGGGATAGCTATGGAATCCATGGCAACAAGAACACAACAAGTAAACAGCACACATCTAACAGACATGTTATACAAAACCTTGTCCTGTAAGTTACACCATAGAGTTAGCCAAGAGTGGGCAATATATAGAATGCACTTACCACCATGGAGTACAGTAGGTACTCAACCCTCTCACCTCACAACACCTCACCACACCTCATCCATAGATAGCTCACAACACCTCACCACACCTCATCCCTAACCGCACCTCATCCCTCTCACCTCCACCACCAACCTCCAACCTCACACCTCCATCCCAACCACAGGAGAGTCTTCTTTCTTCCTCTGTTCACCTCCCTCTTCCCTCAGTCACTCCTCACATTGTAGATTCAATTAATAATGATGGTGTTAATATTTATATTAGTCAAGACAGCCAATACACTGCCACCTCGTACGTGCACTCCTAATAGAAGACGTTTAATTGAGGAGTCTGGGTGCACTGCACTTGATGAAAAGTTATGTTTGCTGTAGATTTAATGTTTGTCAAATGTAGAGTAAATGTTTAGGCAAATGTGGTACATTGTATATGTGACGTTTCCGCTATAGTAAACATAATCTTCATATTTACTGTAGTGAAAATGTCACATATACCACAATTACCTAAACATTTACTGTACATATGACAAACATTAAATCTGTAGCAAACCCAACTTTTCATCCTGTGCTGGCTATGAAACAAATGTGAAAAAAATAAACAAAAGGGTTCTTCAAGAGAGAGAGCAGGAGCAGGTTTCACTTTGTAGTCCTCAGCCTTCTGAAAGAAACAATGTTATCACAAGGCCGTTGCCAAGGTACTGAGTAGGGGATGGAGGGAGGAGGAGGAAAGAAAGGAATAGGAGATAGAGGGAGAAAGGGAGTGTCAAATCACAGCAGGTGCACTTACCCAGTTTCTAATTTCACACACTAAGGTGCAGAACACATCATCCACACCTTGTCTGGTCTTAGCTGAGGATGTAGGGTATGCTCTTTGCGTACGCCTGTGCCACCACATTAGACTCCAGATCTATCTTGTTACCCACCACTGAAAAAGTGTGATAAGGTGCATTACATGAGCCACTATGGTAACAGGTGCATATGGTATACAGATCATAGGTATGTCTTCAGCGTTTTGTACTCCCATAAGAGCTAGGGTGGATCTTGCAATAGTCATTGGTCGTCGTCTATACGACTCAACATCTTCGAAGGACTTCATGTTGTCCATTGCAAGTATGGGGGAGGGGCACATTAAGATGGAAATCTGACGTCAGCTATAGTATCCTAGGCCAGCATCTAATCAGCATTGTCAAAGACTGAAGTACAGTTACCGTAAAGTACCACAAATAAGCTCCCCCCCTCCGCCCCCACAGAAAAGAAATGGCTCGTGTTTAAACGAGCGTATCTTCGTAATGGTTAACGCTTCCGCGTACCTGTTTCCACATTTCAGGAAAGGAATGGTACTCCAACAGGATTCTAAAGAACGGCACGCAGCTGCGTTCATGATTACGAAGATACGCTCGTTTAAACACGAGCCATTTATTTTTGGTGGGGGCGGAGGGTGGGGAGCTTATTCGTGGTACTTTACGGTATATGAGCTCCCTGTCACTAAGTAGTATCAAACTCTGAAGCCATAAACGGGTTCAGAGTTTGATGCTGATGTTTTATGACAAAACCAGGCTTGTGTATAAAATAAAAGGACTATCAATTTCAAACCCACATATCAACGTGCTTCCTATTTTCAGGACTTACTGGCACATTATTCTTTATTTTAGAAGAGGTTCATTCATCCATGTGTTGTATATACTGGACTGGTGTGTTGTACAACACAGCACATACAGTGTATTATGTACTGGACTGGTATGTTGTATGTACTGGCATGGTCAGTCCAGTACATCCAACACACCAGTCCAGTACATACAACACACCAGTCAAGTACATAATGTACTCTGACTGGTATGTTGTATGAGGGGGGAGGAAAGGGGTGGGGCATTGCCCCTGCAACTTTATTAAAGAGGGAGGGAGGGAGGTGGTAAGTACTACCATCCTCAGAATTGCTGCAACGTCACGTGAGAAGTACAGTTGTCCCCTCACTAATTATATCCCCCCCCCCACCGCCAAACTTTGACACCTCATAACTATTTCCCCCACACACCCCTGGCAAAAAGTATGTGATGCTCTCAATGAGTTGGGGGATGGTGTCTTGCACTTTGTTTTTTGCCCCCCCCCCCCCCCCCCCCCCCCCTCCTCCCATCACTGTTTAAAGTAATTATTCCGCTCGGCATTTTTAGAAACGATTGATTTTAATCTCGACGACTAAAGTAGATTCTTGGCACAAAGCTAGCCTATGTGTGCGTGATGAAGTCCTACTATTTATTTTTTACTGCAAAGGTGTATAAAAACCATTATGGTGTGCACAATCGAATACAGAATGATGAAATGTTAGGGTCGGCTAGATGTGGGGATATAAATGACGGGCTGCAGAGATATGAGTCTATAACTGCTTGCTGCTGGTGTACTTGGTGACGGCCTTGGTCCCTTCGCCGACGGCATGTTTGGAGAGCTCCCCTGGGAGATGCAGCCTCGCTGTCTGCACCTCTCGACTGGAGAGGGTGTGTGTTTTGTTGCGATGCATCAGTCGAGACACTGCAAAAAAAGACCGCGAATCAAGCGTTGATTCATCAATTGATTTGTTATTCGGAACAGGGCCGTAGCATCGAAAAACAAACTGGTCCGGCCACTGTGAAAATAGGAAATGCAGAGGAAGCCCCGGGGAGGGTGTGGGAGGGGGGCACCCCTCCCTCCCAGCAAGGAGGTATGGGGGAGCGCTGGAAGCTCCCCCATCGAGGTCTGGGGCTCCGCCCCAGGAGCCAATGCTTTTTGACACAAAAAACTACGTGTGTGTCACATGTAAACACTATTGCCGTTAGTTTACTAATATCTCATCACACGTGATCATTCATTAATATACTATGGGACATAGTACGTCATTCATGCATGCACATCATCAAAACTTTCCAAAAACTTCAAATCTACGTTCTCGCGAGCTGACGAAGTCATTCAAGCAAGAGACGATGGATAAACCATCTGTCCTATCCTTGTGGGCATGAAGAACACACAAGTTGTTTACACGCATTTGTGACATGCTTGTACGAAGGTAAGTTTTCACCCTGCGTAACACTGACGCACTGCGCTCACTTATCACATTGGTTGCTGGTATCACTAGGATAAGCTTGAGCAAGGTGCAGACTTCAGAGATGGTTTTGCGTGTGGCTGGTGAAAGGCCAGTGATATAAGCTCTGATTGTGCTAAGAGTCGGTTTTTCAGGCAAGGAGGAGAACATGGCTGGCAGCAATTCAAGCTGTGTTTATAGACTTGATGCTACAAAGTCATTATGGTAGTGCTTCAAAACAAAATCAAGCTCTGAGCGTTACTCTTCTCTTCTTGCTGCCTTCAACAAAAGACACTCCAACTGTTTTAGGACTCCATAACCTGGTTGGTTGAATCTCTCTCTAATTGCACTGATAATAAAATCCAGACATTCATAATACTCTTGGCAATAGCGGTCTTTGGCTGTGCTATGTTGGTAGCCCTGACTAGATCCAATTTCTAAACGGCTAGGAGCTCTTCTTTTCGTAGGCAGTGAGGCCTCCTCTACATCATACTTCCTTTAAAAAGACAGCACCCTTTCCCAAAATGGGTCAAATGATTCTGATGATCTTATGCTGCTGAGAGTTGCACAAGTAAGCTCTGCACATTGCTGACCTTCAGATGCTGTTAAGGTTGGATCTTGTAGAGTTTTGCTTAGATTATCAGTGTGTTTTAGTATACGTTCACCAAGCAGCAAACCAAAAAGGAAATTAAAGTTCCTCATTGTTGCTTCCACTCCTATAACTCGAGCTTTTATCTCTGAGTCAGTTGATATCATCCTTGATCTCTTCCCATAAGGACCTGGAATACCTCATAATTGTCAAGTATGCTCTGCAATGATGCTGCATGGACAGTCCACCTAGTTGGACACAAGGTACGAAAGCCTGATGTAGATGGTGCCAGCTCATCCTTCAGCCGATTGAAAATTGCATCGCACTTCGGAGAGTACTTTAAAAGCTTTGATATCTCAAAAGCTGCATCGAGGGTGTCTCGGAGGATTTTATTCTTTTTATCGAATCACTGGCTGCGAGGTTTAATGCGTGTCCATAACAGTGAGTATACGTAGCCCTGGACTCCACTGATAATATCTGTGGTGCCACTCCACTTCTGTGTCCAGCCATATTAGCAGCCCCATCGTAGCATTGACCTCTACAATTTGCAATAGACAAATTCATTCGTATCATCGTGTCTTTGAGGATGTGAACAATTCGATCACTCTCAATAGACTCTACCACATAAAGTCCAATGAACTCCTCACTGCAATTGAAATTATCATCTACTCTTCGGAAACAAATGTTTGATTGGCAGTGTCTGTCACTTCGTCTGCCATTAAGGTAAAGAACCTGGCATTTTGGATTGAAGAAGCAATATCCCTTACCACATTTAACGCCATGATAGTAATGATTTCGTTCTGGATTTCAGGACTGGTGTACTTGTACGTTTATCGCTCCAACCACTTAAGCAATTCAGGTTGCTGAATGGCTCTAAGCTTGATAAGTTGCATGAAATTGCACTCCTTTTCGTCATCATCCCCACGCAAAGCTATACCTTGCTTGGCCAAAAATCGTAAATTTTCGGCTATAGTTACAAGACACTGCCGATTTGCTGCTTTCTCATCTGCATGAGCCAATGACAGTAGCTCTCCTACATCCCGTGTTGTTTCAGGTAGAGTAACTACCATCTTAACAGCTTTCTTATGGGTGTCCGATTTCTCATGGCTCGGGAAAGCTACTGATGCATCCTTCCAATTACTAAATCCAGCATAAATGAAAGCTGAATCCTTGATGTTACCCGAGGTTGTGCTTAACTTTCCTGTGGTCACTTTCCTGTGCTTTAACACAAATAAAACAAAACGCTCGATCGTGGCAGCTGTCATAGTGCAACCAGCCCCACTGTGAAAACCATTTTGGTTTGAAAGCCTATTTTACTATGGTCTTTTTTCCGAACTCACGCATCGGAAATGGAAACCACAGTGGTTGATTAGCAGTTTCTTCGATTGCAGGTGGCTGCACATTCATCGTCCCTCGAGGTACAAATTAAACCGGGTGAATAACCACTTTATAAATTACAATAATCGTTAATATTTTCAAATGTTCTAGCTAAAATCGGTCCGGCCAAGTCCGGACCGGCCGGACTGGATGCTACGGCGTGATGAAGTCCTACTATTTATATTAACTGCAAATGTGTATAAAAACCATTATGGTGTGCGCAATCGAATACAGAATGATGAAGTGTTAGGGTCGGCTACATGTAGATGTGGGGATATAAATGACGGGCTGCAGAGAGATGAGTCTATAGCTACTTGCTGCTGGTGTACTTGGTGACGACCTTGGTCCCTTCGCTGACGGCGTGTTTGGAGAGCTCCCCTGGGAGATGCAGCCTCGCTGTCTGCACCTCTCGACTGGAGCGGGTGTGTGTTTTGTTGCGATGCATCAGTCGAGACACTGCAAAAAAAGACTGCGAATCAAGCGTTGATTCATCAATTGATTTGTTATTCGGAATCACGCGCGAAATCATTGACTGATTTAACAGCTAAATCAATCGAAAATCTATTGAACAATCACGTAGAATCACGCAGTGTATTTATCAATTTATTTTCTTACGAATCAGTTGTAGTATCCATTGTAAAATCCACAAAAATCACTTCGTGATTTTGCATACGATTTTTGTATAGAAAATCTCGTGTAGAATCAAACACGATTTCATAACTGATTTCACAAATGATTACATGATCACAATTGAGGTTAAACACTATACAAATACAAAGAGAAAAAAATCAGTCTGTGTTGGAGTTGCTTGAAGTAGCAGCGCCTGCAGCAGTGAGTTCTGGCCTGTGAGCAATCTCATTTGGGCTAATGCTTCACACTTACCTTTGCATAATGTGAGCACTGCAATTTCGCGGTCATACTGATTCTTATAGAGAGTGAGATTATAACATTTCAAGATTTTGGATTCATCAACTGCAAAAATTTCGGAAAATATCCCTTTGTAAAGATGAGACGTATTTGATTTTTCACATTTCAGTTGACGCAAAGTAGCTTTCTTAATTGGATAAACTATTAAAGGGTGATACCCTAATAATTCAGGTTCGGTACAGAGGAGACCTAGTAGAAGATAAAATCCTTCCCCAACTTCCAGTTGATGATTTGACCCTATACTGAGAAAGTTAAAATCAGTGGAACGAATGATTCTACCGTCATTAAAGAATTTATAAAAGGTGATCATCTGTCCATCTGAACGCATAATGTAAGCAAAATCCCTCCTCTGTATTTTAATTAATGCGATTAACCTTGTTTCCTTGCTTTTTACACCAGTATACTAGTATACTAGTATACTATTTGCCTGCAAAACCTATATCCCACCAACTTTCTCAGTGAGAATGTTTTTATTTACTTGTGGAGTATTAAGTTTTGTAGATGATGATTATGTATGCATTGGGACTAGTAACGTGGAAGAATTTTTGGATAATGAAATATCAGGTGAGCATGCAATGAAATAACAGTAACTGTTTTGAACATCATTGTCCTTTCTTTCTTCTAGAAGATCAGTCTTCTGACATTGAGGCATCATCACTGATCTGATGATGAAAAAGCAACGACATTGGATTCATCTACCGACGATGTGCTGTCATCTGATAATGATGAGATGCATGCATATAATATCAAATTACAACTCAGGCAGTAATAGATGAGATGATGACAGATGAAATGGTGGAGAATGAAATGACTGCTCACATGGAAGATAGTACAGCAGAAAATCAGGAAAATGGTATGCACGGGGAGAATGAAACCCCCCCACAATTGACAACATCATTCAATAATATACTGATTTGGGTTTGTATGGTCCTATTTCGCATTTACTTCAAGTTTAAACTAACAAAAGAAGCGCTTTTGTCAATATGTGGGCTTATATCAATCCTATTGCACCACATTGCTCATCCACTGCACAATATGTTTCCCATAACTACTTTGTACAAGGTTGTTCGATCAAGTAAGATGGAAAAGACAGTTTTCATTGTGTGTCCAAATGATGCCTGTAACCAGCTGTATAATCAAAATGAACTTCACCTAAATAAATCATGTTCCAATCTGATTTTTGGTAAACATTGTGGTTATGAACTAGGCTATTATAAGCACATTGCTTTTTCAACAAAAAAATGGATCCCCCATAAAACATTCTATTTTGTTCCTCCATCTCAATGGCTCAGTGAAACATATCTGAACAATTGGACATTGAATGTTGACAATGGCATGAAGGTGGATGTTGTGTATACTGATATTGCTAACTTTAAGACTGATGTCCTTTGGTTTGAGTTTGCAAGGCTGACTTTGAGCAAGCGTGGTTTAGATGCGGAGTTAGTGATAGGGGGTTTTCCCAGTCTAAAACAGTCAACAACAACCACGTCTTTTTCGCCAAGGTAAGAAAACAAATCTTTAACAAAGCGGGCGTCTTCATCCTGTGAAATGGACTCTTTTATACCTGAAATAACTAGGCTTCGTCTGTTTTCTTGGTGAGACAACGCCTCCTTCACTGCTTTATCAACATCTTTATTTATCGGTGTACACTGCGACTGAACAGCAGAGGTAGCGGCAACGTGGGAGGTAGACAAAACATTGGTAAGGGCAGACTCAGTTTTTTCGACGAAGTCCTGAAGTCGCTTTTCCAAACTGGCTACTTTGGCTGGAAGCTGACGCAACGCGAACTCACAACCAGGGCATGGCGTGCATACCTCTTTGACAATGGCTAAAGCATCCAGACCCACATTAGAAAACGTAGCAGAGCACTCTGCATGGAATACGGCACCGCAGTATGTACAAGTCAAACCTTGAGGAGCAGTTGTATCAACGTTTTTCTTGTCGCAGACTGAGCACTGCTTGCCGCGCGGCATTATTTAGAATTTTCATTACGATCTTCCTAAGGCCTTTGACACTGTCTCCCACTCGAAATTATTGCTAAAGGTTGAGGCTTATGGCTTTAAATCAAACTTGCTTCAGTGGATAAGAGCCTTTTTAAACGACCGCACACAATGTGTATATGTAGGACTTGATGTATCATCTCCTAAATCCGTCACCAGTGGTGTACCTCAGGGTTCTGTCCTTGGTCCTCTCTTGTTTCTGATATATGTCAATGACCTTCCTAACCATGTCCAATCTCCAGCTGGCATTAAAATCTTTGCCGATGACACAAAACTGTATCTTGGTTATACTGAAAATCAAAATACACCACTTACACAATCCTTAAATCAATTTTGTTCATGGTCCAAGACATGGCAACTGACTGTTGCTTATTCCAAGTGCTCTGTCATTTCCTTTGGTTCTCGTGGTTATGAGCCTACTTCACCTTACTCACTTTCTGGTATTCCTTTGCAATTCGTATCATCTATAAGAGATCTTGGGGTGTGTTTGAATTCAGACCTTACGCCAAGTATGCACTGCTCAAACATTGCTTCCATGGCTTTCAATAGGAGCTGTCTTCTCTTAAAATGCTTTCATTCTAACGATGTGTCTCTCCTTGTGCGTCTTTATAAGGTGTATGTTCGTCCCCTTCTGGAAAGTAATACCCAAGTTTGGAATCCCTGGTTCCATAAAGATATTCAATGTATTGAACGTGTTCAGAGATTTTTCACTCGTGCCATTATCAAACGTGCTGGTACACCATATATGGATTATGATGATCGCCTTGCGAACCTGGGTTTACAGTCCTTAGAGTACAGGAGAGTCTTCTACGACCTTGTCATGTGCTACAAGATCTATAATAACCTGGTTGATTTACCTTTTGAGAGTTTTTTCACCAAACCGGCTAGGCCGTATTCCATCCGAGGTCATCCTTGTATCCTGCGATCCAAACATTTACCCCATCATGCATTCCGAGCGCATTTTTTCACAGAACGTGTGATACCTATATGGAACCACTTACCGCAAGATGTTGTCACTTCATTGAACATTACAGTTTTTCGTACCCGACTTAGATCTGTGGACCTTTCACCCTATTGTATGTTATATCCCTCCCATGTTTAGGCAGTTTGTAAGTGCACGTACACATCGTGCCACTACTTGCCTTTTTGCATATGTTTGTCTGTTTATATGTATGCAATCAATCAATCAAAAATCAAAAATCAAAATCAATCAAATCAATATGTTCAATGATGAAACATTTACCAAACTCTTGAGTGCTCCCAAAGATGTATCTGATCGAGATACTAATGAAATGAAAGATGTTTTTGATGGGCAAATGTGGAAAGATTTTTTAATGATCCTTAGAATCATTACTTTGTGATAACAATAACATTGGACTACTTTTAAATGTGGACTGGTTCAAGCCCTTTAAACGCTCTGAGCATAAGGTTTCTGCTATCATGATGACTGTTCTAAACCTGCCAAGAAGCGAGTGCTTCAAGACCAAGTGGACAATGATATTGGGTGTGATACCAGGCCCTACAGAACCAAAAGGCAATATCAACACCTTTCTAAAACCAATAGTGGATGATTTGATATTATAGTGGAATGGTGTTCCACTGCATCCAACAGGAACTGTCATTAGAGCTGCGCTTCTTGGGGTGTCTTGTGATATGCCAGCTTTGAGGAAGGTTTCTCAATTCTTGGGTTATAAGGCTGATCTTGGGTGCTCCCATTGTACATTTAGTGCTGAAAGAGAACCTTCAACTAGAGGTGCTAGTGGTGAAATGAGCTACTTTGCATGTTCTGAAGCAACGGGCAGGACAATGGAACAACTTGAAGTTAGAATTCAAGCCAAAGAGTATCAAAGTGCTTGTTCAAAGGCAGAAGCCCAAGCCATTCAGAAGAAAAATGGTGTTCAATACACTGAATTACTTCGACTGGAATTTTTTGACATTATACAAATTAATGATGATAACTGATCCCATGCATACATTTCTTTTGGGAATGGTACATATAATGAAGTCAAATTGTGCTTTTCAGCAAATAATATCACTGAATTTCAAAGGCGCATTAAACAAATAAGAATTCCGTATGATCTTGGAAGGCTGCCAACAAACCTATTCAACAAATCAGGTGGTCTGACAGAACTAACAGCGCAACAGTGGAAAAACCTAGCTTGCATATGTGCTCCACCATGCTTCATTGGATTGATATCAGACAAAGCTTACCAATCAATGCTGTTACTCTGTCAAATTGTTGAGTTTATTTCACAACCTATCATTAATAATGAAGAAATTGCAACATTGTATAAATTGCTTCACGACCATCATAAGTGCTTCAAAGCTGCTCATGGACAATGGGAAGTGTCAATCGATTATCATATGGCGTTACACATTCCAGATGTAATAGCAGACCTCGGACCTCCTCATGGTTATTGGTGTTTTGGATATGAACGCATAAATTAATTTCTAGCTGGATTTTCCAAACAGCAAAGTAAGCATTGTGCCACAAATTATGAATAGAATGTTGCTACAATTTTCATATGCTAGTTCTACTCTACCTGTAATTCCATCATCATCAGATGTGCCTAAGAGCTTGAGAAGTGTTACAGCGATAGAATCTCCAGTTGCCTATCGCATAAGGCACTTAAACTCCATACTTCAAGACCCCCCGGATTTGCGCTTTGCATTTCAGAGAAAGATTGATCAAGGCAATGTTGTTGATTGGCCCATTGAGTTGTTACATCCCAGTAAATGCAACCTGAAGATTGACAGAATGTTTTATGAAGAACTAGTAGCGGAGTTTTGTAAGAATACATATGATGCAGAAGTACATATACATCCTAGGATGGACTAATTTGGACGTTGTGTCGTCAATGATTATGTGTACTCTTCAGAGTTTAACTCCACTGATAGAGGATCAGTCGATTGTTAAAGCAATGTTTGTACTTAATGAAAATAGTGAAATGCATCCATACTAGGGTTGCATTCAGTTTTTCTTCCGAATCTGCATCACATTGAGACATGACGGTCAGCAAGAAGAAATACGGGGTCATATGTCAATTGGATGTCTCTTAAATCACCTGAGCTAGATAAATTAAACTTTACATGGTTAATAAGTTTTATGAACAGGATAAAATCATTAGTCCCCGGAGATTTGCAGGTCGTTGTGTTCTAGCTCAAGCAGGAAAAGGGACATCTTTTATGTTGTTGAACTTCCACGATAACCTGTATCTAATGTATTGATCCTTACTAGATTGCATGCAAGTGTATATATTATTATATTTTGATGTCTTCTCAATTAACAAGCTAGGATCTATATATAACCAATCACATTTTGGGCATATGGCGGTCTGCTACCAATTGCTAATCCATTTTCTACAGTAGGCCTACTTTCAGAAGGTGCAATGTACGTAGGTGCTACTGATTTTGCAGCTGACCTGGTAGTAACAGCAGCAGCAGTAGTACTGGCCTTCCCTTCTCCACCAGAAGGCTCCATTGTCCTTTGGCTCTGAGGAGGATGTTCCCCTTCACACCAGGCAGCCATCTTGGGAGTCTCCTTAAGTTTGACATGATCCTCCTCAACTAGGGTGTGTAACCGATTTTCAGGTTTTGTAGGTTAATCGGTTATTCGCGATTACCTATTCGGTCGACTATGCACTTATAATTAGTAGAATAGCAGGTTACCGATTGCCTTTAGTCGAAATAACCGATTCTGTTTTTCTTAGTCGCGATTAGTCGATATTCATGTAGTCCTAAAAATAACATCAATCTCTGCCTCATGTTCTCTCAAATGGGGCAGAGGCAGTCATGTGATGTTTGGCCACACCCACACATAGTGACACTCACCCCCTCCTGCTCCATCAACCACTGTTGGACTTCATCTGACGTCTCTATGTGCTCCACCAGACCCACAAGCCTTGGTTAACCCTGCCAAGCTAGTTATAAATAGCTTTATCATATGATCACCACTACACCCCCCCTGCACCATCATCACAGCCATGCCGATGTATGCCTTGTCTTTTTAGGTGCGACATGATCCTCCTCCCCATCCACTGCACTAGGAGGGAACACCCCAGGCGGTGGCTTATGGAGCAGGGACCATAGATGTCATTTCACTTCATAGGCCCAATATCAGGGGATTCCCTCTACATTGAGGGACTCCTCGCTTATCAGTTGTCCCCTTGTCCCAATCCGGGTCCCCAGACCATCAGCCTGCTGGAGCCTGATGGGGACTATCCTTTTTCGGCACCACATCACTGGTAGTGTGGTCAGCTTGTTTGGATACAACAGCAGTGATGGTGTGTCCTTTAATGCTGGGGGTGGCCACTGCTCCTTCGGCAGATGTGCTCTATTTAGAACCACTTGACCCACCAGCCTCCTCACCACCAGAGCACGGCCTCTTGCTCCTGCTCTCCCCAACACCACCATCGCTTGCCTTCCTCTTACCCCTGAACAGGGCAGACATCACACTACCACCACCACTGCTCCCCAGGGACGTGGGCATGACAGAGCACACTGCCCACACTGCTATCTGGACACATCTGCAGCCATGTTTACTGAGCGCTGAGTGGAGGAGGGGACAATGCTCTCAGGGTTAAATAGGGACTTGAAGGATGAGCTTGGGGCCCCGTGTTGTAGGACAGGCTCAAGATCAGCGGACTCAAACAGGTCGTCAATGAGTTCTTCCTCCTTGTCAACAGCACCACCATCCTTCGTGGGACACGGTACCAACGTAGAGTGTGCGTGGTCTGTAACATCTCCATACAGTAGTAGTGTAGAATAAGCGCCTAGCTGTGCTAGACCTGAGACCACAACTGAGTATAAATTCTTATGTATCTACCCTCATGTTAACTAGCATTTAAACTGCTTTAAATTCAGTGTAGTTTATATAGAATATCAAAGTGAAAAAATAGTCACAGAGTACAAAATTAACCTTTAAAATCTGATTACACGGACATATTATTCTGTTTCACGTAATGTGCTAGTGTGCAGAAACACTCGATCATTGCGATGGTATATGAGACTTGATCTGTACGAATAATGCTTGTTGCAAATAGTACACTAGAATCTTTTGGCTCCTGTGTGGACAACCATGTGCTTCTTCAGATTTGCCTTTTGACCAAATGCCTTCCCACTTAAAGAATCTTTTCATGTGTATGGATAAGCATGTGCTTCTTCAGAGTTCCCTACATCACTCATCTTCCCTCTCACGTCTCCCAAGTTCCATTGATCATACCGCTACCTCAACACACACTCCACCCTCACCAATCACGCACTCCACCCTCACCAATCACACTCCACCCTCACCAATTACACTCCATACTCACAAATCACACACTCCACCCTTAACAATCACACACCACACCCTCACCAATCATACCCCACCCTCCACCAATCATACACTCCACCATCATCACTCACACAATCCAAACAAACCAATCACACACTGTACCCTAACCAATCACACACTCCACCCTCATCAAACACAAGACCTTCACCAATTACACACATGACCCTCACCAATCACACACTCCACCCTCACCAATCACACACTCCACCTTCACTAAGCTGTAGATGTGGTTACAGGGATAGTACAGGTAGCCATGGTTACAGGCGGAGAGGTTACAAGTCCTCCAAGTGCTACTGACTTTGCAGCTGACCTGGTAGTAACAGCGGCAGTAGTAGTACTGGCCTTCCCTTCTCCACCAGAAGGCTCCATTGTCCTTTGGCTCTGAGGAGGATGTTCCCCTTCACACCAGGCAGCCAACTTGGGTGTATGTCTTGTCTCCTTACGTGCTACCTGATCCTCCACCCCATCCATCACGCTAGGAGGGGAAGCCCCCTTGGTTGCAACAGTGGCTTGGTGGGTGGAGCTTAAGGTCACACAATGTCGCTTCACCTCAGATTCCAAATCAGGGGATTCCCCTTCATCAGGGGACTCCTCTCTCATCAGTTGTCCCCTAGTCCTCTTTCTGGTCCCCAGACCATCAGCCTGCTGGGAAAACAACAGGCCTGATGGTTGAGGAGGGACTGTTCTTCTTAGTACTCTGAGTACCTATGACGACAGAGGTACCATCCATGTGTAATACCATAAGACTTCCAACCACAATGACAAGGAGGCAGTCGGCATGGTATGGTGGTCATGTGAAGGTGTAGAGTGATTAAGTGTACGCTAATGACATAACAGTGAAAATTCAATCTCAGCAACTGGGATAGCCACAACTGATGAGTTATTACGTTCAAAGCACACAACCAAATATTTGGCTTAACTATGACTGTACCATAAGCAGAACTACTACACAAAACACCTTCCCTTTGTAGTATCAGCGAAGACATCTGACGTAAGTTATTTAACACGCAGTCCATGAAATTATACCAAAATCAACACAAAGTTGCGCAACTGCCTCAAACAAAATTAGGGTTTTGCACCTAATATGCATAGAGTACGTTTGCAGGTCTTGTGGTTGAGGTTTGCTGTATTTACGTATGTATGTATGTATGTATGTGTGTATGTATGTATGTATGTACATGTGTATGTATGTATGTATGTATGTACATGTGTATGTATGTATGTATGTATGTATGTATGTATGTATGTATGTATGTATGTATGTATGTATGTATATGTATGCATGTATGTATGTATGTATGTATGTATGTATGTATGTATGTATGTATGTACATCCGCGTGGCGCGTAGATGATGGTCGGCTCATGGCATTGGATTTTCTCCCTTGCCCCCGTTCCTATTACTACGCTGCCACGTGTAAAGTGGTTTATTCGCTGGCCCCGTCATGCCGCTACCATCTGAGATCTATTCGGCTCTTCTCGAGAAGACAGTTCCTGAGTGGTGCGCTCTATCTGGAGCTACACGTTTTTTTTTTCCATCGCGTCAACCGAACCACTGACCGGCAACATTGCTACATCTCATAAAACGAGAAAGTTTGTGTCCTAGTGTGTGTGAAGGCTGTTTGGAGTTGAGATAGAAGATTGAACGATTTGTTGGTTTGAAAATATGAACGGACGCGCTCACCGTGGCTCCACTGAGCAAATAAAGCCCAGGTTTCGAACGGCGTAGTATATGGTGTTGTGTTGGTGTCTTGCGTGGACGTTACAACTATATTTGTGTCCCCCACTGTTTCTTCTCCCCAAACGTGACTGTATTGTATGCGTGTATGACATGTATATGTACAGTTGCGATGGAATATTATTATTATTATTATTATGTATGTATGTATATATGTACACATGTATGTATATGCTATGAATGTCTCAAATTACCTCTTGCATCCTTAACCCTCACTTACCCACCGTCATCTTTAATCCTTATGCTGCACCTTTCTGAAGCATTTGAAGTCTTTCAGTCCCTCGCTCTCACTACTGCTTGTCACCTTCTCTGGGACCTTGTCTCTCCCCCGGACCATCACAACCAGTCTCAACCACCTCCACACATTCTGGGGGAGGAGGGGCACGCTCATGTGATGTGCTCAGACAGGCACCTCTGGGTATCTAGGAGGACAGAGGTACCATCCATGTGTAATACCATACGACTTCCAACAACTATGAAAAGTTGGTAGTCGGCATGGTGATCAGTCTAATTCATGTAGGTACGGTAGGGGTAACCATGGTTACTGGTTTAAACGATGTGCCAGGGGTAGCCATAGTAACAGATGTCATAGGCATGGTAGGTGAAGCTGTGGTTACAGGTATAGCAGAGGTAGCCATGGTTACAGGTCCACTCTGGCTGACAGTGTCAGCAGCATAGATGGTCATGTTCTGGAGACATGGGTCAGTGATGTGAGGGTGGTGAAAGGTGATGTGAGGGTGGTAAGGGTGAAGTGACATAGCAATGATATGAGGGTAGTGATGGTGGCATAGTCATGATCATCTGAAGGTTGTGCACATGATAATATAAGGTTGTGACAAAGTGAAAAGGGTGTGGTCATGTAAGATGTGTGTGGTATAGAGGTCTGTACCATGTAGCAGTGTAAAATAACTGAAAAAACAACCTCAACTACTGGGATAGACCTCAGACCACTAGCTAATCAATGAGCGTGCAATGTGTGCATGCATGCTAGCATGAATGTATGTATGACTATGTATGTATGCATGTATGTATGTATGTATGTATGTATGTAAGTATGTGTTTGTATATGTATTAAACGAAAAAGAACACAAAATTATAATTATCAATCCAGATTACAATAACCTCCAAAATAACTCCAAAATTTGACTAAACTGTATCGTTTCTAGTAATGTCTACATCCTTGCTTGTGTACATATCGTGCATTGGTCCTTATGGCTAGATCTTGGGAGTAGAAGCAGCGCTGGAGATGATATTTCAAACCACTCTTGGTCACATATTTTTTGTCACATCCTTCAGAGGGACATCTTAACTTCTCACCAAGGTGTTTTCTGCAATGGCCTTTCAGAGCAGAAATGGACTTGAAAGATTTCCTGCAGAAACACTCGTAAGGTCGATCATTGCTGTGGACCATCATATGGTATCTGAGAGTTGATCTGTAGGAATACTGCTTGTTGCAAATAGTACACTTGAAATTTGTGGCTCCAGTGTGGACAACCATGTGTCTTGTCAGATTTTCCTTTTGACCAAATGCCTTCCCACATTCAGAACACTGATAGTTCTTTTCTTGCATATGGACAACCATGTGTTTCTTCAGATTTCCCTTTTGACCAAATGTCTTTCCACATTCAGAACACTGATAGTTCTTTTCTTGCGTATGGACAACCATGTGACTTGTCAGAGTGTCCTTTCGACCAAATGCCTTCCCACATTCAGAACACTGATAGTTCTTTTCTTGCGTATGGACAACCATGTGACTTGTCAGAGTGTCCTTTCGACCAAATGCCTTCCCACATTCAGAACACTGATAGTTCTTTTCTTGCGTATGGACAACCATGTGTGTCTTCAGATTTCCCTTTTGACCAAATGTCTTTCCACATTCAGAACACTGATAGTTCTTTTCTTGTGTATGGACAACCATGTGTGCCTTCAGATGATCCTTACGACCAAATGCCATCCCACATTCAGAACACCGATAGTTCTTTTCTTTTGTATGGACAACCATGTGTTTCTTCAGAGAACTCTTATGGCCAAATGCCTTCCCACATTCAGAACACTGATAGTCCTTTTCTTGTGTATGGACAACCATGTGTTCCGTCAGATTTCCCTTTCGGCCAAATGTCTTCCCACATTCAGAACACTGATAGTTCTTTTCTTGCGAATGGACAACCATGTGCATCTTCAGATGACCCTTATGACGAATAAGTTGGAGGGGGAAACACATTCTATGACTGATTGGTAATACTGTTCACCGAAAGCTATTATCACTCCACATACAAGTAAGCAAGAGGGAGTATGACAAGTGTCTAAAGCGCAAGGATTGTCCCAGGAAACAGAAGGGTCTCTTCTGTCTCTGTGACATAATAATGACAAATTACAGGTATAAGCTAAAGTCATGCCTGGGGTTAATATTATTAGTTTGTCTTACATGTTTTCTTAGTAGTTTGGAGGAAGAAAGGAAAAGTAAAATCTAGCATAATAGATTATACATACCACGTTTATATACAAATACATGGTCTGGGAATGATTCTGCTTCTCTGTGTTTCTACTGGCTATAGACATGTTCAGAGGTCTAGGGTTTTGTATTGATTATAAACGATACTCATGAACATGTCTTGAAAAAAAGTACAATTTTAAGAATGAGTTCATTGACCCACTGTCTTTGACAACGTAGCGAGCCTCAACCACACGACCTGCTAATGTAGAAATAATGTGTACCTTCATCCAAAGGATCATTTTATCGTACACTATGCAAGTATCGGTGCAAAACCCACTAGTGACAACATTTTATGTTGGTTACTTTTAGTTGATTTTGGATCGAAATTTCATGGACTGTGTGTTAAATAAAATACTTCAGATACCTACGCTGATACCACAAAGGGAAAGTGTGTAGCTCTGTGTATGGTACAATGGTATAAAAAGTTGAGCCAAATATTTGATTGTGTACTTCGAACGTAACAACTCTGCATGTTTTATGGCCTCTTCCTGTAGCATAAGAAGCATTACCCTGTGGTATTTTTAAGGCTTTAAAGCCATCGCACACAAGTTACTGTCAAAAATATGTGTTTTCAATACTACAAATGGTCACTTTCATGAAACGATGGCAATTGATGATGGTCCATAGGGTACACTAACATTATTTAACATATGGCGCTAGTTACCATCAGCTAACTTTATCCATGCAATTTGAGATTTTGAGTGGCGGATCTAGGAATACGTCTATGGAGGGAGGGAGACATAATTTTGTTGCGGAGTGGGCAGTGTAGTGGGTGGGAGGGGGGAATGGGGCACCCCTTTGGGAAGCCTCTAATTGGACTCCCCAACGTAACAGGAACAAATATGATATACGTTTCACTTTTTTTACCCTACACGGTATGACGCCTACCACCCCCCCTTACAGAAACCAAACCCGGCAACTAGTCACTCATACACCTACATTTGTTACGCATCGCGTCTATGCAGAGGACCAAACTAAAGATGTGGGCAATCAAACAAACAGTTTAAGTCAGTGTGGTCCATACAATGGTGTGTGGATTTTAAAACGAGAGTTGTATTCCCCTATTACTATTAGTTAGGCTAGCCCACCTTCTGGATATGTTCTGATCAGATTGTGTGTTGTGGTCAGAGCAATGATCACCTGTATGCCTAACTACACACTGCTTTATCCCTAGAAACTCTGAAATAGAATAAAAAATAGAATAAAACACTTTAACGTAGAATATCGACGTTTATTTGAGACATCCAGTTTACAGATATTGTACACAGCATCACACTACAGATAGAATCCCAAACACAAATGTTAATAGCAAAAGCTGAAGCGGAACTAAGGCAGTCCAATTATGGGGATACATAAGTGGTAAAAATTTGTAGCTTTATTCTATACAGAGGTCACATCTAAGTATTCCTTTTCCTGATCACTCTATAAAATATTTGAGGTTCTTTTAATTAAGGCAGTTTGTTTAAAATCCTTAGAACTGGCATGACTCAACCCAAATTCCCCCCCCCTCCCCCCTTCCCTCCCCCCAGGACTAGTTATTTGTCATACCTGCTAACCCACTTAGACAGGCATTGACAATCCCTCGCCCCCCCCCCCCCCCCCCCCCGCCGGGACATATTCCGTACGGGTGTACGGTTAAAGAATGGAATAGCCCAATGGTAATCAGAATCTATGTTCCAATTGAGGCTCTCCATACTCACCCAAAAGGGTTCCCGGCATAAGTACAGTTTAGGTTCCGTAATAGAAATTCATTACGTATACAGTACTAAGATTTCGTGGCCAAACAGTCAGTTTAGACATTCTGAACCCTACGACGGCGAACAAATGCTATTTTACCGTTGCTCATTGCCGTTCTGGTGAAAACTTAGAGATGAGAGTGTTAAGCTTAGTCTGCAGCATTTTGAGTGTGACTAGTGTGTGAAACTGTTTGCGTCAGCTTGTTAAGATGTTCAGGAACGCTAAATACTGTAACACCTTTGACAGATTCATGAACTACTTGTGTGTCCAGTGTTGATGAATGGTATGCAGTAGTAGCTGTTTTGGTTGGATCTCTCAAACCTAGACCTGCTAGGCATACTGGGAGAAAAAAGAGATATTAAGTATATCCTAACTTAGAACATTCACCTTGAAATCTGGGGGGGGGGGGGGGGGGGGGGCCGATCCCGACGCCTATGTAAAACTTGTGGCAGAAGACAATGAGTCCATGCAATTGGTTATAATTGTGAGGAGAGAAACCTAGCTAAAACGAGAGCTTTAGCTTTGTTTCTCTCCGTAGTTCCTTACAGATGATTTCCGCGAATTATTAAAAGGAGGGCGAGCCCACCATATAAGGACATTTTTGCCCAAGTCCGGCATCCGCCGGACCACTTCGGAAGAAAAAAAATTAAAGTCATTCCCCAACTTCGTCCGCGGGCAGTATCTGGAGCATCAGTACCATCAGTACCATCAGTACCATGCGCAATTCGCGCAATGTGATTGCAGGTATAAGATGAGGTATCTATAAACGCGGTAGAAACCTCGAAAGGGACTCTAACTGAGTCCATATGTAAGTGCCCTGGGCACGTAGAATCCCACCCACAGGCACTTAGAGTCCCTCCACCTGGTACTTATAGAATCCTCCTTTTAATATTAATTCAATTGTTGCTCATTGTTACTCTGCATGAGCATTACCATATATACAATTTCTAAAACAATTTAGAACGTGTAAAAATTTTCATACGAGAGAAATTTATATATCATTCCTCTTTCGTATCAGTTACATATGCATGAGATTTCTCTATTATCTTTTTAATAGATGAGACTCCTGCGCAGCTTGCAGCTTGCATGCATAATGTACCGCTTAGAAGCCCCCCCCCCCCCCCCGACCCCCCAAACCCCCCTGCCAAAAAAAAGGTTCATGATTGAACGCGCTCATCTCGGTTGCGCTAGTCACGCATTGTATTGTCAGGATATTCAGAGCCTCAGAAAATGTCTAGAACTACATGGCGAGTCAGAGCAAGTAAATGCGCAAAGCAATCTATCACTAACGGCACTGCATGTAATAACTAAACTACTTGAACCTTAGTAGAGGATCCCAGCAGAGCTGGACTGACCAGTACGGTCACCGGAGTAGTTAGCGGGAGGCGGTACTTGTATGTAACGAAATGGTCGCCGTTCACTGCAATCTCGTACCCATCCTGCTGGTAGGTCACGGCAACTTTGAAAGCGGTATTAGGTGTGAACGGCATTCCTCCTGCTGTCTCCTCTGGTCCCCAGGCGCCATTTATAAAGGTGTTGCGGACCACTCTAGTAGAATAAAATCTCGGGTTAATTTGCAGAGGGTGGTTAGGGGACTTTGACGAATGCAGGGGAGCAGCCAGAAGGGAAGGCGGAGCGTTGAAAAAATTGATCGCACAAATTCCAGCTCCACACGCGTTGCTTGCTGGTGTCGCACCATTGATGTAGACCACTTTGCCCTTTTCGTCTTTGAAATCTTTGGATGAATTAATAATCTGAATAACAGGCCATGCAAGGGAGGAAGCAATCATGGAGACAGTCAACACGAGGGTTCGATTACGCAAGAGTTAGTTATAGCTTACGATGCCATAGGAAATATCGTCTAGGTCCGTACTTATTGAGGTGACCAGGGAGGTCCGGCGATGTTTGTAAAGATACTGGAAGGCGCCTCCATTCACGGTAATCCTGTAACCACTTTCCTCAACGACCACGACCACGTATACTGTAGTAGCACCAAACGGATATCCGGTAGGCTTCTCATCTGTTCCCCAGGCGTTGTCGAGGAAGCTATTGAAAACTAACACGGGGCCGGCCACTGGCATAATATCGTGGATTGAAGTGGAATAAAATATCTCCTGTGCTGCTGACCAGGTTAAGTAACAACCACGATTCCTGGGATGGTCCGGGAGCAGTATACGACAATCGTATGACTGTACCAACTCCAAAGTTCTGCACTGATATAGTTTTCTGTGTCTCGGCTGCGGGAGTACGTACATATATAGGTATAATTGTACTAATGTATTGTTATTATTACTATACATGTAATTAATTAAATTTTAATGGCATGCACGCATGATACAGGGAAAAAAATGAGTTGAATCATTTAGAAATCGTTGTTTCATTGAATACATAAATCATACGCTCGCGTGTGATTTTGTGTTCATACGCTCGCGTGTGTTCATAAAAATCACACGCGAGCGTATGATTTATGTGTTCAATCACACAATGATTTCTATATGAATTTTTTCCCTGTGCGAACTTCGAAGCTCCTTCCTGGAAAATCTTTATCAGTGTACGATTCCATATTATGTTTAGTCTTTAGACAACCGCCGCCCCTTAACCTTATTTACCTTCTAAATCCGATGAAATGGCACGATTTACAAAGCTGGGCTCACCGAAAACCTTGTCGTCGGCTGCTTGCTCACTCATCATGTCCGCATTCACATCCTCCTGCAGATAATGCATCTTGGCATGGTGCGCTGATCATGAGCGTGTATGTGGATGCCCGCCGGAGGAAAGGACGGAACAAAATAATAACCATTCGGCGCCAACCGGTACGCGCATGCATGCATATATGCATATACACGATAAATATATACATCTGTTGTACCTTTCTTAACCATCGACGCGGTGCTGCAGGTCACTGCGATCACAACGATCGCGAGAACAGACTGAGTAGCGAGAAGCATCCTGAAGTTCTGAGTGCACGTTCAGAATTTAAAGGGTTTGATCTCCCAACGCATACACAACTTAAAAAGCTCGTCTTTATATACACTGCATGGAGACGTGCATGAGGATATATGAGCAGTTTTGTCACCAGATTTGTATCCGGTGGCCCTGGAGCGCTATAGACAACTTCACGATCTGATTATTTTGTACTCCGGATGTGATGTCATCTAGACACTACGAAGAAGTCCGTTGTTGTCTCTAGCTTTTATTGGGCCCCACAACGATGTAACTATATGAGGCCCAGTAAAAGCTAGAGACAACAAAGAGACAACAACGGACTTCTTCGTAGTGACTAGGTGACATCACATCCGGAGTACAAAATAATCAGATCGTGAAGTTGTCTATTGTATTTCGTGTGGTTTTTATGCGGTTAAACTGGTAGGTTATTAAACGCCCTGTGTATGAGATGTGTTTTTGCATGGAGTTTATAGTGTGTGTGTGTGTGTGTGTGTGTGTGTGTGTGTGTGTGTGTGTGTGTGTGTGTGTGTGTGTGCGCGCGTGTGTTGTGCGTGGTGTGTGTGCGCGCGTGTGTGTGTGTGCGTGTGGAAGGGGGCTTGTTAACATGGTTAGCCGATGGGTGCACGCGTGGCCACCAACATGTGATATACACAGACATGCAAAGTGCATATTTGGAACGTGCATGCATGTAGGTTAGGTTTGCAGATTTGCATATATATAGAATGCAGCTTTTATAATTACCAATGATTCGAGGAACAAATCAAATAGTACATTGTATTCATGAAATATTCACACACGTAGTATTTGTGTGTTTACATTTTCGTGCCATGTGGATGTGTCTGTTTTATTTTGTGTGATTGCGTGTATATATTATATATATATATATATAATTATAATTATATATATAATTTATATATATATGTGTCGTGTATGTATTATACGCGGCTTGCATGTTGACAGGGTCATCCCAAGATTGGCCATGGTATATTATGCACCCACCAAATTCCTATTGTTGCCACCCTGTAGGCTCATTGTGGGGGAGCTTGTTTGCATGCCATAATAAATTGTCCCCCCCTCCCTCCCCCTCCCCCCGCACACACACACAATACACACGCATACAGAGCACAAATACCTCTTTCATATTCATGTTTAATGGTACTAGAAACAGAAAGTGAAAATTACTATATACTATTCAAGTATACTTAGAAGTGTACTACACTATGCTCGAATTCCTACATGCTATATGATTCGTAGAATCGCCGGTATAAAGGCAGACCTTCCACGTACACATGCACTCTGAAGCCTTATATATACTTGTATGCATGCTTTATCATAAATGCACGTCACGGTACATACGTGTACGTACGCCATGCCTTCAACATGCCTTCCACATGTGCCTTATTAATATATGCCTACATTAATACTCATGCGGCTGGGAGTCGACGTTCCAAATACTGTAGACGCCTCGGCGTTACGTCATATGTATATGAAGTGCGTCATAGGGGTATTTACCGCGTGCAGCAACAGTTGCTGAACGATCGATCCATCTGTGATCAGTAAGTGTCAGTCCCATCCATGACATCCATGCAAACCAACTTTTACCATGGATACCATTATGAACAATGCAGTTTGTAAGTAGTAATGATGCTGTATTTCACTTTTGCCTACTTATTCCTTGTCACCATGGCTACTATTGTATGCAGGCAGTGGTGAGTATATCACTGCACTGCTGTTGTATATCCGATGCAACTTAACATATTCCTGGTCACCATGGATACTACATGTATTATTAATATAATGCAAATTGTAAGTATCTATAAATAGCTGTTGCCACCAAGTCATGCATATAGAAGTTCGCGCGCGCAGGCTGAACCCCCTCTTCCATCGTGTAGTATCTGCGCCCCTGTCTTTCAACGTGTGCCACGACCGCTCAACGGGAGGCAAACTTGCTACTTTTAGCAAGCGGTGAACAAATTACACTCAATATATACAAACTAAGCAAAGGAACCTATTATGGAACAAACAACTTCACAACTTCTCTTGACTGATGCTGACAAACTATGCACGCTAGAGAGATAATTTCAACACTGTTGGATAGTGAATATAACGGAAATTACAACCATATCAACCATAGCAAATGTTGTATGAATCCTGGTACCGAAAACTCACTTTTCGGCAAACATACCACAAAGTATGGGAAAGGTACCGATAAAGAAGCAACCACATCAAAGGGTTGTTATATAAAGACACGGGTTTGCCTTGGGGATGAGGGCGGGTGCTACCTGCTTAAAAATGAAATCTATCTTGTATCAACTGCATTGTATATAGTGACTAATTATGGCCAATAAGCGTAAAGGCCATTCTCCTGACGTCGCTAGGAACACTGAATCACTCTTGAGGGTGTGGGGATGACGAAAGAGGAGGTGTTCGAAGCTGCAAAGGCACTACAGACTGAGGAGGAAGGCTGTACGTTTAAGGGGAAAGATGGGCTTCTGACCCAACTCTGGTGGAACGGATTTCGAAAGAGGCTCACAGCAAAAAAAATCGTCGAATCAATTCTTGATTTTCGATTGATTTGCCACTTACATTCTGGTACATATTGTTAACAGGTTGTACCAGGTATGTAAACATTTTGTACCAGAATGTAAGTGGCAAATCAATTGAAAATCAAGAATTGATTCGACGCGTTTTTTTGCTGTGGCTGTAGAGTCAGGCACTCTGATCTCTCCTTGCATGCGCATACCACGCAACTTATAAATTATTTTCACCATGGCGGAAAAGGAACTGCATTGCCTGTACAGTATAATATAATAAAAACTCATGTAATATATGTTGTAGAATGTAACATTTGTCACTTAAAATACGTTGGAGAAACATCCACATGCACCAATTAGATCCAGACTTAGACATCATATAGATAGCGACGTGCTTTTTTCAACTCACTCACAAGCGAGTGGTAGAACATGGCCTTGACCCATCTAGAGACTTCTTCAATCTTGATGAAACCCAGATTGTGCTTGACCCATTCCAGAAGCGTGTGCGGCTGTAGTATGTGGAACCAAGCGTGTTCACAAACTCACTCGCATCTATGGGGAGCGTGCATGCATGGAGTTCATATTACATAATTGCTGCCATTGTATCCGATGGTACAGCTCTGCCCCCTACGTTTATCTCCCAGGGAAAATCAGTGACGCATGAAATGGCCAAAGCAACTCACAACTTTGATCCAAACTGTGGACATGCTTACAGTGCCATGCAGTGGCGGGATTGAACGGAGCATCGACCATGCAAGAGATCCTTTAATATCTCATTGATATGTTACCAGCTCCTGAGACAAGGGGGATACAAGCTGCTCATTGTTGATGGCCACGAGTCACACATTTCTCTTTATGCTGCACAATTAGCTACTGCCAACAAGCTTGACATTGTGCTCATGCCATCTCATACCAGCCATCCGGTACGACCTCTGGATGTATAGGAGTGTCTGGTCCACTAATTTAAAAGATGCTTTCTTCTGCTGCAATGACCAAACATTTAGTATCACATCTTATCCACACAATGTTCCAATGATAAACAATGAGGCCTGTTATCGGTGATTTACTAGAGAGAACATCATGTCTGCATTCCAAAAGACAGGCCTGTCTCCTCTTCTGAAGATACGGTTGGACCCCATGATGCTATCATGGCATCATGCGGTGCATGTGTCGGGGGCAGCACTTTCTGATAAAGTCACCACTGTAAGCTTTATTAAGGATGGTGTGGCATGCACAGGAGGTGAAGAGGCGTGTTGGTTTTGGTGCTGCTGCAATGACAACATAAGAAGATATGCAGTTACGTATGAAAATGTCAATTCAGTACCACTCCATGAATGTGGCTGCATGTGCAGAACGTCCTGAGCAGGTGCAACAGGCTGAACCAACCTCTCCACAAAGTTCTGAAAGTACCACTGATAATTCAGACGGAGAAAGCTTAGATCCAAAGGACAACGCTACGTACTGAATTTAAGTGCTTGAAAGGTTCAGCTCAGTGCATGACCTCAGCACAATGGATTGATGAATTTAAGGCCTGCAAGGAGAGGTTACTCACAATTATAAATTTTCATCAGCAATATAATCGTATATGCATGACAGGCACATACATGTAAGGCCCATCATGTTGAAGGTGTATGACATACATGTGTAGGCAATAGGTAAGTAAGAAAGGTATTCCCTACATATTAGGCATGCAAGGATGATATAAAGATACACAAAAGGTTTAAGAGTGCATGTGTACTTGGAATGTCTGCTTGTACCGGCGATTCTATGAATCATAGCATGTAGGAATTCGAGTATAGTGTAGTACATTTCTAGGTATACTTGACTAGTATTATAGTATTTTATACTTTCTATTTCTAGTACCATGTGAATGTGGGTCTATGTACATGAAAGAGAATGTTTGTATTTGTGGTATGGGTGTGTGTATGTGTGTGTATGGCTTGCTAACATAGGTATCCCATGGTGGCCACCTACAAATTTATAGTGGTGGTTATGTATTCCCAGTGTGAAGTGGGCAACTTATCATGGCATGCGCCAAAAGCCTCAAACTTCACACAGCGAACCAACAGGATGGCAGCAATTTGAAACGGAAGGGACCAAACATGGTGCCATGGCCAATGCAATCGTGGGATGACCATGTGAACAAGACATATAATACATACACATACACAACACATACACACATTTATACAAAAGACACACACATCTACATGGCACGAGACTGTAAATTCAGTGTACTATACCCAAGTTCTGAGTGAGCATTTGAAATATTTCTACATCTACGCTTCAGACACTGTCAGCCAGGGTGTACACAGTGTCATGAAGCAGGAGGAGGAGACCTTTGATGGTGTGAAGGGAGGAGTATCAGGTGTGTGTGTGTGGCCAGAGCAAATGGCACTCTTCGTGTGAACGAGACGTTGGTACTGTGTCCCAGGATTGGGGGTTGTGATGTTGTCAAGGAGGAAGAACTCCTTGACGACATGTTTGTGTGTGCTCATTCCCAATTTATCTCGTAACACAGGGCCCCAGGCCCATCCTCCTTTATAACCCTGAGAACATTGTCCCCTCCTCCACTCGATGGTGGTGTTGGGGAGAGCAGAAGCAAGAGATTAGTTTGGTGAGGGTGGAGTGTGTGATTAGTGAGGGTGGAATGTGTGATTGGTGAGAGTGAAGTGTGTGATAAGTGAGGGTGGAGTGTGTGATTGGTGAGGGTGGAGTGTGTGATTGGTGAGGGTGGAGTGTGCAGTTGGTGAAGGTGGTGTGTGATTGGTATGGGAGGGGTATGATTGGTGATGGAGGAGTGTGTGATTGGTGATGGTGGAGTGTGTGATTGGTGAGGGTGGAGTGTGAGATTGGTGAGGGTGGGGTGTGTGATTGGTGAGGGTGTGAATGGTGAGGGTGGTGTGTGATTGGTGAAGGTGGAGTGTGATTGGTGAGGGTGGAGTGTGATTGGTGAGGGTGGTGTGTGATTGGTCAGGGTGGTGTGTGAATAGTGAGGGTTAAGTGTGAGATTGAGGAGGGTGGAGTGTGATTGGTGAGGTGGAATGTGTGATTAGTGAGGGGGAGTGTATGATTGGAGATGGTTGAGTGTGTGATTGGTGAGGGTGGAGTGTGAGATTGGTGAGGGTGGGGTGTGTGATTGGTGAGGGTGGAGTGTGTGAATAGTGAGGGTGCAGTGTGTGATTGGTGAGGGTGGAGTGTGAGATTGGTGAGGGTGGAGTGTGTGATTGGTGAGGGTGGAGTTTGATTGGTACAGGTGGAGTGTGATTGGTGAGGGTGGTGTGTGATAGGGGAGGGTGGACCGAGGGATTGGTATAGTTGGGGAGTGATTAGTGATGGTTTTGTGTGTTTAGTGAGGGTACAGTTTGATCAATGGAATGAGACATGTTAGAGGGAAGATGAGTGAAGCACACTAACATAGATGTACCATACGTGTAATACCAAAAGACTTCCAACCACAATGACATCAACAGGTACTTCACTCATCTTCCCTCTAACATGTCTTGTTCCATTGATCAAACTGCACCAACACCACCCGCTCACTAATCAACAGGTAGCCATGTAGTCAGTAGCACTTGGAGGACTTGTAAAATCTCCGCCAGTAACCACAGCTACAGCTGCCATTCCTGTTATCCCTGTAACCTAGGCTACCCCTGCCACACCAGTTAGGCTGATCGCCATGCCGACAGCCACCTCCCTCTTTTTGAGCACCAGGAAACACAGGGCAGCTGCTGTAGTGGAGGGTACCTCACTTGGAACACAGGGGTGAAGTGAAGATGGAAGGGCCAAGACACAAGACAGCAGCAGAGGCCTTTCAATGGTGGCCGGGAGTAGCCATCCCTCTGTGTCTGGTGTGCGTGCTGTTGTGGGCGTGTCTCCATTCAACCTGTTCTCTGGAATGGGTGGCAAGAGGTCAAAGGTGACTGAGACTGAGAAAGGAGGGGAGGAGGAACCAGAGGCGGAGCCTTGGGATGGTGGTGTGAAGTATGACGCTGTCATGATCAGGGATGGCTTCATATATCCTTCCAAAGAAGATAGTGATACCTGAGAGATGTTAAGATGTCCCTCTGAAGGATGTGACAAGAAATATGTGACCAAGAATGGTTTGAAGCATCATCTCCAGAACTGCCCCTACTCCCAGCCACAGTGACCATTGCATGATGTATGAAAGTGTCTACACATTACTGCATAACATGAAACTGAATGTAATTGTTGCTCATCAATAATATACAACATGTGTAATTCTTTTTTGGCATTTTTGTAGTCCTTAATACCTGTAACCATGGCTTACTCTGCCAGACCTGTTAGGCTGATCTCCATGCCAACAGCCTCCTCCCCCTTTTTCAGCACCAGGAAACCCAAGGCCATTGCTGACAGGCCTTGTTATATCTGTAACCATGGCTACCTTTGGCACACCGTTTAACCAGTAACCACAGTTACCCTTACCACACTTGTTAGACTGATCACCATGCCGACTGCCTCCTTGTCATTGTGGTTGGAAGTCTTATGGTATTACACATCTGTCCTCATAGGTACCCAAAGTACCAAGAAGAACAGTCCCTCCTCAACCATCAGGACTGTTATTTTCTCAGCAGGCTGATGGTTTGGGGACAAGGAAGAGGACTAGGGGAAATCTGTGGGTGACCTCAGGCCCCACCCGCCAAGCCACTGTTGTAACCTAGGGGGGTTTCCCTCCAAGCCTGTTGGATGGGGAGGAGGATCATATCTCACCTAAGGAGACAAGGCATGCTCCCAAGATGGCTGCCTGGTGTAAAGGGGAACATCCTCCTCAAAGCAAAAGGACAATGGAGCCCTCTGTGTCTGGTGTGCGTGCTGCTGTGGGCTTGTCTCTATTCAACCGGTTCTCTGGAATGGGTGGCAAGAGGTCAAAGGTGGAGTGCGTGATTGGGGAGGGTGGAGTGTGATTTGTGAGGGTGGAGTGTGTGATTGAGGAGGGTGGAGGGTGTGTGATTGGTGAGGGTGGAATGTGTGATTGATTGGTGATGGTGGAATGTGTGATTGGTGAGGGTGGTGTGTGATTGTTGAGGGTGGAGTATGTGATTAGTGAGGGTGGATGGAGTGTGGGATTGGGGATGGTGGAGTGTGTGATTGGTGAGGGTGGAGTGTATGATTTGTGAGGGTGGATGGAGCGTGTGATTAGTGGGGTGGATGGAGTGTGTGATTGGTGAGGGTGAGTGTGGGATTGGTGAGGGTGGAGTGTTGGATTGGTGAGGGTAGAGTGTGATTGGTGAGGGTGGTGTGTGATAGGTGATGGTAGAGTGATTGGTGAGGGTGGAGTGTGTGATTAGTGAGGGTGGAGAGTGATTAGTGAGGGTGGGGTTTGTGATTGGTGACGGTGTTGTGTGTGATTGGTGACAGTGTAGTGTGTGATTAGTGATGGTGTAGTGTGTGATTGGTGACAGTGTAGTGTGTGATTAGTGACGGTGTAGTGTGTGATTGGTGTTTGATCAATGGAACAAGACATGTTAGAGGGAAGATGAGTGAAGTACCTGTTGATGTCATTGTGGTTGGAAGTCTTTTGGTATTACACATATGGTACATCTATGTTAGTGTGGCCGTGTATGTTTAAGGTGGTGTATGTACATGTAGGTGTGGTCAGATGGGGTGGGGTATTTAAGTATGTGGGTGTGGTCAGCCGTGGAAGTGGTCTGATACCATATCCCTCCTCCCCATCCCTCCTAGGTACCCAGAGGTGCCTGTCTGAGCACACCACATGAGCGTGCCCCTCCTCCCCCAGAATGTGTGGAGGTGGTGAGACTGGTTGTGGTGGTCCGGGGGAGAGACAAGGTCCCAGAGAAGGCGACAAGCAGTTGTTAGAGTGAGGGACTGAGCAGAGATCTATATATGATCTCTGGACTGAGAGACTTCAAGCACTTCAGAAAGGTGCAGAATAAGGGTTAAAGATGAGGGTGGGAAGATGAGCTAGTGTTAATGAGGGGGAGGTGGGGGTTAATGTTAATGAAGGTTGTATGTCAGGGTGAATATTGTAATTCGTATATTCATTGCACTGCAAGCACACCACATGACAATCACACACATGCATACAATTCCATTTGCTCCCAATACTCTGGCCCTAGTGTAGCATGATGTATTTCACCTTATGCTATGGTGAACTAGGTTAAGGAAGGCTGTGATTATAAAGTTGGGAGGGTGTAGTGGTGAACATACGTTAAAATTAGGTTGGCAGCACAGGGTTAACACAGATGCCAAGGATTGTGGGGCTGGTGGAGCACGTAGAGACGTCAGCTGAAGTCCAACAGTGGTTGATGGAGCAGGAGGAAGGGGTGAGTGTCACTATGTGTGGGTGTGGCCAAACATCATGTACCTGCCTCCACCCCTTCTATTGAGAGTGGATGAGGCTGACATATTTAGGTTCACATGAGTGCACCGGTCATGTTATAATCACACCATTATATTATTTGGGAGCTAGCTTGAAGGTGATCAATCATGTACCTTGCTACACAAATTTGGATTATGTTATCAATAACCAGGGCCTGGGGTCGAGAGCATCATAACCGATACCACGTGTCTTTGCGCCTTCTGGAAGAAAAACCGGTCAGTCCAGAGAATGCATTGGTCTATATAATATTTATTGCCTAATAGGACCTGCTTATACAAATGTTTACTTGCAAGAACGAGCGAACATGAAGTAGACCTAGGACTACTGGTACCGGCCTACTAATTAGTAGTCTAATAATTATATTGGCGCTTCTTGTTACTAGTACCATCGCTCCCTTCACCCTTGGCTGTTTGAAACTTTGAATGCTGTCGTAGTCACAGTGGTGAACCTAGGAAGACTATGGAGGGAGGGAGACATTTATGTAACGTACATCCCTCCATTATGCCGTCCGCTCCAACAGTGTGGGAGCGGGTAGCGTAGGGAGGCAGGGAGCATGGGGTACCCTTTTGGGTGAGATTCAATTGGAACATAGAGCTGAGATTGTGCTATACATTTTACCTGAACACCATCGTGTCGTCCTTCAAGCGTACAGCCTGTACTCTAATCATTCTTTGTCAAGCGCAATTCCTTTAACACCGGTGTCACGTAAAATTGGGGATCCCAAGAAATTAGGGACCCCCGTCCCCAATTTTCCGGAAAATTGGGGACCCCGTCCCCAATTTTTCGGTAAATTGGGGACCCCCCCGTCCCTATATTTCTGGAAATTTGGGGATCCCTTCGTGAAACTAGGGACCCCCTGTCAACATCATTCCTACGCACTAACTCGCCTTATGTATGCGAGCGTACCACAATCTCACGATAACACCAATTTCTCCATTTAATATATAAAGTTGCTTTAGCTGGTGCTTTTTCAGATGAGGAATGCTCAATACAGCGTAGATGAGTCGATAGAGACAAGCGAGATTGCTGCTTAATACACAGCTCGATTATATTATGATAGAGCCAGACAGACCGATTTTTATTAGTTATTATGTCATGAATTCAAGCTCGTAATCGAATATGTAAAACCCAATTGTATCATCTTGAGGATCTGAACTATCCCATGCATCCTGAAGCACAAACATATAAAATGTGATGCACAATACACTAATAGTATGCACGAAATTGCATTCACCTATAAACAGTTTCTGCAGAGCCATGAATAGTTGGGCTTTTTCCAGTTTTTCCTGGATATTGAACGGTCACATTTCAAGTGAAACCATTCCTTACAATTGGGACATTGAATCATATTTTCCTCTTGTGTTGTTCTGCAATAACAGTAAACAGGAATGCCTTCTTCAGCCAACGTGAGTCCGTTTATTCTGTGTGTGCTTGGAAATCGGGTTATAATGCCTGTATTAAGGCAGTGCATCAAATGTGGTCTCATTTCAGCACAGTTATACTTCATTTGAGAAACATCATCACCATGACACACACTTGTAGCATATGCAATAGCATACAGACCACAATCATATGTATTTCCTGCTTATCTACATCAATAAATTGAACATTAATTACTTTGTCATTGGCAAATAGTAAAGCACAAATTTGATCTTTACAAAAGCTTGACAAAGTGGAATACATACTGTCAAATATGTTAATGTAGGATGACTGCAACCCAATGGTTGAAACTGTTAGCCAGTGATCTTGTCCGTTGTGCAAGATCTGAACAAATTGTTTGCGCATTATGTCATGTGTTAAAGTGTATCCCAATGTGGTGTTCTGAAGCTCTGCTAAACCAAACTGCTTATGAAGCAATGATTGAGCAGCATTAACAATCTTATCATCCAACCATCCAGTAGATGACAATATATCCTTTTGTGTTTTGTTCAGTTTTATACCATCTACTTCTAACCACAAGCTATCATACTGTCTCTTCTTTAGTTCATCAGAAGATGCATCAAATACATGTTCTTCTGGAAGTTCATCAGTAGGTACATCCAGTTCATGTTTGTTTGAAAGTTCAGTAGGTGTGTGAAATACATGTTCTTCTTGAGGTAACTTCTTTAGTATACCTGTAATCAATGAAGTAATGATATGTATCATTTAGTATTATAACATTTACATACCTTGCAGAGTGAACTTATGGTTTCTTGTTGCAAAGACCCAACTACAGAATTCATCTAACTCCAATGGAGACATCAGAAAAAATGTTTTCCCTATGATGTGAACTGCTTTCATCTCTTTCATAATTGATCTGCTCCAATATTTAAGAATATCAACTGCTTCAACAATACAGTGCTCAAATGATTCACCATTCTTTTTAAATAACTTAAAATCATCATAAAGGTCATCATCATCAACAATGATGAAATCGCCATCATAAACTTCTCTTAGCGGTTCTTTACCTGAGAAGGTCCGATACTGTGTCCACAGATACACCATGAGGTCTTTGCTTAGTACAAATTCATTGCCTCTGGCTGATAAAAAGATATAATGTAATTATAATGTAATAATCAAACATATGCACACTTACATCAAAGTACTCATCTTCCTCTGTGCTGTACAAAAGTTCTGATGCTCCAGTTCTCCATAGGCGCATAAGATTTGGTGAATGGAGCTGTTTTAAAAGTTCTTCCTGATTAAACTCTTCATGTTCTCCTTTTGCTTTGTCATCACTAGAACCTTCTATGTCTTTGCTGCAAGTGTACATCTTCAATCTATTGATATTTACCTTTTTCTTTAAAATTTTATCATGTGCATTTCTGACCTCGTAAACCCCTTTTACCACATGTCTATTAATGAAATATGGACCAGTGTAACGGTCGTCCATTTTCCCTCCCTTGCGCTGTTTCTGACATGAATTTTCCATTAAAACCATTGTATTAACAGACAGTATAGTAGACTGATGTTTCCTGTCATACACCTTCTTCTGTTCCCTCTGAGACTCTGAAATATTCAAGCTTGTTTTATCAAACAATTTACCTCTACTTTCTAACAGCACCAGGATAACTTCTTGAACTTCATTCTTAGAGTTTAAAGAATATAAGTTTTGAGGTGGTATCACTTCACTATCAATGGTTAAACGCATCTCCTTTTGAAACAACATGTAATATGGGGATCGTTTAATTGTTTCTTGATGAGAGCATCTGTATCCATTAGTACTGTTTCTAACTTCAAATCCCAGTTGCTTTTGTCATCATTTGTCAATTTGCATAGGTTTCTCAACAATGTTTGATTAAATCGTTCTGTGAGCCCATTTGTCTGAGTACATAGTGCAATAGGTTACAAACATTGACCCATATACATATAGCAGCTTGCTTCATTAATACATTAGGGTCACTACATAGTATAGTACAATATTTGCACTATTCAGTTTAATGTGCAAGTTCAAACCTTATTGGATTATAGGAATGTCTATAGTAATGACACTAACTACTTAACATTCCTCTGATTCCCAAGGACACTCTTACACTTTACAAACCCAATGTGCAATTTTACATTAAAAATTAAATGAATACCTGAGGATGATAAGCACTAGTAATTCTATGCTGAGTCTTGGTTATCAGGTACAGCTCTTTCATCAATTCATTAACAAACTCTCTCCCTTGGTCCGTTAACAATTTCAGGTGCTCCAAATCGACAAATCGTCTGAAAATACAATGAAACATAATAAGGAACCTAATTTGCATATCTAGAAACTCACAGAATACATAAATCTAGCTACTCCATCTGCTGATTTGTCAGGAAGCCCCATTGCTTCAGCCCACTTTGAAATATAGTCCGTCAACGTAATAATGTACTTATTACCACGTGGTGTTACTGATAATGGCCCAATAAGGTCCATTCGAACTTGGCACCATATCTGAGCCTTAACGGGAATGGGATGGAGTTCTGTTGTAGACGTTTTTAACTTCTTATTCATCCTCTGACAGCGATCACAAGCAGTCACCTAAAGAGCAAAATACGGTGATAAATCGTGCGTCTATATAGCAGCGATAGTATATTACTTGCTGTTTTACATCCATGAAAAGGCCAGGCCAATAGTACTTTGCAGCTGTTGTGTCATAAGTTCTAATGACCATCCTCGTGGGTAATCGATACGATTCTTCGCCGTTGCTCCCTATCCTCCACAACTAGCCGCGTCCTCGGGCTGGCACCATGATCAGTTTTGTCTAGTGTTCGCGCACAAGAAGTAAAGTATTTACAAGACTTTACAAGTATACACGTTCTCACCTCGACCAATGTAGTAAAGGTCAGAACCTTTTGCTTCGAAAAACTTGGCTCTCTTTCTCTTATCTGCCTTGCCGAAGCCAGATGGGTACTTGCTGTCTAAAAGGTAGGTAAAGATTTCCCTGTAGCTGAAACGACCGTCTTTCATATCCATTGCGTTGCTCTCCAAGAGGTGACAAAAAATGAACGTGCTTCATGCACATGCGCATTGTGATTTATAAAGGGATCCCTAATTTAATGCTGGGGTCCCCAATTTTCCGGGAAATTGGGGACGAGGGGTCCCCAATTTTATGGGATCCCCAATTTTACGTGACACCGGGTCCATGAAATTTTTCGAAAAAAGTACGCACCATGATTTTTGAAATAAATTGTCGCGCGTTCTTTCTTTAATCATAAATGGATATGATCTTATTGATCGCTGGTGCAGGGCGGATACTGGGGGGGGGAACTCGGTTTTGCCCCCCCCCCCGCCAAGTTAAAATTAAATATTCATAGCTACAAGGGGCGGTGTCTTACGTCGCCTGGTGATACAAATACAACGAAAACGCGCCGAAGTAACATGATAAAAAAGCGGCTGGGGCGAAGCCCCAGACCCCGGGTACATCTTCCTCTCTTACACGCAGTATTTCGTAGCCACGCCCAAACCATGATTATTAACGCCCCTCCCCTTTGCCCCCCCTCGCAAAAAAAAATTCTGGATCCGCCCCTGTGGTGCTGAATCTGCTTTCAGATTTCCTTAGATGTGATCAGTGCACCCTACAGATGCTGGCAAACACGATGACCTCCTAGAATATTAGTGGTAATGATGCAAACTGTTTTGCTACGCTTTTAAGTCACGTATTCAAAAGATTTTTTGTTATATCTGACAATTTATAGAGCACTTTTTATCTTTTCTAGCGAACACTTTCAATCGGAAAAGGTGTTGACTATTGCCATGCCTCAAGTGGTTATCAATCAGATGTAACTAGCATTTGTTATCCAATTTGTTATTATGTCTTGACAAGGATAAAACAATAGGGACATATTACTGGCACAGTGTTGTTCTATGATACTGGCTCATCCTGTTTCAACTTGCTGAGATTTGGGGTGCTATACTATGATCAATGTATCAATCCATTGGTAATGTTGTTTGAAGTTGTTATCATTAAACATGCAAGTAAGCAAGAGGGAATATGACAAGTGTCTAAAGCACAAGGTTTGTCCCAGGAAACAGAAAGGTCTCTTCTGTCTCTATGATGAAACAATTAATTACAAATTACAGGTATAAGCTAAAGTCATTCCTTAGGTTTATCAAACATTAGCATGCCTTACAGTCCATTTTTTCATAATAATTTGGAGGAAGAAAGGAAAAGTAAAAAGTAGATTACTTGTCCATATAATACCTTATTTAATATACCTTATTTATATACAAATAGATGGAATAGATGGTGGTGGTGCCCAGTTCAATGATCTGAACAGCGTTTCTGCTTCACTTGTGTTTCTGCTGGCTACAGACATGTTTGGAGGTCTAGGGTTGTGTATTGACTAAGACATAGGAATAAACAACCTTACTTGACAATGTAACGAGCCTCAACCACAAGACCTGCAAATGTAGAAATAATGTGTAGCTTCATCCAAAGGATCATTTTATCGTACACTGTGCAAATATGGGTGCAAAACCCACTAGTGACAATATTTTGTTTGAGGCAGTTGGTTACTTTTTGTTGATTTTGGTATCAAAATTTCATGGACCTTGTGTTAAAAAATTTGCTTAACAGATAGCTTTTCTGATACTACAGAGGGAAGGTATGTGTTAAGTATTGTAGTTCTACGTAAGGTATGCTCATAATTGAGCTGAATATTTGGTTGTGTACTTTTCCTCATTTAACGTAGCAACTCTGTTAGATATTGTATGGCCTCTTACTGTTGCATAAGACATATTACCCTTTTATTATTTGAAAGCCATCACACACAACGTTACAGTCAAAAGTACATGTTTTCAATACGACAAATGGTCACTTTCATGAAACACTGGCAAGTCATGGTGGTCCATAGGGTACACTAAATTATTCAACGTGTGGTGCTATATACCATCGGCTCCCTTTGTTCATGCGGTTTAAAATTTTGAGAGGTGAATCTAGGAATACGTCTATGGAGGGAGGGAGACATTTGGTGTGGAGCAGGCAATGAAGTCGGTGGGTGGGGGAGAATGAGGCACCCTTTTGGAAGCCTCTAATTGGACTACAGGAGCAAATCTGGTGTAGGTTATGCTTTTTACTGTACACGGTATGGTTGATGATGCCCAACTTATGGGGTTAAATCACATGCACTGCCCCTTTAATGGTCAAGGAGTGCTGAAAACTATCAAAATCAAGCATAAATTAGTGTTATTGCAAATTACTGTTATTATCTATTAACTGCCAAATGTTATCACACACAACGTTACAGTCAAATGTACGTGTTTTCAATACGACAAATAGTCACCTCACATGAACCATGGCAAGTCTTGATGGTCCATAGGGTCCACTAAAATCATTTAACATGTGGCGCTTGATACCATCAGCTCCCTTTGTCCATGAGGTTTGAGAGTTTGAGTGGTGAATCTAGGGATTTCTATGGAGGGAGGAGGACATTTGTTGTGGAGCAGGTGATAAAGTGGGTGGGAGGGGGGAATGGGGCACCCTTTTGGAAGCCTCTAATTGGACTCCCTGATGTAACAGGAACAAATCTGGTATAGGTTTCACTTTGTTACTGTACATAGTATGGTTGTGATAACGACCAACTTATGGGGTTAAATCACATACCCCACCCCCCTTAGTGGTCAAGGAGTGCTGATAACGATCAACATAAAACATACATAAGTGTTTTTGCCAATTACTGTTATTTTGTATTAACTGCCAAATGTTTTACATATATATAGCTCACCCAAGGAAGATGAGCACGTCCGCAAAAAAGCACGAATGTAATGAATGTGGGAAGGCATTTGATTATAAGGGAAATCTAAAGAAACACATGGTTGTCCATACAAAAGAAAAGAACTATCAGTGTTCTGAATGTGGGAAGGCATTTGGTCGTAAGGCTGATCTGAAGAAGCACTTGGTTGTCCATACACAAGAAAAGAACTATCAATGTTCTGAATGTGGGAAGGCATTTGGTTGTAAGGCTGATCTGAAGAAGCCCTTGGTTGTCCATACACAAGAAAAGAACTATCAATGTTCTGAATGTGGGAAGGCATTTAGTCGTAAGGGACATCTGGAGACACACATGGTTATCCATACACAAGAAAAGAACTATCAGTGTTCTCAATGTGGGAAGGCATTTGGTCGAAAGGGAACTCTGACAAGGCACATGGTTGTCCATACGCAAGAAAAGAACTATCAGTGTTCTGAATGTGGGAAGGCATGTGGACGAATTGAACATCTGAATAAGCACATGGTTGTCCACACAGGAGCCAGAAGATTCAACTGTACTATTTGCAACAAGCAGTATTCCTACAGATCAAGTCTCGCATACCATATGATGGTCCACAGCAATGATCGACCTTATATGTGTTTCTGCAGGAAATCTTTCAGAACCATTTCAGCTCTGATAAGGCATGGCAGAAAACACCTTGGTGAGAAGTTAAGATGTCCCTCTGAAGGATGTGACAAGAAATATGTGACCAAGAATGGTTTGAAACATCATCTCCAGTACTGCTCCTACTCACATTTTCCAGCCACAGTGTCCAATTATTGATAGATACACAAGCAAGCATGTACACATTACGAAACGGAATGTAATTGTTGAACTGCAATACAATATGTCAGTGTAATCAAATTTTAATACAAACATACACACATACATGCACACACACACACTCTCATACATACATACATACATACATACATACATACATACATACATACATACATACATACATACATACATACATATATACATACATACATACATATATACATTCATACAGTGCGCTGGTCTCAAACTTGGTCACGCCCCAGGCCCATCCTCAAAGTCCCTATTTAACCCTGAGAGCATTGTCCCCTCCTCCACTCAGCGCTCAATAATCATGGCTGCAGACGTGTCCTTCACAGACAGCAGTGTGGGCAGTGTGCTGGCCTCAAACTCTGTCACGCCCACATCCCTGCGGAGCAGTGGTGGTGGTAGTGTGATGTCTGGCAAGCGATGGTGGTGTTGGGGAGAACAAGAGCAAGAGGCCGTGCTCTGGTAGGGAGGAGACTGGTGGGTCAAGTGGTTCTAAACAGAGCACACCTGCTGAAGGAGCAGTGGTGAAGGCACCACCTCCAGCCTTGAAGGACACGCCCACCATAGCCAGTATTGTATCCAAAAAAGCAGACCTCACTACCAGTGATGTGGTACCAAGAAGAACAGTCCCTCCTCAACCATCAGGCCAGTTGTTTTCACAGTAGGCTAATGGTCTGGGGACCAGGAAGAGGACTAGGGGACAACTGACGAGAGAGGAGTTCCCTGATGTGGGGGAATCCCCAGATTTGGAATTTGAGGTGAAGTGACATTGTGTGACCTCAGGCCACACCGACCAAGCCACTGTTACAGCCCAGGGAGGTTCTCCTCGTAGCGCCATGGATGGGTAGGAGGATCATGTCACACCTAAGAAGACAAGGCCAGCTCACAAGATGGCTGCCTCGTGTGAAGGAGAGCATCCTTCTCAGAGTCAAAGGACCCTCTGTGTCTGGTGTGCGGTGCTGATGTGGGCGTGTCTCTATTCAACCGGTTCTCTGGTAGGGGTGGCAAGAGGTCAAAGGGGACTGAGACTGACCAGTGGAAGGAGGGGGAAGAGGAGGAGGAAAGGCCAGAGACGAGCCTTGGGATGGTGAAGATCCTTTGGAGAGTGGTGTGAAATATAACCCTGTCATGCAAGGATGGCTTCATCTGTCCCAGAGAGCAACCAAAGAAGATAGTGATACCTGAGAGATGTGTGATTGGTGAGGGTGGAGTGTGTGTTTGGTGAGGG
>OY811971.1:2407729-2688717 GCA_963681505.1 Eunapius fragilis | reverse complement strand
AATCTATCTTGTATCAACTGCATTGTATATAGTGACTAATTATGGCCAATAAGCGTAAAGGCCATTCTCCTGACGTCGCTAGGAACACTGAATCACTCTTGAGGGTGTGGGGATGACGAAAGAGGAGGTGTTCGAAGCTGCAAAGGCACTACAGACTGAGGAGGAAGGCTGTACGTTTAAGGGGAAAGATGGGCTTCTGACCCAACTCTGGTGGAACGGATTTCGAAAGAGGCTCACAGCAAAAAAAATCGTCGAATCAATTCTTGATTTTCGATTGATTTGCCACTTACATTCTGGTACATATTGTTAACAGGTTGTACCAGGTATGTAAACATTTTGTACCAGAATGTAAGTGGCAAATCAATTGAAAATCAAGAATTGATTCGACGCGTTTTTTTGCTGTGGCTGTAGAGTCAGGCACTCTGATCTCTCCTTGCATGCGCATACCACGCAACTTATAAATTATTTTCACCATGGCGGAAAAGGAACTGCATTGCCTGTACAGTATAATATAATAAAAACTCATGTAATATATGTTGTAGAATGTAACATTTGTCACTTAAAATACGTTGGAGAAACATCCACATGCACCAATTAGATCCAGACTTAGACATCATATAGATAGCGACGTGCTTTTTTCAACTCACTCACAAGCGAGTGGTAGAACATGGCCTTGACCCATCTAGAGACTTCTTCAATCTTGATGAAACCCAGATTGTGCTTGACCCATTCCAGAAGCGTGTGCGGCTGTAGTATGTGGAACCAAGCGTGTTCACAAACTCACTCGCATCTATGGGGAGCGTGCATGCATGGAGTTCATATTACATAATTGCTGCCATTGTATCCGATGGTACAGCTCTGCCCCCTACGTTTATCTCCCAGGGAAAATCAGTGACGCATGAAATGGCCAAAGCAACTCACAACTTTGATCCAAACTGTGGACATGCTTACAGTGCCATGCAGTGGCGGGATTGAACGGAGCATCGACCATGCAAGAGATCCTTTAATATCTCATTGATATGTTACCAGCTCCTGAGACAAGGGGGATACAAGCTGCTCATTGTTGATGGCCACGAGTCACACATTTCTCTTTATGCTGCACAATTAGCTACTGCCAACAAGCTTGACATTGTGCTCATGCCATCTCATACCAGCCATCCGGTACGACCTCTGGATGTATAGGAGTGTCTGGTCCACTAATTTAAAAGATGCTTTCTTCTGCTGCAATGACCAAACATTTAGTATCACATCTTATCCACACAATGTTCCAATGATAAACAATGAGGCCTGTTATCGGTGATTTACTAGAGAGAACATCATGTCTGCATTCCAAAAGACAGGCCTGTCTCCTCTTCTGAAGATACGGTTGGACCCCATGATGCTATCATGGCATCATGCGGTGCATGTGTCGGGGGCAGCACTTTCTGATAAAGTCACCACTGTAAGCTTTATTAAGGATGGTGTGGCATGCACAGGAGGTGAAGAGGCGTGTTGGTTTTGGTGCTGCTGCAATGACAACATAAGAAGATATGCAGTTACGTATGAAAATGTCAATTCAGTACCACTCCATGAATGTGGCTGCATGTGCAGAACGTCCTGAGCAGGTGCAACAGGCTGAACCAACCTCTCCACAAAGTTCTGAAAGTACCACTGATAATTCAGACGGAGAAAGCTTAGATCCAAAGGACAACGCTACGTACTGAATTTAAGTGCTTGAAAGGTTCAGCTCAGTGCATGACCTCAGCACAATGGATTGATGAATTTAAGGCCTGCAAGGAGAGGTTACTCACAATTATAAATTTTCATCAGCAATATAATCGTATATGCATGACAGGCACATACATGTAAGGCCCATCATGTTGAAGGTGTATGACATACATGTGTAGGCAATAGGTAAGTAAGAAAGGTATTCCCTACATATTAGGCATGCAAGGATGATATAAAGATACACAAAAGGTTTAAGAGTGCATGTGTACTTGGAATGTCTGCTTGTACCGGCGATTCTATGAATCATAGCATGTAGGAATTCGAGTATAGTGTAGTACATTTCTAGGTATACTTGACTAGTATTATAGTATTTTATACTTTCTATTTCTAGTACCATGTGAATGTGGGTCTATGTACATGAAAGAGAATGTTTGTATTTGTGGTATGGGTGTGTGTATGTGTGTGTATGGCTTGCTAACATAGGTATCCCATGGTGGCCACCTACAAATTTATAGTGGTGGTTATGTATTCCCAGTGTGAAGTGGGCAACTTATCATGGCATGCGCCAAAAGCCTCAAACTTCACACAGCGAACCAACAGGATGGCAGCAATTTGAAACGGAAGGGACCAAACATGGTGCCATGGCCAATGCAATCGTGGGATGACCATGTGAACAAGACATATAATACATACACATACACAACACATACACACATTTATACAAAAGACACACACATCTACATGGCACGAGACTGTAAATTCAGTGTACTATACCCAAGTTCTGAGTGAGCATTTGAAATATTTCTACATCTACGCTTCAGACACTGTCAGCCAGGGTGTACACAGTGTCATGAAGCAGGAGGAGGAGACCTTTGATGGTGTGAAGGGAGGAGTATCAGGTGTGTGTGTGTGGCCAGAGCAAATGGCACTCTTCGTGTGAACGAGACGTTGGTACTGTGTCCCAGGATTGGGGGTTGTGATGTTGTCAAGGAGGAAGAACTCCTTGACGACATGTTTGTGTGTGCTCATTCCCAATTTATCTCGTAACACAGGGCCCCAGGCCCATCCTCCTTTATAACCCTGAGAACATTGTCCCCTCCTCCACTCGATGGTGGTGTTGGGGAGAGCAGAAGCAAGAGATTAGTTTGGTGAGGGTGGAGTGTGTGATTAGTGAGGGTGGAATGTGTGATTGGTGAGAGTGAAGTGTGTGATAAGTGAGGGTGGAGTGTGTGATTGGTGAGGGTGGAGTGTGTGATTGGTGAGGGTGGAGTGTGCAGTTGGTGAAGGTGGTGTGTGATTGGTATGGGAGGGGTATGATTGGTGATGGAGGAGTGTGTGATTGGTGATGGTGGAGTGTGTGATTGGTGAGGGTGGAGTGTGAGATTGGTGAGGGTGGGGTGTGTGATTGGTGAGGGTGTGAATGGTGAGGGTGGTGTGTGATTGGTGAAGGTGGAGTGTGATTGGTGAGGGTGGAGTGTGATTGGTGAGGGTGGTGTGTGATTGGTCAGGGTGGTGTGTGAATAGTGAGGGTTAAGTGTGAGATTGAGGAGGGTGGAGTGTGATTGGTGAGGTGGAATGTGTGATTAGTGAGGGGGAGTGTATGATTGGAGATGGTTGAGTGTGTGATTGGTGAGGGTGGAGTGTGAGATTGGTGAGGGTGGGGTGTGTGATTGGTGAGGGTGGAGTGTGTGAATAGTGAGGGTGCAGTGTGTGATTGGTGAGGGTGGAGTGTGAGATTGGTGAGGGTGGAGTGTGTGATTGGTGAGGGTGGAGTTTGATTGGTACAGGTGGAGTGTGATTGGTGAGGGTGGTGTGTGATAGGGGAGGGTGGACCGAGGGATTGGTATAGTTGGGGAGTGATTAGTGATGGTTTTGTGTGTTTAGTGAGGGTACAGTTTGATCAATGGAATGAGACATGTTAGAGGGAAGATGAGTGAAGCACACTAACATAGATGTACCATACGTGTAATACCAAAAGACTTCCAACCACAATGACATCAACAGGTACTTCACTCATCTTCCCTCTAACATGTCTTGTTCCATTGATCAAACTGCACCAACACCACCCGCTCACTAATCAACAGGTAGCCATGTAGTCAGTAGCACTTGGAGGACTTGTAAAATCTCCGCCAGTAACCACAGCTACAGCTGCCATTCCTGTTATCCCTGTAACCTAGGCTACCCCTGCCACACCAGTTAGGCTGATCGCCATGCCGACAGCCACCTCCCTCTTTTTGAGCACCAGGAAACACAGGGCAGCTGCTGTAGTGGAGGGTACCTCACTTGGAACACAGGGGTGAAGTGAAGATGGAAGGGCCAAGACACAAGACAGCAGCAGAGGCCTTTCAATGGTGGCCGGGAGTAGCCATCCCTCTGTGTCTGGTGTGCGTGCTGTTGTGGGCGTGTCTCCATTCAACCTGTTCTCTGGAATGGGTGGCAAGAGGTCAAAGGTGACTGAGACTGAGAAAGGAGGGGAGGAGGAACCAGAGGCGGAGCCTTGGGATGGTGGTGTGAAGTATGACGCTGTCATGATCAGGGATGGCTTCATATATCCTTCCAAAGAAGATAGTGATACCTGAGAGATGTTAAGATGTCCCTCTGAAGGATGTGACAAGAAATATGTGACCAAGAATGGTTTGAAGCATCATCTCCAGAACTGCCCCTACTCCCAGCCACAGTGACCATTGCATGATGTATGAAAGTGTCTACACATTACTGCATAACATGAAACTGAATGTAATTGTTGCTCATCAATAATATACAACATGTGTAATTCTTTTTTGGCATTTTTGTAGTCCTTAATACCTGTAACCATGGCTTACTCTGCCAGACCTGTTAGGCTGATCTCCATGCCAACAGCCTCCTCCCCCTTTTTCAGCACCAGGAAACCCAAGGCCATTGCTGACAGGCCTTGTTATATCTGTAACCATGGCTACCTTTGGCACACCGTTTAACCAGTAACCACAGTTACCCTTACCACACTTGTTAGACTGATCACCATGCCGACTGCCTCCTTGTCATTGTGGTTGGAAGTCTTATGGTATTACACATCTGTCCTCATAGGTACCCAAAGTACCAAGAAGAACAGTCCCTCCTCAACCATCAGGACTGTTATTTTCTCAGCAGGCTGATGGTTTGGGGACAAGGAAGAGGACTAGGGGAAATCTGTGGGTGACCTCAGGCCCCACCCGCCAAGCCACTGTTGTAACCTAGGGGGGTTTCCCTCCAAGCCTGTTGGATGGGGAGGAGGATCATATCTCACCTAAGGAGACAAGGCATGCTCCCAAGATGGCTGCCTGGTGTAAAGGGGAACATCCTCCTCAAAGCAAAAGGACAATGGAGCCCTCTGTGTCTGGTGTGCGTGCTGCTGTGGGCTTGTCTCTATTCAACCGGTTCTCTGGAATGGGTGGCAAGAGGTCAAAGGTGGAGTGCGTGATTGGGGAGGGTGGAGTGTGATTTGTGAGGGTGGAGTGTGTGATTGAGGAGGGTGGAGGGTGTGTGATTGGTGAGGGTGGAATGTGTGATTGATTGGTGATGGTGGAATGTGTGATTGGTGAGGGTGGTGTGTGATTGTTGAGGGTGGAGTATGTGATTAGTGAGGGTGGATGGAGTGTGGGATTGGGGATGGTGGAGTGTGTGATTGGTGAGGGTGGAGTGTATGATTTGTGAGGGTGGATGGAGCGTGTGATTAGTGGGGTGGATGGAGTGTGTGATTGGTGAGGGTGAGTGTGGGATTGGTGAGGGTGGAGTGTTGGATTGGTGAGGGTAGAGTGTGATTGGTGAGGGTGGTGTGTGATAGGTGATGGTAGAGTGATTGGTGAGGGTGGAGTGTGTGATTAGTGAGGGTGGAGAGTGATTAGTGAGGGTGGGGTTTGTGATTGGTGACGGTGTTGTGTGTGATTGGTGACAGTGTAGTGTGTGATTAGTGATGGTGTAGTGTGTGATTGGTGACAGTGTAGTGTGTGATTAGTGACGGTGTAGTGTGTGATTGGTGTTTGATCAATGGAACAAGACATGTTAGAGGGAAGATGAGTGAAGTACCTGTTGATGTCATTGTGGTTGGAAGTCTTTTGGTATTACACATATGGTACATCTATGTTAGTGTGGCCGTGTATGTTTAAGGTGGTGTATGTACATGTAGGTGTGGTCAGATGGGGTGGGGTATTTAAGTATGTGGGTGTGGTCAGCCGTGGAAGTGGTCTGATACCATATCCCTCCTCCCCATCCCTCCTAGGTACCCAGAGGTGCCTGTCTGAGCACACCACATGAGCGTGCCCCTCCTCCCCCAGAATGTGTGGAGGTGGTGAGACTGGTTGTGGTGGTCCGGGGGAGAGACAAGGTCCCAGAGAAGGCGACAAGCAGTTGTTAGAGTGAGGGACTGAGCAGAGATCTATATATGATCTCTGGACTGAGAGACTTCAAGCACTTCAGAAAGGTGCAGAATAAGGGTTAAAGATGAGGGTGGGAAGATGAGCTAGTGTTAATGAGGGGGAGGTGGGGGTTAATGTTAATGAAGGTTGTATGTCAGGGTGAATATTGTAATTCGTATATTCATTGCACTGCAAGCACACCACATGACAATCACACACATGCATACAATTCCATTTGCTCCCAATACTCTGGCCCTAGTGTAGCATGATGTATTTCACCTTATGCTATGGTGAACTAGGTTAAGGAAGGCTGTGATTATAAAGTTGGGAGGGTGTAGTGGTGAACATACGTTAAAATTAGGTTGGCAGCACAGGGTTAACACAGATGCCAAGGATTGTGGGGCTGGTGGAGCACGTAGAGACGTCAGCTGAAGTCCAACAGTGGTTGATGGAGCAGGAGGAAGGGGTGAGTGTCACTATGTGTGGGTGTGGCCAAACATCATGTACCTGCCTCCACCCCTTCTATTGAGAGTGGATGAGGCTGACATATTTAGGTTCACATGAGTGCACCGGTCATGTTATAATCACACCATTATATTATTTGGGAGCTAGCTTGAAGGTGATCAATCATGTACCTTGCTACACAAATTTGGATTATGTTATCAATAACCAGGGCCTGGGGTCGAGAGCATCATAACCGATACCACGTGTCTTTGCGCCTTCTGGAAGAAAAACCGGTCAGTCCAGAGAATGCATTGGTCTATATAATATTTATTGCCTAATAGGACCTGCTTATACAAATGTTTACTTGCAAGAACGAGCGAACATGAAGTAGACCTAGGACTACTGGTACCGGCCTACTAATTAGTAGTCTAATAATTATATTGGCGCTTCTTGTTACTAGTACCATCGCTCCCTTCACCCTTGGCTGTTTGAAACTTTGAATGCTGTCGTAGTCACAGTGGTGAACCTAGGAAGACTATGGAGGGAGGGAGACATTTATGTAACGTACATCCCTCCATTATGCCGTCCGCTCCAACAGTGTGGGAGCGGGTAGCGTAGGGAGGCAGGGAGCATGGGGTACCCTTTTGGGTGAGATTCAATTGGAACATAGAGCTGAGATTGTGCTATACATTTTACCTGAACACCATCGTGTCGTCCTTCAAGCGTACAGCCTGTACTCTAATCATTCTTTGTCAAGCGCAATTCCTTTAACACCGGTGTCACGTAAAATTGGGGATCCCAAGAAATTAGGGACCCCCGTCCCCAATTTTCCGGAAAATTGGGGACCCCGTCCCCAATTTTTCGGTAAATTGGGGACCCCCCCGTCCCTATATTTCTGGAAATTTGGGGATCCCTTCGTGAAACTAGGGACCCCCTGTCAACATCATTCCTACGCACTAACTCGCCTTATGTATGCGAGCGTACCACAATCTCACGATAACACCAATTTCTCCATTTAATATATAAAGTTGCTTTAGCTGGTGCTTTTTCAGATGAGGAATGCTCAATACAGCGTAGATGAGTCGATAGAGACAAGCGAGATTGCTGCTTAATACACAGCTCGATTATATTATGATAGAGCCAGACAGACCGATTTTTATTAGTTATTATGTCATGAATTCAAGCTCGTAATCGAATATGTAAAACCCAATTGTATCATCTTGAGGATCTGAACTATCCCATGCATCCTGAAGCACAAACATATAAAATGTGATGCACAATACACTAATAGTATGCACGAAATTGCATTCACCTATAAACAGTTTCTGCAGAGCCATGAATAGTTGGGCTTTTTCCAGTTTTTCCTGGATATTGAACGGTCACATTTCAAGTGAAACCATTCCTTACAATTGGGACATTGAATCATATTTTCCTCTTGTGTTGTTCTGCAATAACAGTAAACAGGAATGCCTTCTTCAGCCAACGTGAGTCCGTTTATTCTGTGTGTGCTTGGAAATCGGGTTATAATGCCTGTATTAAGGCAGTGCATCAAATGTGGTCTCATTTCAGCACAGTTATACTTCATTTGAGAAACATCATCACCATGACACACACTTGTAGCATATGCAATAGCATACAGACCACAATCATATGTATTTCCTGCTTATCTACATCAATAAATTGAACATTAATTACTTTGTCATTGGCAAATAGTAAAGCACAAATTTGATCTTTACAAAAGCTTGACAAAGTGGAATACATACTGTCAAATATGTTAATGTAGGATGACTGCAACCCAATGGTTGAAACTGTTAGCCAGTGATCTTGTCCGTTGTGCAAGATCTGAACAAATTGTTTGCGCATTATGTCATGTGTTAAAGTGTATCCCAATGTGGTGTTCTGAAGCTCTGCTAAACCAAACTGCTTATGAAGCAATGATTGAGCAGCATTAACAATCTTATCATCCAACCATCCAGTAGATGACAATATATCCTTTTGTGTTTTGTTCAGTTTTATACCATCTACTTCTAACCACAAGCTATCATACTGTCTCTTCTTTAGTTCATCAGAAGATGCATCAAATACATGTTCTTCTGGAAGTTCATCAGTAGGTACATCCAGTTCATGTTTGTTTGAAAGTTCAGTAGGTGTGTGAAATACATGTTCTTCTTGAGGTAACTTCTTTAGTATACCTGTAATCAATGAAGTAATGATATGTATCATTTAGTATTATAACATTTACATACCTTGCAGAGTGAACTTATGGTTTCTTGTTGCAAAGACCCAACTACAGAATTCATCTAACTCCAATGGAGACATCAGAAAAAATGTTTTCCCTATGATGTGAACTGCTTTCATCTCTTTCATAATTGATCTGCTCCAATATTTAAGAATATCAACTGCTTCAACAATACAGTGCTCAAATGATTCACCATTCTTTTTAAATAACTTAAAATCATCATAAAGGTCATCATCATCAACAATGATGAAATCGCCATCATAAACTTCTCTTAGCGGTTCTTTACCTGAGAAGGTCCGATACTGTGTCCACAGATACACCATGAGGTCTTTGCTTAGTACAAATTCATTGCCTCTGGCTGATAAAAAGATATAATGTAATTATAATGTAATAATCAAACATATGCACACTTACATCAAAGTACTCATCTTCCTCTGTGCTGTACAAAAGTTCTGATGCTCCAGTTCTCCATAGGCGCATAAGATTTGGTGAATGGAGCTGTTTTAAAAGTTCTTCCTGATTAAACTCTTCATGTTCTCCTTTTGCTTTGTCATCACTAGAACCTTCTATGTCTTTGCTGCAAGTGTACATCTTCAATCTATTGATATTTACCTTTTTCTTTAAAATTTTATCATGTGCATTTCTGACCTCGTAAACCCCTTTTACCACATGTCTATTAATGAAATATGGACCAGTGTAACGGTCGTCCATTTTCCCTCCCTTGCGCTGTTTCTGACATGAATTTTCCATTAAAACCATTGTATTAACAGACAGTATAGTAGACTGATGTTTCCTGTCATACACCTTCTTCTGTTCCCTCTGAGACTCTGAAATATTCAAGCTTGTTTTATCAAACAATTTACCTCTACTTTCTAACAGCACCAGGATAACTTCTTGAACTTCATTCTTAGAGTTTAAAGAATATAAGTTTTGAGGTGGTATCACTTCACTATCAATGGTTAAACGCATCTCCTTTTGAAACAACATGTAATATGGGGATCGTTTAATTGTTTCTTGATGAGAGCATCTGTATCCATTAGTACTGTTTCTAACTTCAAATCCCAGTTGCTTTTGTCATCATTTGTCAATTTGCATAGGTTTCTCAACAATGTTTGATTAAATCGTTCTGTGAGCCCATTTGTCTGAGTACATAGTGCAATAGGTTACAAACATTGACCCATATACATATAGCAGCTTGCTTCATTAATACATTAGGGTCACTACATAGTATAGTACAATATTTGCACTATTCAGTTTAATGTGCAAGTTCAAACCTTATTGGATTATAGGAATGTCTATAGTAATGACACTAACTACTTAACATTCCTCTGATTCCCAAGGACACTCTTACACTTTACAAACCCAATGTGCAATTTTACATTAAAAATTAAATGAATACCTGAGGATGATAAGCACTAGTAATTCTATGCTGAGTCTTGGTTATCAGGTACAGCTCTTTCATCAATTCATTAACAAACTCTCTCCCTTGGTCCGTTAACAATTTCAGGTGCTCCAAATCGACAAATCGTCTGAAAATACAATGAAACATAATAAGGAACCTAATTTGCATATCTAGAAACTCACAGAATACATAAATCTAGCTACTCCATCTGCTGATTTGTCAGGAAGCCCCATTGCTTCAGCCCACTTTGAAATATAGTCCGTCAACGTAATAATGTACTTATTACCACGTGGTGTTACTGATAATGGCCCAATAAGGTCCATTCGAACTTGGCACCATATCTGAGCCTTAACGGGAATGGGATGGAGTTCTGTTGTAGACGTTTTTAACTTCTTATTCATCCTCTGACAGCGATCACAAGCAGTCACCTAAAGAGCAAAATACGGTGATAAATCGTGCGTCTATATAGCAGCGATAGTATATTACTTGCTGTTTTACATCCATGAAAAGGCCAGGCCAATAGTACTTTGCAGCTGTTGTGTCATAAGTTCTAATGACCATCCTCGTGGGTAATCGATACGATTCTTCGCCGTTGCTCCCTATCCTCCACAACTAGCCGCGTCCTCGGGCTGGCACCATGATCAGTTTTGTCTAGTGTTCGCGCACAAGAAGTAAAGTATTTACAAGACTTTACAAGTATACACGTTCTCACCTCGACCAATGTAGTAAAGGTCAGAACCTTTTGCTTCGAAAAACTTGGCTCTCTTTCTCTTATCTGCCTTGCCGAAGCCAGATGGGTACTTGCTGTCTAAAAGGTAGGTAAAGATTTCCCTGTAGCTGAAACGACCGTCTTTCATATCCATTGCGTTGCTCTCCAAGAGGTGACAAAAAATGAACGTGCTTCATGCACATGCGCATTGTGATTTATAAAGGGATCCCTAATTTAATGCTGGGGTCCCCAATTTTCCGGGAAATTGGGGACGAGGGGTCCCCAATTTTATGGGATCCCCAATTTTACGTGACACCGGGTCCATGAAATTTTTCGAAAAAAGTACGCACCATGATTTTTGAAATAAATTGTCGCGCGTTCTTTCTTTAATCATAAATGGATATGATCTTATTGATCGCTGGTGCAGGGCGGATACTGGGGGGGGGAACTCGGTTTTGCCCCCCCCCCCGCCAAGTTAAAATTAAATATTCATAGCTACAAGGGGCGGTGTCTTACGTCGCCTGGTGATACAAATACAACGAAAACGCGCCGAAGTAACATGATAAAAAAGCGGCTGGGGCGAAGCCCCAGACCCCGGGTACATCTTCCTCTCTTACACGCAGTATTTCGTAGCCACGCCCAAACCATGATTATTAACGCCCCTCCCCTTTGCCCCCCCTCGCAAAAAAAAATTCTGGATCCGCCCCTGTGGTGCTGAATCTGCTTTCAGATTTCCTTAGATGTGATCAGTGCACCCTACAGATGCTGGCAAACACGATGACCTCCTAGAATATTAGTGGTAATGATGCAAACTGTTTTGCTACGCTTTTAAGTCACGTATTCAAAAGATTTTTTGTTATATCTGACAATTTATAGAGCACTTTTTATCTTTTCTAGCGAACACTTTCAATCGGAAAAGGTGTTGACTATTGCCATGCCTCAAGTGGTTATCAATCAGATGTAACTAGCATTTGTTATCCAATTTGTTATTATGTCTTGACAAGGATAAAACAATAGGGACATATTACTGGCACAGTGTTGTTCTATGATACTGGCTCATCCTGTTTCAACTTGCTGAGATTTGGGGTGCTATACTATGATCAATGTATCAATCCATTGGTAATGTTGTTTGAAGTTGTTATCATTAAACATGCAAGTAAGCAAGAGGGAATATGACAAGTGTCTAAAGCACAAGGTTTGTCCCAGGAAACAGAAAGGTCTCTTCTGTCTCTATGATGAAACAATTAATTACAAATTACAGGTATAAGCTAAAGTCATTCCTTAGGTTTATCAAACATTAGCATGCCTTACAGTCCATTTTTTCATAATAATTTGGAGGAAGAAAGGAAAAGTAAAAAGTAGATTACTTGTCCATATAATACCTTATTTAATATACCTTATTTATATACAAATAGATGGAATAGATGGTGGTGGTGCCCAGTTCAATGATCTGAACAGCGTTTCTGCTTCACTTGTGTTTCTGCTGGCTACAGACATGTTTGGAGGTCTAGGGTTGTGTATTGACTAAGACATAGGAATAAACAACCTTACTTGACAATGTAACGAGCCTCAACCACAAGACCTGCAAATGTAGAAATAATGTGTAGCTTCATCCAAAGGATCATTTTATCGTACACTGTGCAAATATGGGTGCAAAACCCACTAGTGACAATATTTTGTTTGAGGCAGTTGGTTACTTTTTGTTGATTTTGGTATCAAAATTTCATGGACCTTGTGTTAAAAAATTTGCTTAACAGATAGCTTTTCTGATACTACAGAGGGAAGGTATGTGTTAAGTATTGTAGTTCTACGTAAGGTATGCTCATAATTGAGCTGAATATTTGGTTGTGTACTTTTCCTCATTTAACGTAGCAACTCTGTTAGATATTGTATGGCCTCTTACTGTTGCATAAGACATATTACCCTTTTATTATTTGAAAGCCATCACACACAACGTTACAGTCAAAAGTACATGTTTTCAATACGACAAATGGTCACTTTCATGAAACACTGGCAAGTCATGGTGGTCCATAGGGTACACTAAATTATTCAACGTGTGGTGCTATATACCATCGGCTCCCTTTGTTCATGCGGTTTAAAATTTTGAGAGGTGAATCTAGGAATACGTCTATGGAGGGAGGGAGACATTTGGTGTGGAGCAGGCAATGAAGTCGGTGGGTGGGGGAGAATGAGGCACCCTTTTGGAAGCCTCTAATTGGACTACAGGAGCAAATCTGGTGTAGGTTATGCTTTTTACTGTACACGGTATGGTTGATGATGCCCAACTTATGGGGTTAAATCACATGCACTGCCCCTTTAATGGTCAAGGAGTGCTGAAAACTATCAAAATCAAGCATAAATTAGTGTTATTGCAAATTACTGTTATTATCTATTAACTGCCAAATGTTATCACACACAACGTTACAGTCAAATGTACGTGTTTTCAATACGACAAATAGTCACCTCACATGAACCATGGCAAGTCTTGATGGTCCATAGGGTCCACTAAAATCATTTAACATGTGGCGCTTGATACCATCAGCTCCCTTTGTCCATGAGGTTTGAGAGTTTGAGTGGTGAATCTAGGGATTTCTATGGAGGGAGGAGGACATTTGTTGTGGAGCAGGTGATAAAGTGGGTGGGAGGGGGGAATGGGGCACCCTTTTGGAAGCCTCTAATTGGACTCCCTGATGTAACAGGAACAAATCTGGTATAGGTTTCACTTTGTTACTGTACATAGTATGGTTGTGATAACGACCAACTTATGGGGTTAAATCACATACCCCACCCCCCTTAGTGGTCAAGGAGTGCTGATAACGATCAACATAAAACATACATAAGTGTTTTTGCCAATTACTGTTATTTTGTATTAACTGCCAAATGTTTTACATATATATAGCTCACCCAAGGAAGATGAGCACGTCCGCAAAAAAGCACGAATGTAATGAATGTGGGAAGGCATTTGATTATAAGGGAAATCTAAAGAAACACATGGTTGTCCATACAAAAGAAAAGAACTATCAGTGTTCTGAATGTGGGAAGGCATTTGGTCGTAAGGCTGATCTGAAGAAGCACTTGGTTGTCCATACACAAGAAAAGAACTATCAATGTTCTGAATGTGGGAAGGCATTTGGTTGTAAGGCTGATCTGAAGAAGCCCTTGGTTGTCCATACACAAGAAAAGAACTATCAATGTTCTGAATGTGGGAAGGCATTTAGTCGTAAGGGACATCTGGAGACACACATGGTTATCCATACACAAGAAAAGAACTATCAGTGTTCTCAATGTGGGAAGGCATTTGGTCGAAAGGGAACTCTGACAAGGCACATGGTTGTCCATACGCAAGAAAAGAACTATCAGTGTTCTGAATGTGGGAAGGCATGTGGACGAATTGAACATCTGAATAAGCACATGGTTGTCCACACAGGAGCCAGAAGATTCAACTGTACTATTTGCAACAAGCAGTATTCCTACAGATCAAGTCTCGCATACCATATGATGGTCCACAGCAATGATCGACCTTATATGTGTTTCTGCAGGAAATCTTTCAGAACCATTTCAGCTCTGATAAGGCATGGCAGAAAACACCTTGGTGAGAAGTTAAGATGTCCCTCTGAAGGATGTGACAAGAAATATGTGACCAAGAATGGTTTGAAACATCATCTCCAGTACTGCTCCTACTCACATTTTCCAGCCACAGTGTCCAATTATTGATAGATACACAAGCAAGCATGTACACATTACGAAACGGAATGTAATTGTTGAACTGCAATACAATATGTCAGTGTAATCAAATTTTAATACAAACATACACACATACATGCACACACACACACTCTCATACATACATACATACATACATACATACATACATACATACATACATACATACATACATACATACATACATACATATATACATACATACATACATATATACATTCATACAGTGCGCTGGTCTCAAACTTGGTCACGCCCCAGGCCCATCCTCAAAGTCCCTATTTAACCCTGAGAGCATTGTCCCCTCCTCCACTCAGCGCTCAATAATCATGGCTGCAGACGTGTCCTTCACAGACAGCAGTGTGGGCAGTGTGCTGGCCTCAAACTCTGTCACGCCCACATCCCTGCGGAGCAGTGGTGGTGGTAGTGTGATGTCTGGCAAGCGATGGTGGTGTTGGGGAGAACAAGAGCAAGAGGCCGTGCTCTGGTAGGGAGGAGACTGGTGGGTCAAGTGGTTCTAAACAGAGCACACCTGCTGAAGGAGCAGTGGTGAAGGCACCACCTCCAGCCTTGAAGGACACGCCCACCATAGCCAGTATTGTATCCAAAAAAGCAGACCTCACTACCAGTGATGTGGTACCAAGAAGAACAGTCCCTCCTCAACCATCAGGCCAGTTGTTTTCACAGTAGGCTAATGGTCTGGGGACCAGGAAGAGGACTAGGGGACAACTGACGAGAGAGGAGTTCCCTGATGTGGGGGAATCCCCAGATTTGGAATTTGAGGTGAAGTGACATTGTGTGACCTCAGGCCACACCGACCAAGCCACTGTTACAGCCCAGGGAGGTTCTCCTCGTAGCGCCATGGATGGGTAGGAGGATCATGTCACACCTAAGAAGACAAGGCCAGCTCACAAGATGGCTGCCTCGTGTGAAGGAGAGCATCCTTCTCAGAGTCAAAGGACCCTCTGTGTCTGGTGTGCGGTGCTGATGTGGGCGTGTCTCTATTCAACCGGTTCTCTGGTAGGGGTGGCAAGAGGTCAAAGGGGACTGAGACTGACCAGTGGAAGGAGGGGGAAGAGGAGGAGGAAAGGCCAGAGACGAGCCTTGGGATGGTGAAGATCCTTTGGAGAGTGGTGTGAAATATAACCCTGTCATGCAAGGATGGCTTCATCTGTCCCAGAGAGCAACCAAAGAAGATAGTGATACCTGAGAGATGTGTGATTGGTGAGGGTGGAGTGTGTGTTTGGTGAGGGTGGAGTGTGATTGGTGAGGGTGGAGTGCGTGATTGGTGAGGGTGGAGTGTGTGATTGGTGAGGATGGAGTGTGTGATTGGTGAGGTTGGATCGTGATTTGTGATGGTGGAGTGTGATTAGTGAGGGTGGTGTTTGTGATTGGTGAGGGGAGTGTGTGATTGGTCAGGGTGAAAGGTGTGATTGGTGGTGATGAAGCGTGATTTGTGATGGAGTGTGTGATTGGTGAGGGTGGAGTGTGATTGGTGAGGGTAGGGTGTGTGATTGGTGATGGTGATGTGTGATTGGTGATGGTGGTGTGTGAGTGGTGAGGGTGGAGTGTGATTGGTGAGGGTGGAGTGTGATTGGTGAGTGTGGAGTGTGAGGCTCACCCAATACGTTCCACATACTCCCATCCTCCCCACACTGACTCCTCAACACTGTTTGAGCGGACGGCATAAAGGAGGTATGTACGTTACATAAAAGTCTCTTCCTCCAATTGTCTTCCTAGATTAACCATTCAAACAGTAAAGGTGAACGGAGCCATGGTACTAATAACAACAAGCGTCACTCGTCGGAAAATTAGTAATTCTAGTAGGCCTAGGCCTACTTCATGTTCGCTCGTTCAGTCTTACGTTACATATAGTTAGACTAATGCATTGACTGGACTGACCGGTTTTCCAACTTTTTCTCTCGTCCTGAATCTAGCCGCAGCTGAGTGACTTAATAGAATACGTGGTAACTTTACTCTTGACCCCAGACCCTGGTCACAGAAATGGATTGATGATGTAATCCATCCTGGAAACATGCAATAGCAAATGTGCGTATCAAGGTACATGCCTGATCACCTTCAAGCAACCTCCCTAATAATGTAATGATACAATGGTGTGATTATATCATAAACGGTACACTCAAGTGAACCTAAACATGTCACCAATCTCTGGCCTTATCCTCAGAAGGTTCCCTCTAAAACAGTCATGTGATGTTTGGCCACACCCACACATAGCGACACTCACCCCCTCCTGCTCCATCTATCACTGTTGGATTTCAGCTGACGTCTCTACGTGCTCCACCAGCCCCACAATGCTTGGCATCTGTGTTTACCCTGTGCTGCCAACCGATTTTTAAAAAACTTTAACATACCCGTATCCCTCCCAGCACTATCATCACAGCCTTGCAGCATGGTCCTTGACCGAGATCACCATGAAAGTGATGTACCCACAGTAACGTACTAAGGCCTGGGGTCCAGACTAAGCATAATGAATACCATGCAATGAATACATTGGAACCCCACCTTCCCACCCTCATCTTTAACCCCTATGCTGCACCGTTCTGAAGCATTTGAAGTATCTCAGTCCCTCACTCTCACTACTGCTTGTCACCTTCTCTGGGACCTTGTCTCTCCCCCAGACCACCACAACCAGTCTCACCACCTCCACACATTCTGGGGAAGGAGGGGCAGGCTCATGTGGTGTGCTCAGACAGGCACCTCTGGGTACCTAGGAGGGATGGGGAGGAGGGATATGGTATCAGACCACTTCTTCTACTGACCACACCCACATACACATTTTCTCCCAAATTTCACGTTTGTCACCTTCTTAGTGACCTTGTCTCTCCCCCGGACAACCGCAACCAGTCTCCGCCCTCCATCGCCTGATGTTGCCCTTCAGCTCCTCCATCCTCCTCAGCTGCTGCCTCACCGTCTCCAGACCTGCCCCACCCCCCACAATGAACCCCCTGGCCCTCTTCTGCCAGGCAATAGCCCTCTCCACCAGGCACTGGAGCGCCAGCCCCTCCGTTATCACCACGGGGACCTTCTTGAGGTTACAAGTATTAAGACTACAATAAAAACAAAAATGCATCAGAAAAGAACAATTACAATATTGTATTATTGAGCAACAATTACATGTTATGCAGTAATGTGTAGAAACTTTTATATATCATGTGTTGGTCATTATGGCTGGATCTTGGGAGTAGGAGCAGTACTGGATATGATGCTTCAAACCATTCTTGGTCACATATTTCTTGTCACATCCTTCAGAGGGACATCTTTACTTTTCACCAAGGTCGAGTTTTCTGGCATGCCTTTTCAGAGCAGAAATGGATTTCCTTCAGAAACACTTATAAGGTCGATCATTGCTGTGGATCACCATATGGTATGTGAGACTTGCTCTATAGGACTACTGCTTTTTGCTAATACTACACTTGAATTGTGTGGCTCCTGTGTGGACAACCATGCATCTCGACAGATTTTCCTTTCGACCAAATGCCTTCCCACATTCAGAAACTGATAGTTCTTTTCTCGTGTAGGGACAGCCATGTGTGTCTTCAGATTTCCCTTACGATAACACCTCTTTCCGCACTCAGAACACATTTCTGATTTGCTCACCTTCCTTATTGTTCTAAAGATATAAGTTACAACATTCATTCAATCTTAATTTGCAACGTAGGGGTAAACGAAGGGCCGAATTCCTGGCTCCGTCACTAATCAGGAAGAGGGGGGTCGAATTTGGTTAATAGGTGACCTTACAATAACATGCATATTGCATCACTTTGTTATCGCTGTTTTGGATCCATATAGAATTCATTTAGCATCATGCCCCTTGTGTACGCCCATGCATGTTAATGTTACAGGAGACAAGCCCACTTTTTTTTTGATTAACCACATCCCGTCTACATATCTGCGTTCCCGTTGTACAAAGTCACCAGTCAAAGTAAAATGAGTCCTTCCAGGTCCAGGTCTTTGAATGCTTAGGCATGATATTTACTGTATTCGCTCGCGTGTTCGTACCATGCATGCTAACATCGATCTATAATTATTTCACTGACCATCGTGACCGGTCTTCCCCCTCTTCCAGCAGCCTTTCAACTGAGTTAATATCACTGATATAAGTCACATAGACACATGGTATATCAATATAAGAGTACGTTGATATCCGGGAATATTAAAATTGAGCTATTCATTATTAAGCCATTCAACCATCCATATGATAATAATTGCAAATGACACCACCCCCCTCCCCCCTTCCCTCCCCCCCCCCCCCCCCCCCCCCCCCCCCAGGGCAGTATATAAAACCAAGTTGTTGACTATTAAAATGGGACAGGGGAGTGCCTACTTACGCACACACCTGTTGTACTGAGTAACAAAAGGCCTACATTGTTTCCCATGCCTGGTTCCACCTCCATGTGCCCATGCACCTTACATGGAAACATTAGGGATACCTCCATGAACCTAGTACGTTCATAACTTGGAGCTCTCATTGTCATCATATTGGCCTTGTGCAATTGATTTTTGGCTTAGTGCTTTGCTTGAACCACAACATGCAATTAATGCTATATAAATGTGTGTAGCAAGGTACATGCTGGATCACCAACATGAACGATGCACTCAAGTGAACTTATGTCACCAATCTCTACATCATCCTCAGAAGGTTCTCACTGAATAAGGGCAGAGACAGTCACATGATGTTTGGCCACACCCACACATCACCCCTCCTCCTGCTCCATCACAACCACTATTTGGAATCAGCTGACATCTCTATGTGCTCCACCAGCCCCACAATCCTTGGCATCTGTGTTAACCCTGTGCTGCCAATCAAATTTTTAAAAACCTGTAAAATATGATCACCACTACACCCTCCCAGCACCACCTTGCAGCATGGTCCTTGACCCAGATCGCCATAGAAATGAATGGATTACATTGTGCTAACCTTGAACTATGGTATGGAGACACTTCTACACAAACTATTGACCACTTGGGCCAGATTATTGGGAGCCAATGGGATTGTAGGCATGTGATTATAAGTGCAATGAACAAGAATGTAATTTAACACCATGGTTGTAGCATCACATGTGTCACCCATGAGAAACTCATATAATTATGAGGTTTAGATGAAGCTAGGAGGTAAAGTCTCTACACTGCTATTGCATTGCCTGGAATCAGTAACATGCTCAGATGTTATGACATACAACCTTCATTATTAATATTAACCCTCAATTTCCCTCTTGCATCTGTAACACTCAAAATACCACTTGCATCTTTTACCCACCCTCATCGTTAACCCTTATGCTGCACCTTTCTGGAGCGCTCAAAGTCTCTCAGTCCCTTGCTCTCACTACTGCTTGTCACCTTCTCTGGGACCTTGTCTCTCCCCTGGACCACCACAACCAGTCTCACCTCCTCCACACATTCTGGGGAGGAGGGGTACGCACATTTGATGTGCTCAGACAGGCACCTCAGAGGCATGGTGATCACTCAAACAGGTGTGTTACTGGTAACCATGGTTACTGGTTTAAACGGTGTGCCAGGGGTAGCCATAGTAACAGATGTCATAGGCATGGTAGGTGAAGCCGTGGTTACAGGTATAGCAGAGGTAGCCATGGTTACAGGTCCAGGTGCTACTGACTTTGCAGCTGACCTAATAGTAAGCCTTAGCTGCTGTCTTGTGTCTTGACCCTTCCATCTTCACTTCACCCCTGTGTTCCAAGTGAGGTACCCTCCACTACAGCAGCTGCCTTGTGTTTCCTGGTGCTCAAAAAAGGGGGGGGGAGGCTGTTGGCATGGGTGATCAGCCTAACTGGTGTGGCAGGGGTAGCCTAGGTTACAGGGATAACAGGCATGGCAGCTGTAGCTGTGGTTACATGTATAGCACAGGTAGCCATGGTTACAGGCGGAGAGGCTACAAGTCCTCCAAGTGCTACTGACTTTGCAGCTGACCTGGTAGTAACAGCAGCAGCAGTAGTACTGGCCTTCCCTTCTCCACCAGAAGGCTCCATTGTCCTTTGGCTCTGAGGAGGATGTTCCCCTTCACACCAGGCCGCCATCTTAGGAGCAGGCCTTGTCTCCTAGGTGTGACCTTATCCTCCTCCCCATTCATCACGCTAGGAGGGGAACCCCCCTTTGTTGCAACAGTGGCTTGGTGGGTGTGGTCCGAGGTCACAATGTTTCTTCACCTCAGATTCTAAATGAGGGGATTCCCCCACATCAGGGGACTCCTCTCTCCTCAGTTGTCCCCTAGTCCTCTTCCTGGTCCCCAGACCATCAGCCTGCTGGGAAAACAACCGGCCTGACGGTTAAGGAGGGACTGTTCGTCTTGGTACAACATCACTGGCAGTGAGGTCAGCTTTTTTTGGGCACTAGTGGGCGTGTCCTTCAAGGCTTGAGGTACCTTCAATGCAGGTGAGCTCCGTTTAGAACCACTTGACCCATTAGCCTCCTTACCACCTGCTGTCAGTGGCGTAGTGTGAGTGTTGAGCGCCCGGGGACATAAGGCACAAATGGAACCCTGGGGGAGGGGGGGAGGGCGAGGAGCCTTACAACCTGTATCTGCCCATGCGTTCGTGAGTTCTTGTTGCCGCAATAATTACTTATCTCTCGTCTATTTCGGTGCCATCCTCAACCCTGCACCCGGGGACATATGTGCCCCCCCTTCCCCCCCTCCCTCGCTATGCCACTGCCTGCTGTGAGTCCTCCATCATCAGGGAGGAACCTGCCTCAGCATTGGGGACTTGGGATAGAGATGGAGAAGGCAAGCCAACTGGTGCATCTGAAAGCCATGTAGCTGGTGGGTGGTGATGTGAGGGTGGTGATATGGTGATAAGGGTTATGTGACATTGTATTGATATGAGGGTAGTGACATTGGCATAATCATGAATGAAGGTGGTGCAATGTGATATAAGGTAGTGGGGTGATAAAAATGAGGGTGGTACAAATGACAGGCACCTCTGGGTACCTATGAGGACAGAAGTACCATCCATGTGTAACACCATAAGACTTCCAACCACAATGACAAGGAGGCTGTCGGATGGTGATCACTTGAACAGGTGTGGTAGTGGTAACCATGGTTACTGGTTAAACAGTATGCCAGAGGTACCCATGGTTACAGATATAACGAGGTCTGAGCAATGGCCTTGAGTTTCCAGGTGTTCTAAAAGCGGGAGGAGGCTGTTGGCATGGTGATCTGTCTGGGGTAGCCGTGGCTACAGGTATTAAAGACTATACAATAAAACCAAAAATGATTCGAAAAAAAAAATATTACGCATATTGTATTACTGAGCAACAATTACATTCAGTTTCATGTTATGCAGTAATGTGTACACGCTTTCATATATCATGCATTGGTCATTGTGGCTGGGAGTAGGGGCAGTACTGGAGATGATGATTCAAACCACTCTTGGTCACATATTTCTTGTCACATCCTTCAGAGGGACATCTTAACTTCTCACCAAGGTGTTTTCTGCAATTCTTTTTCAGAGCAGAAATGGACCTAAAAGATTGCCTGCAGAAACACTTGTAAGGTCGATCATTGCTGTGGACCATCATGTGGTTTCTGAGACTTGATCTGTAGGAATACTGCTTGTTGCAAATAGCACACCGATAGTTCTTTTCTTGCTTATGGACAACCATGTGCCTTGTAAGAGTTTCATTACGACCAAATGCCTTCCCACATTGAGAACACTGATGGTTCTTTTCTTGTGTATGGACAACCATGTGTGCCTTCAGATGTCCCTTTTGACCAAATGCCTTCCCACATTCAGAACACTGATAGTTCTTTTCATGCGTATGGACAACCATGTGTGCTTTCAGACTTTCCTTATGACCAAATGCCTTCCCACATTCAGAACACTGATAGTTCTTTTGTTTTGTATGGACAACCATGTGCTTCTTCAGATCTCCATTACGACCAAATGCCTTCTCGCATTCAGAACACTGATAGTTCTTTTCTTTTGTATGGACAACCATGTGCCTCATAAGATCTCCCTTACGACCAAATGCCTTCCCACATTCAAGACACTCGTGCTTTTTTGCAGCTGTGCTCATCTTCCTTGGGTGAGCTATATATATGTATAACATTTGGCAGTTAATAGAAAATAACAGTAATTTGCAAAAACACTAATTTATGTTCTATGTTGATCGTTTTCAGCATTCCTTGACCACTAAGGGGGCGGGCATGTAATTTAACGACATACGTTGGTCGTCATCACAACCATGCCATGTGTGGTAACAAAGTGAAACCTATACTAGATTTATTCCGGTTACATCGGAGAGTCCAATTAGAGGCTTCCAAAAGGGTGCCCCATTCACCCTCCCACCCACTTCATCACCTGCTCCACAACTAATGTCTCCCTCCCTCCATTTTTGTTAGATTACCTGCAGTTTTCCCAGACATTCCGTCTACATGTCTCCGTTTCCGAGTCATTTTTGAACATGAACAAAGTGACCTGTTAAAGTCTTTTCATTGCGATTTTTACTGTATCCGCTCGCGTGTTCATACCATGCATGCTGCTAACATCTCTACTTAAATATATAATTATTCATACACTGACCTGTCTTCTTTCCTCTTCCAGCAGCCTTTTCCTCAACAGAGTTACTAGGCACGTGATATACGTTGATACAGATAATATTACTATTCCATTATTTAACCATTCACTATACGAATGCCAAAATACAATAACCCCCGCGGCAGTATAGAAAACGATCGATATTACAGAACTCTAATACGTATGATAAAACCATCTATAATAGGACAAGCTCTCACTATAACTACACCCTCCTGAGGAGGACAGGCTTCTATTTCCTCTGGACAAGCTTATGTTGCACCTGCTAACCCCCCTGGGACAGGCAGCATTCATCAATACCCCCTCCCCCCCCCCCCTGCGTGCTCGAACACCTTCCCTGGACACCAAGGACAAGCTAAAACATCTTCCCTGGAACACCATTTATTGTCATCTGGAAGGGTGTACTGTTAAATAATGGAATTGCCCAAGGGCCGGGTTGCCAAGGCGCAAGTAAATTAAAACATCCTCTACAATAAAGATGGCTTTAACATTCGTGGTCTAAAACGCACAAGGTCGTTGACTATTAAAATGGGACCAGACTATGCCTGTGTTTAGCACACACCTGTTCTACAGAGGTAAAAAGGCCTACATCGTTTCCCATGCCACCATGAACCTAGTGTATTCATAACTTGGAGCAGTTATCAACACCTGATTTTGATCTCAAACATGTCATCATATTAGCCATGTGCACTTGATTTTTTTTAGTGGCTTAAGTACTTCTATTAGCTTGAACCACAACATGCAACCAATGTAATAGAAATGTGTGTACATGCTTCATCACCCTCAAGGAACCGTAATGATACAATGGTGTGATTATAACATGAACGGTACACTCAAGTGAACCTAAAAATGTAATCAATTTCTGCCTCATCCTCAGAAGGTTCTCTCTAAAAAAAGGGGCAGAGGCAGTCATGTGATGTTTGGCCACACCCACACATAGTGACACTCACCCCCTCATCCTGCTCCATCAACCACTGTTGGGCTCCACCAGCCCCACAATCCTTGGCATCTGTGTTAACCCTGTGCTGCCAACCTAATTTTAAAAACCTGTAACATATGATCACCACTACACCCTCCCAGCACCACCTTGCAGCATGGTCCTTGACCCAGATCGCCATAGCAATGAAAGGATTACATTGTGCTAACCTTGAACTATGGTATGGAGACACTTCTACACAAACTATTGACCACTTGGGCCAGAGTATTGGGAGCCAATGGGATTGTAGGCATGTGATTATAAGTGCAATGAACAACAATGAACAAGAATGTAATTTAACACCATGGCTGTAGCATCACATGTGTCACCCATATGAGAAACTCGTATAATTATGAAGTTTAGATGAAGCTGGAGGTAAAAGTCACTACACTGCTGTTGGATTATTATTGTTTAGTTACGTAATATAATGTAATTGTGTGATGTAATTGCAGAATTGCACGTGATTAATTTAGAAATAGACGTGTGGCTAGCTCGAGTTTCCCCGTTCGTATATCCGCGGCAAGCGCTGTTCGTACATGGTCCTTCGAGAGCCTGGGAACAAACAAATAGATAGAACACGTGTCTTTTGAAGATGAGCGAGGAAATTACGAAAAAGAAACGAATTCGAGCCGGCCATAAGGCGTCAGCAACAAGAATCATAGCGCAAGTCAAAGAAGGTCTAGACTCAACGGAGCGCAACGTTCCAAAACTGGAGCAGCAGCGTCAGAAACTCAAGACAAAGTACGACGATCTTCGGAAACTAGATTCAGATATTCTGGATACGCTCGAGGCCGAAGACGACATTCTAAAGGAGATAGAACAGACAGACCTCTTCAACGACGAGATCGAGTTAACAATCTTACTCTTGGATGAAGCGCTCTCCAAAGAACCGGATGCGCAGACTCACGTTACTGATAATTCCAGTGAGGAAGGTAGTGACCCTGTAGCTGAAACCGGACATACCTCCTCTGAGAGAACGTCAACAGCACGAAATAACACTGCTCCGCCACGAACTAGAGAGAGTGAATCTCCTGTGTCATCAGTAAGCAGTCGGCAACGTTCACCTGCTGAAGTTTCGTCATGTGCAGTGAAACTACCCAAACTGACCCTAAAGGAATTTGATGGTGATGTAACAACATGGGGTACATTTTGGGACTCCTTCGAATCGGCTATACATGGTAACCCCAAACTATCGGCGATCGACAAATTCAATTATCTTCATTCACTTGTCAAGGGTTCAGCAGCTGAAGCCATAGCAGGACTGGCATTAACATCTTCTAATTATGAAGAAGCTGTCACCTTACTGAAGAAGCGTTTCGGAAACAAGCAGCAACAGATTAACAAACACATGGAAGTACTTTTGAACCTTGAACCGGTGACATCGTCTCGCAACACCAAAGGCTTGCGACACCTTTACGACAAAGTGGAGACACAAGTTCGATGTTTAAGGTCCCTTGGAGTGACTCCTTCATCCTATGGCAGTGTATTGGCATCTATACTAATGAGCTAAATTCCACATGACCTGTGCCTCATTGTTAGCCGTGAAGTCTCCAGTGAGGAGTGGGAGTTTGAGACAGTTTTGAGTGTCATAGAGCGAGAGGTGGAAGCACGAGAGAGGGCAGTGGATTCAAGTGTCGGGAAGAAACCCAGTCGTGAACTTCCTACTACAGCTTCACTTCTAGCAAATGGTGTATCTGGCAGCGGTTCCTGTTGTTACTGCTCTGACCCAAATCACTCACCTTTACAGTGTGCTAAAGTGATTGACGTTGAAGCTAGAAAGGCCATTCTGATGAAGACAGGGAGGTGTTTTGTCTGCCTCAAGCGAAATCACAAGGCCAGGGAGTGTCGCTCGTCGATGACATGCTCAAACTGCAGAAAGAGACATCACGCCAGTATCTGTGGTGCTTCCTCAAAGGCAACAACTACGTCGTCTGGATCAGGAACAAGACAGGCTTCACCTGTATCGTCTCAGAGTACACCCATGCATCAACCACCCAAGACTACGACAGCACAGAATAGCCAGTCTTCTGTCCTATCTATGCTCATTGATGTGAGAACTCCAGTGTTGTTGCAGACGGCAAGGACAGTTGTGTACAAACCAGGTGCTCCAGCAGTTGCACAGACTACACGAATCATATTCGATACTGGGAGTCAGCGGTCATATATTGCAAGCAGAGTGCGGAACACGCTTGAACTACTGACGGAGCGCACTGAAACACTTGTGGTTAAGACCTTCGGATCCAAGACAGGAATTCCTCAAGCCTGTGATGTAGTCAACGTAGCTCTCAAGACTAGGAGTGGGGATGATGTGGTGATACCATTGCTTACCGTTCCAACCATCTGTGAACCCCTTAGTGGACAACCTGTAATTTTGGCATCACAACGGTACTCCTACCTGTCTAAACTGGACTTAGCAGATCCCAGTGAATGTGGTAACTGTCTGGATGTAGGCATTCTTATTGGTGCAGACCACTACTGGATGTTAGTTACTGGAAGAACCCGACAAGGAATTGGACCAACGGCAATAGAGACTCGGTTGGGTTGGGTACTATCTGGACCCGTTCCTGGAATGTGTAGTGAATCATCCTCTGTGAATGCGCTCTCCTGCCATGTTCTAAAGGTTGAAGCTTCTCAACACGGGTACAGTAACGCCAGTTTAGATCAAGCGTTGAGGAAATTCTGGGATTTGGAGACCCTTGGCATCAACCCAGAAGAGCCTTCTGTTTACGATGACTTCATGCACACGATCACGTTCCAGAATGGAAGGTACTGTGTCAGTCTTCCATGGAAGAGTTATCATCCTCCATTGCCCGACAATTACAACTTGTGTCAGAAGAGGCTGTTCAGGCTCATCACACGACTACGACAAAACCCTAATGTCTTACAGGAATATGACAAGATCATCAAGGACCAAACCAGTCAAGGAATTGTAGAAGTGATGGAAGATCCATGGCGTATGAACACTAACAAGCTGCACTATCTACCACACCATGGCGTCATTCGAGAGGACAAGTTAACGACGAAGCTCAGAGTCGTCTACGACGCTTCTGCCAAGAACAATGGACCTTCCCTCAATGACTGTCTATACACTGGGCCTTCCTTCGGTCAAAGGATCACAGACATCCTTTTCAGATTCCGGTTGTATCCTGTGGCATTGGTGGCTGACATAGAGAAAGCCTTTCTGATGATTTCTATTGCAGAGGAAGACCGAGATGTTCTCAGATTTCTGTGGCTGGAGGACATTAAAAATGAATTGCCCAGGATCCAAGTGTTAAGATTTACCCGTGTCGTGTTTGGAGTGTCATCGAGTCCCTTTCTCTTAAATGCTACGATCAAACACCACATACAGAGTTATCAGACGAGAGACCCGCAATTTGTAACAAAGTTTGAGCAATCCATCTACGTGGATGATGTGACATCTGGGGCCAACAATGATGAAGAGGCATTCCAGTTTTATGAGAAGGCAAAGATTAGGTTGGCAGAAGGGGGTTTCAATCTCCGCAAGTTTACTACAAATTCCTCAGAGCTGCAAAGAAAGATAAATCTTCAAGAAGGTATTGGAGTTACACAGCTTCATGCAGGTCATTCTGAGAAGATAGCTGCAGAAAGTGAGTCTTATGTAAAGAGTACGCTGGGTGATAACCAACCGAACCTTGGATTGAAGGTTCTGGGAATTCAATGGCAGTGTACCTCAGACCAGCTGGTATTCGACCTCAGTCATATACATGAACTTGCTACAAGGGCAGAGCCTACGAAGCGGCACATAATTGCATCCGCTGCTAGCTTCTATGACCCGCTGGGGATCCTGTCTCCGTTCACTGTTCAGTTCAAGATATTGTTCCAAGAGCTCTGTGTAGTTAAGGTGTCATGGGATGAGCCACTGTCTGGTGAATTGCTAATGAAATGGAGGAAACTACTGGATGGCATGAAGAAGATTCGATTGATCACCGTCCCACGCTGCTACTTTGGCCTCAATGAGAAGCGAATTTCATGCTGCTTGCAAGGTTTCTGTGACGCATCTGCACACGCTTACGCTGCAGTTGTGTATCTTCGAGTGCAGACTTCTGTTGGAACCACTGCTAAGTTTGTAGCTGCCAGGACTAGAGTCTCTCCATTGCAAGAACATAGCATCCCTAGGCTTGAGCTGTTAGGTGCTCTACTGTTGTCCAGACTACTATCAAGTGTCAGTGCTGCTCTTATGGTGGAACTTGAATTGGACCCTCCTACTTGTTTCACCGATTCCAAGGTTGCCTTGTTCTGGATAAAAGGACACGACAAAGAGTGGCGACAATTTGTGGAAAACCGTGTCAGGGAGATCCGGCAATTAACACCTGTCAACGTGTGGAAACACTGTCCTGGTATAGACAACCCGGCTGACTTACCTTCTAGGGGCGCAGAGCTTTCCATGCTGATTGATGATCCTCTCTGGTTGAATGGGCCAAAATGGTTGTGTGACGTGAATCCTACAGAAGATTGTGAGTTGCCACCGGAAACCGCAGTGCTTGAAGAGTGCATGTTGGAGATGAGGAACAAGGAGCGATTGCAGTTCAAGGGAACACACAATTTGTTATCAACTACTGGCCTTGATACTGTGATAAAATGTGAGAACTTTAGCAGTCTTACCCGATTACTCAGGACTACAGCCTATGTGAGGAAGTTTATCGAGAGAGTCAAGGCCAAGGTGAAGGGAACCACTGAGCATGTGGGTCCAGAATTGAGTGTGACAGATCTTGCTGCCTCTGAGCTGTATTGGATAATGATATCCCAAAGGATGTTAGTACAAGATGACCGGTTCAGTGATTGGAAGACTCAGTTTGGTCTATACCTTGACGAATCAGGAGTGTGGAGGTGTAAGGGCAGATTATGCAATGCAGATCTTCCTGTGATGGCGAAGTTTCCAACCATTCTACCCAATGGTCACCACTTCACAACGCTTGTAGTGATGGACTGTCACAAGCGTGTCATGCACGGTGGCGTGAAGGAAACACTTACTGAACTTCGAACGAAATTCTGGATTGTTAGAGGACGAAGTCTTCTAAGAAGGCTTTTGCGCAGCTGCGTTACATGTATCAGGCTTGATGGACGAGTGTACAATGTACCACAGTCCCCTCCGTTGCCGCACTTCCGAGTTCAAGAGTCATTTCCTTTCACCTACGTTGGAGTTGATTACGCTGGACCTCTATACATCAAGGGCCAACAACCCAAGGCATGGATTGTACTGTTTACATGTTGTGCTACAAGAGCACTTCACCTAGATCTGGTTCTGGATATGTCAACAGAGACGTTTATCCGGTGTTTTAGGCGGTTTGCAGCCAGGAGAGGTATACCTCGAAAGATTGTGTCTGACAATAGTAAAACATTCAAATCCGCCTGCAAGGAATTTGAAGGAATTCAAGATGGTGACACAGGAGGATTCTTTACCAATCGAAGGATTGAATGGTGTTTCAATTTAGAGAAGGCGCCTTGGTGGGGTGGTTTTTTCGAAAGGCTAGTACGATCAGTGAAGAGGTGTCTTAAGAAGGTCATTGGGCACTCAAGACTATCCTATGACGATCTGTTGACACTGATTGTTGAAATTGAAGGAACCCTCAATTCAAGACCACTTACCTTCATGGCAGCTGATGACCTAGAAGAACCACTAACACCCTCGCATCTGCTCACCGGACATCGTGTGCTTGGATTGCCTGATTCATCCATACCTGAAGCGGACCCTGATTTTATGGCTTCTACTGATCGTGCCCATGTTACTAGTTGGATGAACCATCTGAACCTCCTTTTGCAACACTTTTGGAAGCGTTGGAGCCGTGAGTATCTTACTGAGCTGAGGGATGCTCATCGATACAGTACTAGTCCTCGAGGTAGGAACAAGGAGATCACAATTGGCGACATTGTGCTGGTACACAACGAGAAGCACCCTAGGGCTTTCTGGAAGCTTGGGAGGGTAGAGAACCTCATCAAGGGGCAGGATGGGAATGTCAGAGGTGCAGGCATTCGAGTTCATTCAAACACAGGATCAAGGATTCTGAAGAGACCTTCTCAGATGCTATACCCACTTGAGATTGGTTGTGAAGACGTGATTGGAGAAGATGGGGGAGTGACTGTACCAGAGGTACCCGCTGATAAGGAAGCACCTGTGGAACGACCCCAACGAATTGCTGCAGTGAGGGCCAGACTTAGGATGCGCGAGTGGGCTAAAGACTCCATCGAGACTGATCCGATTGACTAGTTATTCACTTGTCAATGGGGGAGTGTTGGATTATTATTGTTTAGTTACGTAATATAATGTAATTGTGTGATGTAATTGCAGAATTGCACGTGATTAATTTAGAAATAGACGTGTGGCTAGCTCGAGTTTCCCCGTTCGTATATCCGCGGCAAGCGCTGTTCGTACAACTGCTATTGCATTGCCTTGAATTAGTAATATGCTCAGAGGTGATGACATACATGTACAAGCTTCATTAATATTTTATACCCTCACATTCACTCTTGCATCTTTAACCCCAAAACTACCTCTTGCATCATGAACTCTCACCTTCCCTCCCCCATCTTTAACCCTCACCTGCATCCTTAACCTCCTTCCCTCCTTTATAAATCATTAACCCTCACCTTCCCACCCTCACCATTAACCCTTATGCTGCACCTTTCTGAAGCGCTTGAAGTCTTCAGTCCCTCGCTCTCACTACTGCTTGTCACCTTCTCTGGGACCTTGTCTCTCCCCCGGACCACCACAACCAGTCTCACCACCTCCACACATTTTGGGGGAGGAGGGGCACGCTTATGTAATGTGCTCATACAGGCACCTCTGGGTACCTAATAGGGATGGAGAGGAGGGATATGTTATCAGACAACTTCCTCTACTGACCACACCCACATACTAAAATACCCCACCCTATCTGACCACACCTACATGTACATACATCACCTTAAACATACATGGCCACACTAACATAGATGTACCAATGCAAGCCCGTAGCCAGGTCTGGAATAGGGGGGTTTCGGAAAGTAATAAATGTGGACCTAACTAGTGGGCGGTGGCCAAGTTGCCCGATACGAAGAGTAAACCATATGTAACAAGACAGACTTTGGCCTGGAAGGAGTCTGGGACGGAGCCCTAACAGTTTTGCAATGTTTAACATTGTGTCTCAATATTACATGTATATTGCGTTGTAACATAAATGAAATGACTTGCCTTTTTGCATTCGGTATGGTTATTGAACGGCACAATGAACGATGGACTGCATTGGCCAGTACGCATGCATGCGCATTGTACATGTGAATCGAAATACGCATATCATACTCCCGGCCCCATGATCAATGCTTCTGATCCAATGCTGAGACATATACTTCAATGGCACAAAATACTACTTTATACTGAAATAAGGATACAATTATACACACAAGTACAGTGACAGAGGTTTGAAACTGAATTCAAGGGTGGATGATATAGTCAAGTTCAAGCTTTCTTGGGTGCAAATGGGCATAGCGTGTGATGACTTCATCAGTGTTCAAGCCGATCTATTAGATTGCGGATGTCTGGCAGGGAGCAAGACTTGCTGACGACAAGGTTCAAACAGTGTCCACTACAATGGACTTAAGTGGCAAGAGGAGCAGCTTGTTGGATCCGTGCTTGCACTCCAACACGATCAGAGGACATGTTACTGGCACCATCATAGCCTTGTCTCCGCATGTTTTCAATAGGAACATCATTGTCCTGAAGGAACTTCACGATGGCATCAGCAATCTCTGCACCAGTGATTCTGTCTATACCGATGAAAGCCAAGAACTCTTCTCGAATGTCATTGCTCTGATCAACCAAACGGGCACAGATGGCAAGATGCTCAGTGTTGTAGGACGTCACTTCATCAGCAAGAATGGCATACCACCTTGCTGCCTTCAGTTCGTCCACAATGGTGCGAAGCACAATGTGTTTCCCCATTACTTCATTGAGCTCATTTTAGGTCTGAGGTGACATGTGGGTTATACATTACCCATAGCAGGAGATTGCAAAAAAGTGTTGGTGAAGTACATGCATGATCATGCATTCACCGCCAATAGCTTCAGTAGAGCTAGAAAGTTGCCTGTGTTTGCTGGGGTTTCCAGCTGCTCTGAATCTCCTTGCAGTGCAATGCATTGCTTTGCACAGAACAATTAAAACAGCATTAGCCACGGACTTCAAAATGCCTCTGTTCCTGGCAATGTTGTCAGCTATCTAAGAGCTGAACAATGCTGGAAGGTTTTTCTCTGGATGTTTCACAGAGTGCACTAGCTGCTCTGCCAATTGAAGAGAGCACTCGTGGTAGCTGGTCTTTTCATGGCTTGAAAACTTTTCTGATTTCTTCTCATTGCCATGTATGAAATGGCTTGGTGACAAGTGCATCAGAAACCTTGCCAGTAGAGTCCGACATACCATTGAAAAGCAAACATGGCATGCAGAAAGCACGATTCAACTTTACGCTGTAGCACAGCCACTTATGCTGGTCCAGCCAGACATAGTTAAAACTACGCTTGCATCCTCCAATGAATGATCTCGGGAATTCGAACGGCTGTGGATCAGGCTTAGAATGTTGACGCAGGTACCGGCAGTGCCGTTGAGAGGGGGGGGGGAAGCTACCCCGGGCCCCGCGGCAAAAGGGGGGCCCCGCGATTCCTAAGAAAAAAATTTGTTCGATAATTCTGACTGCCAATTTAAATCCTTTTCATGTTTCATGTTGATGTGCTTTTCACGCACAATTGCGAAAAAAATTCGTAATGAAGATATTATACTTTTAAATGGTTTTTGGCGATAAATAGAATTCCGGCATAGTCCTGTGTCAGGGAAGCCAGTCAGGGCCACTTGTGAGATCCTGCATGGTCAGCATGTATAAATTCCAGTAGTTGTCGGATGAAGACTTGACTTCGGCTGTCACAAGTTTCTGCGCAATGTACAAGAATGACGTATCCAAAGAAATGTGGAAGAGATGATGTTGTTAAAGAATCTTGGAGACGTACAGATGTCCCCTTTGCAGTTGCTGAGCAAGCTGCATGACGTGCGCCTGGAATCTTTGTTCCCTAACGTTTGCATCAGCCTGCGGATATTTTGCACCTTGCCAGTCACCGTGGCATCTGCAGAAAAAAGTTTTAGTCAATTGAAGCGAATAAAATCATACAGCAGATCAACAATGGCTCAGGAACGACTACAAGGCTTAGCCCTGCTTTGCATTGAATCCGAGTTAGCAAAGGCAATAGATTACGATTCAATCATTGCCACATTTGCGTCCAGGAAGGATAGAAAGGCGGCACTGTGAGTCTGTGCCGAGTGTGCATAGTGACATCGCCGATTCGTTCATTGTGGTTATGATTCATTGAACATTATGCCATTGAACAGTCCATAGCATTTAAGCTATTTATATACTATTGATTGGACCTTAATTTATTCATGTACTGTAATCGTGTTACTGCAATTTCATTTGTCGATTGATCAAAATTCACGGCCAGACGAAATTTAATCGCTATAACATGCAGCCTGGATACGAATTTTAGTCCATTAATATTATTTATAAGTATTAAGGAGGGGGCCTCTCGTGAGAGTTATTACCCGGGCCCCAACCTGGCTCTCAACGGGCCTGCAGGTACGCAAACTTGTCACTTATTGACAGCGCTTGGACTTCCTGAGAAAGATCGGCCTCCGTGGAGCAAGCAGAAACCAGATCGCCGATATCGAGTGACAATTGCTCATCTGCGATGCCTGTGTTGTCACTCTTTGGAACACTTAACACATCCGGATCTGGTTCTTCAAAATTCCCAGGTTCTATATGTTAAGTTGTATAACGTCACCATTTGGTGACAATAAGAAAGTTAGTGTCACCAAATGGTGACACTAAGTTTAATGATATATAGTTGTATGAAACAAGCACGTGTTAAATAAAAACTGGAACAAAACGTTAGAAGAATGATTGGACAACACAAGTATACAAATTTTTTTAAAACTGATGCAAAGGAATGAATAGTATATTAAATCAAAGTGAAGGAAAGAGTTGGAAAACTATAATGAGGGTAAATATTATTCACTGTTTTATCAAGGTTACCACATGGTATGGTCCACAAAAACAACTGTTGTTTTAACAAAGTAGATTCAACATTTCTAGTCATTAGATACTGACTTTCTGCGTTTCCTTGATGGAACCCCATTATTAATATGCTCTTCCCAGCATTTGCGACCACTAGAATGCCGACAAAATGTACCAGCGTCAACACCACAATAAGTACAGTACATATCAGACAAGCTCGTCTCTCTTTCAGGACCTTTGCGTGAACACATTACACAGCGCTTCCTTTTATCATGACCAAAAAATGCTGGTATGTGCTCAGTAGATTGAGATAATGTCCTTTTTTCTGGTAGCACAACAGTCAATGGATTCATTAGAAGTGCTTTGACAAGCATTTGACGCATTTCTACATGGGTAGTTTTACTATGTGCCTGTGGAAAGAAGTATGTCATGCTTCGATATATATTTGCATCTATAAGTGACATCATTCCAGAAAATAGAGGAAGATTAGGACGTTCTTGAACTTTTAAGTGATGTTCCCAGCCATTCTTACCACCACCTACTTTACAATGATTAAAAGCATCAACTGCTCCATATGAATCATACCATAATTCTACAATATCAGGTCTTGGTATTTCTTTCCCACATGGTCTAATATAAGGTGTCCCTGCAGGGGCACTAGAGCTTGCAGTTGAAAGAAGAGTTAACTTATGGTGAGAGCTTGACCTCCACTGAACAGCATGAAGAAGTACATTATCATCAAGGATATTGACATGTGCAGAAGCTATTGCACCAGCCTCATTCATGCACCTAGCCTCGAGATCTTCTCGGGGGTAGTTTTTGTGGGCAGTCTTCACAACACCAAGGCTGTCTAACCCTCGTCTCTTCAATTCAGTTGCAGTTTTTACAGATTGAAACCACGAATCGATGAACACAAGGCGATGACTTTCAAAGTACGGTTCCAATAAACGAAGAGTAGCAGTTGTAGCCCCAAACTCTGCAAAGTATTTCAGCTGTCAAGTAATATCTTTTCCCTCATTTAATTCAAAATTAGTACAAATACCACTTTCCTTATCTACAACAGTCCATAACTCGTGTCCCCAAGGTTCAGGCTTTCGCCTAATATATATAACACAATCAGCTGCTTTAAAATTCTTGTTTCTGATCATTGATTCATCCAAAATAATGTTGCGACCAGGTATCAAGGCACACTGTAAACATGTTTTAACAGCCAATAACCATTCATGCCAGTACCGCAACTTATCATTTGGTAGTCCATTGTTTCCAAGAGTTAGATACTTACAAATCAGTTCAAACCTCCTCCACTGGATAAACTGTCCTAAATTAGCTGCAGGAAATATTTCATCACCCATCCAATGCCAATAACGACGACGACTACCACCCAAAGGATAGCATATCATAAAGCAAATAGCTCCAAGAAATTTCAGAAATTCACCAATGGTTAACGGACTTGTCCACTCGTCATCAAGCTCAGCTGCCAAATTTGTCTGAGGAATAATACACTCTTCCGCAAAAGCAATAGGAAAGTATTTTGTAAATAAAATCCAAATCAGTGAGGTATCAACTGAGCTGTCGTTATAATGAAGCTCACCACACCGAAGTTTTGGCTTGATATTGGGGTACATCACCGAGCGGGGATCTTCAAAAATTGGCTCAAAAACCCAAGGTAGAACATTACTAGCAGAGGTTATGAGGTTAGAACTATCCATTTCTTCCTGCTCTTCTCCTTCCTCCTGTTCGATCTCATCGTCGCTGCCTGAATCAGTTCCGCTGCTTACTGCCGCTTCCGCACGTGACCTCTGACCTTTCGGTATCTTACGCACAAAATGCCTCTGCCATATCTCATAGCTGTCAGTTAGTACATGAATATGTTTCTTGCCGACTTCCATTTCTGTGCTGTCATAAGGAAAATAGACAACAAAATCAGTGGAATTAATCATTTCTTTGACTTTTCCTAACAGCATAGTGTTCCCCCCACGAGCTCCAAAGTTTCTCTCACTCCATTTTTCCACCTCTCTGTCGCTGTCAAAAATTTTGGCATAAACCCATACAGAATGACCAACTCCAATGTCTTGCTTCGACATTCCTTTGGCAAGGGCTGTTTGACCGTAATATGAGTATTTGGATTAAATGAATAAATTCACAATTAGGTTGTGGGCTATGAATTGTTTATGTTGGGGTATGAATTTTTTATCTATGCACAGCTTGGAACATGTAAATTTGTCTTGATTGTTCCTGTGTTCCTAATACAGTTAGATGAAATAAAATAGGTTTCCAAGCTGCCAAACAGAGTAAATTCTCTAACCGTTATGTGGCCTATAGCCTCAAAATTTCAATCAATAGAGATACTTCATTATATGCATTACTGATAGGAAGATTTCAACTTTTTTTTTCCATCAAGTTTAACTTTGTTTATTTACTATGCTTGATAGGAAATCGAAACTGCCTCAATTTTTGCAGTACTAAAAGATCATCTTGTATGTGTTGAAAATTTTAAGTATAAAGAACTCAACATTTTCCGAACACATATACTAAATAGTAATAAAAAGGTATGCCTTATTGTCACCATTTGGTGACAATAGGCCCGTACAACTTAACACTATATAAGTACCGTGCGGCGCAGTGATTTCCGGCTCGTTGGAATCCGATGCAACCAATTCACTAGCTTCGCACTCATCATCTTTACATTCCGCTGCCGCAGCATTTGCTTCTGCGGAGCTAGCTGTTGCCCATCACCCGTTGCCTTTCGTTTCGCAGTTGGCAAACAGGCATCAAGCGTCTGGCAAAAGGCAGAGGCTCGTTCACGCTCTCTTTTCTTTACCTGGGAGCGATGCCGATCGGTTTATATATGTCCCGATTCTTAATAATTAAAGTATAACACAAATAAATTATTATAGAAAACTAAAATTAAACACTTCTATTGTACTAGTATAGACGGGCCGGCCCTGGTGCTGGTTAACCGTTTTAATCTCCTCGAAGAGCGGTCGGGACTTGTACCATACTTCCACATAAGCGGACCTTGACCTTCTGAGGGGAGGTTCGATCGAACCCCCCGAACCCCCCCCCCCCCCCCCCCCCCCCCCGGCTACGGACATGTCATTATACCCTCACTTTCCCGCCTGCATCTTTACCCTCACCTTCCCACCTCATCGTTAACCCTTACGCTGCACCTTTCTGAAGCATTTAAAGTCTCTCAGTCCCTCGTTCTCACTACTGCTTGTCACCTTCTCTGGGACCTTGTGACCCTGGGTTGCCAACCTGCCAAAATAAAAAACCTGGAGTTTTATATATGGGTCAATCCATAAATTGAGGGACTGACGATGTAAGTCCTATATTAATGCACTGTATGCAATCCTCTAGTGAAAATAACTTATAACATTGCCAAGTAATGAACTTCTAATAATTAAAAATGCACAAGAAAAAACAAAACACATAACATTTTACATTTGCTTCCACAAGTAAAGCTATAGAAAAAGTAAATGGAAATTGCATTTTTACAATCGGTACAACAATGCTTTCTTGTAAAGTGTGGAGCAATTGCATTATATGCAGGTGGTTTTTGTCCTGCCACTTGCATACGCTTTAGCAATTTGGCTGTCTGTGAAAATATTACGAAACAACGGTCCCAGATCATCAGCAATGGATAACGGTTGGTTATGCTGAACTAAATAGTTTGTCATCTTCCCTTCTGCTCGAATAACCTTAGGAGGAATGCATTATAGTGAGTATTTAGTTATTATATATATACCTTCTGCGTAGGTGGATCGACAGAAGGAAACGAAAGCTTAGGCTGTAACAGTGATTCCTTAGCCAGTATTTGATGATTTTTACAGCTTATGTCATCTTTCACATCACGTACTCCCTGGTACTGACATGACACTTTCCTAGAGCACACTGTACACGAAAAGGCGTAGATATCCTAAGGTACCCCAACAATGAAGGGCCAGGTCTATGTCCATTTTTTTGAAAATTTAGTCTTGTACTTTATCTTGCGTGTTTTCGATGGACCCGGTTGGATTCCTCGTTCACAGTCACAATCGCTTGTTTCTGAATCGGATGGAGACGTAGAGCGTTTTTCTGCCATATTTTTGTACTAATCGAGAATAAAAGATTAATAATTGTATCGACAATAGTTAAGTTACGAGGAATTACAGCAAACTGCTTATAATTGGTACCATTATACCGCATATGATTACGGCAAAGTGCATGTTATTATAAAGCGCTAGAATAAGATATAGGCCTAGCGCATCGCCCATGCATTAGTGGGGGAAAACCTTGAGAGTCGGACCGCTTCCCTTGAGACCTGGAGATATAATTGAAAATCTGGAGACTCAAGGTTTAGCCGGGAGGGTTGGCAACCCTGCCTTGTCTCTCCCCCGGACCACCACAACCAGTCTCACCACCTCCACACATTCTGGGGGAGGAGGGGCACGCTCATGTGATGTGCTCAGACAGGCACCTCTGGGTACCTAGGAGAGATGGGGAGGAGGGATATGTATCGTTATCAGACAACTTCCTCTACTGACCACACCCACATACTTAAATACTCTACCCCATCTGACCACACCTACATGTACATCCACTACCTTATACATACATGGCAACACTAACATAGATGTACCATATGTGTAATACAAACCACAATGACATCAACAGGTACTACACTCATCGTCCCTCTTTTGCTCCATTGATCAAACTGCACCCTCACCAATCACACACACCACCCTGACCAATCACACACACTAACCTCACCAATCAAATACCACCTTCACCAATCACACATCTCTCAAATCTCACTATCTTCTTTGGTTGCTCTCTTGGACAGATGAAGCCATCCTTGGTCGTGACAGGGTCATATTTCACACCACTCTCCAAAGGATCTTCACCATCCCAAGGCTCCGCCTCTGGCCCCTCCTCCTCTTCCCCCTCCTTCCACAGGTCAGTCTCAGTCACCTTTGACCTCTTGCTACCCATTCCAGAGAACCGGTTGAATGAAGACACGCCCACAGCAGCATGCACACCAGACACAGAGGGATGGCTACTCCCGGCCACCATTGAAAGGCCTCTGCTGCTGTCTTGTGTCTTGGTCCTTCCATCCTCACTTCACCCATGGGTTCCAAGTGAGGTACCCTCCACTACAGCAGCTACCTTGTGTTTCTTGGTACTCAAAAAGGGGGAGGAGGCTGTTGGCATGGTGATCAGCCTAACTGGTGTGGAAGGGGTAGCCATGGTTACAGGGATAACAGGCATGGCAGCTGTAGCCGTGGTTACAGGCGGAGAGGTTACAAGTCCTCCAAGTGCTACTGACTTTGCAGCTGACCTGGTAGTAACAGCAGCAGTAGTAGTACTGGCCTTCCCTTCTCCACCAGAAGGCTCCATTGTCCTTTGGCTCTGAGGAGGATATTCACCTTCACACCAGGCAGCCATCTTGGGAACAGGCCATGTCTCCTTAGGTGGGACTTGCTCCTCCTCCACATCTACCACACAAGGAGGGGAATCCTCCATCGCTGCAAAAGCGGCTTAGTGAGTGTGGTCTGAGGTCACACAATGTCGCTTCACCTCAGATTCCAAATCAGGGGATTCCCCCACATCAGGGGACTCCTCTCTCGTCAGTTGTCCCCTAGTCCTCTTCCTGGTCCCCAGACCATCAGCCTGCTGGGAAAACAACAGGCCTGATGGTTGAGGAGGGACTGTTCTCCTTGGTACCACATTACTGGTAGTGAGGTCTGCTTTTTTTGGATACAGTACTGGCTATGGTGGGTGTGTCCTTCAAGGCTGGAGGTGGTACCTTCAACACAGCTCCTGCAGCAGGTGTGCTCTGTTTAGAACCACTTGACCCACAAGCCTCCTCACCACCAGAGCACGGCCTCTTGCTCCTGCTCTCCCAACACCACCATCGCTTGCCTTCCTCTTACCCCTGAACAGGGCAGACATCACACTACCACCACCACTGCTCCCCAGGGACGTGGGCGTGATAGAGTTTGAGACCAGCACACTGCCCACACTGCTGTCTGTGAAGAACATGTCTGCAGCCATGTTTATTGAGCGCTGAGTGGAGGAAGACACAATGCTCTCAGGGTTAAATAGGGACTTGGAGGATGGGCCAGGGGCCCCGTGATGTGGGACAGGTTCAGGATCAGTGGATCAAAACAGGTCGTCAAGGAGTTCTTCCTCCTTGACAAAACCACCACCCCCATTCCTGGGACATGGTACTAACGTCTTGTTCACACGAAGAGTGCCATTTGCTCTGCATGGCCACACCCACACCGGATGCTCCTCCCACCACACCATCAAAGGTCTCCTCCTCCTGCTTCACAACACAAGGCACTCCCTGGCTGACAGTGTCTGCAGCGTAGATGGTCACGTTCTGGAGATGGTGGGGCTGTGAGTCCTCCATCATCAGGGAGGAGCCTGCCTCAGCACTGGGGACTTGGGATAGAGATGGAGGAGGCAAGCCAACTGGTGCATCTGAAAGCCCTGTAGCTGGTGGGCAGTGATGTGAGGGTTTAGTGATATGGACTAGTGAAGGTGGTGAGGTGATGTGGCAAGACTAAAAGAGTTAATGAGGGTAGTGTGGTCTGTAATATCATGTAGCAGTGAAAATAAAATTGCTAGACCTCAGACCACAACTGCATGCATGTTGATAATGTAAATAATAATAATTTGTATCTCCACTTTAAGTTAGCATTTAAGCTGCTCTAAATTCAGGGTACTTTATTTAAGTGAAAAAAATGGACAAAATTTCATTTTATCTATCCAGATTATAATACCCACCAAAGTCTGATTACACAGACACATTGCATTGCAACAATTACATTCTGTTTCACATTATGTGTACATGCTGGCTAGTGTATGTATCATGGGTTGGTCATTGTATTGGGATCTTGGGAGTAGGAGCAGTGCTGGAGATGATGCTTCAAACCATTCTTGGTCACATATTTCTTGTCACATCCTTCAGAGGGACATCTTAACTTCTCACCAAGGTGTTTTCTGCCATGCCTTTTCAGAGCAGTAATGGACCTGAAAGATTGCCTGCAGAAACACTTATAAGGTCGATCATTGCTGTGGACCATCATATGGTATGTGAGACCCGTTCTGTAGGAATACTGCTTGTTGCAAATAGTACATTTGAATCTTCTGGCTCCTGTGTGGACAACCATGTGCTTCTTCAGATCTCCCTTCTGACCAAATGCCTTCCCACATTCAGAACACTGATAGTTCTTTTCTTCTGTATGGACAACCATTATGTGTGCATTCAGAGTTGCCTTTCGACTAAATGCCTTTCCACATTCAGAACACTGATAGTTCTTATCTTTTGTATGGACAACCATGTGTCTTGTCAGATTGTCCTTTCGACCAAATGCCTTCCCACATTCAGAACACTGATAGTTCTTTTCTGGTGTAGGGACAGCCATGTGTGTCTTCAGATTTCCCTTATGATAAAACGCCTTTCCACATCCAGAACACACATACAGCATTTCTGAATTACTCACCTTCGATCCTTATTGTTAAAAAGAATTAAGTTACAACATGAGGTAAACGAAGGTCGCCGAATTCCTGGATCCGCCGCTAATCAGGAAGAAGGGGTTAATAGGTGACCATGCGTCCATCACTTTGTTATCACTGTTTTGGATCCTTTAGCATCATTCTGTACATTATGCTCTCGCTTTGGCGAGGGGATCGTACGAACCCATCTACCCAACCCCCCCTCCCCCCCCCCCCCCCCCACCACCCCCCTCCCCGCGACGCCCAAGTTATGGGAGACAAGACAAGTCCACTTTGGTTTATTACCCGCAGTTTTCCCAGACATTCCATCTACATGTCTACGTTTCCGAGCCATTGCTTGAACATGTACAAAGTGACCAGTTAAAGTATAAATGAGTCTTTTCATTGTGATTTTTACTGTATTCACTCGCGTGTTCGTACCATGCATGCTGCTAACATCTCTGTTCTTAAATATATATTATTTCATGCACTGACCTATCTTCTTTCCTCTTCCAGCAGCCTTTAGGCACGTAATTTATGAGATACGGTGGTATCCGGAATATAAAAACTGATCTATTTCATTATTTTACCATTAAGCCGACACACTAAATAACGCCCCGCCCACCCACCCCCCCCCCCTCCTGGGGCCGTATAGAAGCATAGATATTACAGTACTCCAATACATATGGTAAAACCATCTATACTAGGACAAGCTCTCACTATAACTACACCCTCCAGAGGAGGACAGGCTTCTAGTTCCTCGGGACAAGCGTATGTTGCACCTGCTAACCCCCCATGGGACAGGCAGCATGGAACCCCCCCCCCCCCCCAACCGTGCTAACACTCCTTCCCTGGACACCATTTATTGCCATCTGGAAGGGTGTAGTACCTCAAGCAACTGTAATGATACAATGGTGTGATCGTAACATGAACGGTACACTCAAGTGAACCTAAAAATGTCATCAATCTCTGCCTCATCCTCAGAAGGTTCTCTCTAAAAAAAGGGGCAGAGGCAGATGATGTTTGGCCACACCCACCCATAGTGACACTCACCCCCTCCTCCTGCTCCATCAACCACTGTTGGACTTCAGCTGACGTCTCTACGTGCTCCACCAGTCCCACAATCCTTGGCATCTGTGTTAACCCTGTGCTGCCAACCTAATTTTAAAAAGCTTTATCATATGATCACCACTACACCCTCCCAGCACCATCATCACGGCCTTGCAGCATGGTCCTTGACCCAGATCACCATAGCAACAAATGGATGACATTGTGCTAACCGTGAACTATGGTATGGAGACACTTCTAAACAAAACTATTGACCATTAATATTTATACCCTCACCTTCCGCTTGTATCTTTAACCCTTTAATTAATTCCTACCTTCCCACCTCATCATTGTCATGTGGTGTGCTTGCAGTGCAATGAATAAGAATTACAATATTGCATCGTTAACTCTCTCCTTCCCACCCTCATCTTTAACCCTTATACTGCACCTTTCTGAAGTGCTTGAAGTCTCTTAGTCCCACGCTCTCACTACTGCTTGTCACCTTCTCTGGGACCTTGTCTCTCCCCCGGACCACCACAACCAGTCTCACCACCTCCACACATTCTGGGGGAGGAGGGGCACACTCATGTGGTGTGCTCAGACAGGCACCTCTGGGTACCTAGGAGGGATGGGGAGGAGGGATATGGTATCAGACCACTTCCTCTACTGATCACACCCACATACTTAAATACCCCACCCCATCTGACCACACCTACATGTACATACACCACCAACATACATGGCCACACTAACATAGATGTACCATATGTACATGTGTAACACCAAAAGACTTCCAACCACAATGACATCAACAGGTACTTCACTCATCTTCCCTCTAACATGTCTTGTTCCATTGATCAAACTGCACCATCACCAATCACACACTCCACCCTCACCAATCACAAACACCACCCACCCTCACCAATCACACTACAAACACCAATATCACCTCACCGATCACACTCCACCCTCACCAATCACACACTCCACCCTCCCCAATCACACAATCCACCCTCACCAAACAAACACTACCCTCACCAATCACACATCACAGGTCTCACTATCCTCTTGGACGACCAATCACACACACCACCCGGACCAATCACACACACTAACCTCACCAATCAAATACCACCCTCACCAATCTCACACACCACCCTCACAAATCACACACACTAACCTAACCAATCAAATACCACCCTCACCAATCACACATCTCTCAAATCTCACTATCTTCTTTGGTTGCTCTCTTGGATGGATGAAGCCATCCTTGGTCGTGACAGGATCATACATGTATTTCACACCACTCTCTAAAGGATCTTCACCATCTCAAGGCTCCGCCTCTGGCCCCTCCTCCTCCTCCTCCTCTTCCCCCTCCTTCCACAGATCAGTCTCAGTCACCTTTGACCTCTTGCCACCCATTACAGAGAACAGGTTGAATGGAGACACGCCCACAGCAGCACACACACCAGACACAGAGGGATGGCTACTCCCGGCCACCATTGAAAGGCCTCTGCTGCTGTCTTCTTGGCCCTTCCATCTTCACTTCACCCCTGTGTTCCAAGTGAGGTACCCTCCACTACAGCAGCTGCCTTGTGTTTCCTGGTGCTCAAAAAGGGGGAGGAGGCTGTTGGCATGGTGATCAGCCTAACTGGTGTGGCAGGGGTAGCCATGGTTACAGGGATAAAAGGCATGGCAGCTGTAGCTGTGGTTACATGTATAGCACAGGTAGCCATGGTTACAGGCGGAGAGGTTACAAGACCTCCAAGTGCTACTGACTTTGCAGCTGACCTGGTAGTAACAGCAGCAGCAGTAGTACTGGGCTTCCCTTCTCCACCAGAAGGCTCCATTGTCCTTTGGCTATGAGGAGGATGTTCCTCTTCACACCAGGCAGCCATCTTGGGAACATGCCTTGTTTCCTTATGTGTGACCTGATCCTCCTCCCCATCCATCATGCTAGTAGGGGAAGCCCCCTTGGTTGCAACGATGGCTTGGTGGGTGTGGTCCGAGGTCACACAATGTCACTACTCCTCAGATCCCAAATCAGGGGATTCCCCCACATCAGGGGATTCCTCTCTCGTCAGTTGTCCCCTAGTCCTCTTCCTGGTCCCCAGACCATCAGCCTGCTGGGAAAACAACAGACCTGATGGTTGAGGAGGGACTGTTCTTCTTAGTACTCTGGGTACCTATGAGGACAGAGGTACCATCCATGTGTAACACCATAAGACTTCCAACCACAATGACAAGGAGGCAGTCGGCATGGTGATCTAACATGTGTGGTAGTGGTAACTATGGTTACTGGTTAAACGGTACGCCAGAGGTAGCCATGGTTACAGATAAAACAAGGCCTGTCAGCAATGGCCTTGAGTTTCCTGGTGCTGAAAAAGGGGGAGGAGGCTGTCGGCATGGTGATCAGACTAACAGGTCTGGCAGGGGTAGCCATGGTTACAGGTAGACCACAGTAAAGATAAAAATGCAAAAAAAAAACAATCTTCCAGCAACCTTTACCTCAACAGAGTTACTAGGCACGTGGTATATGAATATTACGTTGATATCTGAGAGTATTAATTAAAATTTGATCTATTCCATTATTTAACCGCTTTAATAACCCCCCAGAAAACCACACACATATACTTGGACAAGCTTTTGTTTTATCTACACCCTCCTGGGACAGGTTTCTAATTGTCCCCTGGACAAGCTTATGTTGCACCATCTTCCCTGGACACCATTGATTGTCATCTGGAAGCTGTTGGCATGGTGATCAGCCTAACAGGTCGGCAAGGGTAGCCATGGTTACAGATTTTAAACACTAGAATGAATACAAAAATGCAACAAAAAAAAGAATTACGCATATTGCATGTATTTTACTGAGCAACAAATACGTTCAGTTTCATGTTATGCAGTAATGCGTACGCACTTTCATATATCATGCATTGGTCATTGTGGCTAGGAGTAGGAGCAGTGCTGGAGATGATATTTCAAACCACTCTTGGTCACATATTTCTTGTCACATCCTTCAGAGGGACATCTTAACTTCTCACCGAGGTGTTTTCTGCAATGACCTTTCAGAGCAGAAATGGACTTGAAAGATTTCCTGCAGAAACACTCGTATGGTCGATCATTGCTGTGGACCATCATATGGTATGTGAGACTTGATCTGTATGAATACTGCTTGTTACAAATAGTACACTTGAATATTCTGGCTCCGGTGTGGACAACCATGTGTGTCTTCAGATGTTCCTTTTGACCAAATGCCTTCCCACATTCAGAACACTGATAGTTCTTCACATGCGTATGGACAACCATGTGTGTCTTCAGATGATCCTTTTGACCAAATGCCTTCCCACATTCAGAACACTGATAGTTCTTCACATGCGTAAGGACAACCATGTGTGTCTTCAGATGTTCCATACGACCAAATGCCTTCCCACATTCAGAACACTGATAGTTCTTCACATGCGTATGGACAACCATGTGTGTCTTCAGATGTTCCATACGACCAAATGCCTTCCCACATTCAGAACACTGATAGTTCTTTTCTTGTGTATGGACAACCATGTGGCTAGTCAGATATCTCTTATGACCAAATGCCTTCCCACATTCAGAACACTGATAGTTCTTTTCTTTTGTATGGACAACCATGTGCCTCGTCAGATCTCCCTTTTGACCAAATGCCTTCCCACATTCAGAACACTGATAGTTCTTTTCTTTTGTATGGACAACCATGTGCCTCGTCAGATGTCCCTTTTGACCAAATGCCTTCCCACATTCAGAACACTGATAGTTCTTTTCTTTTGTATGGACAACCATGTGCCTCGTCAGATCTCCCTTCTGACCAAATGCCTTCCCACATTCAAGACAACTGTGTTTTTTTGCAGCTGTGCTCATCTTCCTTGGGTGAGCTATATATATGTATTACATATGGCAGTTAACAGAAAATAACACTAATTACTAATTTATGTTTTACGTTGATAGTTTTCAGCACTCCTTAACCAAAAAGGGGGCGGGGCATGTAGCTTAACCTCATAAGATGCATCATCACAACCATTCCATGTGTGCTAACAAAGTCAAACCTACATCAGATTTGTTCCTGTTACAGTACCAGCTCGGTCATAGAGAAATTTCACAGCTTGATCATAGAGAAAATGAAGTGTATACATTGGGACTAAGCCAACTATTCGTTTTCATAGCGGTTGCTATGAACACTGGTGGTTTCTTTAGTTACCAATGTATATGCTTTATTTTCTCTATGATCAAGCTGTGAAATTTCTCTATGACCGAGCTGGTACTGTAATAGGAACAAATCTGATATAAGGTTGACTTTGTTACCACACATGCCGGTACTGTACATCGGAGAGGCTTCCAAAAGAGTGCCCCATTCCCCCCTCCCACCCACTTCATCGCCTGCTCCACAACTAATGTCTCCCTCCCTCCATAGACGTATTCCTAGATTTACTACTCAAAATATCAAACCGCATGGACAAAGGGAGCCCATGGTAACTAGCTCCACACGTTGAATAATTTTAGTGGACCCTATGGACCATCATGACTTGCCATTGTGACTTTAGCTTATACCTGTAATTTGCAATGGTTGCGTCATAGAGACAGAAGAGACCCTTCTGTTTCCTGGGACAATCCTTTCACTTTAGACACATGTCATACTCCCTCTTGCTTACTTGCATGTGTAATGATAGCAACTTCAAACTACATTACCAATCAATTGATACATAGTACAGAGCCCAAATCTCAGCAAGTTGAAACAGAATGATTCAGTATAGAAGTAACACTCTGCCTGTAATATGTTTTATCCTGGTCAAGATTAAAGCGTTCACTAGAAAAGATAAAAAGTTAAATTGTAAGGTATATCAAAAAAGCTCTTGAATACATGACTTAAAAGCGTAGCAAAATATTTTAATAAATACAGTTTGCGTCATTACCACTAACATTCTAGGAGGATCGTGTTTGCCAGCATCTGTAGGGCGCACTGACAACTTGTAAGGAAATCTGAAATCAGATTCAGCACCAGCGATCAATAAGCTTTAAGATCATATCCATTTATCATTAAAGAATGAACCGCGCGACTATATATATCAAAAATCATATGGTGCATACTTTTTTGGAAAAATTTCATGGACCAGGTGCATGTTAAAAGAATTACGCTTGACAAACTCACCAAGGAAATTAATTATATTACATACAGCTTATAGAATTCATGAATTTAAAACATAAGCACTATAAATAATTAAAGTCACAGCAGGTGTTTGGTGCGACATATCTGGCCAAAATTGCCCTGGCATTCTGCCTCATGAGTATGAGGCTGAGGCGACTGTAGATGTTCGATTTAAAGGTCAACATAGTTGCGTGGCTACCTTTTTGGATATGGTTAAAAGTACATTGATAGCTTCATTGCCCCACCCCCCCCCCCCCCCCCCCCCCCCCAAACACTTCTACAACCAAAGGGATGCATGACCATCCTCTAAGGGCACATGCCTCATCATTTCTTGAGTGCTTGGCCTCTTCTTCTCAGCTGCATGACCACAGGTTTGAGCCGCTTCTTATATGTAAATTGCAAATTAAGCGGATTGATGACCTTTATGTCAAATGCAGCTGGGCGTGAGAGGGACCAGTTTGGCACTAGAATGTCTGCTGGTCTTGATTGGTTTTAATAGAGTACAGGCTGTACGCGTGAAGGACGATACGCACGTATTCAGTACACCACTATCTCTATGTTCCAATTGAATATCACCCAAAAGGGTTTTCCATTCTCCCTGCCTCCCTACGCTACCCGCTCCCACACTGTTGGAGCGGACGGCATAAAGGAGGGATGTACGTTACATAAATGTCTCCCTCCCTCCGTATCGTCTTCCTAGGTTCACCACTGTGACTATATATGATAGCATTCAAAGACTCAAACAGCAAGGGTGAACGGAGCGATGGTACTAGTAACAACAAGCGCTAGTCCTTATATTATAGTAGGCCTAGGCTAAGGCCTACTTCATGTTCGCTCGTTCTTGAAAGTTAACATATATATAAGCAGGCCCTATAATCCAATGCATCCACTATACTGACCGGTTTTCCTCTCTTCCAGAAGGCGCAAAGACACGTGGTATCGGGTTAGTCTGGCGTAGCCACACCCTCGCGTAGACACGTAGGGTCTGGGGAAATGCCTATACCCGACTGGTTCTAATGAGCAATTATTGCGTTCTACGTCACGCTGCGTCACGTAATGAGGAATGCAGCGAAATGGGCTAAGATTGGCTTGTAAATTAGCAAACAACAAAACAAGCCAATCTTAGCCCATTTCGCTGCATTCCTCATTACGTGACGCAGCGTGACGTAGAACGCAATAATTGCTCATTAGAACCAGTCGGGTATAGGCATTTCCCCAGACCCTACGTGTCTACGCGAGGGTGTGGCTACGCCAGACTAGTATCGGGTATTACGATACTCTCGACCCCAGACCCTGGGTATTGCAACTGACGTATAACGTAATCCATCCTGCAATAACAATGTGTGTAGCAAGGTACATGCTTGATCACCTTCAAGCAACCTCCCTAATAACGTAATAATATAATGGTGTGATTATAACATGCACGGTGAACCTAAAAATGTCATCAATCTCTGCCTCATCCTCAGAAGGTTCTCTCTAATAAAGGGCAGAGGCAGTCATGTGATGTTTGGCCACACCCACCCATAGTGACACTCACCCCCTCCTCCTGCTCCATCAACCACTGTTGGACTTCAGCTGACGTCTCTACGTGCTCCACCTGCCCCATAATCCTTGGCACACCACTACACCCTCCCAACTCTATAATCACAGCCTTCCTTAACCTAGTTCACCATAGCAACGGGTGGAATACATCATGCTACACTTCTACACAAACTATTGACCACTTGGGCCAGAGTATTGGGAGCCAATGGGATTGTAGGCATGTGTGTGATTAAGAATTAAACAATATTCACCCTGACATACAACCGTAACCCCAACCTTCCCCTGTTCATCATTAACCCTCATCTTCCCACCCTCATCGTTAACCCTTATGCTGCAGCTTTCTGAAGCGCTTGAGGTTTCTCAGTCCCTCGCACTCACTACTGCTTGTCACCTTCTCTGGGACCTTGTCTCTCCCCCGGACCACCACAACCAGTCTCACCACCTCCGCACATTCTGGGGGGGGGAGGGGCATGCTCATGCAGACAGGCACCTCTGGTACATAGGAGGAATGGGGAGGAGGGGTATGGATTCAACTGCTGACCACGCCCACATACTTAAAAACCCCACCCCACCTAACTACACCCACATACTTATAAAAAACCATCCCTGCTGACCACACCTACATGTACATACATCACCTCTAACGTACACGACCACACTAACATAGATGTACCATATGTAAAATACCAAGTACCATACCATATGTACCATATGTGTAATACCATATGATGTACCATATGCGTAATACCAAAAGACTTCTAACATAATGACATCAACAGCTACTTCACTAATCTTCCCTCACAAGTCTCCCAAGTCCATCAAATTTCATGCTTGTCACCTTCTCTCGGACCTTGTTTCTCCCCTGGACAACCACAACCAGTCTCCACCCCCATCGCCTTTCAGCTCCTCCATCCTCCTCAGCTGCTGCCTCACCGTCTCCAGACCAGCCCCACCCCCCACAATGAACCCCCTGGCCCTCTTCTGCCAGGCAATGGCCCTCTCCACCAGGCACTGGAGCGCCAGCCCCTCCGTTATTACCACGGGGACCTTCATGAGGGATATGAGCAGGGACACCAGGCCATCCAGCCTCGTGTCCTGAGAAGAATACTCTGTGCGTGGGAGGGTGGGTGACAAGTGTGTGTTGTGTGTGTGCATGGTACAAGAATATGAGGTATAAGTGAATCATGATGTCCACAATGCAAGAGTATAGAAGAGCTCACCTCCAACTACAAGGAGGTGGTGTTCTTCTGGAGTAGCTTTGCCGCCCTATCTGTCCACGCCTTTGCATTGGCATAGCGTGTTTCCAGCTGAATAAGAGATTCCATCTTCACAGGAATGGCTCTGCCCGTGTTAGCACATTATAAAAATATATCCTGCAAACAAATAAAACTTGATAACTTCATAACATAAACACATGTACAATACATATTACAGTGAACAACAAGTCCAGCAGATTATATTTCTATTGTTCTTTGTACCCACAATTGTACAGGAATGGCTCTGCCCGTGTTAGCACATTTCCTGCAAACAAATAAAAATTGGTAACTTCATCCCTAGCATAACGTAAACACAGTAATATACACATGTACAATACATATAACAGTGAACAACAAGCCCAGCAGTTTTTATTTCTATTGTTCTTGTACAACCTTCAAGTTACATTGATTTAGTGCAGTATTGCTAAGATACTAGGTAGACATAGGCATTGTTCTATAAAGCACTAAAGCAACGCAAAAACTGTTCTTATTTGTGTTATCATTCGATAGTGATTAGTCACTAATCACAAACAACCCTCATCTACCAACCCTCACCTAGTACATAGGCGTAGGAAGGGGGGAGGGGGGGGGGGGCTGAGGGGACTATAGCCCCCCCACTTTTAAATGTATTATTAAGGACGCATATTTAAATATTGCGGTACTATATGTATGTGCTTCATGGCGACATAGCTAAAGATAGTAACGGACACGTATCCCTCTGTTTTAATGGTTTTCGGAAGGAATGAAGGCTTAGGAGGTTAGCTGATTAGCCACCACATGTAATCAGTTCATTCATTTTATACATTGTATACAGTTACGTACGGTTTTTTGTGAGTCTCGCGGGCCATGACGTAATATTACGTCATGGCACATATAAATGACCACGCCCACTTTATCAAGTTAACTTCAGCCCCCCACTTTTAAAAACGTTCCTATGCCTCTGTAGTATCACACTCCACCCTCACAAATCACACTCCACAATCACCTATCCCCACTCCACTATCACAAATCACACTCCACTATCACACTCTACACACCAATGACACACTCCACCCTCACAAATCACACACTCCAACCTCACCAATCTCGAACTCCACCCTCACCAATAACAACACCACCCGCACTAATCACACTCCACCCTTACCAATCAAAAACTCCACCCTCACCAATCACACACCACCCTCACCAATCACGCACCACCCTCACCAATCACACACTCCACTCTCACCAATCACACATTCCACCCTCACCAATCACCACTCCACCCTCACCAATCACACACAAAACACACTAACAACACACTGTCCTCACCAATCAATCACACTCCACCCTTACCAACCACACTCAACCCTCACCAATCACCCTCAACTCTTATCAATCACAAACACCCTTACCAATCACACACCTTACCCTTACCAATCACACTCTCCACCCTCACTAATCAACAAACACTCCACCCTCACCAATCACACATCCCTCAGGTTTCACTATCTTCTTGGATGGTAGAAGCATCCTTGGTCATGACAGATCACACCATTCTCCATAGGATCTTCACCATCCCAAGGCTCCGCCTCTGGCCCCTCCTCTTCCTCCACCTTCCACAGGTCAGTCTCAGTCACCTTTGACCTCTTGCCACCCATTCCAGAGAACAGGTTGAATGGAGACACGCCCACAGCAGCACACACACCAGACACAGAGGGATGGCTACTCCCGGCCACCATTGAAAGGCCCCTGCTGCTGTCTTGTGTCTTGGTCCTTCCATCTTCACTTCACCCCTGTGTTCCAAGTGAGGTACCCTCCACTACAGCAGCTGCCTTGTGTTTCCTGGTGCTCTAAAAAAAGGGGGAGGAGGCTGCAGCACACACACCAGACACAGAGATGTGATGTTTGGCCACACCCACACATAGTGACACTCACCCCCTCCTCCTGCTCCATCAACCACTGCTGGACTTCAGCTGACGTATCTACGTGCTCCACCATCCCCACAATCCATGGCATCTGTGTTAACCCTGTGCTGCCAACCTAATTTTAAAAAGCTTTAACAGCTTTAACATATGATCAACACTACACCTCCCACCTCCATCACCACAGCCTTCCTTAAAATAGGTCACCATAGCAACAGGTGGATTACATCATGCTAGACTTCTGCACATACAATTAACCACTAGGGACCCAATTAGATTGTAGGCATGTGTGTGATTGTCATGTGGTGTGCTTGCAGTGCAATGATTAAGAAATGCAACTTTACTATTAACACTCCCCTTCTCTCATGCATCTTTCCCCCCAAAACTTCTGCTTGCATCTTTAACCCTCACCTTCCCACCCTCAAATTTAACCCTTATACTGTACCTTTCTGAAGCGCTTGAAGTCTCTCAGTCCCTCGCTCTCACTACTGCTTGTCACTTTATCTGGGACCTTGTCTCTCCCCCGGACCACCACAACCTGTCTCACCACCTCCACACATTCTGGAGGAGGAGGGGCACGCTCATGTGATGTGCTCAGAAAGGCACCTCTGGGTACCTAGGAGGGATGGGGAGGAGGGATATGGTATCAGACCACTATCACACCCACAAACTTAAACACCCCACCCCATCTGACCACACCTACATGTACATACACCACCTCAAACATACACGGCCACACTAACATAGATGTACCTATGTATAATACAGACACTCCCCTCACCAATTAAAGACTCCACCCTCACCAATCACACATCTCTCAGGTCTCACTATCTTCTTTGGTTGCTCTCTTGGATGGATGAAGCCATCCTTGGTCATGACAGGGTCATATTTCACACCTCTCTCCAAAGGATCTTCACCATCCCAAGGCTCCGCCTCTGGCCCTTCCTCTTGCCACCCATTCCAGAGAACAGGTTGAATGGAGACACGCCCACAGCAGCACGCACACCAGACACATCGCCCCTGTGTTCCAAGTGAGGTACCCTCCATTACATCAGCTACCTTGTGTTTCCTGGTGCTGTCAAAAATGGGGGAGGAGACTGTTGGCATGGTGATCAGCCTAACTGGTGTGGGAGGGGTATCGTTACAGGTATAAAAGTCGTCGCTGGGGTAGCTATGGTAACAGGGATAACAGGCATGGTAGCTGTAGCTGTGGTTACAGGTATAGCACAGGTAGCCGTGGTTACAGGCGGGGAGGTTACAAGTCCTCCAAGTGCTACTGACTTTGCAGCTGACTTGGTAGTAACAGCAGCAGTAGTAGTACTGGCCTTCCCTTCTCCACCAGAGGGCTCCATTGTCCTTTGGCTCTGAGGAGGATGTTCCTCTTCACACCAGGCAGCCATCTTGGGAGTCTCCTTAAGTTTAACATTATCCTCCTCCCTCATGCTACGAGGGGCCCACACCCTGGATGACAGTGTGATGGTCACGTTCTGGAGATGATGGGTAAGTGCTGATATGGGTGGTGATATGAGGTGATGTGAGGGTGGTAAAATAACCTGTGATGTAACAGTGCAAATTCAATCTCAGCAATTTGGATAGACCTCAGACCACCAATGAATGTGCAACGTGTATGTATGTATGTATGTATGTATGTATGTATGTATGTATGTATGTATGTATGTATGTATGTATGTATGTACGTACGTGCGTACGTACGTACGTACGTACGTATGTATGTATGTATGTATGTATGTATGTATGTATGTATGTATGTATGTATGTATGTATGTATGTATGTATGTATGTATGTATGTATGTATGTATGTATGTATGTATGTATGTATGTACGTACATCCGCGTGGCGCGTAGATGGTCGGCTCATGGCATTGGATTTTCTCCCTTGCCCCCGTTCCTATTACTACGCTGCCACGTGTAAAGTGGTTTGTTCGCTGGCCCCGTCATGCCGCTACCATCTGAGATCTATTCGGCTCTTCTCGAGAAGAAAGTTCCTGAGTGGTGCGCTCTATCTGGAGCTACACGTTTTTTTCTTCCATCGCGTCAACCGAACCACTGACCGGCAACATTGCTACGTCTCATAAAACGAGAAAGTTTGTGTCCTAGTGTGTATGAAGGCTGTTTGGAGTTGAAATAGAAGATGGAACGATTGTTGGTTTGAAAATATGAACGGACGCGCTCACCGTGGCTCCACTGAGCAAATAAAGCCCAAGTTTCGAACGGCGTAGTATATGGTGTTGTGTTGGTGTCTTGCGTGGACGTTACAACTATATTTGTGTCCCCCACTGTTTCTTCTCCCCAAACGTGACTGTATTGTATGCATGTATGACATGTAGATGTACAAGTAAATAAAAACATTCTCTACGAGAAAGTTGGTGGGATATAGGATTTGATTATGACATTGGTGGTGTAAAAAGCAAGGAAACAAGGTCTTATCAGAAGGGAGAATGTCATAGTCCTATATTTAGCACATTTCTAGGGCATGTGTTGTTTGTGTGCTAAATATAGGACTATGACATTTTCCCTTCTGATAAGACCTTGTTTCCTTGCTTTTTACACCACCAATGTCATAATCAAATCCTATATCCCACCAACTTTCTCGTAGAGAATGTTTTTATTTACTTGTTTTCTTTATTTTTTTTCATACCCATTTAATTATACAAGACATTGGTCTCGTACCCAGACCGTCTATGACGTAAGCGATTATCGCTGTAAACAGTACATACGTATGGACGTAGTGTTTACAGCGATAATCGCTTACGTCATAGACGGTCTGGGTACGAGACTAACAAGACATAGGAGGCTGATTGTCGATTGTTTATCAAAGTATTATATTATATAAAAGCGAGTCCTCCAGCCGATTCTGAAGCTATTGGTGAAATTTTCATCGCTTAGAAATGTTCCTGTCCTGAGTTATGCGTGGGCAAGAAGGAGGAGGAGAAGAAGACGACCCGCCCCTTGTTCCGAGACTGGGTACGAGGACGGGCAGTACACTCTTGTTCTCAACAACCACGCGGTTCAGCGACATGAAACAAAAACGAAACTACTCATTTTTGACTTCTAGATCGATTGCTTAAACAAGCTACACGATCCGATCGTCGGGAGTGTTGTTACAGACGGGTCGCGTTTTTTTAATGACATTCATAGTCGGGGTCAAATCCTATATGGAAGTTTCTAACGAAATAGATGTATAGTTGCGATGGAATATTATTATTATTATTATTATGTATGTATGTATGTATGTATGTATGTATGTATGTATGTATGTATGTATGTATGTATGTATGTATGTATGTATGTATGTATGTATGTATGTATGTATGTATGTATGCATGCATGCATGCATGCATGCATGTATGCATGTATGTATGTATGTATGTATGTATGCATGTATGTATGTATGTATGTATGTATGTATGTATGTATGTATGTATGTATGTATGTATGTATGTATGTATGTATGTATGTGTGTGTGTGTGTGTGTATGTGTGTGTGTGTGTGTGTGTGTATGTATGTATGTATGTATGTATGTATGTATGTATGTATGTATGTATGTATGTATGTATGTATGTATGTATATGTCTAAGGAACTACGATAGTAGTTCCTATATAGAAATTGACCTGGGTCATGAATATCATTTTAAAAACGCGACCAGCGTATAACTTGCGTAGTAAGAAACGCAACCCCATGCTGCGTATGCTGCCTTTACACATGGATTCACAAGCAAATGGACATATTTAACCAGAGTAGTTCCCAACGTCAGTGAACTTTTTGCACCATTTGAAGCCATCATCAGACAAATATTCTTACCCTCTGTTACAGGTCAAAGCTCACTCAGTGACAGCGAACGTGAACTATTAGCACTACCTGTTTGGCTAGGTGGGTTAGGAATCATCAACCCAACAAAACTCTGCTCACTCCAATATAACGCCTCCATCAACATAACACAGTCCCTGTGTGATTTGATTTTAAAGCAGTCAACAATTTACCCGTTATCGTGTACACTGGCCCAACATGATGCAAAGAAAACTTCAAGTGCAGCCCATCATCTAGCAGAAAAAGCCTCTCACACACATCTCTTAAGCACGTTCCCTCCGCGTCTTCGTAGAATTTTGGAGGCATCTACTGCTCTCCTGTTAACCACTCATGGTTTTGCTCTCCACAAAGGAGATTTTCGAGATGCCCTTTGTCTGCGTTTTGGCTGGCAACCTTCTTCACTCCCTTTAGTGTGTATCTGTGGCAAACCATTCACAGTGGAACACGCCTTAAGCTGCTCCTGTGATGGATATCCCTCCATCCGTCACAATGAACTTCGAGATATCACTGCCACCCTTCTGACTGAAGTGAGCAACAATGTTGGCATTGAACCTGTACTGCAGAAGCTTTCAGGCAAACATCTAACACAAAAAACATCTATCTCATCTGATGATGCTCGTCTTGACATCGTTGCTGAGAATTTTTGGGGGCATAATAGACAAAAGGCTTACTTTGATGTTAGGGTTTTCAATCCTTTTTGTGCTACTTTAAGCAAAGTCCCTTTACCACAGTGCTACCGCCGTGCTGAACTGGAAAAGAAACGTGCATATGAACAACGCATTCGTGAAATTGAGTTTGGTTCCTTTTCGCCATTAGTTTTCTCAACCACAGGCGGATTGGGATCTACTGCGACAGTAGTTTTCAAGAGACTTGCTTCATTGATCGCGGATAAGCAGGAACAACCGTACAGTAAAACACTATTCTGGCTTTGATGCAAAGTGAGCTTCTCCCTACCATACATGGGAAGATATATAAAGATCACATATGCCTATATATGCTATTTATACCATATATATTGTACACATATGCCTTAAAAACCTGATTTGTGAAAATTGCAATGGAATTGGCGTGAAGAATCATGTGTTACAAGTTCAATTCATTACCATGGTGTTTGTTATTGTTGTCTTTGTTATTGTTGTCTGCCTCTTTATACCTATCTTGTATGCATTCTAAGTGATGTGTTAGAAAAATATTTATCTCAAGACATTCATTACATGGTCGACTGTATTACACCATAATGCAGAGTGTTCCACATCAGCTGAAAATCATTATTTTTTTACAGTAATTATAAAACCATCCTGTACTTTTCATAAAATACTAATCACTTTCAGGAATAAGGTATCATATGATTAAATCACAGGTGAATTGATTAACATTAATATTGACAACAAGTTAATTTTTCAGAAACCGAAATTGATGGGAATTCTGAAATTAAAGAAAGAAATTTTACCGCTGTGGGGTTGCCGGGTGGATCTGAAGCACTTCATTCTTTCTGGATATATTTCGTGTGATCTGGGCAGGAGGAGATGGATAATAATGGATAATAATCTGCATTGCCAGCATGGAGGAGGAGAAGCAGAATTTTTTATTTTAACTACCTTTAGATAGTAGGAAAGTGGTTTCAACAATATAATCTGAAGTCATGAACATGAGTGACTTTAAATTGACCAAAAATGAGACAATAATATTTAGTACTTGTAAATGTACAAAAGAAGTGCTAAGCTAGCTGACCAGTACTTTTGGACCAAATTAGTTGTCATAGTACTTCAGCAGACAACTCTTTATTTCCAGAAGCAAAATGTCATATTATCAGGGTGTTTTATAAGGGAATTCCTGACTTGCTCATATAAAATTTCTGAGGGAGCCTAACGTCTAATCTATAGCCAAGTAATATTCTGGTAATAACAATGCACACACCACCAGCTTCATTACTAGCACTAAAACATCATGCATCTTAACTCTGATAAACCTAAGTATTGGCCCTTTATTTGGGTCTGGATAATGACATACAGCACACATTGGAGTTTAGTGTTTATATGAACATTAACATGATAGGTTATTGCAACTATTATATAAAGGTAAGTGCAATATCTTGGGAAAAAATTGTTTTCAGTATCACGATTATGGTTGTATGTTCTCTCCAATTAAAACAAAAGTTCTCTTCAATTAAAAAGAAGGTAGGTCATTTAGTTTTATACACTACTATGCAAGCTGGAAATGACTTCACTTAGTCCCCATCATGCATCAGTTACCACCCCACCCCCCAAATAAATATTCTTGTCATGATCTACCATTGGCAGGCAAGTGTACCATTTTTGAAGTGGGTCCCTGTAAACATCAAGGCCATGCAACTTGAAAATGTTGATGTCTCTCACGCAGTCCTCCACACAGTACAGGAGCTAGCTGCAGGTGCAGACAGTATGATGGAGTATGCTTTCATGTACAACTGAGTCCTCCATGAATGACCTGATGAAAGATGCATTCTTGGACATGAGAGACTTAACTGAGACCTTTCAATTGCTAATCCAATTCCGAACACACCAGGTATTACTTGCATTCCATCCAATAAATAAGGACATAAAGATGCATTAAAATGAGCATTTACATCTAGTACAGATATATCACACCCCCACACAAAATAACATATGCAAAAGTGTTCCTTGACTGAACACAATGTCCAGATTAGTAGTGTGAGGCAATCGTGAAAAAATATCAAAAATGTTGCAGGATAACTCCCCAGGCCCAGATAAACCATACAACTGGCTAGGCTGAAATCTGGGGCTAACCTGCAGCCTATAGTCTAGGACCCCTGGCATTATGTGGGCCCCTCATGGCCAGGAATACTATGCCAGATGACACAATAACGGATCTATCGGTTCTAACCCAATTTATGCAGTAGAATCTTTATTTAAAATCTGATTTATCAAATGCATTGTGGGTGGAGATGGTGCACCATGCATATATGTTTTTAGTCTAGTGCCCAAGTATCTTAATTTGGCACTGACTATCCCAATTAATTGCTAGCTACAAATGCTAACTAAACTGATGAATTTTAATCCACTGACTTTTTCAAGAAGTTTCTGGGGCCGCCCTTCCTCCCCTTAGCTGGGCTGTTAACAAAAGCACTGTGTCTGCCCTTGCGGTATATATCTTTAGAGCCAATCTTTCGCTGTCTCAGCATAGATGATATAATCCATGGTGGCATCCAGGTACATGCATTGTTGTCTCACTGTCATTAGTTTTGGTCCTGGCATGCATAGTTTTCGTATAAACCTATCACTGACTAACAATGGCAGTGTGGGCAATTGAACTCACATCTATCTCAGAGGTCCCAAGCTTTCCTCCCACCTCATCTATTTTATATAAAGGGGGAGGGGAGTGCTACACATAATTGCCAAATATAGCCCGCCCCCCCTCCTTCACAGCCAATAGACACGCCATATAATACACCCCTCCCACCCCCACCTTCCTCCTTACACGTAAGATAACCGATTTACTTCTACCTGTTCACAACACAACATATTCTTAAAAATCACGCATCATTCCTGGGTAACACTGTCTCATCAACATCCAGAAATTGCAGAGTCCTGATTATAATAATTTTAGTAGTACGCTGAACATGACAAGTGTTTAGTTCCTAAATAATAATATGGTTTAGGACCTAAACCGAGCAATGCCCGTGTACGAGTTCACATGTTAATGAATATGTTAATGAATATGTACTGACACATGTTTTGTTGTACAATAACATTATATGGGAAGAGGGGAGGGGCCAAAAAGGGGTCACAATACTGCTGTAATTAACCCTTTGGATGCCACATGAGTGTCCTTATAGCTCCGTATAGTGTATCCATGCCTCATGCAAGTGGTCCTGTGGGACTCCAAGTACTCAATAGTGCATTATTTAGAACGAATACTCACACTTATGCTGACTGCTGACTCATACATACATCCATGCATTAAGCCAACATGTTACCTCTCCTCCAATAGAAATATGCAGACCAAAGGGAGCGTTGTGTTAACAGTTTAGGTAGTACCATAGGAATGTGCAAGGTGGCATTAAGCAAATCCCTTCACACACAACTCCCCCAAATCCAAGTCCATATGAGTAAACATGATCCCTCTATGGGGTGCGTGTGGGTGTGCATATGGTGAATGGGTGTGCATGTGTGAGCATGTGATATGCATGTATTACAATCTTGTGGGACTTATTTATTGTGAACAAGAAATAAGCAATACATATAAATACAATAACTAATGGGTGTGTGACATGCATGTAATAATGGAACTTAAACATCAAACCGAGCTAACTGTGTGAAAATGAGTACACACTGGAGTCACACACATAACATATATGTATATGGTCACATGCACACATGTTAATAAACATATGCATGGGCACACACACATCACTTCTCGTTTCTTTGAAGGGTTCTGTACACATCAGTTTAAAGTTTATGAGGATACAGTGGTACACAGTAAACAGCTGATCAGATGAGCATGTAGGTCAGCTGTCACCAAGTCCACCCCTTTAGATGCCAAACCAACTAATCACATAAAATTCTCTCTCTCTCTCTCTCTCTCTCTCTCTCTCTCTCTCTCTCTCTCTCTCTCTCTCTCTCTCTCTCTCTCTCTCTCTCTCTCTCTCTCTCTCTCTCTCTCTCTCTCTCTCTCTCTCTCTCTCTCTCTCTCTCTCTCAATGGTATCAATGGTTACAATGGTATCTCAAGGATACCATTGTAACATGTGCCCATACAAGCCTGTATGATATCATACACATGACACATGCTGGATGGACATTACCAGTAAACCTTATAATTATGTAGCCAGTTACCCAACACATGGATGTATATAGATAATACCATTAGTCAGCACCTTCAAGGCTATTTAGTTTAATTGACACTATACAGAGCTAAAAGGATGCTTATGTGGCATCCATAGGGTTAACTACTAATCAGCAGTTTTGTGACCCTCTTTGGCCCCTCCCCTCTTCCCATGTAGACATGTGTCATGTGACCCCTCTTTGGCATCTCCCCTTTTCCTGTGTACACGTGACCCATTACTTCCAAGGTCCCTGTGCCTTGGCTTCGCTTCAATAATTGGGTCCACCCTGATCACCCTGATGTGGGTGTCCTGTGTAGTTCTTTTGGCATCCAGTACCTAAGGCAACTTCACCTTACAGGGTATTCATTGCATACTTCACATGTCTTGCCAACATGCTCCAACCAAACATGTCATCCCTCTGCGTGTCTCCAATAACCCAAAGGCATTTCTCACAGAGGACAGTGGACCTGATGGGTCACATGTACACAGAGAGAGAGAGAGAGAGAGAGAGAGAGAGAGAGAGAGAGAGAGAAGAGAGAGAGAGAGAGAGAGAGAGAGAGAGAGAGAGAGAGAGAGAGAGAGAGAGAGAGAGAGAGAGAGTGAGAGAGAGAGAGAGTTAGGGTTATGGCTCAAGCTGTAGCATGGTCGCAGCCACACTTTAACCGATTAATGTAGGAATATTCTAGTGATGGTCAATTACTTACACATTCCTAGCTGTTAATAGGGAAGAAATAAAATGCAGCATTCTGAATAATGGTGTTCATTAGTAGGCGTACGAAGGAGCATAGTTAACCTTGTACATGTACTTATAAGGGTACAAGTGCAGCAAGCATTTGGATGCATCATGGAATTGTGAATGATCAACACACTTTTTTGTTTCTAATTTATACATGACTGGTATTATAACGGTTGTGTGTGTACGCACTTAGCGTCCAATAAGTTAAAGACTAGACCGGTGATATGGATTGGAAACCGATTTCGATCACTTAATAAACGCCGCGTGCGAGCTAGTCATTTTAGTGAAATTTCTTGCATTAATAATGCACAACTGGCAAAACTTCTGGGGCAAAACCCCAGACCCAGATCGGAAAGTATCTGCAGCGCTCCCCTTTCCGTTGCTGCGGGCGGGCCTCCCCGAGTCCACCCACCTCATTGTTTATTTATTTGCCGGACCAATGTATTCTACCTTCCGACGCCCTTGAAATGAACTGAGTAGGACCCAAACAAGTAGCCTATAAAATGGTCTTTAGGACCGTTTCAGGCAGAGTCTGTTTCAGCCTGCCGGACTAAAATACGCTGCGTGACACGGTCTTAGACTTAGGACTATTTCAGAATAGGACAAAATCAGCCGTGACATGCAGTCTTATCCATAAAGTTTGTATTGACCGATACTGCATGTAATTGATTCAGCTATAGTGTGTGTTTAGTGCGGTAGAGCTGAATACTTTTGGCACGAATCCCGCGCCATACACTTCTTGTGCTGGGCAATCCATTTAGTAATGATCAATTCGCTACTTCGGGTGTGAGTAATATTATTTTTAAGCTGCATGACCTTGGTAGGTCAGCAACCGTAGCTACGCCATTGGTATATATGAGACTAATTGTACACTCCATTATGGTTGAGTAGTAGTTTTATTAACTGAAATGTACTTAAGCAAAAGACACGCAATGCGGATTGATCTCTGCTGCAAAGCCTTTCATGCTTAAACATTATTAGATGAAATATCTGTTATAATTATGAATTATGTACATATACATGTACAATACATTTTTGATATAGTATGAATATTAATGATCTGCAGTTTTACTTACAACACAACTAATCACCCTACACTTCCGACCCGGCCTTGTACAGCTTCCCTTCCCATGATGAAATATAATTGATTACATAAATTAATGTTGTAGTCTCTAATAACTTTCAAGCTTAAGTATGATGGTGTATCCGTCGTTAGGAATGTAGAAATGGGAGACACCGACATTAGCCTTCTGAGGTTCTCCATCGCCTTGTGCCCAGTAAAACATCCAGGACATTCCGCTTTCTTCACCAACCTGACCAATCTTGTTGATATAATACCCCAGTTGAGCATTGTAATACGTTGCCACGAACCGTACACTGTTGTCAGAATTAGCGCCTGCTTCCATGACATTTTGTGCCGTAGCACCCATTGGTACAGTTACAAATAGTGTAATATTATCATGTCCGGGCGACTGAACTACGTATTTGACAATGACAGCTATACATAGGGCGCAGGACAGAGTATCTATGAATGAAAATAAAAAGTATTTCCAACTTACACATTATTGCCAACGAAAGTTGTGTTGCTTGTTCATGCACTTTTGTACTCTTTATATAGCCAGAGATCATGGGATTGGCAACGTGTCACGTGAGCCATAGATATTCGCAATTTTTTCTGTGCCACCCGATATGTTGTTAATCGCACGTGTATAAAAGTGTGAAAAAGACTCCAAATTCGCTTGCTTGTTGTAACCAAGCTACAACGATATTTTCCACAGCTGCGATCGAGTGCGCTATAGCGAAAGGTATTTTTTTATCATTTAAAGGGGCATTTAAAGTTGTACGCGTGATTTTATACTGCTGTAAGTTGGAAGAAATTTTTCAAAATCGAATGTGGTTTTTTTTATGGGACAGTATCTTGGGCATCCGCTGGTTTTTTAAGTATACGATCGTTTTTCAACCATACAAACCGTTCTATTTTATCGAGACGTAGTTTTTTTGTCCAACGCGCACTCGTAGCGATCCCTATAGCATACTGCATGGGTATGTAAAACTTGTGGGACAGTTTAGCCATAGCAGGGCAGATAAATGTGGTAAAAAAGGCATTAGCTTGTAGCTCTTTCGTTATATTTTATCGATGGGGTGTTGTTATGTGCTCCACGCGTTTCGTTCACGGCAAGCATTTTTTTGAAGGGGGATGGGAGAAAGAAAATTTAGACCGGGGCAGCATCAGAAGAATGAAAAGCGCGTCGGACGGTGTCTAATCGTGTCTGTTCCTCGCGAGAGTGTCACTGTTTCTGTTACTCCGTTTCTGAATATCTCTGTACCGCCAACATTGACTCCCGCTCTACCTCTACCGCCACCGCTGGCCTTCCCTGTTTCTATACCGTTAGCAGTGACATCGGAATGCACTGTACCATCCCTAGAATGTCCTGTATGCAATCTCAGCCTTTTGAATCTTTTTCCTGCTGCCTGGACTGTAGCCTCCAAAGTTCCTTCACTTGTGCTATGCAAGTTCCAATTTCATGGTTGTGGTACAACAATTAACTTTAGCAGAACTACTGTGTCTCTATCGATCAGAAGTTGAACTGGTCATTGAGTCTCCAGAATAGAACTATTCCGAAGAAGACCTAGCATGCTGCAAACACCAAATTGCGGCAATTTGGTGTTTGCAGCATGCTAGGTCTTCTTCCTACCCTTGTAAATTCATGTGCACAGTTGAAATCTGTACTGGATGTACTAGATGTCGTCTACGCATTTCTATGGATTCAGGTGCGGATGGCACGCGTCAATTAGTGTTAAGTGGGCCTGTTGCGAATCCCTTTATATATGATCTCTGATATAGCGGTAATGATCCTTCCAGACCCTTGAAATATAATACCAATTTGAATTTACTCATGTTTACGGCTTATAGTGTTGAAACCCACCTTCCTGCTACCAAACATTCCTCTGCTGCCTCTCGTTTAATTGATTTTGATCAATTCTACTTTAGTAACCCTCTTTTGCCTGGTTCATATCATAGGTAGTAGCAACAGAAGGTGCCAGTAGAGGTTGTAATGGACAAACAAAATGTACTTACACTGACATCACAAATGCTCAAACATTTTTATGATTATGAGGTACATGCAACCCCACCTTCCCCTCATTAACACTCATTTTCCCACCCTAATCTTTAATCCTTATGCTGCACCTTTCTGAAGAGCTTGAAGTCTCTCAGTCCCTCGCTCTCACTACTGCTTGTCACCTTCTCTGGGACCTTGTCTCACCCCCGGACCACCACAACCAGTCTCACCACCTCCACACATTCTGGGGGAGGAGGGGCACGCTCATGTGATGTGCTCAGACAGGCACCTCTGGGTAACTAGGAGGGATGGGGAGGAGGGATATGTTATCAGACAACTTCCTCTACTGACCACACCCACATACTTAGATATCGCACCCCATCTGACCACACCTACATGTACATACACCACCTTAAACATACATGGCCACACTAGCATAGATGTAACATATGTGTAATACCAAAAGACTTCCAACCGCAATGACATCAACAGGTACTTCACTCATCTTCCCTCTAACATGTCTTGTTCCATTGATCAAACACCAATCACACACTACACCATCACTAATCACACACTACACCAAAACCAATCACACACTACACCGTCACCAATGCAATCACAAACCCCACCCTCACTAATCACTCTCCACCCTCACCAATCACACACTCCACCCTCACCAATCACACTCTACCATCACCAATCACATACCACCCTCATCAATCACACTCCACCCTCACCAATCCCACACTCCACCCTCACCAATCTCACACACCACCCTCACCAATCACACTCCACCCTCACCAATCACACACTCCACCATCCCCAATCACACACTCCATCCACCCGTACCAATCACACACTACATCCACCCTGACAAATCATACACTCCACCCTCACCAATCACACTCCACCATCCCCAATCCCACACTCCATCTGCCCCCACTAATCACATACTCCACCCTCACCAATCACACACCGATCACACATTCCACCATCACCAATCACACATTCCACCATCACCAATCACACATTCCACCCTCACCAATCTCACACCCTCCACCCTCACCAATTACACTCTCCACCCTCACAAATCACACTCCACCCTCACCGATCACACTCCACCCTCACCAATCACACACCACCATCACCAATCACACATCTCTCAGGTCTTTGGTTGCTCTCTTGCACGGATGAAGCCATCCTTGGTCATGACAGGGTCATATTTCGCACCACTCACCAAAGGATTGTCACCATCCCAAGGCTCCGCCTCTGGCCCTTCCTCCTCCTCTTCTCCCTCCTTCCACAGGTCAGTCTCAGTCACCTTTGACCTCTTGCCACCCATTCCAGAGAACTGGTTGAATAAAGACACGCCCAAAGCAGCACGCACACTAGACACAGAGGGCTCCATTGTCCTTTTGCTCTGAGGAGGATGTTCCCCTTCACACCAGGCAGCCATCTTGGGAGCATGCCTTGTCTCCTTAGGTGTGACCTGATACCCCTCCCCATCCAACACGCTAGGAGGGAACTCCCCCCCCCCTCCCCCCCCCCCCCCCTCTTGGTTACAACAGTGACTTGGAGGGTGGGGCCTGAGGTCACCCACAGATTTCCCCTAGTCCTCTTCCTGGTCCCCAGACCATCAGCCTCATCCTCTCTCAATAGAAGGGACGGAGGCAGGGGCATGATATTTGGCCACACCCACACACAGTGACACTCACCCCCTTCTCCTGCTCCATCAACCACTGTTGGACTTCAGCTGACGTCTCTACGTGCTCCACCTGCCCCACAATCCTTGGCACACCACTACACCCTCCCAACTCTATAATCATAGCCTTCCTTAACCTAGTTCACCATAGCAACAGGTGGAATACATCATGCTACACTTCTACACAAACTATTGACCACTTGGGCCAGAGTATTGGGAGCCAATGGGATTGTAGACATATGTGTGATCATCATGGGGTGTGCTTGCAGTGCAATGAAATATTCACCCTGATATACAACCTTCTTTAACATTAACCCCCACCTTCCCCGTTCATCATTAACCCTCATCTTCCCCACCCTCATCTTTAACCCTTATATGCTGCACCATTCAGAGGCACATGAAGTCTTTCAGTCTTTCACTCTCACTACTGCTTGTCACCTTCGCTGGACATTGTCTTTCCCCCGGACCACCTGCCACAACCAGTCTCCTAGGAGGGATGGGAGGAGGGATATGGTATCAGACCACTTCCAAGGTTGACCACACCCATATACTTAAATACCCCATCCCTGCTGACCACACCTACATGTACATACACCACCTTAAACATACATGGCCAAACATAGATGTACCGTATGTATAATACCACAAGACCAACCACAATGACATGTCAACAGGTACTTCACTCATCTTACCTCTCATATTAAACACCACCATCACCTATCACACACTACACAGTCATCAATCACGCACTCTACCCCGACCAATCACACACAGCACCCTCACGAATCACACACAGCACCCTCACCAATCACACACAGCACCCTCACCATTCACACTCCACCCTCACCAATCACATTCCACCCTCACCAATCACACTCAACCTTAATTCACTGATCATAAACTCCACCCTCATCAATCACACACCCCACCCTTACCAATCACCCTCCACCCTCACCAATCACACTCCACTCTCACCAATCACACACTCCACCCTCACCAATCTCACGCACCATCATCACCAATCACAAACACCACCCTCTCCAATCACACACTGCACCCTCAATATTCACACACTCCACCCTCACCAATCACACACTCCACCCTAACCAATCACATTCCACTTCACCAATCACCCTCAACCCTGACCAATCACAAACACCACCCTCACCAATCACACACCCCACCTCACCAATCTCACTCCACCCTCACCAATCACACACTCCACCCTCATCAATCACACATTCCACCATCACCAACCACACACTCCACCATCACCAATCACACACCACCCTCAAAAATCACACTCAACTGTCACCAATCACACACCCCACCATCACCAATCTCACACTCCACCCTCACTAATCACACCACCCTCACCAATCACACACTCCACCATCACCAATCATACCAACCCTCACCAATCGCACTCCACCCTCACCAACCACACACGCCACCTTAACCACTCACACACACCACCATCACCTAGATCCACCTTCCTCTTACCCCTGAACAGGGCAGACATCACACTACCACCACCACTGCTCCCCAGGGACGTGGGCGTGACAGTTTGAGGCCAGCACACTGCCCACACTGCTGTCTGTGAAGGACACGTCTGCAGCCATGTTTACTGAGCGCTGAGTGGAGGAAGGGACAATGCTCTTAGGGTTAAATAGGGACTTGGAAAATGGGCCTGGGGCCCCATGTTGGACCCAAACAGGTCGTCAAGGAGTTCTTCCTCCTTGACAACACCACCACCCCCATTCCTGGGACATGGTGCCAACGTCTCGTTCACACGAAGAGTGCCATTTGCTCTGGCCACACCCACACCTGATGCTCCTCCCCCCACACCATCAAAGGTCTCCTCCTCCTGCTTCACAACACTGGGCAAACCATTTGTGATCTTCGCTTTGCCTATGATGTCATAACAGGATGCCTTAGTAGTGATGCTCTTCAAAGCTTCATTGATCGTTCCACACATATGGCTTGTTCTTGGGGTCTAAGTGTAAGCACTGATAAAACCAAGGTCATGATTCAACCCTATTCATGCAGTTTACCCTTCAACATTTGCAGCAACACAATTGAAACTGTTTCATCTTTTCAGTATCTGGGCTGTATTTTGTCCTCTGATGCTTCCTTAGATAATGAAATCAACTGTAGAATTTCTAAAGCTGCAAAACTGTTCATAGCATTGAAATGTATGGTTTGGCATAATGCCAACTTATCAAAACTCACCAAGCTTGCAGTCTTTAATGCCGCAGTAATGCCTGCACTGTTGTATGGTGCAGAAACCTGGCCCACTACAGCATACCTCATACATCGTGTAAATTCATTTTTGTTGGCTTGACTTAGACAGGCTTTAAGTGTAAATCCCTTGCATCACATTCCTGACACTACTGTACTTGCATGATCCCATCTCCAACATGCCTCTACTCTTGGCAATCTATTGCAGTAATGAGGTCAAAATGGAGAACCTCACTTTTTAATGGTGCGGCTATAATGGAAGCAAAGCTAATTTAAAATGAGAAGGCTGGGATATTGCGAGACTGCTATAAGGGTGCATCCTCCATACAGCATAGTTGCTGCTGTTCTATTTGGAATACATACTTCACAAATGAGAAATATCTTTAACACCCAAAAACATGGTCAACATGCAAGGGCTACCCACCCTCCTAGTGATTTTTTGTGCCCTGTCCCTCTATATCCCTTTACTTCGAACTCTATGAAAGGCATTAAGACACATCAACATTACAAACAAGGAACAAGATGGTGAAACATCTACCAACTACTATGCCCACTCCTCTGTGATATGTCCAGCCTCAGTTTGCCTCTTCAGGTCTACATGCGCAACAGGAGTAAAAATCGATCTCCGTAAAACACATCTTTGGTCAAAATGCTGTAGAACTTTGAATGTTGTTAGCTCGGTGATATATGTTACCATGTCTAGTCTCTTCCTCCAAACGTGTTATACTTGGATAATGCGATGGAATATTATTATTATGTATGTATGCATGCATGTATATATGTGTGCTGAGTAAGTATGCATGCATGCACGTATTATGTATGTATGTATGTATATGTATGTATGCATGTATGTATGTATGTATGTATGTATGTATGTATGTGTGTTGTGTATGTATGTATGCATGCATGTACGTATGGATGTATGCATCTATGTATGTGTGCGTGCATGTTGTGTGTGTATGTATGTATGCATGCATGTACGCATGTATGCATGTATGTATGTATGAATGTATGTATGTGTGTGTTGTGTATGCATGTATGTATGTTATGTATGTATTTGTACGTACGTACGTATGTATGTATGTATGTATGTATGTATGTATGTATGTATGTATGTATGTATGTATGTATGTATATATGTATGTATGTATGTATGTATATATGTATGTATGTATGTATGTATGTATGTATGTATGTATGTATGTATATATGTATCAATATGTACCATCAGAATGGTATTAAAATTTGATTACACTGATCATATTGTATTGCACAACAATAATCTATCCCAGATTATATAAACATCCAAAATTGGACTAAACTAATTACATTCCATTTCTAGTAATGTGTACAAGCTTGCTTGTGCGTCTGTCATTCATTGGACACTGGAGTAGGATCTTGAGAGTAGGAGCAGCACTGGAGATGATACTTCAAACCTCTCTTGGTCACATATTTCTTGTCACATCCTTCAGAGGGACATCTTAACTTCTCACCAAGGTGTTTTCTGCCATGCTTTCTCAGAGCAGAAATGGACCTGAAAGATTGCCTGCAGAAACACTTATAAGGTCGATCATTGCTGTGGACCATCATATGGTATGTGAGACTTGATCTGTATGAATACTGCTTGTTGCAAATAGTACACTGATAGTTTATATCTTGCGTATGGACGACCTTGTGCCTTGTCAGAGTTTCATTACGACCAAATGCCTTACCACATTGAGAACACTGATAGTTCTTTTCTTGTGTATGGACAACCATGTGTGTCTTCAAATATCCCTTACGACCAAATGCCTTCCCACATTCAGAACACTGATAGTTCTTTTCATGTGTATGGACAACCATGTGTGCCTTCAAATGTTCCTTTCGACCAAATGCCTTCCCACATTCAGAACACTGATAGTTCTTTTCATGTGTATGAACAACCATGTGTGCCTTCAAATGTCCCTTATGACCAAATGCCTTCCCACATTCAGAACACTGATAGTTCTTTTCATGTGTATGGACAACCATGTGTGCCTTCAAATATCCCTTACGACCAAATGCCTTCCCACATTCAGAACACTGATAGTTCTTTTCTTGTGTATGGACAACCATGTGCCTTGTCAGAGTTACATTACGACCAAATGCCTTCCCACATTCAGAACACAGATAGTTCTTTTCTTGTGTATGGACAACCATGTGCTTCTTCAGATTTCCCTTACAACCAAATGCCTTCCCACACTCATGACATTCATGCTTTTTTGCAACTGTGCTCATCTTCCTTGGGTGAGCTATATATAACAATTGGCATTTAATAGAAAATAACAGTAATTTGCAAAAATAGTATAATTTATGTTTTATGTTGATAGTATTCAGCACTCCTAGTTGGGCATCATCACAACCATACTATGTACGATAACAAAGTGAAACCTATATCAGCCTGTTACATCAGGGAGTCCAATTATAGGCTTCCAAAAGGGTGCCCCATTCCCCTCTCCCACCCACTTCATTGCCTGCTCCACAACAAAATTATGTCTTTCTCTCCCTCCATAGACGTATTCCTACATTCATCACTCAAAATTTCAAACCGCATGGATAAAGGGAGCCGATGGTAACTAGCGCCGTACGTTAAATAATTTTAGTGTACCCTATGGACCATCATGATTTGCCAGTGTTTCATGAAAGTGACCATTTGTAGTATTTGAAAACATATTTTTGACTGCAATGTCGTGTGTGATGGCTTTCAAGCATTAAAAATACCTCAGGGCAATACGTCTTATGCAACAGGAAGAGGCCATATAAACTCTAGCAGAGATGTTATGTTCAACAAGGAAAAGTACACAACCAAATATTCGTTAGCAACTTCAAACAAAATTACCAATGAATTGCAGTGTAGCGCTCAAAGCTCAGCAGGTTGAAGCAGGATGAGTCAGTTTGTAGAGGCAACACTTTGCCTGTAATATGTCCCTAAAGTTTTATCCTTGTCCAGACATAATAACCAAGTGGGCTAGTTACATCTGGTTGATAACCACTTGAGGTATGGCCATAGTCAACACAATTTCTGATTGAAAGTACAAAAGATAAAAAGTTAATGCATGTGCATTATAATCCACAAATCGTCAGGTATTTGATTTTGAATAGGGGACTTATAAGTATAGCAAAAAAAAAAGTACAGTTTGTGCATCATTACCACTAACAATCTAGAGGTCATCGTGTTTGCTGGCGCTCTGATCACTTGTAAGGACCAGCTATCAATGAGCTTTAAGAGCATATCCATTAAAGAAAGAACGTGGTACTATATATTCCATGGGGAGTCGAAATTTCATGGACCCCCATACTTTATACCCTCCCGGCCGCTTTGACCTGATGTAGTGACACGCCCCCCTACACATGCAACATGCATGCATGTTAATACAATGGCATATCCATTAAGTAAAAATACATACGTTTGTAGCCAGGGCTGGTAGTGGTTATGGAGCCAGAGCTGGTTGTGGAGCCAGGGCTGGTTGTGGAGCCAGAGCTGGTTGTGGTGCCAGAGCTGGTTGTGGGGTTGTGCATTCACGAGGCCAGGGTAGCACAGTTGTACACGGGCCCAGGGTTGGTGTGGGACCAGAGCTGGTTGAGAGGCATGGTTGTGGAGCCAGGCCTGGTTGTGGGATCGAGTGTGCATGGAGTCAGGGCTGCATGGTGAATGGGCTCAGGTTTGGTTCTGAGGGTAGGGCTGGTTGTGGATGGGGACAGGACTGGTTGCGCATGGCATCAGGGCTGGTTGTGCATGGGGTCAGGGTTGGGTTGTGGGGGTAGGGCTGGTTGTACATGGGGTCAGGGCCAGTATGTGAGACCATGCAAGCATGCATGGACATTAGAACTTTTCATTTAATAAAATGCCAGTGTCTGCTGTGTAAAACAGTCAGTGCACAACTATAACGTAGTACTGTACTGATGAAATGTTTTGACGTAGCTGCCGGGTCTCGTGCACGAACTGTTAACTTTAAAACGTATATGTTTTCGAAGTGGCTCTGTTGTGTTTAAAAAAAGTAGCGCACATTCCAACGTTGTTCGATTGTCATTGCTAAGCACACGCAGCCATTTCAATATTTCTGGGCATACCTCTTTTTGACCCATGTTTCTATATTGAAACAGAAGTGCAAAGACACCAAGACTGCACGCAGGAAATGACATCTATTATGTACAATCTCTATTATGTGTATTTCACCCAAAAAGGTGCCCCATCATCCCACCGTCCTTACGCCGCCCGCTTGGCGGCTCCCACATTATTGGAGCGAACGGCATCAAGGAGGGATGTACGTTACATAAATGTCTCCCTCCCTCCATAGTCTTCCTACATTCACCACTGTGACCACGACAGCATTCAAAGACTCAAACAGCAAGGGTGAACGGAGACATGGTAACAAGCGCCAGTCTTCATTTTAGTAACACACATATACACACACATACACACACATACACACACAACACACACATACACACACACCCACAACATACACACACATACACACACAACACACACATACACACACACCCACAACAAACACACACATCCACAACACACACATACACACACAAACACCTGCTAAACCCCCTTGGGACAAGCATTTATACCACAATCTCCTGGACATATTTCCAAATACACACACACACACACACACACATGTATACACACACATACACACATACATGTACACACACATGCACACACAACACACACATACACACACATACACACACACATACACACACACGTACCTTGCTAAACCCCCCTTGGGACAGGCATTTATACCACCATCGCCTGGACATATTTCCAAATATACACACACGCACACATACACACACACACACATATATATATACACACCACATACACGCACAACACTTACATATACACACATACACACACAACACACAAATACACACACAACACACATACATACACACACAACACACACCCTGAACACCATTTATTGTCCTCTGTAAGGGTATACAGTTAAATAATGGAATAGCCCAATGTCCCTCACTGATACTATTGGTAACACCTTAATTTGTCATAGATTGTCTATTACCTTTGTGTAGCAAGTACCTCACAGCAGTGACATAATTACAAAAGTGTATACAAAACAAAATTACGTGCTCACCAGTGCCATTTTATTTGACTGTATCATTATGGAATGTTGCTGGCCCCAAAATGAATTATTAACATTGGGAGTGTGGAAAGGAACAAGGGGTGGGGTGATATGTCTGCCATAGTAAACTAAGATTCCATTCTCGGGGCCTGGTCTGGTGAGATGTGTGTATCCTATGTGCATTTGTGTGCATATGTGTAGGTTCGTGTATGACAGGGATTTACCGCTCCCACCCCCTATCCACCCCCTACCCACCCCCTGGTTTGCCACTAATTTGACTAACCCACCCCCTGGTTTACATGCTAAAACTCCATGGCATATCATGTAACAGTGCAGAGGGAAGACTTTCACCCCCTTATATTTTTATATATTCCAAAACCCACCCCCTGTTGCAAACTTGGCGGTAAATCCCTGTGTATGTATGTATGTGTATGTGCTTATGGTCCTTTTATGTTCTTTCCAGACCTGCTTAGTGATGTGCACCTGACCAATCCAGCTTCAACTTCAACTCTCGCTGGCCTAGGGTCAATTATTTAAGTACATGTAGTGTTCGCCACCCGCGAGTACCGATATCGGTATTCTTATACATATTAAAAAAAGGACGGGTAGTGTTTCAAACATACTTGGTTCCAAGAGATCTTCAATCCATATTCTACACTATTATCGCTTCGTACCTCCAAAAAAGTGTTCCAAACAAAATTAAACAATGGCTATATCCAATTAAGCGTATTTCAGGTATAGTAGCCACCTTGTCTCGTACCCAGACCCCACTCGCAGCTGCGGATGGATTACATCACCGCTACGCAATCCATCCGCAGCTGCGAGTCTGGTCCCTGTTGGGCTTTCGCCACATCTATTTGGATTGTTCGCCACCCTCCTCGACCTCCTGTATTTCGTTGTTGTAGAGATATTAAATACATGGTTCCGTAATCTACGTGTACCGGAAAACCATCCGCGTTGCGCCTATCAGTCGTAGATTATGAATTGGATGTCTGCGATGATTTTGCTGTTGACTCGGACAAATGTGACCTGGGTGCTGATCCCAGTGGACGGTGTAGTTCAAGATCTATTGAATGAGAAGTTGTTCAAGAGCTTTCGTTAGTCGTTACTCGAAGCTTAAGCGACCCGAACGCTATAACAGGCTTATACATTGCTTTCAAAAGTAATGCTTGACTGATCCCATTAGTAAAACCTGCCTCTTAATTAGAAAGAAACCAACTTACCAAGTGTAGCTTTTCCAATTCGTTTCTGCGATTTCGCGACTCTAAGAATATACATTTAGCCCTCAAGCGCAACATCGATAGAAATTTTGATACCGCGTAGTTTAGCGGTATATCATGCAGCCTCTTTTCCAATCCATGTATTTAATATCCCTGGTTGTTGCGACGTGTAAAAAAAAGGTGGCTTCTTCATAGGGCGTTGTAAAACAAGTAAGCTTATTCACTGTAGCCCTTTGAACGCCCTGAAAAGTGTTTCTTTGGAAAGCTGGTATTTTGGATAGAACGGCTTCCATTTGTACATCCGCCGTCATTCCGTGCCTTGTAGTTAGTTGAAAACCAACAGATCTAAGGGCTCAAACTGCATGGCTCAAGCATTTGAACAGAGTTTAACCAGAAGGCCAGAAACAAATAGGAACCATTTGAAGCATTAACATGCACATACCATTAGCCTGATTAGGTGAGTATGGAAATAGATGACCCCGCCCCCATGGCGAACACCCCGGCTTCCAGAACATATAAACCCTAAACAGCTTGCATATAATGAAAAGGAAACGTTTAGAAGCCTAATGGTATAACGTTTTTTGACGAGATACGAGTATTCGCCACCCCTGGCGACTGCTACTTTTGGACCGAAATTATGATTGGAGTGTTTGCCACCCCCCTCCCCCCCCCCCCTTCTAAATCCCGACCCAGTAAGGTTTATCAAAAGTGAAACATGACGAAGTACATTGTACACCTATCACTTCTCTTCTCTAATGGCTAGATTGTAAGTCACGTAATTATTTTGCAAGAACCGAAATAGTCAATTGTGGGCCGTAAACACACATTCCTTGTACTACTTTTTCCATTTTTTGCCGCAATGTGCAAAACGTTAGGTATGCCCTAGCGCCGCGTTTGAAGTAAAGGGTGGCGAACACTCCCCCTGGCAGAATTACCTTAATCTACCCTAGGCCTACTTCATGTTCGCTCAAGTAAACATCTATATAAGCAGGCCCTATATAGACCAATGCATTGACTGGACTGACTGGTTTTCCTCTCTCTTCCAGCAGCCTATAGAGGAGTTGCATGTGACGTCGCGCGCGTCTTACATCACTAAGTATGTTACTATAAATATGCGCTGCGTGGGTACGAGATAAACAATAACCGGACGGGAACGATAGAAGGCGGCGGCATACGCTCACGTGGTACATATTTATAGCGTGCCGTATACATAAATAGCAGCATACATATGATGTAACTAAACAATGCAAGGCGCGCGTGACGTCAATGCAACTCCTCTTTACAACTGCCCTGGGTCTGTGACTGTATGACTTTGAAGGTGTATTACTATACACTCGACCCCAGACCCTGGTCACAGCAAAGGATTGATGACGTAACGTAATCTATCCTGGAAAAGTACCAATAGCAATATGTGTTACAAGGTACATGCCTGATCACCCTCAAGCTACCTCCGAAATAACATAATGACACAGTGGTGTGAACGCTACACTCAAGTGAACCTTAAAATGTCATCAATCTCTGCCTCACGGCGGTCTGCTCTCATTGAACGCGTGGAAACTAGGCCCTACGCCCCAAAATATTGAAATGGCTACGTAGTCCCATAGCAACGAACCTAGCAACCGATGTCCTTTAGAACAAGCTGTGCACGAGGTACATGAAACGTAATCAACACCTAAAAGCCATACTAGCAGTGACAAACACCTCTGACCTTTATTGTAGGCATAAATCACGTGCCCTGGCGTTGCGAACTGTTGGCTCTGGATCTTCGAAAGCTATTGACTTACGCACGGTGAACACCGACCACGTGTGTTCAAAAAAGGATAACGACCCTCGGTGACTGAGATGGAACATGCCGAAACTAATACGGTAAAGTTCGTTGAATGTACTGTCGTTTTCTGGTACACGTTAATGGCGACATGCTTTCTGAAATAGTTTTCAAGCCTTTGAAAATCCACCATTTTTGTGTCATTTTAGGGGTGGAGAATATTTGCGCAATAAGGTTTGATTTGACTTCATGTTGATATGTATATAGATTGAATTACATAGCTATAGTATTCTTTACTCTCTTAGCCGGAGGAGGGATGGCAGCTACCAATTGTGGCTCAATACTTAGTAAGTGTTCTTTCACAATGCACTTCAGGTTCTGCACCCGGTCTTTAATGGGAGCAAATACCAAGCCAAGTTGATTAAACTTGGCATGGATTGACTCGGCTCCTTGTTCACCCAGGAGGCCAAAGCCAACGTGATTACTATTTGCCCACTGTGACGTGTGATCCTCTAGTAGATGCATTTTAATTGGGACTGTTGCCTCTGAATATGTGTCTCGGAAAAAGGCCATGAACTCTTGAATAGCCTAGTTAGTTATAATGGAGCATAAAGTGAACCCTACATGTACACTGAACATTGTTAACTAACCAGGTCTAGTGCATGTGCTTGTGTCACATTAATGAAGTTCTGATCACATATATTGTGACATTTTCCGTACAAGGAGAATGCGGTGATGAACTTAGTCACTTGATCAGCTACCTCTCCAGATTGGTGGGGCAGTTTCTCTTGTGCCAACTGAGATATAGATGTGCACAGAGTCTGGATGTTTGGTACCTAATAATTATTTAAGTGGTATGAATTATTCATATCTACATGTATAGCACTTTACCTTCAATGCCTTGTGTACATGGTTGCCAATAAATGCCCCCCCAAAATACTGCTGTCGTTGAACTCCAAATGATTGTAGTGCACTGTCAAGTGTCTTGACAAAGGGCCCTTCTTTTTCAGAGTACCCTCTTTTCACATTTGCTGTGCATTTGGCCACTTCTGCTTCCTATTATAACTAACTTGAATACAATTGTGCATGTTGGATAATGACTTACAAGTGCCTTCACTGATCTCTTTTTTGCAGCAGATTGCTTCAAAAGATCCACAGCAAGAGGGTTTTTCTTTCCATGGACTAAGGCCACATATGTTGCCACCTGCTGCAACACTTCATGTGCATGCTGGGCAGTTTCAAGGTCTGCTTGGAGCAATGGAAGCCTTTGCAGTGCCTGGCTGTACTTGGAAAAACTGGAGGAGTCGAAATCAGTTGTTTGAGATGTTAGTTCCAAGTCCAGTTGACAACATAGAGCTTCCAGCAGATGGAACATCTTCGTGAAGATCCCCAACATGATGTGGAGACCAGGTGGGCAGACCTGTATGGTGTAATTTCGAATAATTGTAATGTTGGATTCATTTACCTGTGAAACAGGGATGTCAAAAATAGGTTCTGAGATGCAGTTGAAGAACATCTGTGCATCCTTTTTAACACTCCCTGATGATACATAGCACTGGTGGTCAGCACACATATCCTCTAGTGACCTTTCTTTGGCATGCCCTCGAACGATTAGAGGTGCGGCCATCTGGTCACTGTGAATTTTGCAGTATAGGCAAGGGTAGCATCCTATTGCATGGTCATCATTTCACATCATGCTTGCATTTAGTATACTACTGCATACCACTGGCTCCTGACAAGCCATACATCTTTGACAGGAACTCGTAGTCACCACATATAAACACCTTCACTGTGTATTGCCTGTAATTTATAGCACTTGTATATTTAGCATGATTTAGGTATAGAGCTCTTACCTCCACTTCATTCCATGTAGATGTTCTACTTGATCTTTAAAGCGATCAAGTGCCACATAGAGGTTGGTGACGCTGTCACCAGCCGCAAAACAGCTGAATACACAGGTGTTATGGACTGAATTGGGTGTGGCAACATTTACAATCTGAAAGGTCATCTTAAATGTTCCACCCCCCTTGTCTCCTCCAATCTTCAACCAGATCTCATTGGCTGGTATAAACCCTTCATGCCAGGTAAGCCTGTCAGTTCTGCAACCATGTTTTAACAACCATTGTATTTCACTGTCTTACCATTTCCCTGTCTTACCTTTCATTCCCTTCCAAGAGCTGCACAACTTTATCCACCAGCTGTGGAATGTATACCAAAGGAGCTCCTTTGATTTCCTCTCCACCAGATGGAATTGGAAATGAAAACGGGGCTATCTCTCCCTTGAGGTTATCACCAACAATTTGGCTGGAAATGTGGCGCATCCTTTCCTCACCAGCCAGACAGATGCCTGACGATTTGAGCCACCTGAAATAGCAGTGAGCTAGAATTGGTACCTTTGATGCATGATGTGACATACCGCCTCAGAAGCCTCAGTTTATTCCAAGGTATGGCAAGTCCTGCCTTAATTGCCAATACCTGAGCTGCCCCAAGCTCAATCGATGATGAGATTCCTGCCTTATCCAACAAAGATCGCCTCTCTTCCTCGCTAAGGATGAGGACCTCTTTCTGGATAAGTGCAGATGCTTCTCCACCACTGACAATGCCTCGGATTGTCTGCATTTGAGAACATCGCAACTTTACAGTCCGCGAGCAGGCAGCTGTGGTTTCTTGGTGAGCTCTGGTAACACGCATGAATGTCATTGGCTAAAGTGTGTGTAGATATTGAGTAACCTCAGTACAAGTCAATGACATTCACTTAACTGTTCCTCCTGTAGGAAGTTGTATGATGCCTTTGTCAGGACTGGTAGAGATGGCCCTCTTCAGCAATCCCGCTGCTTGCTTCTCCTCCTCAGGTGTAAGTGATGGTACACAGTCATGCCCTTCGTAGTCACCAGCCTTAATATCCCTGCTGCAGTCTGTACAATTTACCAGAACATCCGATAGCAGGAGGAGTATCACACCTGGTGCTTGTCTGACATGGGAGGGAACCAAGGGACCATCCTCTGAGCAGCAGGGACAGTTCACAGCACCTGTTGCTGCTATCCACTCCTGGAGGCACTTGACACATACCAGTGCACCACACTGCAGTTCCAGTGGCTGTGAGAGGATGTTGGAGCACAGTGCACACTTTAGCTCCTTTAACATCAACTGGTTGTTCATGCTTGCCAAAGGTGGACTAGGCTCACGCAAGAGAACTGGAGGAGGGGCAATCTTCTCAAGATGAGCTATTAATAAGTTAGGTGTGAAGCCTGCCTGACGACCTCTACGAACTGTTGACCTCCTCTTGTGTCCACTTGAGCATGCATGGAAGTGCTCACATACCTAAGCACCATGATGTCATATGTTTGTTTACTTAAAGCCTATGTGTACTGTTTACCTTGCATTCTTGGTCTGTATGTTTTAGCCAATTAAATACGATCACTGCACATTTATAATGGATTCCCTTTTCGATGGCACTGATGGTTCTCTGCATTGAGAGCTGACATTGCTTGCAAAACATCTCTGGGTGAATGTTGACATCATCCCCAGACGTGTCGATGTCAAAAGCAATTTTCAGCTCAGCTGAGAATACTTTGCACTCATAGCTAATACCCTTCTTTGCCCTGTACTTCGTTAGCCTCTGCCCACAAACTCTACAATGTATGGGAACTTGTTGGTTGTGGTAATCCATACCTATAATCATGTATACATGTACATGTAGGGACAAACCACAACACATGCCGATTATTCATGCAATTCGCTCAGCTTGTTTGTGGTGATAGAAAACGTGTCGCCACATCAGGTTTGCCAATACTTATAGCCACATGCCTCCTGACCATCGCTGCAGTATGCTTACCTTCCAGCTCGGTCACCAAAGGCCACGTTGTCTAATTTAGTAACGCCCCCCCTTCTAATTACGTGCCGCGTGGCCTTATGAAACGGTATGCGCATGCTATCTATGTGGGATGTGAATTGTGCGCATCTATTGGACATGCCAGGAAAGGGAGTGTAGTTTTGGGGCTCGTTGTAATTTTTTGATTTGCTCGTTCTGCTGAGTCATGGTCACTTTATAAACATTGGATGTCTATAATGAGGCATCTTTTTAAGAATGATGTGTTAATACCGTAAATGATCTAATTATAGACCTAGTTTCCAGCCGCATACAACCGTGGCCTCATCCTCAGAAGGTTACAGGCAGTCACGTGAGGTTTGGCCACACCCATATCATGCCACACAGTGACACTCACCCCCTCCTCCTGCTCCGTCAATTTTAAAAAGCTTTATCATATTATAGGGGGAGGAGGCTGTTGGCATGGTGATCAGCTTAACATATCTGGTAGGGGGTATCCATGGTTACAGGTATTAAAGACTACCAAAAAAAGAATTACGCATATTATATATTACTGAGCAACAATTACATTCAGTCTGTTTCATGTTATGCAGTAATATAATTTGTAGACACTTTCATATATCATGCAAATTAATGGTCATTGTGGCTAGGAATAGGGGCAGTACTGGAGATGATGCTTCAAACCACTCTTGGTCACATATTTCTTGTCACATCCTACAGAGGGACATCTTAACTTCTCACCAAGGAGTTTTCTGCCATGTCTTTTCAGAGCAGAAATGGACCTGAAAGATTGCCTGCAAAAACACTTATAAGTTCGATCTTTGCATGCTGTCTTATGGTATCTGAGACTTGATCTGTAGGAATACTGCTTGTTACAAATAGTGCAATTGAATCTTCTGGCTCCTGTGTGGACGGACAATCATGTGCTTCTTCAGACCTCCCTTACAATCAAATGCCTTCGCACATTCAGAACACTGATTGCTCTTTTCATGTGTATGGACAACCATGTGCTTCTTCAGATTTCCATTATGACCAAATGCCTTCCCACATTCAGAACACTGATAGTTCTTTTCTTTTGTATGGACAACCATGTGTGTCTTCAGATGTGCCTTTCGCCCAAATGCCTTCCCACATTCAGAACACTGATGGTTCTTTTCTGGTGTAGGGACAGCCATGTGTGTCTTCAGATTTCCCTTATGATAAAACGCCTTTTCACATCCAGAACACACATACAGTATTTCTGAATTACACACCTTTGATCCTTATTGTTACAAGTAAATAAAAACATTCTCTAACGAGAGAGTTGTTGGTATATAGGATTGACCAATGGTGGTGTAAAAAGCACGGAAACAAGAGTGACAGAAATTTTACTCGAAAATTGAAATTGGCCTATATTTAGCACATTACTCAGGCATGCGCTGTTATTTTGTGAGCGTGCTAAATATAGGCCAATTTCAATTTTCGAGTAAAATTTCTGTCACTCTTGTTTCCGTGCTTTTTACACCACCATTGGTCAATCCTATATACCAACAACTCTCTCGTTAGAGAATGTTTTTATTTACTTGTTTCATAGGTTTTTTTTCACCGTAGGCAATTAGATCAAATTGTTGCAAGTCCCAGGTCACTTCGGCTCTCTATGGCAGGTTAAACCTGGTCCTAGTTAGAGCGAATGCCAGAGCTCTGCTGTCCCGTTCAATGGCAACTGGATGTTAGTCTCCTCACCTTCTCCGTTCCAGTGTATTGTTTTTTGTTTAGTAAAATTGCGTAGCTTAAAACTGTAAATATTGTATATGTAGTATCATTTTCAATAAATAACTTTAATAATAATAATAATAATTATATGAATTTGTAGTATTAATTATTAGTTGTCCTCGCCCGCGCCCTCGTCTCCTGCGGGGATGTCCTCCTCGGCCTCCCCGCCATGCTGCGTTCTGCCAGGGTGGCAGTGGCCATGCAGGCCAGGGAGGGAGCACAGGCGGCGGTGGTAGCGGGGGCAGCGCTGGTGGTGCCGGGGGGGGGGGGGGGGGGGATAGCGCTGGTGGTGCCGGCGGGGGCAGCGCTGGTGGTGCCGGCGGGGGCAGCGCTGGTGGTGCCGGTGGGGGCAGCGCTGGTGGTGCCGGCGGGGGCAGCGCTGGTGGTGCCGGCGGGGGTAGCGCTGCTGCTGGTGGTGGTAGGAGTGGTGGGGCTTCTGGAGGTGGCGGGGTGAAGGGGAGGAGTCGGAGGATGTATGTCATCCTCTTTCTCCTCCGACCCCTCTTGATAAAAAAAACCAGTTAGGTCTTCAGCTGCCATCTACATGTACGTGACAGAGACAGAGAGTATGATTTTAAAATTTTTTACCTAATTCTTTTTTCAAGCAAGTTTACACGTGAATCCACATAGAGTATATTATTAAATTCTTACCTCTTTTTTCAAAGTGCACTATAATTCAGCGGGTGCATGACTGACTTTTATACCTGCAAAGCCTTAACACGTGTGCAGACTGTGCTATAATTCTATTGGTCCAATTCCATCATATTAAAGGCATGTGCTAAAATTTTATTGGTCAAATTTGAAAATGCTCCAATCTAAACATGGAGGTGTAGCCTACACATGCAGTAAAGATGGATAGTGTGGGAACCCAGGAAGTGAACTACATGACTGCATGTAGATCTGGGATAACATGGCACCATGTAGATTGATAAGGATATGTTTTCAGGTGAGTGTGGACAAGGTCTGCAGGTTATGAGTGTGGGCAGAATGTCTGATTTTACATAAATGTGAGAGTAGAAGTACCTTATGGTGGCAGATCTAGTAACAACCTTTTGAGCTAGCAATGGATGAGACTTACAAAAGGCATCATTTACTTCACTTAGAAGCTCACTATCCCTAAGAATAGCTTTTTCAAGACCACCATTATACTCCATTAGTGCATGAGATTTGGGTTCATACAAGGAGTAGCTATATGGGAGCAGGATATGGTTGCAGTTATTGTCATTTCACCTATAGTTCTCAGCCCTTGCAACTGCAATTATATTCATACAGTTGCAACACATGTACATGGCTAGACAGATAAGGAAGCCTTCAAATAAGGAAGCCTTTTTATACATCAGATTAGTAAAACAATAGACACTATTACTGTACACACAGTTGAGTCACCATGCATGCTTTACATGTGAAATGAATGGTTTTGTGCAGATCCGTGCTGTACATCGTCTGGCGGGCCCTACTACCGCGTTTGGTCACGTAGAAGGGTGACAAGCCCGACCAAACACCGCCAGACTATGCTCTACAAATGTTGCATGCACATCTTTTTAATGTTAATACAACATGCCATAACATACCTTTGGGTGGTAGTGGTAGTGCTGTGACCCCTGCGGTACCGCGTCCTCTCGGAAGCACATTTAGCCAATCGGACAGCGGGGTCATTCCAATACCGACTCCTTTTAGATGCTTTAATGGCAGCTGAATTGTCCTCGTATTTCTGCCTGTTAGCAGCGCGGTTCCCCTCGAGGTCCTCTTCATATCGCCGCCTTTTAGCAGCATGGTTCTCCTCGAGGTCCTCTTCACATCGCCGCCTTTTAGCAGCACGGTTCTCCTCGAGGTCCTCTTCATATCGCCGCCTTTTAGCAGCACGGTTCTCCTCGAGGTCCTCTTCATATCGCCGCCTTTTAGCAGCACGATTCTCCTCGAGGTCCTCTTCATATCGCCACCTTTTAGCAGCACGGTTCTCCTCGAGGTCCTCTTCATATCGCCGCCTGTTAGCAGCGCGGTTCCTCTCGAGGTCCTCTTCATATCGCCGCCTGTTAGCAGCGCGGTCCCCCTCGAGGTCCTCTTCATATCGCCGCCTTTTAGCAGCACGGTTCTCCTCGAGGTCCTCTTCATATAGCCGCCTTTTAGCAGCACGGTTCTCCTCAAGGTCCTCTTTATATCGCCGCCTTTTAGCAGATCGCTTAGATTCAATATCTGCGTTGTAGCTGTCGCGTACAGAGGCCTTCTTCTTTTCGGGATCGGCCTTGTAGAGCACTCGGGCTTTAGCTTTGTTCTCGTCTTGCTTTTGGAGGTATTCCGCTCGTTGCTTAGATCTCTTCTTTTGATTACGCGAAGGCATTTTTAGAAAAACAACTTCACTAGCCAAAGTAACAACTAAACTGCGATAGGAACACCAAATATTTTTTGTGCAGGTTAGAGTATTTATACTGCCTAAAATTATTAATAAATATCTATTACATACATTATTAAATAGAACTTGATATGTGTCTATATGACATGTATGGATAACGTGCCGGTAAATTTCGAAGCGATTGGTACTATTCCCGTCCTTCTAAACCGTTCCTAGCTCGAGTTATACCTTCCTAAGAAGACGACGACGACGACGATGGAGAATTATTTTAGGACTGGGCACGAGAAACAGGAAATTGTTTGTTTCTCTATAACCACACCGTTTTATGACACGGTGCCAACGTAGAACTGTAGGTCGTTGTACCCTCATTCTATCGCAATAAAGAGATAAGCGATCCGTTTCTCCGTTGTCCCTCCAGACGCTAGTGAAGTTTTATTAATGACATTCATCAACCCTCAATCAATCCTATATTGAACCTGCTGCCGCAGGTTCAGATAAAGAATTAAGTTACAACATAATTTGTATTGTAGGGGTAAACGAAGGGGGGCTCTCGCCAAATTCCTGGATCCACCACTTAGCAGGAAGAGGGGGTTAATAGGTGACCATGCATGCATCACTTTGTTATCACTGTTTTGGATGATGCCAGGATCCGTGTAGAATTCATGTAGCATGGTAACATTCATTTTGCATCATTATGCACATTATGCCCTCGCTTTGGCGAAGGGATCGTACGAACCCCCCCCCCCCCCCCCCCCCCCAACCCGCAGTTTTCCCAGACATTCCATCCACATGTCTCCGCTTCCGAGTCATTATTGAACATGTAAAATGACCAGTTAAAGTAAAAATCAGCCCTTTCATTGTGATTTTTACTGTATTCACTCGCATGTTCGTACCATACATGCTTATTCCATGCACTGACCGGTCATTTTCCTCCTTCCAGCAGCCTTTACTTTCAAGGCACGTGGTATATCAACATATGAATACATTGATATCCAGGAATATTAAAATTGATCTATTCCATTGTTTAACCATTCAGCCGACAAACGTAATAACTCCCCCGGGGCAGTATCGGGGGGTTACAACCCCCTCGTTCATATAAGGTACCGCCCCCTCTTCGGCTAAACAGCCCCCTCCCCGCTTTTTGTATCGGGCCTGAAGCCCCCCCCCTCCCCCCCCCTACGCTTTTCGTACCGGTATGGGAGGTGATCGCTGCCAAAATTCACGCCCCCTATTCAATGATTTGGGGGGGGGGGGGGGGGGGGGGGGGGGGGGGGGGGGGGGGGGGTTGTGAAATGTTGCAGATTATTACATAAGACAATTACAACCTCCATTCATATCATCCTTTATTCATCGCTCTATTCCATACCATTGGCTATTATTATTCCTGAATCTGTGTCTCCAAATCACATGATGGCTGCCGCTGCGAGAGGAAGTGGTATTAACGCCCTAGTGCCAACACAGGATGGTAGAAGCGTTTTATCTGACCAAATGGACGCGTTTATACCAACGATTGAGCTGGCTTATCGCGAGATTCTATTGATCAAATACAGAGGGTCTGAATGTCAACGAAAAAAGTGCCAAGCAATACATAAGGATGGCGTTGAATGTATTACGAGAGGCTATGGACACTGCAAGACGTGTTCTTTCTGCTTATAGGCCACAGGCAGAAACGAGTGGAACCGCTGGGCGGGCGCGATTTTTTGTACCTCGAGACCATCTCGAATATCTCGTGGAAAACCGTTTTACTGTCCCTCAAATTGCCGAGATGATAGACGTTTCCCCTCGAACGGTGCACCTCGAGACCGTCTCGGACACCCCGGCGAGAGGAACAATTCATGCACTGATTTAATTTGATAGTGTTCCGACTTCCATTGTTCATTCTTTTTTGTCTTTTATTCCTATATGTTGTGGTGAGTTTACACGCAGGCCTGTGTGTGTGTGTATGTGTGTGTGTGTGTGTGTGTGTGTGTGTGTGTGTGTGTGTGTGTGTGTGTGTGTGTGTGTGTGTGTGTGTGTGTGTGTGTGTGTGTGTGTGTGTGTGTGTGTGTGTGTGTGTGTATGTGTGTTTGTGTGTGTGTGTGTGTGTGTGTGTGTGTGAGTACATTATGCTGTGGTGTGGTGGTGTGAGGGTCCATGCTTAGTTTCCCCCCCCCCCCCCAACTCTTCCCCTTTGAAGGGCTCAGTGCCTCCCTCTCTAAACCTTTTCTCTCATGAATAGCTTAGTGCCTCTAGGTCTAACCCCTCCTTCATTGATGCTACTTGTTAATGTTGTACCGTAGATCATCTATAAAAGTGATGTTCTGCAGCATAACACAGCTGTTAGTGTGGTGGTGTGTGTGAAGAGTTTGCACAACTGCATGGTAATGATGAGTCTGTGTACAAAGTATGCAGTTTCTGTGATGATATACAGTGTTAGGGCTTCTTCATTGTTCATTCGCAGCTGCCGCAAATTGCGAGGGAATTCTTCGTGCTGGTTGAAAACTTGTAGGCCCAATTGGTTCAAATAAGGATGATGCTGATACCATCACACAAGTGCGAAGACATGTGGCACTACATTACTACATTATGTCCTATGGATAACCAATGTATAGTACTATCCTAGCCAGAAATCTTTAATACCACACTACGAAGGGTGATTGTTTGGATTGACATAGTTGTGAACCATATGCATTGTTATCAATTTTTGAATGTTTCTTGGTATAGAAGTAAAGAAAAAATTCTCTAACGAGAAAGTTGATGGGATATAGGAATTGAAGGCAAAGAACCACTTCTCATTTCATCATGGAATTTCCAAACTCTGTATAATCAAAGATATCTGTTTGAATACAGCAAACTTGTGGTCTTTTTTAATTATAATTTCATTATTGTTGGCAAGCTGTGTTGGAGTGTTCACTGCATTAATCAATGTGACTGTATTGTAAGTGCTATGTATGCCATTGTGTGCATGTGATCTGACATGTGCTACTATGCATGAGTCACTTGATGTGAGGTATGTACACCATATATATGTTTGTGTATGTTCTGCTTATAAGTCATGTGTTCTAAAATTTAGCATACAACATGACACACACATAACTTAAGTTGGGTGTGTGGTTGTTGTTACATGTAGCTTGTAGGTGTCGAAAGCTTGAGTGCGTATGGGTGCTGGATGCTTGTAGGGTGTGTGGGTGTCGGATGCTGTGGTATGTGATGTTGGAGGCTTGAATTGTAGGGTGTGTGTTTGTTGAAGGCTTGTTGGTGTGAATGGTGTATGAGTGTTAGTAGTGTATAGTGTGTGTGTGGGTGTTGAAGGCTTGTGTTGAGTGTGGGTGTCAAAGGCTTGTAGGGTGTGTGTGGGTGTCGAAGGCTTGTAGGATGTGTGAGTGTCGAATGCTTGTAGGGTGATTTGGTGTCGAAGGCTTGTAGTGTGGGTGTCGAAGGCTTGTAGGGTGTGTGTGTCGAAGGCTTGTAGGGTGTCGAAGGCTTGTATTGTGGGTGTGTGGGTGTCAAAGGCTTGTAGGGTGTGAGTGTCAAAAGCTAGTAGGATGTGTGTGGGTGTTGAAGGCTTGTAGTGTGGGTGTGGGTGTCGAAGGCTTGTAAGGTGTGTGGGTGTCGAAGGCTTGTAGGGTTTGTGTGGGTGTTGAAGGCTTGTAGGGTGTGTGGGTGTCGAAGGCTTTTAAAGTGTGAGTAGGTATTGAAGGAACTTCAAATAGTAATCTTATGCAATCATTCTATTTCTCATCAACTTAACAATATGCTAATTTGCAGGTGCACTTGTACAAAAAGCTATAAAGTTCTTCATTCTTGCCATGACTCAGAAGGCCTGCATTTTCGAGAAACGAAATGATTTCTTCTGTGACCACAATGTTTCAATGATCTCATATCACTTCTGAGCCACGAAAATGACTGCATGCTTTTCTGTGGAGAGAGCATAAGTAAGACATAAAGAAAAGTCAGTATAATAATCAGATGTCCAGTATGTTAAATAGTCAAGTACATATTACTTACTTACACATCAGAAATAAGTTATACCTAATGTATATTTTTATCAGGTAACTGTAAAAATTATGTACAAACAGTTAATAAGCATTTAGTTAGTTTGAAATTTCAGGTGGGCCTAAATGCATGCATAGACCAGTATTGTTCAATTGAAGGAATTCAGGTTCAATTAATGCTATTGAAAATTCCAATAGTGTATGTGGGTATCTGAAACTTCAGACAGACCTAAGTCAATACCTTTTTTGATTTATTTGAAATTTTAGGTAACTCAAAAGTCTGATAATAATTATTGGATAAATAAAAACCAGTGATTGACGTTTTAGTGAATGAATATATGCATATGTGCTGATGATTTCTGAAATTTCAGATACACCAAACAAGTATATGAGAATGCATTGCTACATATGATTTCTTTTAATTTGAAATTTCAGACATGTTTAAAATTTATTACAGTAATGTGTAATTTAGAATCTTTTCCCCTATCTTTCCCCTATATCATTCAACAGATTTACTAAGGCAGTACAGCATTCTAAAAGGAATGCCATAGTTGCATCAAAATACGCAAACAAACTAATGCAAAAATTGAAAAAATGATGAGCTGTTCTGAGTCCCTCCTGCCACTCCTGCCATCGTTTAGTCCTGAATATTAATTTTAAACACCCTCTTCTTGCACATTGTATTAATCATTAAATTCCATCCATTTCATGTATCACATAATTTATGTCACGCATTATTATCTAATTCTTATGATACCGTGCAAACACAATTCTGATCGTTGAAGATACTATAAGCAATTCAGTACAATTTTGCAAACAAAAGCACTGAGCTGCATTTCTGAAGCAATGTCATAAATTCCTGCAGCATTCTATTTGGAATTTAAAATTCTACAATGAGGAGTTAAAGGTAGTGTAAAAAAAAAGGGAACAAAGATTTTGGGGGGGGGGGAAGGGACTAAAATCCTATATTCTGCACTTCGTTTGGTTCTAGTACATTTACACGTGCTAAATATAGAATTTCATTTTTTTCTTTTCTCAAAACCTTGATCCCTTCCTTTTTGCACCACCTTTGCCTTCAATTCCTATATCCCACCAACCTCAATAAGCTCCCACCAGGCCGGAATTTAATGCATGATATTGAATTGGTAGCATCACCCCCTCTTGTACCATTTACTGAATTAGATCCAATGTAATTGTAACAGCATCGTTCATTGATGTTGCTTAGTGTGTCCCAGTATAATCATACAATTAGGAGGCGCCTGTTGCATTATACTTGGACACACTAAGCAATATATCAATGTCACTTGCAAGAACATGCAGAGCTACATACTCCATTTGAAAAGTGCTTGTGCACATATGTTCCAATGTTGTGTAATACAAGAATTTGCTGAGCATCTTATGACTGAGCCATTGTCTGCTGTTGAGTCAGCATTACAGGTACACCTTGTGAGACATTCACTGCTACAAAGTCTAAGAAAGGATGAACTCGACAGAAATGTTTAAAGGTGTTTCCTCTCTTCCAGATATGCCATGGCACATATGATAAAGAAAGCTGTGACTGATTCTGAAATTAATGTACTTGCATTGCATGTTTTTTTAAGCAACATGATCCATTTGATGTTTATTTTCCCCTATTGACAACTTTATGCTGCTCTATCGAATTAATTTTAAAGACTTCTACACAGTAACCCGTAAAACGCATATACTGGTATCCCATGCATTTCCCATGACGTTCTAATTACGCAGGTGAAGGGTAAAGTCATAGATAATATAATATCTATGGTAAAGTCGTGTTTCATGTGCCATCATGAAACCTCTACCCTGCACAATGATGACTCAGTCAAACAAGTGATCTGACTGCATATACAACAGTAGAATACAAATTAAGTTAATAGACTGAAAACAAGTTCTAAAGTGGATCTCCATAATTAGAGCTTAGACCAAGTGGGTCGATGGTTGTTAGCAGTTCCTGTTGGACACCTTCTGGTACTAGGGAGGTGATTGATTGGTGCAATAACGACTGCATTCAATTCTCCATCATCAAGAGTGGCAGGAAGAGGTCGTGTCCAATCAATACCAAACCTTTGTGATTCATCCTACGCATGCACGTGCACAAACACAGTAACAGACCATTAGAATTTGCAAAAGTGTAAATTACTTACATCTGTCATTCACATCCTGTGATCCACAGCTGACAGGGTGACAGGTTGCCTTCAGAACTTATAGAGGATGCAGGTCCCATGCTTGCTTAAATACCTCCAGCGCTCTGTTTATAAATATACATAGTGGAGACAAAACAGATGTACTTCATTCATACAGTCTAGAACCCCTTCTTCAGCGGCGGATCCAGGGGGGGGGCACTCGGGGCACGTGCCCCCCCCCCCCCCCCCCCTTCATTAATAAATTCATAACTTTTCGGGCCGCATTTTATAATATAGCTGCACGATTGCGCTGTCTATTGATATCCGCACGCATGAACTCTACTACTGTACTATATCCCGGGCCCCCCGATACGCGATCATACTCCCCCCCCCCCCCCCCCCGCCCTTCGTATCGGGCCAGAAACCAACAGCACCCCCCCCCCCCCCGCTCTTCGTTTTGGGCCAGAATCCGACAGCACCCCCCCCCCCCCCCCCCCCCCCCGCTCTTCGTTTTGGGCCATAAACCGACAGCACCCCCCCCCCCCCCCCCCCCCCCCCGCTCCTCGTATCGGGCCATAAACCGACAGCACCCCCCCGCTTTTCGTATCGGGCCAGAAGCCGACCCCACCCCCAGCCACACCCACCATCCGTGCCCCCCCCCCCCCCCAAAACCTGTATCCGCCGCTGTTCTTCCTCCAAGGCATAAAACAGGTTGTAAAAAACAACAGTGCACTGGTTAAATACATCCAACCACAACCTCTCAATACGCTGATTGTGAACACTGCATCCAGCTATGAAGCTCCCTCTTCCCGGTCTCCTTAAAGGATGCTCCACCATAAATCTAGCTACTCCAATGTTTTATCCACCTCTGTCTCCACGAACTCGACTAGGAAGCCCGAGCTGCCTTACACCCTCAATAAATAGATGGAGCACTGTGTCAGCTCGATAATTGTCACAGCAATGTAAGTAAACAATCCTGCAACTGTAGCCATCAATACAACCATGCATGAATTACAAATCGCCACCTAAATGCAACTGAAATCAATTGCATGGGTATACAGTATACATGTTTTAACACACGTACCTTATCAGTTTATGATTTCCATCGATGTTATAGAGAGATTTGGGTCCCGGGAACCTGGTACGCACGCCTATTTATAGTGGAGAGGCGACGCATTATCGATCCATTAGGATCAATCTTCCTCTGAATTTTGCGGACGCGATGTTGTTGGACTCTGAGACCTCGAGCCAATAAATGATCGCACATTTGCCGATTCCCACACCATGGATATTCCTTCTGGATGCTGCTCATAACTACCTCTAGGTATACTCATCTGTAACCTCGGCATACTGCGACAAATATGGATAAGACTCTGCCATACGCCGATGTACCGTTCAAGGGGAAAGGCCTATATTTGAGGACGGTTAAATGGTTTTCCGAGATGGTCTCGAGGTACAAAAAATCGCGCCGCCCAGCGGTTCCACTCGTTTCTGCCTGTGGCCGATAAGCAGAAAGAACACGTCTTGCCGTGTCCATAGCCTCTCGTAGTAGATTCAACGCCATCCTTATGTATTGCTTGGCACTTTCTTCGTTGACATTCAGACCCTCTGTATGCTTGATCAATAGAAATTATAGAATCCCGCGATACACCAGCTCAATCGTTAGTATAAACATGTCCATTTGGTCAGATGAAACGCTTCTACCATCCTGTGTTGGCACTAGGGTGTTAATAACACTTCTCAGTGATGGAACAACTCTCGCAGCGGCAGCCATGGCATCACGAGATTTGGAGACACGGATGAGTTTAGGAATAATATTAAATAGCCAATGGTATGGAATAGGGGTTGATATGGAATGGAGATTGTACTTGTCTTATGTAATAATCTGCAACATTTCACAACACTCCCCCCCCCCCCCCCCCCCCCCTCCCCCGAATACGGGATGTGAATTTTGGCAGCGATCACCTCCCATATACCGGGCCTTAAGTAGACTGCACCCCCTCCCCCCCCCCCCCCACACACACACAGACACACACACACACGCGGGTCTCAACCCCCCCCTTTTGGAAAATCCTGTATCCGCCCCTGATGAAGGTTATTTCGCGGCAACACTTGTATCCCAAAAACCTACGCTACTTGCTACCAACAGAGATAATATATAGATTATCTCTGCAGGTGCAAGCTATTTTGAGTACTAAGATGGCGAGCGGTTGCGGGCCAATGGAGGGCTATCATACTCTAGGTTAAGGGAACTCCTGTTGGCTAAGATAACACAGATGGGATGGGACCCAAAGCTTTTTGGCATGCACAGTCTTAGTCGACTAAGAGCAGGTGGGGCTACTGCAGCAGCTAATGCAGGCATGGCATGGTCGATGGGAAATCAGAGACTGCGAAAGATGGTTATGTTAAGGACTCTTTAGAAAGCAGGCTGTCTATGTCTAAGAGTCTGGGGGTATGAGCATTTAAGATTTCGTTGTTTGTCATTAGGAATTAGTTTGACAACACCTACACAGCTTACGGAGGGAGCATAGTTTCCGTCTAATTCACTACGCTCAACCGACGAAAACATACATCTCCCTCCTCACCCCTTAAACAAATCCCATGACTTCATATCACAGATTGTGCCAGCGTTGCTCGTGCACATGGCTACTCAAATAGACAAACAAAGAACGGGGTATTAAACTAATACTTAGCTCGTTTGATACAAATCACGTGAGGGTGTTGTCCCACGTGGGGGGTATATGTATAGGAATAGATTTCCGGACTGAGTCAATCTAAGCGTTTGCACAAGTGGCTACGTACTTTTTTCCCCTGGTGTGTATGTATTTGTTATGTCTTGTTCAGTTTGTCAGTCTATTTGAGTAGCCATGTGCACGAGCAATGCTGGCACAATCTGTGATATAAAGTCATGGGATTTGTAGAAGGGGTGAGGAGGGAGGAAAGATTTCCTGCAGAAATACTTGTAAGGTCGATCATTGCTGTGGACCATCATATGGTATCTGAGACTTGAATAATGCTTGTTGCATCTTTATTGTAGAGGATGTTTCAATTTACTTGTACAACCACTCAATTCCATTATTAAATTTAACTGTACACCCTTCCAGATGACAATAAATGGTGTCTAGGGAAGGTGTTTTAGCTTGTCCTGGTGGGGTGTAGATATGACAAAAGCTTGTCCTTTTATCATAGGTATTAGAGTACTGTAATATATATGGTTTTCTATAAGGTCCTGGGGGGTTATTATGTTTGTCATTCGAATGGGTGAATGGTTAAATAATGACAATTTAAAATATTCCCGGATATATATTATATATTATTATATATATATATATATATATCAACGTATTCATTTATCGATATACCACGTGCCTAGTAACTCTGTTGAAGGTAAAGGCTGCTGAACACTCGTGGTCTAAAACGCACGCGAAAACAAGGTTAAAATGGGACCAGGGAGTAAATGAACTAGGCCTACTTATCCATGTTTAGCACCATATCTGTTAGCACACACCTGTTCTAGAGAGGTAAATAAGCACCTGATTTGACATGTCATCATATTGGTTATGTGCACATGATTTGTTTAGTGGCTTAAGTAGTGCTATGAGCTTGAAACATAACATGCAACCAATGTAATAGAAATATGTGTGTGCAATGCAAGGAATTCTGGAGGCTACCTGTTGATGTCATTGTGTTTGGAAGTCTTGATATTACACACATGGTACATCTATGTTAGTGTGGCTGTGTATGTTTAAGGTGGTGTATGTAATATATTAATGAAGGTTGTATGTCATAACCTCTGAGCAAAGTACTGATTCCATGCAATTCAATAGCAATACCTCATTCATCAGTGAGACAAGTTAATTTAAAGTTAATAATAATAATTACACTTCTGCTTCTCTCACATCCTGTTCCATAGATCAAACTGCACCCTGACAATCACACACTCTATCCTCACCAATCACACTTTACTCTGCCCTCACCAATCATGCACTCCACCCTCACTAATCGCACATCACCCTCACAAATCACAAACTCCACCCTCACTAATCACAAACTCCACCCTCACCAATCACACACTCCACCCTCACCAATAATACACTCCACCCTCACTAATAACACTCCACCCTCACCAATCACACACTCCACCCTCAACAATCACACTCCACTGTCACCAATCACACACTCCACCCTGACTGATCACCCATTCCACCCTCAGCAATCACAAACACAGCCTCACTAATCACACTGCCAACCTAATTATAAAAAGCTTTAACATACAATCCCCTATCATCACTACACTCAGTTCACCATAGAAATGGATGGATTACATACATGTTGCAATTGATTCAGCAAATGCATACTGTTATTGCCACTAATCACACCCTACACACACACCAATAATCACACGCTCATCAATCACATGCATGACCCTCACCAATCCCACACTCCACACACCCACCCTCACCAATCACTCCACTCTCACAAATCACACTTTCCACCCTCCCAGCACCATCATCACTGCCTTGCAGCATGGTTCTTGACCCAGATCACCATAGCAACAGATGGATTGCATTGTGCTAACCTTGATTGGTGGTATGGAGACACTTCTACACAAACTATTGACCACTTGGGCCAGAATATTGGGAACCAATGGGATTGTAGGCATGGGATTATAAGTGCAGAATTGAGAGTTACCTTAGTAACTTAAACTCTCATATAGGATTTGGCCCCAATTTAGAAGTCATTAAAAAAACGCGACCCGCTTCTAAAAAGACTCCTGACAAGCGGATAGCTTATCTTTTTGTCGTCATCGTACAAGAAGGCAACAACAAGCAGTTTCGTGTTTGTTTGATGTCACTAAACCGCGCGGTTGTAGAGAACAAAACTATTTTCCAAACTCGTACCCAGTCCCAAATATTCCTCGTTCTTGTTCTTGTTGTTCTTGTTCTTGACCATGCATAACTCGGGATAGGAACACCTTTAAGAAATGAAAATCACACTAATGGCTTCAGTATTCGATGGCATTCTTGCTTCTGTGGTCAAAACGTCTCGAGGCTACATGACATATATCAGTGGTTGTGTTAGCAAATCACGTATAGTTAAGCTTACTGCACTGACACGACTCGGATAGGTCATACTTCGCTCATTATACGAAGTACTAGTAGTAAACATGATGTAATCAAATGTGTACAGTCTGGGCATTACACGTAGTGGTAATCAACTAACTGGTTTTGCAAATTGGGCACTATTACATGTTTTTAATAACATGCATGTGCGTACTATAATCATTCTTGTGTTTTGATCGCTGCAGGTTTGATGCTCTTTGTAACTTAGTGAAGTTGTTTTTCTCAAAATGCCTTCACATCAGGAAAAGAAGAAAGTCAAATTAAACGACGAGCAAAATACCTCAAAACTCGACGTGATGTACACCATTGCCTAAAAATCCTATATGCCACCAACTGTCTCATAGAGAATGTTTTTTATTTACTTGTGTAATTTAACACCATTGCTGTAGCATCACATGTGTCACCCATGAGAAACTCGTATAATTATGAGGTTTAAATGAAGCTGGGAGGTAAAAGTCACTACACTGCTATTGATTTGCCTAGAATCAGTACTATGCTCAGAGGTTATGACATACAACCTTCATCTTTAACCCTCCAAATTAACCCCTTGCATCTTCTCACCTTACCACCCTCATCTTTAACCTGTACCTCTCTCAGTCCCTCAGTTCCCTTCATTAAAATTAGCCTTCACCTCAAACTTACTGCTTGCATCTTTAACCCTCACTTTCCCACCCTCATTATGCTGCACCTTTCTTTAGCGCTTGAAGTCTCTCAGTCTCTCGCTCTTACTACTGCTTGTCACCTTCTCTGGGACCTTGTCTCTCCCCTGGACCACCACAACCAGTCTCACCACCTCCACACATTCTGGGGGAGGAGGGGCACGCTGCTCAGACAGGCACCTCTGGGTACCTCGGAGGGATGGGGAGGAGGGATATGGTATCAGACCACTTCCTCAGCTGATCACATCCACATACTTAAATGCCCCACCCCATCAGACCACACCTACATGTACATACACCACCTTGAACATACAAGGCCACACTAACATAGATGTATCATACATGTATGTGTAATACCAAGACTTCCAACCACAATGACATCAACAGCTGCTTCACTCATCTTGATCATTAACTTAAATAATCTGATTACACATTAACATTCTATTGCAACCATTACATTAATGTGTACATGCTCACTAGTGTATGTATCATGGGTTGGTCATTGTGGTTGGATCTTGGGAGTAGGAGCAGTGCTGGAGATGATATTTCAAACCACTCTTGGTCGCATATTTCTTGTCACATCCTTCAGAGGGACATCTAATCTTTTCACCAAGGTGCTTTCTGCCATGCTCTTTCAGAGCAGAAATGGACCTGAAAGATTTCCTGCAGAAACACTTGTAAGGTCGATCATTGCTGTGGACCATCATATGGTATGTGAGACTTTCTCTGTAGGAATACTGCTTGTTGCAAATAGTACACTTGAATCGTCTGGCTCCTGTGTGGACAACCATGTGTGCCTTCAGATTACACTTATGACCAAATGCCTTCCCACATTCAGAACACTGATACTTCTTTACTTTTGTATGGACAACCATGTGCGTTTTCAGATGTCCCTTTTGACCAAATGCCTTCCCACATTCGGAACACTGATAGTTCTTTTCTTGTGTATGGACAACCATGTGCGCTTTCAGATGTCCCTTTTGACCAAATGCCTTCCCATATTCAGAACACTGATAGTTCTTCAAAATTATTCAATGTGTGGCGCTAGTTACCATTGGCTCCCTTTGTCCATGCGGTTAGAAATTTTGAGTGGTGAATCTAGGAATATTTACGTCTATGGAGGGAGGGAAACATTTGTTGTGGAGCAGGCATTGAAGTCGGTGGGAGGGACGAATGGGGCACCCTTTTGGAAGCCTCCAATTGGACTACAGGAAGAAATCTGGTAAAGGTTATACTTTTTACCGTACACAGTATGGTTGATAATACCCAACTTATGGGGTTAAATCACATGCGGCGCCCTTTTAATGGTCAAGGAGTATATAAATTAGTGTTATTGCAATAAATTTTCTATTAACTGCCAAATTTTTACATATATTTATAGCTCACCCAAGGAAGATGAGCACAGCTGCAAAAAAGCACGAGTGTGCTGAATGTGGGAAGGCAGTTGGTCGTAAGGGAGATCTGAAGACAAACATGGTTGTCCATACAAAAGAAAAGAACTATCAGTGTTCTGAATGTGGGAAGGCATTTGGTCAAAAGGGACATCTGATGAGTCACATAGTTGTCCATACAAAAGAAAAGAACTATCAGTGTTCTGAATGTGAGAAAGCATTTGGTCGTAAGGAACATCTGAAGACACACATTGTTATCCATACCCAAGTGTTAGTGGACCCTATGGACCCTCATGACTTGCCAGTGTTTCATGACAGTGACCATTTGTAGTTATATTGAAAACACATATTGTTGAATGTAACTCATCTGCGATGGCTTTCAAGCCTTAAAAATACCACAGGGTAATGCTTCTTATGCTACAGGAAGAGGCCATAAAACATGCAGAGTTGTTATGTTCAAACCAAATATTCGGCTCAACTTTTTATACCATTGTACCATACACAGAGCTACACATACTTTCCCTTTGTGGTATCAGCGAAGACATCTGATGTAAATAATTTAACACGTGGTCCATGATATTTCTATACCAAAATCAACAAAAAAGTGCGCAACTGCCTCAAACAAAATGTTGTCACTACAGTACCAGCCTGGTCATGGAGAAATTAAATGCTTTATTTTCTCTATGATCGAGCTGCGAAATTTCACTATGACCGAGCAGGTACTGTAGTAGGTTTTGCACCCATACATGCAGTGTACGATAAAATGATCCTTTCGATAAAGGTACACGTTATTTCTACATTAGCAGGTCTTGTGGTTGAGGCTCGTTACGTTGTCCAAGACAGTGGGTTGAACTCAGTCTTAAAATTGTACATTTAATTTCAAGACATGATCACAAGTATCGTTTATAGTCAATACAAAACCCTAGACCTCTGAACATGTCACAGCCAGTAGAAACACAGAGAAGCAGAAACATTACCAGACCATGCATTTGTATACAAATGTGGTATGTATAATCTATTTAATTTTCCTTTCTTCCTCCAAATTACTAAGAAAGTATGCAAGACAAGCTAACCCCAGGCATGACTTTAGCTCATACCTGTAATTTGTACTTGTTACATCATAGAGACAGATGAGACCCTTCTGTTTCTTGCACTTTAGACACTTGTCATACTCCTTCTTGCTTACTTGCATGTTTAATGATAATAGCTTTCAGCGAACAGTATTACCAATCAATCATAGAATGTGTCTCCCCCCTACCACACCCCCTTACAGAAACAAAACCCGGAAACAGGCTACTCGTACACCTACAGTCTGCAGAAGGAAACATTTGTTACGCATCGGTTGCCTCCCATCCATGTAGAGGACCAAACTAAAGCAGTGGGCAATCAAACAAGCAGTTTATGTCAGCTCAGTGTGGTCCATACAATGGTGTGTGGATTTTTAAAACGAGCTAGAGTTGTATTCCACTATTACTATTAGTTAGGCTAGCCCACCTTCTGGATATGTTCTGATCAGATTGTGTGTTGTGGTCACTATCTGACCAGAGCAATGACCACCTGTTTGTCTAACTACACACTGCTTCATGGGCATGATAAAGTTCTAAAAACAGTAATTAAATTTCTGGTATGATAAAAAATGTTATTTTAAACATACTGAAGCATGAGCATGAGAATAAATTAATTAAACAATTCCAATTCTCTATACAAGAAGGTTGGTGGCGCATAGGAATAAAAAGGGATGGTGGTGCAAAAAGCAAGGAAACAAGGCTTCTGATTGATAGACCTATCTTAGAACACACAGTCAAATATGACAACATGCTGTTAATATAGGTCTATTTCATATTTCAGAAGCCTTGTTCCCATGCATTTTACACACCATCACTTTTGATTGCTATATACCACAAACCTTCTTGTATAGAGATGTTTTTATCACATGTAACCACTTGAGACAAGGCGATAATCAACACCTTTTTCTGATTGAAAGTGTTCACTGAAAAAGATAAAGTTACAGCATGTGCCCTACAATCCACAAACTGTGAAGTATAACAAATTAGCTTAGCTGAAAAAAAAAAGAGTACAGTTTGTGTCATTATCACTAACAATCTAGGAGGTCATCGTGTTTGCCTGCATGCTGATCACTTGTAAGGAAATCTGAAAACAGATTCAGTACCAGCTATTAATGAGCTTTTTTCTGAATATAGTTATGAGGCGCGACTACATTGCAAACAGCGTGGTGCGTACATTTTAGAATCAAATTCAAAACAGCGTGGTGTGTACTTTATCAAATTCTAATGGACCCAATGTTAAGAAACAAGCTTGACAACGACACTAAGGAATGTCAAGTAAAGTATAGGTTGTACGTGGAAAATGACATCACGCATGCGTTCAGGTATGTACTACAATCTATATGTTCCAATGGAGGCTCACCATACTCCCTTGGCAGTCACCCAAAAGGGTGCCCCATCCCTCCATCCTCCCTACACCGCCCGCTCCCACATTGTTGGAGCGAATGGCAGAAAGGAGGGAGGAATGTCTCTCTTCCTCCATAGTAGTCATCATAGATGGGTCAAGTCACATCAGTTCTATCAACTTCTGGCATGACATTGCGTGCAGTTTTTTTTAACTAACTCAAAAAGAACCCAAAAAAAATTATATATGCACCAAGCAATAGCCTGTGGTTTGCGGAGAAAAATAAAAAATGCTTTAATGTAGGAGAAAGAAACAATTTTATACCTTAACAAATGTGTTAATTATTGTTTACACTATCTTTTGTTAACAGTCACCTAGATTGCACAAACTAAAATTTAAAGGCGTACATGTATCTTTCTCGTATTTTATTGGCCCTATATCCACAGAGGTCCTATCTACGTTATTCCTTTTCCTGATCACTCATAGTGCCTATATACAGGCATTGACAATCCCCCGCCCACCCACCCACCCCCCCGGGACATATTTGCAACAGTAGGGGTGTACGGTTAAAGAATGGAATAGCCCAATCAGAATCTATGCTCCAATTGAGGCTCTCCATATACACCCAAAAAGGTGCCCCATCCCTCCCCTCCACCCCACCCCCAACCCTTCGTACGCTGCCCGCTCCCACATAGCTCGAGTGGACCATGTATGTTACATAAATGTCTCCCTCCCTCAGTATAGTCTTCCTAGATTCACCACTGTGACCATGACAGCATTCAGAGACTCAAACAGCAAGTGTCAACGGAGCTATGGTAACAACAAGCGTAAATCCAGAGATAATATATAGATTATCTCTGGTAAATCGCTCGTTCGCATTATATATCTTGTGAAGTTAATGTTAGGCGCAATCTATCAATTTGGGCAATTTATAAAATGCCCTGCGCATTATGTGAATCCACATAGTGCGCAACAATTTATAAATTGCGCAAATTCCTGGTGCATGCATATCCACGTGGCGTTAACACTTCGATAATGTCTAAAGAGGAGCATCGACTGATATTCGAGAAGTTTTGCCGTGAAAGGTATGTAGATAAAAGTAGAAGAACGAGCAAAACCGTTAGCGAAGAGAAAGCCAAGAGGATTCGTCAAGCTGTTAAGGGAGAGTATAGTGGCGTCACAGCTTCTTTCAGACATTGGGTGAATAGAACAAAGAAGTTTGAGCTGCTAAATTGCGCAGAGTTGGAGTTGACTGAAGTGTTATGTCTCCCGGTTAAAGCCAAGGTGAGTAAATCAAGAAAGCTACACCTACATGCATGCCAAACAGGTAGTGTATACGGATAGGGGAGGGAATGTGCTCCTTTGTTCTCCTCCTCCTCAAGATAAAATCTAACCTTGTTCAGGGCTTTGACAGAGGAAAACCAACTGCCTTCAATGTAACAGTTGCAGCTGAGTTGCAGCTGTTCTATCCTCTATCCTCTGTAAAGAGGCACAGTGTGCATTTTCCATTTTAGGAAGGGCATTGCATGCATGGCAGGTTCTTTGTAGAACTGTAGGTGTGTATGGATGTGTATTGTTAGTGTTTCTTATGCATCTATGTATTTTTTATAATAACTGCACATGTATGACTCATAATTGCTTGAATGGTGGATGCATTCTATTAATTAATCTATTTAACAGAATGAAAATGATTGGTAATTCTCGTGTGGTTGCTATGGTTGAAAAGTTCTATGACATCCTTGAACGTATCCATTCATTGGAAAGTGGTCATGTTGGTTACAAAAAAACCCTGGCATGCAGAAGTATATGTTTTATGTGTCTTTGTTGTAATTAGCATGTATCACACAACTCATACAGCACTGTGCAGATAAATAGACTGACATTAATTTTTTTGTGTGCATCAAAGCAGTTATAATATTATTTATGTCAGTATATCACTATTGCACTCTCACATTTCAGGTACATAGAACGTATGACTGCCTACCTAGAGAAGCTGTGCAGTATTTCCTGTAACACATGTTCAATTTGTCAACTTAAACAACCCCAGAATAGTACTGTTCCACTTAGACCAATAGTGTCATCAGGTTTTCTAACTGGATGGCAGGTAAAGTGATTATGTTATGTTAAGCATTGTACTATATTCATATGCCTCATTCCTACATATTTAGATTGACCTCATTGATATGAGACATATGCCTGAGGTTCATATCATTAAATTGCTCATTACATGGATCATTGGTCTAAGTTCCATATTCTGTGGCCTTTAGTGAAAGAATCAGCAGTAGATGTTGCTGTTGGTCTAGTGAAAAGAGTATTTCCCTATTTGGGCCTACCCAAGATCCTGCAATCTGACAATGGGAGGGAGTTTGTCAACGAGATTGTGAAAGAAGTTGTTCGATCATGGCCGGGAGAGGTTGTTATAATCAATGGGCGTCCTCGTCACTCGCAGTCACAAGGGTTGGTTGAAAAAGGTAATCATCTTGTAGAAATGCAGATTCAGGCAATGAAAAATGAGAGGAAGGAATCTGGAGATGTGCAATGGTCTGATTGGTTGGCTCGCATTCAATGTAAGTTGAACAAATTAATTAATTTATTCAATGTTCATGTCACATTCTACTGCAGACAATCTTAATACTCAAGTATGCCGCACTTTGAAAAAAAGCCCCTATGAAGTGGTTTTTGGGCAACCTCCAAGAACAACTCCATTTGCTGAACTTCCAAAGGGAAAGAACCCTTGTATCTTGGAGGAAGATGTTGCAGATCTCATTGCCACAGGTTAGGATGCCATATAATATCACGTATGCCATTTCTATCGAATGCTTCATATCAAGAAGCGCATAGAAGCAATTTAAACAGTCAGTACATGATATGCATAAAACACAATTGAGCTAGGTGATCAATTGTATACTGGTACATGAACATGGCTTTCCTGAATAACTATATGTTCATCCACTGCAGGTGATGATGAAAACATTGCTTCTCCTCACTCATCTCCTCAAATGTTACCACCATCAAGAAGTCCCTTATCAATCCCAGAAGTTCAATCACCAGTTTCAAGTCTGCAACTTGCATCTTCACCTTCAGCTCTGCCGTCATCACCTCTGTGTCATCTGTTACCTGCTCAGTCACCAATATCTGATAAACAAGTATCTGCAACCATGTAAGGTTTGACTCATCTAATAAATGCTGTTGCCATTTTATCACACCATTTTAGGGATGCCAAATGTTTTACAGTTCCTGTATTCAATTCTTTGCTTCATTCAACTCCCCCTTCAAAGATTTCATTGTCTTCTGCATCTCCTGATGAAGTTCTATCACTTCCAAGTCAATCTTCAGTCTCACATTCAGATCATTCTCCAGTTATAAGGTTTGTCGTGCATGACAACATAATATGTCGCATAGTATAATGATATAACCTTTCAGTGAACCAAGAGTGACATCACCATCGGCTACACTTACAACCAGCACCCGTCATCTAAAGACTAGAGAAGAAGCCGACAATGAGTATCGAAAAAATGCAGAACGAATGAAGATCCAGTATGCCAAGCGCAAACGTCATCAAATCAAAACGTATTCTGCAGGAGATAGTGTCACAGTAAGGATACCCAGAAATGAACGATCGTCAACTGATATGCTTCGCTTGCTGTGCTATATTTTGGAGGCTAAGAATGATCATTACCGTCTTCAGTGAGTTTTTTTTTGTCTGTGTTTGTCTATTCTTAAACTTTCTATCTACATCTACATGTACGTCTTACTTCTGTATGATGAGGTGTGAAAATGGAATTATATCAACTTGTTATCCAAGTGGTGAGCTAATGCCTTACACCGGGTCTGTCCCTTTCAAGTATAGTGCAGACAGTTCTAAGCTACCTACCTTAAGCCTTAGGGAAGCTGCTAGAACCAAGAAGGACCAGTTGAAATGCAATTGTACAAAAGGATGCAAGAATAGGCATTGTCCTTGTAAAGAATTTGGAGGTTATTGTACAAGTCACTGCCATCCAAAGCGTGCTTGTACAAATAAGGAGTGCCATGAAACAGCTGATGGGGATGAGGAGTGTAGAGTAACTGGGGCTGATGATTGTGATGATATGAATGAGTTGAAGGTAAAGAGGAACAGAAAGCGTGTCAAAACTGTCAAGCACAAGACCGAAGCCACAATGATCAAATCAGTTCAAAGTGGGGATTGGCTTGATGATACGCACATGGATGCAGCATCATCACTTTTATCCTCCCAATTTCCTTCCTTGTGTGGGTTGTATAGCACTTTGCTAGGGCAGAACTTATCATTTCCTGTTACAAGAGAGTCCTTCATTCAAATACTTAATGCAGGATGGAACCATTGGATTACAGTTCAGCACACTCAATCCTTTTCTGTTAATGTGTTTGACAGCAAATTCTCTACAATACCCTATGGATGTAAAGATGCAAATTGCTGCTTTGTTGTGCTGTAGCAGCTCACGGATTACAGCAAGAGTTCCGAAAACTCAAAGTCAGATTGGATCATCAGACTGTGGAGTATTTGCAATAGCATTTGCTACTGATTTGGCATTTGGATTGAACCCAGCAAGCCATTACTATGAGCAGGATAAGTTAAGACCACATTTCATAGAATGTTTGAAAAATCAACAAATGACACTATTCCCTTCAAAAAACATCCAACCAGGAAAGCCTAAGACAGAGTATTTGTATGTATACTGTCACTGTCGCATCCCCCAGATGATGGTGAGGAACGGATGGCTCAGTGCACTGGCTGCAAGGAATGGTACCACGAGTCATGTGAAAACATTCCCCAAACAGTATTTAATGATGATAGTAATGACTGGAAATGTAAAGTGTGCATTGCTAGGGAGAAACAGTCTGCTTAGTTGATAAGCACCCTTAATACACTATAGGTTGTCTCTTACAATTGTCATGGTTGTGATTCAGTTTATAAATGGACCATATATGATACAAGTGAATGTGTCTGTATAAAGTATACTAACATACTAATATCTGAGCAGAATGGGCACACTACCTTTCTTAGGACTTCATACGTATTGGAATTATGCACTTATTAGAAAGAAAATCGAGGGTAACAGAGACCATTCAATAATAAGAGCATGCCCCCCCCCCCCCCCAACACACACACCAGATGTTTTATATTGCTTCTAGGTTGCAGAACTTCACAAATCATAAATTGCGCACGTTGCGCAATTTAAAAAACGGACCGTGCACATTACGATTCACAGTTTGCGCAACGATTTATAAATTGTTGCGCACTATGTGGATTCATATAATGCGCAGCGCAATTTATAAATTGCGCAAATTCACAATTTGCGCCTAACATTATTAGTACTATGTTTCACCCAAAAGGGTGCCACATCCCCCTACCTCCCTCCCACATTGCTTGAGCAGACTGCATAAAGGGATGTACGTTAGATAAATGTCTCGACAGCATTCAAAGTTTCGAACAGCAGGGGTGAACGGAGCCATGGTACTAGTAACAAATAGCGCCAGTCTATATATATTTAATTTTAGGTCTCAGACCTACTTACTTCACTTTCGCTCGTTCTTGCAAGTTAACATCTTTATAAGCAAGTCCTATAAAATAATGTATTGACTGGACTGACCGGTTTTCTTCTCTCTTCCAGCTGCCTGTACCTCAGCCTGAGTCTGTATGACTTAGAAGGCGCAAAGACACGTATTACCTATATATACTCTCGACCCCAGACACGGGTTACACCCAGAGATTCATGACTTGACGTAACCATCCATGCCCGGTTCCACCTCCATGAACCTAGTGTATTCATAACATGGAGCAGTTTATCAAACACCTGATTTGATTTCAAACATGTCATCTTATTGGCCATGTGCACTTGATTTTCTTTAGTGGCTTGAGCTGAACCATAACGCGCTTGAACCAACCAATGTAATAGAAACATGTGTGTAGCAAGGTACATGCTTGATCAACCTCATAATGACGTAATGATACAATGGTGTGATTATAACATGGACGGTACACTCAAGTGAACCTAAAAATGTCATCAATCTCTGCCTCATCCTCAGAAGGTTCTCTCAAAAAAAGGACAGAGGCAGTCATGTGATGTTGGCCACACCCACCCATAGTGACACTCACCCCCTTCTCCTGCTCCATCAACCACTGTTGGACTTCAGCTGACGTCTCTACATGCTCCACCAGCCCCACAATCCTTGGCATTTGTGTTAACCCTGTGAGTATTGGGAGCCAATGGGATTGTAGACATGTGATTATAAGTGCAATGCAATTGTTTTACCTCCCAGCTTCATCTAAACCTCATAATTATTCAAGTTTCTCATGGGTGACTACAGCCATGGTATTAAATTGCATTCTTGTTCACCTGGAATCAGTAAAATGCTCAGAGGTTATGACGTACAAACTCACCTTCCCACCCTAATCTTTAACCCTTATGCTGCACATTTCTGCAGTGCTTGAAGTCTTTCAGTTTGATGCTCTCACTGCTGCTTGTCTCCCGGACCACCACAACCAGTCTCACCACCTCCACACATTCTGGAGGAGGAGGGGCACGCTCATGTGATGAGCTAAGACAGGCACCTCTGGGTACCCAGGAGGGACGGGGGAGGTTACACTGCTATTCAATTGCTGGACTCAGTAATATGCTCTGAGGTTATGACATACAACCTTCATTAATTATCTTCCCTCTTGCATCCTTAATCCTCACCTTCCCACCCTCATCTTTAACCCTTATGCTGCACCTTTCTGAAGCACTTGAAGTTTCTCAGTCCCTCGCTCTCACTACTGCTTGTCACCTTCTCTGGGACCTTGTCTCTCCCCCAGACCACCACAACCAGTCTCACCACCTCCACACATTCTGGGGGAGGAGGGGCACGCTCATGTGATGTGCTCAGACAGGCACCTCTGGTACCTAGGAGGGATGGGGAGGAGGGGTATGGTATTAGACCACTTCCTTTTGCTTAATATTTAACCCTTATGCTGCACATTTCTGCAGTGTTTGAAGTCTTTCAGTTTGATGCTCTCACTACTGCTTGTCCCTCATGTCTTGTTCCATTGATCAAACTGCACCCTGACCAATCACACACTCCACCCTCACCAATCACAAACACCACCCTCACTAATCACACTCCACCATCACCAATCACTCCAACCTCACCGATCACACAACTCCCACCTCATCAATCACACAACTCCCACCTCATCAATCACAAACACCACCCTCACTATCACACTCAACCCTCACCAATCACACTCCACCCTCACCAATCACACACTCCACCCTCACCAATCATACACTCCACCCTCACCAATCACACACTCCACCCTCACCAATCACACACTCCACCCTCACCAATCACACACTCCACCCTCACCAATCACACACTCCACCCTCACCACACACTCCACCCTCACCAATTACCTCCAAACACCAGTTACACACAACCCTCATCTACTATCACACTCCACCCACACAATCACACACACCACCCTCACCAATCACACATCACCCTCACCAATCACACATCACCCTCACCAATCACCCTGAGGATATGTTCCCCTTCACATCAGGTAGCCATCTTGGGAGCATGCCTTGTCTCCTTAGGTGTGACCTGATCCTCTTTCCCATCCATCACGCTAGGAAGGGAATCCCCGTTGGTTTGAACAGTGGTTTAGTGGGCGGGGCCAGGGGTCACACAATGTCGCTTCACCTGGCGACATAAAAACCTGTTCACTCGGCAGTCGTCAAGTTCTCAAAGTGCCCCAGGGCCGCCAAAACACCCACTCATCTAACAAGTGTGGTAGTGGTAACCGTGGTTACTGGTTAAACAGTGTCTCAGAGGTAGCCATGGTTACTTGTTAAAAGGTGTGCCAAAGGTAGCCATGGTTACAGATATAACAAGGACTGATAGCAATGGCCTTGAGTTTCCTGGTGCTCAAAAAGGGGGAGGAGGCTGTCGGCATGGCGATCAGCCTAACAGGACAGGCGTGGGTAGCCATGGTTACAGGTAATAAAGACTAGATAAAAATGCAAAAAAAAATTGCACATATTGCATGTATATTACTGAGCAACAAAATTACATTCAGTTTCATGTTATGCAGTAATGTGTAGACAATTTCATGTATCATGCATTGTTAATTGCCGCTGGATCTTGGGAGTAGGGGCAGTACTGGAGATGATGCTTCAAACCATTCTTGGTCACATATTTCTTGTCACATCCTTCGGAGGGACATCTTAATTTCTCACCAAGATGTTTTCTGCCATGCCTTTTCAGAGCAGAAATGGACCTGAAAGATTTCCTGCAGAAACACTTGTAAGGTCGATCATTGCTGTGGACCATCATATGGTATGTGAGACTTTCTCTGTAGGAATACTGTTTGTTGCAAATAGTACACTTGAATCTTGTGGCTCCTGTGTGAACAGCCATGTGCTTCTTCAGAGCTCCCTTTTGTCCAAATGCCTTCCCACATTCAGAACACTGATAGTTCTTTTCATGTGTATGGACAACCATGTGCCTTGTCAGAGTTTCATTACGACCAAATGCCTTCCCACATTCAAGACACTGATAGTTCTTTTCATGTGTATGAACAACCATGTGTCTTGTCAGAGCTCCCTTATGACCAAATGCCTTCCCACATTCAAGACACTTGTGCTTTTTTGCAGCTGTGCTCATCTTCCTTGGGTGAGCTATATATGTGGCAGTTAATAGCAAAAACACTAATTTACGTTTTATGACACTCAAATGGGGGCGGGGCATGTAATTTAATCCCAAAACAAAATTACCCATCAATTGTTATAGTATAGCGCCCAAATCTCAGCAGGCTATAGAAGCAATACTTTTGTCTGTAATATGTTATGTTTTATCCTTGTCCAGACATAATAACCAAGTGGGCTAGTTACATCTGATTGATAACCACTTGAGGTATGGCAATAGTCAACACCTTTTTCTGATTGAAAGTGTTCGCTAGAAACGATAAAAAGTTTACTAATGATCTCTATAATTTGAGGTATAACAAAAAAGATTTTGAATATTAAAATTAAAATAGGTGACTTAAACGCTTAGCAAAAAAAAAAACGTAGTTTTCATCAGTACCACTAACGTTCTAGGAGGTCGTCGTGTTTGCCGGCATCTGTAGGGCGCACTGATCACTTCTAAGGAAATCTGAACGCGTGACAATATAGGCCTATTATTGTGTGGTGCAACGTAGATTTTGGAATCTAAATTTCATGGACCTAGCCTGGTGTTAAAAATTAGGCTTGACAAGGACTTTAAGTATTAGTAGTACTATGTTCCAATTGAATCCCACCCAAAAGGGTGCCGCATCCACGTACCTCCCTCCCACACCCTTTGAGCGGACGGCATAAAGGGATGTACGTTACATAATTGTCTCTCTCCCTCCAGTCTTCCTAGGTCCACCACTGAGACTATGACAGCATTCAAAGTTTCAAACAGCAATTAGGGTGTAACAAACAAGCGCCATGCAATCTAATCATTTATAATTTTAATAGCTAACTTCATTTTCGCTCGTTCTTGCACGTTTATATCTATGAACGCAGGTCCAGTGGCGTAGTGTGGTGGTTGAGCGCCCGGGGACATAATGCAATAATGGCGCCCCCCCCCCCCCCTACAAATAAAGGGGTGGATCTAGGATTTTGCAGCGAGGGTTGGTAGGCAGCTGCAAGGGCGGAGAGAGATATGCCGGGCCTCGATCATACCAGCAAGGGGGTATGCAAAGCTCACCGAAAGGGTCTGGGGCGGAGCCCCAGCCGCTTTGCAACTTTAGCACTTTTTAAGCCACAAAAACATGATACTTTCGCATACACTGCATTTGCTTCCGCAAGCAACCTATGCCTTCGCACGTACATTCAATCGTTTACATTGAGGAAGTATCCGCCCCCGCAAAACTACCCTTGCGCTATAGAGGGGTTGCAGTGTCATCACGGGAAGGTTGCCGCCATGTTTGTTTGGTGTCGCCGCCATGTTTGTTTGGTGTCGCCGCCATGTTTTTTGGTGTCCTAACTTTTAAACGTCATAGTTTATAAATGCGTGTCACGTACGTGAACGTACGTGCTCGACACTTATCGATGGTTAGGGCACCAAACAACATGGCGGCGATTGTTATTGCTATTGGAACCTTCCCGGGATGACACTGCAACCCCTCTATATATGACTGGCGCTATGTGTACCTGTCTGTACGATAATGGCTAACCGCTCACTCCATTGTGAGCCTGTGCATAACAGGCTCACAATGGCAGCGAGCGAGAACCCTGAAGTTGGAACTGTTTATTCAACGGATTATGGAGGTGACGATTGTATCAGTACCGTATCTTCAATGTCGGTGATTAGAAAAAATTAAAAAGTTTGCGTGCAGATCGAGTGCAGATGTTTGTTAACAAGACTCAAGATGTGCCCGCGCCCCGCGGGCCCGTTCGCGTAACGCGATAATTATCTGTGCTATTTTGGCGCCCCTAAACCCCTGCGCCCGGGGACATATGTCCCACCCTCCCCCCCTCGCTACGCCACTGCGCAGGTCCTATTGACTAATGCACATTGACTGGACTGACCGGTTTTCCTCTCTCTTCCAGCAGCCTGTACCTCAGCCTGAGTCTGTATGACTTAGAAGGCTCAAAGACACGTGTTATCGGGTACGGTATTAGCGTACTCTCGACCCCAGACCCTGGTCACACCCACGGATTCTTCAACCACGATGAACCTAGTGTATTCATAACTTAGAGGATCAAACACGTCATCATATTGGCCATGTGCACGTGATTTGTTTAGTGGCTTAAGTAGTTCTATTAGCTTGAACCATAACATGCAACCAATGTAATAGAAATATGTGTGTGTACATGCTTCATCACCCTAAGCTACCTCCCTAATAACGTAACGATACAATGGTGTGATCGTAACATGAACGATACACTCAAGTGAACCTAAACCATCAATCTCTGCCTCATCCTCAGAAGGTTCTCTCTAAAAAAAGGGGCAGGCAGTCATGTGATGTTTGGCCACACCCACACATAGTGACACTCACCCCCTCCTCCTGCTCCATCAACCACTGTTGGACTCAGCTGACGTCTCTACGTGCTCCACCAGCCCCACAATCCTTGGCATCTGTGTTAACCCTGTGCTGCCAACCTAATTTTAAAAAGCTTTATCATATGATCACCACTACACCCTCCCAGCACCATCATCACGACCTTGCAGCATGGTCCTTGACCCAGATCACCATAGCAACAAATGGTTTACATTGTGCTAACTTTGAACTATGGTATGGAGACACTTCTACACAAACTATTGACCACTTGGGCCAGAGTATTGGGAGCCAATGGGATTGTAGGCATGTGACTATAAGTGCAATGAACAAGAGTGTAATTTAACACCATGGCTGTAGCATCACATGTGTCACCCATGAGCAATATATAATTTAGATGACGTTGGGATGACGCTGGGAGGTTACACTTCTATTGTATTGCTTGGAATCAGTAATATGCTCAGAGGTTATGACATACAACCTTCATCTTTAACCCTCAAAATACCTCTGCCACATTCCCACTCTCATCATTAACCCTTATGCAGCACCTTTCTGAAGCGCTTGAAGTCTCTCAGTCCCTCACTCTCACTATTGCTGTCACCTTCTCTGGGACCTTGTCTCTCCCCCGGATCACCACAACCAGTCTCACCACCTCCACACATTCTAGGGGAGGAGGGGCACGCTCATGTGATGAGCTCAGACAGGCACCTCTGGGCACCTAGGAGGGATGGGGAGGAGGGATATGACTTCCACTGCAGACCACACCCACAAACTTTATACCCCACCCTATGTGACCTTACCTACATGCACATACACAGCCACACTAACGGAGATGTACCATATCGGGCATACCAAAAGAGTTCCAACCACAATGACATCAAGATGTGCCCCCCCCCCCCCCCCCCCCCGCTCCATTTAAAAATTCATAACTTTTCGGGCCGCATTTTATAATAATAGCTGCACACTTGCGCTGCCTATTGATACCCGCACACAGAACTGTACTATAACCCTGGCCCCCCGATACGCGATCATACCTCCCCCCCCTCCCCCCTTTTTTTCTGTATCAGGCCCGAAGCCGATAGCCCCCCCCCCCCCCCCCCCCCCATCCCTCGCTTTAGCTTTTTGTATCGGGCCAGAATCCAACAGCACCCCACACCCACCATTCGTGCCCCCTCCTAAATCCTTTCCAATCACACTCCACCCTCACCAATCACACACTCCACCTTCACTAATCACACACTCCACCCTCACTAATCACACACTCCACCCTCACCAATCACACACTCCACCCTCACCAATCACAAACACCACCCTCACTAATCACACACCACCTTCACCAGTCACACACTCCACCCTCACCAATCACACTCCACCCTCACCAATCACAAACACCACTCTCACTAATCACACCACCCTCACGAATCACACCACCCTCACCAATCACACACCACCTTCACCAGTCACACACTCCACCCTCATCAATCACAAACACCACCCTCACTAATCACACCACCTTCACCAATCACACCACCCTCACCAATCACAGATCTCTCAGATCTCACTATCTTCTTTGGATGGATATATGAAGCCATCCTTGGTCATGACAGCTTCATATATCACTCCTCCATCCCAAGGCTCCGCCTCTGGCCCCTCCTCCTCCTCTTCCCCCTCCTTCCACAGGTCAGTCTCAGTCACCTTTGAACTCTTGCCACCCATTCCAGAGAACAGGTTGAATGGAGACACGCCCACAGCAGCACACACACCAGACACAGAGGAATGGCTACTCCTGGCCACCATTGAAAGGCCTCTGCTGCTGTCTTGTGTCTTGGCCCTTCCATCTTCACTTCACCGCTGTGTTCCAAGTGAGGTACCCTCCACTACAGCAGCTGCCTTGTGTTTCCTGGTGCTCAAAAAGGGGGAGGAGGCTGTCGGCATGGCGATCAGGGTGTGGAAGGGGTAGCCATGGTTACAGGGATAACAGGCATGGCAGCTGTAGCTATGGTTACATGTATAGCAGCTGTAGCCATGGTTACAGGCAGTGAGGTTACAAGTTCTCCAAGTGCTACTGACTACATGGCAACACTAACACAGATGTACCATATGTGTAATACAAGAAGACTTCCAACCACAATGACATCAACAAGCACTTCGCTCATGTTCCCTCTCACATGTCTTGTTACATTGATCAAACTTATCTCACCTCATCCACCCCACCCTCACCAATCACACTCCACCCTCACTAATCACACACTCCACCCTCACTAATTACACTCCACCCTCACCAATCACAAATACCACCCTCACCAATCACACATTCCACCCTCACTATCACACACTCCACCCTCACCTATCGAGGAAGTTCCCCTTCACACCAGGCATCCATCATGTGAGCTCCTTAGGTGTGACCTGATTCCCTGATCCTCATTCCCATCCATCACGCTAGGAGGGGATTTGTTTGAACAGTGGGTGGGGCCTGGGGTAGCACAATGTCGCTTCACCTGGCGACAAAAAAACCAGTTCACTCGACAGTGGGCTGCCAAAACGCCCACTCATCTAACAAGTGTGGAAATGGTAACCATGGTTACTGGTTAAACACTGTCCCAGAGGTAGCTTGGGTTACTGGTTAAACGGAGTGCCAAAGGTAGCCATGGTTACAGATGTAACAAGGACTGATAGCAATAACCGGAGCACAAAAAGGTCTGGCAGGGGTAGCCATGGTTACAGGCATTAAAATAACTAGAATTAATACAAAAATGCAACAAAAAAAAGAATTACACTTATTGCGTTACTGAGCAACAATTACATTCCATTATGCAGCAATGTGTGATTCATGCATTGGTCAATGTGGTTGGATCTTGGGAGTAGGAGCAGTACTGGAGATGACGCTTCAAACCACTCTTGGTCACATATTTCTTGTCACATCCTTCAGAGGGACATCTTAACTTCTCACCAAGGTGTTTTCTGCCATGTGATTTCAGAGCAGAAATGGACCTGAAAGATTGCCTGCAGAAACACTTATAAGGTCGATCATTGCTGTGGACCATCATATGGTATGTGAGACTTTCTCTGTAGGAAAACTGCTTGTTGCAAATAGTACACTTGAATCGTCTGGCTCCTGTGTGGACAACCATGTGTGCCTTCAGATTACACTTATGACCAAATGCCTTCCCACATTCAGAACACTGATAGTTCTTTTCTTGCGTATGGACAACCATGTGCCTCTTCAGATTTTCCTTACGACCAAATGCCTTCCCACATTCAGAACACTGATAGTTCTTTTCTTGCGTATGGACAACCATGTGTGATCTCAGATGTCCCTTATGACCAAATGCCTTCCCACATTCAGAACACTGATAGTTCTTTTCTTGCGTATGGACAACCATGTGCCTTGTCAGAGTTTCATTACGACCAAATGCCTTCCCACATTCAGAACACTGATAGTTCTTTTCTTGTGTATGGACAACCATGTGCTTCTTCACATCTCCCTTACAACCAAATGCCTTCCCACATTGGTGCTTTATTGCAGCTGTGCTCATCTTCCTTGGGTGAGCATGTATAACATTTGGCAGTTAATACAAAATAACAGTAATTTGCAAAAACACTAATTTATGTTTTATGTCAGCTAACTAACATTACTGCCTAACCACATTGCCGCTAAGCGTGGCGGGACATGTAATTTAACCCTATAAGTTGGGCGACATCAACCATATCGTGTACCGTAACAATGATTTATTCCCGTTACCTTGGGGACATCAACTAGAGGTTTCCAAAAGGGTGCCCCATTCCCCCCTCCCACCCACTACGCTGCCCGCTCTACAATTTTGTTGTTTTATGTCTCCCTCCATAGACGTAGGACCTTTTCCTAGAATCACCCTGTGATTAAAAATTCTAAATCTTCAACCAGGAATCGAATAAGGATGGTAACAAGCGCCATGCGTTAAATAAATTTAGTAGACCCAGTGCTACTTCATTATGACTGTGATGATTGTGTACACTTTTATGCCGGTACCTTGTTACTAGTTTCACTGGTTCTCCTCCCTCTTTCAGCCTCAATCTGAGTATGTATTATGAAAGGCGAATAGACACGTGACATCAATACGACTACGACGTTAAGTTAATATCAATTTCGCTGTCTTGGAGTATCACGTGTCTATGTAGTAATGAATATCATTTTCTAGGTATTAGGTAATGCCCACACACCTCATGCGCTCTTAAAAGTGCTATTAACAACATGCAGTCAATGTAATAGAAACATGTGTGTAGCAAGGTACATGCTTCATCACCCTCATAATGACGTAATGATACAATGGTGTGATTGTAACATGAATGGTACACGCTAGTGAACCTAAAAATGTCATCAATCTCTGCCTCATCCTCAGAAGGTTCTCTCTAAAAAAGGGGGCAGAAACAGTCATGTGATGTTTGACCACACACACACACATCACCCCCTCCTCCTGCTCAGTCAACCACTTCAGAAAGGTGCAGCATAAGGGTTAAAGATGACGGTGGGAATATGGCAGAGGTAATTTGAGGGTTAAAGATGAAGGTTGTATGTCATAACCTCTGAGCATATTACTGATTCCAAGCAATACAATAGCAGTGTAACCTCCCAGTGTCATCCCAGCGTCATCTAAGTTATATATTGCTATATTGTGACACATGTGATGCTACAGCCATGGTGTTATATTACTACAGCAAGGACAAGTGTGCTGGGAGGGTGTAGTGATGATGGTGCTGGGAGGGTGTAGTGGTGATCATATGATAAAGCTTTATATAATTAGGTTGGCAGCACAGGATTAACTCAGATGCCAAGGATTGTGGAGCTGGTGGAGCACGTAGAGACGTCAGGTGAAGTCCAACAGTGGTTGATGGAGCAGGAGGAGGGGGTGAGTGTCACTATGTGTGGGTGTGGCCAATATCACATGACTGCCTCTGCCCCCCTTTTTTAGAGAGAACCTTCTGAGGATGAGGCAGAGATTGGTGACATTATTAGGTTCACTAGCGTGTTATAATCGCACCATTGTACCATAGCACAATGTAAACCATTTGTTGCTATGGTGATCTGGGTCAAGGACCATGCTGCAAGGCCGTGATGATGGTGCTGGGAGGGTGTAGTGGTGATCATATGATAAAGCTTTTTATAATTAGGTTGGCAGCACATGGAATGTGATTGGTGAGGGTAAAGTGATTGGTGAGGGTGGAGTGTGTGAGTGTGATTGGTAAGGTTGGAGTGTGATTGGTATGTGGAGTGTGTGATTGGTGAGGGTGTGGTTCGTAAGGGTGGTGTGCAGTGGCGGATCCAGGAATAAGGCAATGGGGGGGGCGGTTATATTGGAGGGGCGGAATATTGTGGAGCGCGCTCTTGCCCCCCCCCCCCCCCCCCCCCACCCCCCTCCCCCCTCAGGGGCGGCGGAAGGTATAAATGATTGGGGGGGGGGGGGCTTCCAAAAGCGAGGATAATTAAATTCATGAATTTCAATGGGGGCATTTGTTCACCATATTCCTTTCGTCCGCCGGGGGGGGGGGGGGGGGGGGGGGGGGGGGGGTAAGAAGGTACATCGAGCGGTCTTCTATGGCGACAGATCTAAACTTTTCTGGATGTCATTATATAAATTGATAACGGTATATACGCGAACGATCTCGCTGGCGAAGAATAACAATTATACTGTCGTTTGGTTAGGAGGGGCTGAGCCCCCCTATGTCATTATTGGGGGGGCTCCAGACCCCCTTCCGCCGCCACTGCGGCCCTCACGGTCCCCCTACCTTCCACGTCACACTGGGTCTTGAACTCTGGGGCTCGTCATAAATTAACCTTTCACGCATCCATGCACGCTGTATATAACTTAATTATTTTTAAAAATAGGCATGATTTTATTATTGTTCATAATTTGTCGGGACTTTTATTATCAATTATCATTCAGGATCTGATAATTTATAATAAAGATTGGACAATTGACAATAACTATTTTAACCGTAGTAGACACGATTCCCGACAGCTGCGAGTGGATTACATCACCGCTATATGGAAACACAGTGACACGCGTAGTGTTTATGTGTATGTCGTAGTGTGAAGGGGGGGCGGCAATTTAATAATAGGGGCGGCATTTTATATCGATGGGGGGGGCGGCCGCCCCCCCCAACTCTATGGTAGATCCGCCACTGGTGGTGTGTGATTTGTGTGTGGAGTGAGATTGGTGAGGGTTGATTGTGATTGGTGAGGGTGGTGGGTGATAGCGAGGGTGGAGAGTGTGATTTGTGAAAGTGGAGTGTGATTAGGGAGGGTGTGATTGGTGAGGGTGGTGTGTGATTGATGATGGTGGAGTGTGATTGGTGAGGGTAGAGTGTGATTGGTGAGGGTGGAGTGTGATTAGTGAAGGTGGAGTGTGATTGGTGAGGGTGGAGTGTGATTGGTGAGGGTGGAGTGTGATTAGTGAGGGTGTGATTGGTGAGGGTGGAGTGTGATTGGTGAGGGTGGAATGTGATTGGTGAGGGTCGAGTGTGATTAGTGAGGGTGGAGTGTGATTAGTGAGGGTGGAGTGTGATTAGTGATGGTGGTGTGGCATAGCAGTATGCATATGGTGAATCAATAGCAGTATATTGTTTAATATTTATGTAATCCATCCATGAACTGAGTGTAGTGATGGTGGTTCTGGGAGGTTGCAGTGGTGATCATATGATACTCTCTCGTTAGAGAATGTTTTTATTTACTTGTTACACATATGGTACATCTGAGTTAGTGTTGCCATGTAGTCAGTAGCACTTGGATAACTTGTAACCTCTGCCTGTAACCATGGCTACAGCTGCTATACATGTAACCATAGCTACAGCTGCCATGCCTGTTATCCCTGTAACCATGGCTACCCCTTCCACACCAGTTAGGCTGATCGCCATGCCGACAGCCTCCTCCCCCTTTTTGAGCACCAGGAAACACAAGGCAGCTGCTGTAGTGGAGGGTACCTCACTTGGTACACAGGGGTGAAGTGAAGATGGAAGGGCCAAGACACAAGACAGCAGCAGAGGCCTTTCAATGGTGGCCAGGAGTAGCCATCCCTCTGTGTCTGGTGTGCGTGCTGCTGTGGGTGTGTCTCAATTCAACCTGTTCTCTGGAATGGGTGGCAAGAGTTCAAAGGTGACTGAGACTGACCTGTGGAAGGAGGGGGAAGAGGAGGAGGAGGGGCCAGAGGCGGAACCTTGGGATGGAGGAGTGAAGTATGACGCTGTCATGACCAAGGATGGCTTCATATATCCATCAAAAGAATATAGTGAGACCTGAGAAATGTGTGATTGGTGAAGGTGGTGTGTGATTAGTGAGGGTGGTGTGATTAGTGAGGGTGGTGTTTGTGATTGGTGAGGGTGGAGTATGTGATTGGTGAGGGTAGAGTGTGTGACTGGTGAAGGTGGTGTGTGATTAGTGAGGGTGGTGTGATTAGTGAGGGTGGTGTTTGTGATTGGTGAGGGTGGAGTGTGTGACTGGTCAAGGTGGTGTGTGATTAGTGAGGGTAGTGTGTGATTAGTGAGGGTGGTGTGATTAGTGAGGGTGGTGTTAGTGATTGGTGAGGGTGGAGTGTGTGATTAATGAGGGTGGAGTGTGTGATTAGTGAAGGTGGACTGTGTGATTGGTGATGGTGGAGTGTGATTGGAAAGGATTGATTGTGATTAGTGAGGGTGGTATTTTATTTTATTTATTGGTGAGAGCTTGGTGACTGGTGTGTGTGATTGGTGATGGTGTAGTGTGTGACAGGTGAGGGTGTTGATGGTGCAGTTTGATCAATGGAACAAGACATGTTAGAGGGAAGATGAGTGAAGTACCCAGCGGTGGATCCAGGATTTAGGAGGGGGCACGAATGGTGGGTGTGGGGTGGTGTTGGCGGTGCTGTTGGATTCTGGCCCGATACAAAAAGCTAAAGCGAGGGAGGGGGTAGGGGGGGCGAGGGTGCTGTCGGTTTCTTGCCCGATATGAAAAGCGGGGGGGGGGGGGGGGGGGGTGCTATCGGCTTCGGGCCTGATACAGAAATAAAGAGTTTTTGCGTGTGGGTATCAATAGGCAGCGCAAGTGTGCAGCTATTATTATAAAATGCGGCCCAAAAAGTTATGAATTTATAAATGGAGGAGGGGGGGGGTGGGGGCACGTCTTGATGTCATTGTGGTTGGAACTCTTTTGGTATGCCCGATATGGTACATCTCCGTTAGTGTGGCTGTGTATGTGCATGTAGGTAAGGTCAGATAGGGTGGGGTATAAAGTTTGTGGGTATGGTCAGCAGTGAAAGTCATATCCCTCCTCCCCATCCCTCCTAGGTACCCAGAGGTGCCTGTCTGAGCACATCACATGAGCGTGCCCCTCCTCCTCCCAGAATGTGTGGAGGTGGTGAGACTGGTTGTGGTGGTCCGGGGGAGAGACAAGGTCCCAGAGAAGGTGACAGCAATAGTTAGAGTGAGGGACTGAGAGACTTCAAGCGCTTCAGAAAGGTGCAGCATAAGGGTTAATGATGAGAGTGGGAATATGGCAGAGGTATTTTGAGGGTTAAAGATGAAGGTTGTATGTCATAACCTCTGAGCATATTACTGATTCCAAGCAATACAATAGAAGTGTAACCTCCCAGCGTCATCCCAGCGTCATCTAAATTATATATTGCTCATGGGTGACACATGTGATGCTACATCCATGGTGTTATATTACATTCTTGTTTATTGCACTTATAATCACATGCCTACAATCCCATTGGCTCCCAATACTCTGGCCCAAGTGGTCAATAGTTTGTGTAGAAGTGACTCCATACCATAGTGTTCAAAGTTAGCACAATGTAAACCATTCGTTGCTATGGTGATCTGGGTCAAGAACCATGCTGCAAGGCCGTGACGATGGTGCTGGGAGGGTGTAGTGGTGATCATATGATAAAGGTTTTTAAAATTAATTTGACTGCCTCTGTCCTTTTTTAGAGAGAACCTTCTGAGGATGAGGCAGAGATTGATGACATTATTAGGTTCACTTGAGTGTACCGTTCATGTTATGATCACACCATTGTATCATTGCGGTTGCTTGAGGTGATCAAGCATATGCATGTACACACATATTTCTATTGCCATTGCCATCACCCTACCCTCACCAATCACATGGAATGTGATTGGTGAGGGTAGGGTGTGATTGGTGAGGGTAAAGTGATTGGTGTAGGTGGAGTGTGTAATTGGTGAGTGTATAGTGTGTTTGGTGAGGGTAAAGTGATTGGTGATGGTGGAGTATGAGGCTGGAGAGTGATTAGTATGTATGGAGTGTGATTAGTGAGGGTGTGATTGGTGAGGGTGGAGTGTGTGAGTGTGTGATTGGTAAGGTTGGAGTGTGATTGGTGAGGGTGGAGTGTATGATTGGTATGTGGAGTGTGTGATTGGTGAGGGTGTGGTTGGTAAGGGTGGTGTGCAATTTGTGTGGAGTGTGATTGATGATGGTGGTGGGTGATAGCGAGGGTGGAGTGTGTGATTAGTGTGATTAGGGAGGGTGTGATTGGTGAGGGTGGTGTGTGTGATTGATGATGGTGGAGTGTGATTGGTGAGGGTAGAGTGTGATTGGTGAGGGTGGAGTGTGATTGGTGATGGTGGAGTGTGTGATTTGAGAGGGTGTGATTGGTGAGGGTGGAGTGTGATTAGTGATGGTGGAGTGGCATAGCAGTATGCATATGGTGAATCAATAGCAGCATATTGTTTAATATTTATCTAATCCATCCATGAACTGAGTGTAGTGATGGTGGTTCTGGGAGGTTGCAGTGGTGATTGTATGTTAAAGCTTTTTAAAATTAGGTTGGTAGCACAGGGTTAACACAGATGCCAAGGATTGTGGGGCTGGTGGAGCACGTAGAGACGTCAGCTGAAGTCCAACAGTGGTTGATGGAGCAGGAGGGGGTGATGAGTGTCATTATGTGTGGGTGTGGCCAAGCATTATCTGCCTCTGCCAGTGGGAAAGGTGGGGGGTGGGGGGGGACAAGGTTTTTGTGGGGTAGGGTCTCCGCCCACTTCAGCTAGGGGAGCACTGTACCCATCGGGGTCAGGGGTAGTGAGGGTGGAGTGTGGGGAGCACTGTACTCATCAGGGTAGCCGCAAATGTTTTTAATTATATTGTGTTTCTGAATTAAAAATCCAATACCAAACAGCATGTGATGCTATTCAGTGGTGTTATAAACACATCTGCAGCCACCTTTCAGGAAAACTGTCAAACATGCCACCTCAGGACTTTCATCACACAGATATGTATAACTACTTATAAGCGTCCCACCTTAAAATCTTTCTTAAAAATTAGGTTGGCAGCACAGGGTTAAAACAGATGCCAAGGATTGTGGGGCTGGTGGAGTTAGCTGAAGTCCAACTGTGGTTGACCGAGCAGGAGGAGGGGGTGATGTGTGTGTGTGTGGTCAAACATCACATGACTGCTTCTGCCCCTTTTTTTAGAGAGAACCTTCTGAGGATGAGGCAGAGATTGATGACATTTTTAGGTTCACTAGCGTGTACCGTTCATGTTATAATCACACCATTGTATCATTACGTCATTATGAGGTTGATCAAGCATGTACCTTGCACACACATGTTTCTATTACATTGACTGCATGTTGTTAATAGCACTTATTAAAAATCAAGAGCGCATGAGGTGTGTGGGCATTACCTAATACCTGGAAAATGATATTCATTACTACATAGACACGTGATACTCCAAGACAGCGATATTGATATTAACTTAACGTCGTAGTCGTATTGATGTCACGTGTCTATTCGCCTTTCATAATACATACTCAGATTGAGGCTGAAAGAGGGAGGAAAACCAGTGAAACTAGTAACAAGGTAACGGCATAAAGTGTACACAATCATCACAGTCATAATGAAGTAGCACTGGGTCTACTAAATTTATTTAACGCATGGCGCTTGTTACCATCCTTATTCGATTCCTGGTTGAAGATTTAGAATTTTTAATCACAGGGTGATTCTAGGAAAACGTCCTACGTCTATGGAGGGAGACATAAAACAACAAAATTGTTGAGCGGGCAGCGTAGTGGGTGGGAGGGGGGAATGGGGCACCCTTTTGGAAACCTCTAGTTGATGTCCCCAAGGTAACGGGAATAAATCATTGTTACGGTACACGATATGGTTGATGTCGCCCAACTTATAGGGTTAAATTACATGTCCCGCCACGCTTAGCGGCAATGTGGTTAGGCAGTAATGTTAGTTAGCTGACATAAAACATAAATTAGTGTTTTTGCAAATTACTGTTATTTTGTATTAACTGCCAAATGTTATACATGCTCACCCAAGGAAGATGAGCACAGCTGCAATAAAGCACCAATGTGGGAAGGCATTTGGTTGTAAGGGAGATGTGAAGAAGCACATGGTTGTCCATACACAAGAAAAGAACTATCAGTGTTCTGAATGTGGGAAGGCATTTGGTCGTAATGAAACTCTGACAAGGCACATGGTTGTCCATACACAAGAAAAGAACTATCAGTGTTCTGAATGTGGGAAGGCATTTGGTTGTAAGGGATATTTGAAAGCACACATGGTTGTCCATACGCAAGAAAAGAACTATCAGTGTTCTGAATGTGGGAAGGCATTTGGTTGTAAGGGATATTTGAAGGCACACATGGTTGTCCATACGCAAGAAAAGAACTATCAGTGTTCTGAATGTGGGAAGGCATTTGGTCGTAATGTAACTCTGACAAGGCACATGGTTGTCCATACACAAGAAAAGAACTATCAGTGTTCTGAATGTGGGAAGGCATTTGGTTGTAAGGGATATTTGAAGGCACACATGGTTGTCCATACGCAAGAAAAGAACTATCAGTGTTCTGAATGTGGGAAGGCATTTGGTCGTAATGAAGCTCTGACTAGGCACATGGTTGTCCATACGCAAGAAAAGAACTATCAGTGTTCTGAATGTGGGAAGGCATTTGGTCGTAATGAAGCTCTGACTAGGCACATGGTTGTCCATACGCAAGAAAAGAACTATCAGTGTTCTGAATGTGGGAAGGCATTTAGTTGTAAGGAAAATCTGAAAACGCACATGGTTGTCCATGCAAAACAAAAGAACTATCAGTGTTCTGAATGTGGGAAGGCATTTGGTCATAAGGGACATCTGAAATCACACATGGTTGTCCATACGCAAGAAAAGAACTATCAGTGTTCTGAATGTGGGAAGGCATTTGGTCGTAAGGGAAATCTGAAGAAGCACATGGTTGTCCATACGCAAGAAAAGAACTATCAGTGTTCTGAATGTGGGAAGGCATTTGGTCGTAGGGAACATCTGACGAGTCACATGGTTGTCCACACAGGAGCCAGAAGATTCAAGTGTACTATTTGCAACAAGCAGTATTCCTACAGAAAAAGTCTCACATACCATATGATGGTCCACAGCAATGATCGACCTTATAAGTGTTTCTGCAGGCAATCTTTCAGGTCCATTTCTGCTCTGAAAGAGCATGGCAGAAAGCACCTTGGTGAGAAGTTAAGATGTCCCTCTGAAGGATGTGACAAGAAATATGTGACCAAGAATGGTTTGAAATATCATCTCCAGCACTGCTCCTACTCCCAAGATCCAACCACAGTGACCAATGCATGAATCACACATTGCTGCATAATGGAATGTAATTGTTGCTTAGTAACGCAATAAGTGTAATTCTTTTTTTTGTTGCATTTTTGTATTATTTTAATGCCTGTAACCATGGCTACCCCTGCCAGACCTTTTTGAGCTCCGGTTATTGCTATCAGTCCTTGTTATATCTGTAACCATGGCTACCTTTGGCACTCCGTTTAACCAGTAACCCAAGCTACCTCTGGGACAGTGTTTAACCAGTAACCATGGTTACCATTTCCACACTTGTTAGATGAGTGGGTGTTTTGGCAGCCCTCTGTCGAGTAAACTGGTTTTATTGTTGCCAGGTGAAGCGACATTGTGCTACCCCAGGCCCCACCCACTGTTCAATCAAATCCCCTCCTAGCGTGATGGATGGGAATGAGGATCAGGGAGTCAGGTCACACCTAAGGAGCTCAAATGATGGATGCCTGGTGTGAAGGGGAACTTCCTCGATAGGTGAGGGTGGAGTGTGTGATAGTGAGGGTGGAATGTGTTATTGGTGAGGGTGGAGTGTAATTAGTGAGGGTGGAGTTGGAACACAGGGGTGAAGTGAAGATGGAAGGACCAAGACACAAGACAGCAGCAGAGGCCTTTCAATGGTGGCCGGGAGTAGCCATCCCTCTGTGTCTGGTGTGTGTGCTGCTGTGGGCGTGTCTCCATTCAACCTGTGCTCTGGAATGGGCGACAAGAGGTAAAAGGTGACTGAGACTGACCTGTGGAAGGAGGGGGAAGAGGAGGAGGAGGGGCCAGAGGTGGAGCCTTGGGATGGAGGAGTGAAGTATGACGCTGTCATGACCAAGGATGGCTTCATGTATCCATCCAAAGAAGATAGTGAGATCTGAGAGATCTGTGATTGGTGAGGGTGGAGTGTGATTAGTGAGGGTGGTGTTTGTGATTGGTGAGGGTGGAGTATGTGATTGGTGAGGGTAGAGTGTGTGACTGGTGAAGGTGGTGTGTGATTAGTGAGGGTGGAGTGTGTGATTGGTGAGGGTGGAGTGTGTGACTGGTCAAGGTGGTGTGTGATTAGTGAGGGTAGTGTGTGATTAGTGAGGGTGGTGTGATTAGTGAGGGTGGTGTTTGTGATTGGTGAGGGTGGAGTGTGTGATTAATGAGGGTGGAGTGTGTGATTAGTGAAGTTGGACTGTGTGATTGGTGATGGTGGAGTGTGTGATTGGTAAGGGTGGAGTGTGATTGGAAAGGATTGATTGTGATTAGTGAGGGTGGTATTTTATTTTATTTATTGGTGAGAGTTTGGTGACTGGTATGTGTGATTGGTGATGGTGTAGTGTGTGATTGTGTTGATATTGCAGTTTGATCTTCCCTCTAACAAGACATGTTAGAGGGAAGATGAGTGAAGTACCCAGCGGTGGATCCAGGATTTAGGAGGGGGCACGAATGGTGGGTGTGGGGTGGGGTGGGGGGTGCTGTCGGTTTCTTGCCCGATATGAAAAGCAGGGGGGGGGGGGGGGGGGGGGTGCTATCAGCTTCGGGCCTGATACGGAAAAAAAGGGGAGGGGGGTATGATCGCGTATCGGGGGGCTCGGGATACAGTACAGTGCGTATGGTGAATCAATAGCAGTATATTGTTTAATATTTATGTAATCCATCCATGAACTGAGTGTAGTGATGATGGTTCTGCGAGGTTGCAGTGGTGATTGTATGTTAAAGCTTTTTAAAATTAGGTTGGCAGCACAGGGTTAACTCAGATGCCAAGGATTGTGGGGCTGGTGGAGCACATAGAGATGTCAGCTGAAGTCCAACAGTGGTTGATGGAGCAGGAGGAGGGGGTGAGTGTCACTATGTGTGGGTGTGGCCAAGCATTATCTGCCTCTGCCAGTGGGAAAGGTGGGGGGTGGGGGGGGGGACAAGGTTATTGTGGGGTAGGGTCTCCGCCCACTTCAGCTAGGGGAGCACTGTACCCATCGGGGTCAGGGGTAGTGAGGGTGGAGTGTGGGGAGCACTGTACTCATCAGGGTAGCCGCAAATGTTTTTAATTATATTGTGTTTCTGAATTAAAAATCCAATAGCAAACAGCATGTGATGCTATTCAGTGGTGTTATTAACACATCTGCAGCCACCTTTCAGGAAAACTGTCAAACATGCCACCACAGGACTTTCATCATATGTATAACTACATATAAGCGTCCCACCTTAAAATCTTTCTTAAAAATTAGGTTGGCAGCACAGGGTTAAAACAGATGCCAAGGATTGTGGGGCTGGTGGAGTCAGCTGAAGTCCAACAGTGGTTGACCGAGCAGGAGAAGGGGGTGATGTGTGTGTGTGTGGTCAAACATCACATGACTGCTTCTGCCCCTTTTTTTAGAGAGAACCTTCTGAGGATGAGGCAGAGATTGATGACATTTTTAGGTTCACTTGAGTGTACCGTTCATGTTATAATCAGACCATTGTATCATTACGTCATTATGAGGGTGATCAAACATGTACCTTGCACACACATGTTTCTATTACATTGACTGCATGTTGTTAATAGCACTTAAGAGCGCATGAGGTGTGTGGGCATTACCTAATACCTGGAAAATGATATTCATTACTACATAGACACGTGATACTCCAAGACAGCGAAATTGATATTAACTTAACGTCGTAGTCGTACTGATGTCACGTGTCTATTCGCCTTTCATAATACCCGGTACATACTCAGATTGAGGCTGAAAGAACATACTCAGATTGAGGCTGAAAGAGGGAGGAAAACCAGTGAAACTAGTAACAAGGTACCGGCATAAAGTGTACACAATCATCACAGTCATAATGAAGTAGCACTGGGTCTACTAAATTTGTTTAACGCATGGCGCTTGTTACCATCCTTATTCGATTCCTGGTTGAAGATTTAGATTTTTTAATCGCAGGGTGATTCTAGGAATAGGGCCTACGTCTATGGAGGGAGATATGAAACAACAAAATTGTTGAGCGGGCAGCGTAGTGGGTGGGAGGGGGGAATGGGGCACCCTTTTGGAAACCTCTAGTTGATGTCCCCAAGGTAACGGGAATAAATCGTTGTTACGGTACACGATATGGTTGATGTCGCCGAACTTATAGGGTTAAATTACATGTCCCGCCCGCTTAGTGGTAATGTGGTTAGGCAGTTAGCTGACATAAAACATAAATTAGTGTTTTTGCAAATTACTGTTATTTTGTATTAACTGCCAAATGTTATACATGCTCACCCAAGGAAGATGAGCACAGCTGCAATAAAGCACCAATGTGGGAAGGCATTTGGTTGTAAGGGAGATGTGAAGAAGCACATGGTTGTCCATACACAAGAAAAGAACTATCAGTGTTCTGAATGTGGGAAGGCATTTGGTTGTAAGGGATATTTGAAGGCACACATGGTTGTCCATACGCAAGAAAAGAACTATCAGTGTTCTAAATGTGAGATAGCATTTGGTAATAAGGGACATCTGAGATCACACATGGTTGTCCATACGCAAGAAAAGAACTATCAGTGTTCTGAATGTGGGAAGGCATTTGGTCGTAATAAAACTCTGACTAGGCACATGGTTGTCCATACGCAAGAAAAGAGCTATCAGTGTTCTAAATGTGAGAAAGCATTTGGTAATAAGGGACATCTGAGATCACACATGGTTGTCCATATGCAAGAAAAGAACTATCAGTGTTCTGAATGTGGGAAGGCATTTGGTCGTAAGGGAAATCTGAAGAAGCACATGGTTGTCCATACGCAAGAAAACAACTATCAGTGTTCTGAATGTGGGAAGGCATTTGGTCATAAGGGAGCTCTGACAAGACACATGGTTGTCCATACACATGAAAAGAGCAATCAGTGTTCTGAATGTGGGAAGGCATTTGGTCGAAAGGAAAGTCTTACGAGACACATGGTTGTCCAAACACATGAAAAGAGCAATCAGTGTTCTGAATGTGGGAAGGCATTTGGTCGATGGGATAATCTGACGAGACACATGGTTGTCCACACAGGAGCCAGAAGATTCAAGTGTACTATTTGCAACAAGCAGTATTCCTACAGTTCAAGTCTCACATACCATATGATGGTCCACAGCAATGATCGACCTTACAAGTGTTTCTGCAGGCAATCTTTCAGGTCCATTTCTGCTCTGAAAGAGCATGGCAGAAAGCACCTTGGTGAGAAGTTAAGATGTCCCTCTGAAGGATGTGACAAGAAATATGTGACCAAGAATGGTTTGAAATATCATCTCCAGCACTGCTCCTACTCCCAAGATCCAACCACATTGACCAATGCATGAATCACACATTGCTGCATAATGGAATGTAATTGTTGCTTAGTAACGCAATAAGTGTAATTCTTTTTTTTGTTGCATTTTTGTATTGATTCTAGTTATTTTAATGCCTGTAACCATGGCTACCCCTGCCAGACCTTTTTGAGCTCCGGTTATTGCTATCAGTCCTTGTTATATCTGTAACCATGGCTACCTTTGGCACTCCGTTTAACCAGTAACCCAAGCTACCTCTGGGACACTGTTTAACCAGTAACCATGGTTACCATTTCCACACTTGTTAGATGAGTGGGCGTTTTGGCAGCCCACTGTCGAGTGAACTGGTTATTTTGTTGCCAGGTGAAGCGACATTGTGCTACCCCAGGCCCCACCCACTGTTCAAACAAATCCCCTCCTAGCGTGATGGATGGGAATGAGGATCAGGGAATCAGGTCACACCTAAGGAGCTCACATGATGGATGCCTGGTGTGAAGGGGAACTTCCTCGATAGGTGAGGTGGAGTGTGTGATAGTGAGGGTGGAATGTGTGATTGGTGAGGGTGGAATGTCATTAGTGAGGGTGGAGTTGGAACACAGGGGCAAAGTGAAGATGGAAGGACCACGACACAAGACAGCAGCAGAGGCCTTTCAATGGTGGCCGGGAGTAGCCATCCCTCTGTGTCTGGTGTGTGTGCTGCTGTGGGCGTGTCTCCATTCAACCCGTGCTCTGGAATGGGCGACAAGAGGTCAAAGGTGACTGAGACTGACCTGTGGAAGGAGGGGGAAGAGGAGGAGGAGGGACCAGAGGTGGAGCCTTGGGATGGAGGAGTGAAGTATGACGCTGTCATGACCAAGGATGGCTTCATATATCTATCAAAAGAAGATAGTGAGACCTGAGAGATCTGTGATTAGTGAGGGTGGAGTGTGTGACTGGTGAGTGTGGGTGTGTGATTGGTGAGGGTGGAGTGTGATTGGTGAGGGTGGAGTGTGTGGTTGGTGAGGGTGGAGTGTGATTGGTGAGGGTGGAGTGTGTGGTTGGTGAGGGTGGAGTGTGTGACTGGTCAAGTTGGTGTGTGATTAGTGAGGGTGGTGTGATTAGTGAGGGTGGTGTTTGTGATTGTTGAGGGTGGAGTGTGTGATTAGTGAGGGTGGAGTGTGTGATTAGTGAAGTTAGACGGTGTGATTGGTGATGGCGGAGTGTGATTGTTAAGGGTGGAGTGTGATTGGAAAGGATTGATTGTGATTAGTGAGGGTGGTATTTTATTTAATTTATTGGTGAGAGTTTGGTGACTGTGGTGTGTGTGATTGGTGATGGTGTAGTGTGTGAGGGTGTTGATATTGCAGTTTGATCAATGGAACAAGACATGTTAGAGAGAAGATGAGTGAAGTACCCAGCGGTGGATCCAGGATTTAGGAGGGGGCACGAATGGTGGGTGTGCGGTGGGGTGGGGTGGGGGGTGCTGTTGGATTCTGGCCCAATACAAAAAGCTAAAGCGAGGGAGGGGGGTGGGGGGGCTATCGGCTTCGGGCCTGATACGGAAAAAAAGGGGGGAGAGGGGGGGAGGTATGATCGCGTATGGGGGAGCCCGGATATAGTACAGTAGTAGAGTTTTTGCGTGCGGGTATCAATAGGCAGCGCAAGTGTGCAGCTATTATTATAAAATGCGGCCCGAAAAGTTATGAATTTATAAATGGAGGGGGGGGCACGTCTTGATGTCATTGTAGTTGGAACTCTTTTGGTATGCCCGATATGGTACATCTCCGTTATTGTGGCTGTGTATGTGCATGTAGGTAAGGTCAGATAGGGTGGGGTATAAAGTTTGTGGGTGCGGTCTGCAGTGGAAGTCATATCCCTCCTCCCCATCCCTCCTAGGTACCCAGAGGTGCCTGTCTGAGCACATCACATGAGCGTGCCCCTCCTCCCCCAGAATGTGTGGAGGTGGTGAGACTGGTTGTGGTGGTCCGGGGGAGAGACAAGGTCCCAGAGAAGGTGACTGCAATAGTGAGAGTGAGGGACTGAGAGACTTCAAGCGCTTCAGAAAGGTGCAGCATAAGGGTTAATGATGAGGGTGGGAATATGGCAGAGGTATTTTGAGGGTTAAAGATGAAGGTTGTATGTCATAACCTCTGAGCATATTACTGATTCCAAGCAATACAATAGAAGTGTAACCTCCCAGCGTCATCCCAACGTCATCTAAATTATATATTGCTCATGGGTGACACATGTGATGTTACAGCCATGGTGTTATATTACATTCTTGTTTATTGCACTTATAATCACATGCCTACAATCCCATTGGCTCCCAATACTCTGGCCCAAGTGGTCAATAGTTTGTGTAGAAGTGACTCCATACCATAGTGTTCAAAGTTAGCACAATGTAAACCATTCGTTGCTATGGTGATCTGGGTCAAGAACCATGCTGCAAGGCCGTGACGATGGTGCTGGGAGGGTGTAGTGGTGATCATATGATAAAGGTTTTTAAAATTAATTTGACTGCCTCTGTCCTTTTTTAGAGAGAACCTTCTGAGGATGAGGCAGAGATTGATGACATTATTAGGTTCACTTGAGTGTACCGTTCATGTTATGATCACACCATTGTATCATTGCGGTTGCTTGAGGTGATCAAGCATATGCATGTACACACATATTTCTATTGCCATTGCCATCACCCTACCCTCACCAATCACATGGAATGTGATTGGTGAGGGTAAAGTGATTGGTGATGGTGGAGTGGGAGGCTGGAGAGTGATTAGTATGTATGGAGTGTGATTTGTGAGGGTGGAGTGTGTGAGTGTGTGATTGGTAAGGTTGGAGTGTGATTGGTATGTGGAGTGTGTGATTGGTGAGGGTGGAGTGTGTGATTGGTGAGGGTGTGGTTGGTAAGGGTGGTGTGCGATTTGTGTGGAGTGTGATTGGTGAGGGTGGTGGGTGATAGCGAGGGTGGAGTGTGTGATTTGTGAAAGTGGAGTGTGATTAGGGAGGGTGTGATTGGTGAGGGTGGTGTGTGATTGATGATGGTGGAGTGTGATTGGTGAGGGTAGAGTGTGATTGGTGAGGGTGGAGTGTGATTGGTGAGGGTGGAGTGTGATTAGTGAGGGTGTGATTGGTGAGGGTGGAGTGTGATTGGTGAGGGCGTGATTGGTTTGGGTGGAGTGTGATTGGTGAGGGTCGAGTGTGATTAGTGAGGGTGGAGTGTGATTAGTGATTGTGGAGTGGCATAGCAGTATGCATATGGTGAATCAATAGCAGCATATTGTTTAATATTTATGTAATCCATCCATGAACTGAGTGTAGTGACGGTGGTTCTGGGAGGTTGCAGTGGTGATTGTATGATAAACCTTTTTAAAATTAGGTTGGCAGCACGGGGTTAACTCAGATGCCAAGGATTGTGGGGCTGGTGGAGCATATAGAGACGTCAGCTGAAGTCCAACAGTGGTTGATGGAGCAGGAGGAGGGGATGAGTGTCACTATGTGTGGGTGTGGCCAAGCATTATCTGCCTCTGCCAGTGGGAAAGGTGGGGGGTGGGGGGGGGGACAAGGTTTTTGTGGGGTAGGGTCTCCGCCCACGTCAGCTAGAGGAGCACTGTACCCATCGGGGTCAGGGATAGTGAGGGTGGAGTGTGGGGAGCACTGTACTCGTCAGGGTAGCCGCAAATGTTTTTAATTATATTGTGTTTCTGAATTAAAAATCCAATAGCAAACAGCATGTGATGCTATTCAGTGGTGTTATTAACACATCTGCAGCCACCTTTCAGGAAAACTGTCAAACAGGACTTTCATCACATGTATAACTACATATAAGCATCCCACCTTAAAATCTTTCTTAAAAATTAGGTTGGCAGCACAGGGTTAAAACAGATGCCAAGGATTGTGGGGCTGGTGGAGTTAGCTGAAGTCCAACAGTAGTTGACCGAGCAGGTGGAGGGGGTGATGTGTGCGTGTGTGTGGTCAAACATCACATGACTGCTTCTGCCCCTTTTTTAGAGAGAACCTTCTGAGGATGAGGCAGAGATTGGTGACATTATTAGGTTCACTTGAGTGTACCATTCATGTTATAATCACACCATTGTATCATTACGTCATTATGAGGGTGATGAAGCATGTACCTTGCTACACACATGTTTCTATTACATTGACTGCATGTTGTTAATAGCACTTAAGAGCGCATGAGGTGTATGGGCATTACCTAATACCTGGAAAATGATATTCATTACTACATAGACACGTGATACTCCAAGACAGCGAAATTGAAACGTCGTAGTCGTATTGATGTCACGTGTCTATTCGCCTTTCATAATAATACTCAGATTGAGGCTGAAAGAGGGAGGAAAACCAGTGAAACTAGTAACAAGGTACCGGCATAAAGTGTACACAATCATCACAGTCATAATGAAGTAGCACTGGGTCTACTAAATTTATTTAACGCATGGCGCTTGTTACCATCCTTATTCGATTCCTGGTTGAAGATTTAGAATTTTTAATCACAGGGTGATTCTAGGAAAAGGTCCTACGTCTATGAAGGGAGACATAAAACAACAAAATTGTAGAGCGGGCAGCGTAGTGGGTGGGAGGGGGGAACGGGGCACCCTTTTGGAAACCTCTAGTTGATGTCCCCAAGGTAACGGGAATAAATCGTTGTTACGGTACACGATATGGTTGATGTCGCCCAACTTATAGGGTTAAAATACATGTCCCGCCCACTTAGCGGCAATGTGGTTAGGCAGTAATGCTAGTTAGCTGACATAAAACATAAATTTGTGTTTTTGCAAATTACTGTTATTTTGTATTAACTGCCAAATGTTTTACATGCTCACCCAAGGAAGATGAGCACAGCTGCAATAAAGCACCAATGTGGGAAGGCATTTGGTTGTAAGGTCGATGTGAAGAAGCACATGGTTGTCCATACACAAGAAAAGAACTATCAGTGTTCTGAATGTGGGAAGGCATTTGGTCGTAAGGGAGATGTGAAGAAGCACATGGTTGTCCATACACAAGAAAAGAACTATCAGTGTTCTGAATGTGGGAAGGCATTTGGTCGTAATGAAACTCTGACAAGGCACATGGTTGTCCATACACAAGAAAAGAACTATCAGTGTTCTGAATGTGGGAAGGCATTTGGTTGTAAGGGAGATGTGAAGAAGCACATGGTTGTCCATACACAAGAAAAGAACTATCAGTGTTCTGAATGTGGGAAGGCATTTGGTCGTAATGTAACTCTGACAAGGCACATGGTTGTCCATACACAAGAAAAGAACTATCAGTGTTCTGAATGTGGGAAGGCATTTAGTCAAAAGGAACATCTGAATGCACACATGGTTGTCCACACAGGAGCCAGAAGATTCAAGTGTACTATTTGCAACAAGCAGTATCCCTACAGATCAAGTCTCACAAACCATATGATGGTCCACAGCAATGATCGACCTTATAAGTGTTTCTGCAGGAAATCTTTCAGGTCCATTTCTGCTCTGAAAGAGCATGGCAGAAAACACCTTGGTGAGAAGTTAAGATGTCCCTCTGAAGGATGTGACAAGAAATATGTGACCAAGAATGGTTTGAAATATCATCTCCAGCACTGCTCCTACTCCCAAGATCCAACCACATTGACCAAGCTGCATAATGGAATGTAATTGTTGCTCAGTAACGCAATAAGTGTAATTCTTTTTTTTTGTTGCATTTTTGTATTGATTCTAGTTATTTTAATGCCTATAACCATGGCTACCCCTGCCAGACCTTTTTGAGCTCCGGTTATTGCTATCAGTCCTTGTTATATCTGTAACCATGGCTACCTTTGGCACTCCGTTTAACCAGTAACCCAAGCTACCTCTGGCACACTGTTTAACCTGTAACCATGGTTACCATTTCCACACTTGTTAGATGAGTGGGCGTTTTGGCAGCCCACTGTCGAGTGAACTGGTTATTTTGTTGCCAGGTGAAGCGACATTGTGCTACCCCAGGCCCCACCCACTGTTCAAACAAATCCCCTCCTAGCGTGATGGATGGGAATGAGGATCAGGGAATCAGGTCACACCTAAGGAGCTCACATGATGGATGCCTGGTGTGAAGGGGAACTTCCTCGATAGGTGAGGGTGGAGTGTGTGATAGTGAGGGTGGAATGTGTGATTGGTGAGGGTGGAGTGTAATTAGTGAGGGTGGAGTTGGAACACAGGGGCGAAGTGAAGATGTGCTCTGGAATGGGCGACAAGAGGTCAAAGGTGACTGAGACTGACCTGTGGAAGGAGAGGGAAGAGGAGGAGGAGGGACCAGAGGTGGAGCCTTGGGATGGAGGAGTGAAGTATGACGCTGTCTTGACCAAGGATGGCTTCATATATCCATCCAAAGAAGATAGTGAGATCTGAGAGATCTGTGATAGGTGAGGGTGGAGTGTGTGACTGGTGAAGGTGGTGTGTGATTAGTGAGGGTGGTGTTTGTGATTGGTGAGGGTGGAGTGTGTGATTGGTGAGGGTGGAGTGTGCGACTGGTCAAGGTGGTGTGTGATTAGTGAGGGTGGTGTGATTAGTGAGGGTGGTGTTTGTGATTGGTGAGGGTGGAGTGTGTGATTAGTGAGGGTGGAGTGTGTGATTAGTGAAGTTGGACTGTGTGATTGGTGATGGTGGAGTGTGTGATTGGTAAGGGTGGAGTGTGACTGGAAAGGATTGATTGTGACTAGTGAGGGTGGTATTTTATTTTATTCATTGGTGAGAGTTTGGTGACTGGTGTGTGTGATTGGTGATGGTGTAGTGTGTGAGGGTGTTGATGGTGCAGTTTGATCTATGGAACAAGACATGTTAGAGGGAAGATGACTGAAGTACCCAGCGGTGGATCCAGGATTTAGGAGGGGGCACGAATGGTGGGGGTGGGGTGGGGTGGGGCGTGCTGTTGGATTCTGGCCCGATACAAACAGCTAAAGCGAGGGAGGGGGAGGGGGGGGCGAGGGTGCTGTCGCTTTCTTGCCCGATATGAAAAGCGGGGGGGGGGGGGGGGGGGGGGGGTGCTATCGGCTTCGGGCCTGATACGGAAAAAAAGAGTTTTTGCGTGCGGGTATCAATAGGCAGCGCAAGTGTGCAGCTATTATTATAAAATGCGGCCCAAAAAGTTATGAATTTATAAATGGAGGGGGGGGGGGGGGTGGGGGGCACGTCTTAATGTCATTGTGGTTGGAACTCTTTTGGTATGCCCGATATGGTACATCTCCGTTAGTGTGGCTGTGTATGTGCATGTAGGTGTGGTCAGATGGGGTGGGGTATTTAAGTATGTGGGTGTGGTCAGTAGAGGAAGTGGTCTGATACCATATCCCTCCTCCCCATCCCTCCTAGGTACCCAGAGGTGCCTGTCTGACCACATCACATGAGCGTGCCCCTCCTCCTCCAGAATGTGTGGAGGTGGTGAGACTGGTTGTGGTGGTCCGGCGGAGAGACAAAGTCCCAGAGAAGGTAACAAGCAGTTAGTGAGAGCGAGGGACTTCAGCTAACTCCACCAGCCCCACAATCCTTGGCATCTGTTTTAACCCTGTGCTGCCAACCTAATTTTTAAGAAAGATTTTAAGGTGGGACGCTTATATGTAGTTATACATGTCTGTGTGATGAAAGTCCTGTGGTGGCATGTTTGACAGTTTTCCTGAAAGGTGGCTGCAGATGTGTTAATAACACCACTGAATAACATCACATGCTGTTTGCTATTGGATTTTTAATTCAGAAACACAATATAATTAAAAACATTTGTGGCTACCCTGACGAGTACAGTGCTCCCCACACTCCACCCTCACTACCCCTGACCCCGATGGGTACAGTGCTCCCCTAGCTGAAGTGGGCGGAGACCCTACCCCACAAAAACCTTGTCCCCTCCCCCACCCCCCACCTTTCCCACTGGCAAAGGCAGATAATGCTTGGCCACACCCACACATAGTGACACTCACCCCCTCCTCCTGCTCCATCAACCACTGTTGGACTTCAGCTGACGTCTCTACGTGCTCCACCAGCCCCACAATAGACAACTTCACGATCTGATTATTTTGTACTCCGGATGTGATGTCACCTAGTCACTACGAAGAAGTCCGTTGTTGTCTCTTTGTTGTCTCTAGCTTTTACTGGGCCTCATATAGTTACATCGTTGTGGGGCCCAATAAAAGCTAGAGACAACAACGGACTTCTTCGTAGTGTCTAGGTGACATCACATCCGGAGTACAAAATAATCAGATCGTGAAGTTGTCTATCTTTGGCATCTGTGTTAACCCTGTGCTACCAACCTAATTTTAAAAAGCTTTAACATACAATCACCACTGCAACCTCGCAGAACCACCATCACTACACTCAGTTCATGGATGGATTACATAAATATTAAACAATATGCTGCTATTGATTCACCATATGCATACTGCTATGCCACTCCACAATCACTAATCACACTCCACCCTCACCAATCACACCCTCACTAATCACACTCCACCCTCACCAATCACACTCTACCCTCACCAATCACCCTCTACCATCATCAATCACACACACCACCATTACCAATCACACCCTCCCTAATCACACTAATCACACACTCCACCCTCGCTATCACCCACCACCATCATCAATCACACTCCACACAAATCGCACACCACCCTTACCAACCACACCCTCACCAATCACACACTCCACCCTCACCAATCACACACTCCACATACCAATCACACTCCAACCTTACCAATCACACACTCACACACTCCACCCTCACCAATCACACCCTCACTAATCACACTCCATACATACTAATCACTCTCCAGCCTCCCACTCCACCATCACCAATCACTTTACCCTCACCAATCACACTACACACTCACCAATTACACACTCCACCTACACCAATCACTTTACCCTCACCAATCACACCCTACCCTCATCAATCACATTCCATGTGATTCTTGAGGGTAGGGTGATGGCAATGGCAATAGAAATATGTGTGTACATTTCAGTCACCTTAGTGAGGGCTACCTGAGGGTCACAGAACACTGTCTGGGGTAGAACTTGAGGGTAATAAAGAAAGACATTATGGTGGACAAGCTTGAACCAACCAATGCAATAGAAATATGTGTGTACATACTTGATCACCCTCAAGCAACTGTAACGATACAATGGTGTGATTGTAACATGAACAGTACACTCAAGTGAACCTAAAAATGTCATCAATCTCTGCCTCATCCTCAGAAGGTTCTCTCTAAAAAAAGGGCAGAGGCAGTCAAATTAATTTTAAAAACCTTTATCATATGATCACCACTACACCCTCCCAGCACCATCGTCACGGCCTTGCAGCATGGTCCTTGACCCAGATCACCATAGCAACAAATGGTTTACATTGTGCTAACCTTGAACTATGGTATGGAGTCACTTCTACACAAACTATTGACCACTTGGGCCAGAGTATCGGGAGCCAATGGGATTGTAGGCATGTGATTATAAGTGCAATGAACAAGAGTGTAATTTAACACCATGGCTGTAGCATCACATGTGTCACCCATGAGCAATATATAATTTAGATGACGTTGGGATGACGCTGGGAGGTTACACTTCTATTGTATTGCTTGGAATCAGTAATATGCTCAGAGGTTATGACATACAACCTTCATCTTTAACCCTCAAAATACCTCTGCCATATTCCCACCCTCATCATTAACCCTTATGCTGCACCTTTCTGAAGCGCTTGAAGTCTCTCAGTCCCTCACTCTCACTATTGCTGTCACCTTCTCTGGGACCTTGTCTCTCCCCCGGACCACCACAACCAGTCTCACCACCTCCACACATTCTGGGAGGAGGAGGGGCACGCTCATGTGATGTGCTCAGACAGGCACCTCTGGGTACCTAGGAGGGATGGGGAGGAGGGATACGACTTCCACTGCAGACCACACCCACAAACTTTATACCCCACCCTATCTGACCTTACCTACATGCACATACACAGCCACACTAACGGAGATGTACCATATCGGGCATACCAAAAGAGTTGCAACTACAATGACATCAAGACGTGCCCCCCCCCCCCCTCCATTTATAAATTCATAACTTTTCGGGCCGCATTTTATAAAAATAGCTGCACACTTGCGCTGCCTATTGATACCCGCACGCAAAAACTGTACTGTATCCCGGGCCCCCCGGTACGCGATCATACCTCCCCCTCCCCCCCCCCCTTTTTTTTCTGTATCAGGCCTGAAGCCGATAGCACCCCCCCCCCTCCCTCGCTTTAGCTTTTTGTATCGGGCCAGAATCCAACACCACCCCACACCCACCATTCGTGCCCCCTCCTAAATCCTGGATCCACCGCTGGGTACTTCAGTCATCTTCCCTCTAACATGTCTTGTTCCATTGATTAAACTGCACCATCAACACAATCACACACTACACCATCACCAATCACACACCACAGTCACCAAACTCTCACCAATAAATAAAATAAAATACCACCCTCACTAATCACAATCAATCCTTTCCAATCACACTCCACCCTTACCAATCACACACTCCACCATCACCAATCACACAGTCCAACTTCACTAATCACACACTCCACCCTCACTAATCACACACTCCACCCTCACCAATCACAAACACCACCCTCACTAATCACACTACCCTCACTAATCACACACCACCTTCACCAGTCACACACTCCACCCTCACCAATCACACACTCCACCCTCACCAATCACACATCTCTCAGGTATCACTATCTTCTTTGGATGGATATATGAAGCCATCCTTGGTCATGACAGCTTCATACTTCACACCACCATCCCAAGGCTCCGCCTCTGGTCCCTCCTCCTCCTCTTCCCCCTCCTTCCACAGGTCAGTCTCAGTCACCTTTGACCTCTTGCCACCCATTCCAGAGAACAGGTTGAATGGAGACACGCCCACAGCAGCACGCACACCAGACACAGAGGGATGGCTACTCCTGGCCACCATTGAAAGGCCTCTGATGCTGTCTTGTGTCTTGGTCCTTCCATCTTCACTTCACCCCTGTGTTCCAAGTGAGGTGCCCTCCACTACAGCAGCTGCCTTGTGTTTCCTGGTGCTCAAAAAGGGGGAGGAGGCTGTCGGCATGGCGATCAGCCTAACTGGTGTGGGAGGGGTACATGTAGCTGTAGTTCAGGGATAACAAGCATGGCAGCTGTAGCTATGGTTACAATTATAGCAGTTGTAGCCATGGTTACAGGCAGTGAGGTTACAAGTTCTCAAGTGCTACTGACTACATGGCCACACTAACATAGATGTACCATATGTGTAATACCAACCACAATGACATCAACAGGTACTTCACTCATCTTCCCTCTAACATGTCTTGTCACATTGATCAAACTTATCTTACCTCATCCACCGCACCCTCACCATCACACTCCACCCTCACTAATCACACACTCCACCCTCACTATCACACACTCCACCCTCACCTACTGAGGATGTTCCCCTCCCCCCTTTTTTTCCGTATCAGGCCCGAAGCCGATAGCACCCCCCCCCCCTGCTTTTCGTATCGGGCAAGAAACCGACAGCACCCTCGCCCCCCCCCTCCCCCCTCCCTCACTTTAGCTTTTTGTATCAGGCCAGAATCCAACAGCACCCCCCACCCCACCCCACACCCACCATTCGTGCCCCCTCCTAAATCCTGGATCCACCGCTGGGTACTTCACTCATCTTCTCTCTAACATGTCTTGTTCCATTGATCAAACTTATCTCACCTATCACACACTACACCATCACCAATCACACACACCACAGTCACCAAACTCTCACCAATAAATAAAATTAAATACCACCCTCACTAATCCTTTCCAATCACACTCCACCCTCACCAATCACACAGTCCACCTTCACTAATCACAAACTCCACCCTCACTAATCACACCACCCTCACTAATCACACACCACCTTCACCAGTCACACACTCCACCCTCACCAATCACAGATCTCTCAGATCTGTGATTGGTGATGGTGAAGCCATCCTTGGTCATGACAGCTTCATACTTCACTCCTCCATCCCAAGGTTCCACCTCTGGCCCCTCCTCCTCCTCTTCCCCCTCCTTCCACAGGTCAGTCTCAGTCACCTTTGAACTCTTGCCACCCATTCCAGAGAACAGGTTGAATTGAGACACGCCAACAGCAGCACGCACACCAGACACAGAGGGATGGCTACTCCCGGCCACCATTGAAAGGCTTCTGCTGCTGTCTTGTGTCTTGGTCCTTCCATCTTCACTTCGCCCCTGTGTTCCAAGTGAGGTGCCCTCCACTACAGCAGCTGCCTTGTGTTTCCTGGTGCTCAAAAAGGGGGAGGAGGCTGTCGGCATGGCGATCAGCCTAACTTGTGTGGGAGGGGTACATGTAGCTGTAGTTCAGGGATAACAGGCATGGCAGCTGTAGCTATGGTTACATGTATAGCAGCTGTAGCCATGGTTACAGGCAGTGAGGTTACAAGTTCTCCAAGTGCTACTGACTACACGTCCACACTAACATAGATGTACCATATGTGTAATACCAACCACAATGACATCAACAGGTACTTCACTCATCTTCCCTCTCACATGTCTTGTTACATTGATCAAACTTACCTCACCTCATCCACCCCACCCTCACCAATCACAATCCACCCTCACTAATCACACACCCACCCTCACTAATTAAACTCCACCCTCACCAATCACAAATACCACCCTCACCAATCACCCATTCCACCCTCACTATCACGCACTCCACCCTCACCTACTGAGGATGTTCCCCTTCACACCAGGCATCCATCATGTGAGCTCCTTAGGTGTGACCTGATTCCCTGATCCTCATTCCCATCCATCACGCTAGGAGGGGATTTGTTTGAACAGTGGGTGGGGCCTGGGGTAGCACAATGTCGCTTCACCTGGCAACAAAAAAACCAGTTCACTCGACAGTGGGCTGCCAAAACGCCCACTCATCTAACAAGTGTGGAAATGGTAACCATGGTTACTGGTTAAACAGTGTCCCAGAGGTAGCTTGGGTTACTGGTTAAACGGAGTGCCAAAGGTAGCCATGGTTACAGATATAACAAGGACTGATAGCAATAACCGGAGCTCAAAAAGGGGGAGGAGGCTGTCAGTATGTACAAGGTCTGGCAGGGGTAGCCATGGTTACAGGCATTAAAATAACTACAATAAATACAAAAATGCAACAAAAAAAAAGAATTACACTTATTGCATTACTGAGCAACAATTACATTCCATTATGCAGCAATGTGTGATTCATGCATTGGTCAATGTGGTTGGATCTTGGGAGTAGGAGCAGTACTGGAGATGATATTTCAAACCACTCTTGGTCACATATTTCTTGTCACATCCTTCAGAGGGACATCTTAACTTCTCACCAAGGTGTTTTCTGCCATGCTCTTTCAGAGCAGAAATGGACCTGAAAGATTGCCTGCAGAAACACTTGTAAGGTCGATCATTGCTGTGGACCATCATATGGTATGTGAGACTTGAACTGTAAGAATACTGCTTGTTGCAAATAGTACACTTGAATCGTCTGGCTCCTGTGTGGACAACCATGTGTGCTTTCAGATTACACTTATGACCAAATACCTTCCCACATTCAGAACACTGATAGTTCTTTTCTTGCGTATGGACAACCATGTGCCTCTTCAGATTTTCCTTACGACCAAATGCCTTCCCACATTCAGAACACTGATAGTTCTTTTCTTGCGTATGGACAACCATGTGTGATCTCAGATGTCCCTTACTACCAAATGCCTTCCCACATTCAGAACACTGATAGTTCTTTTCTTGCGTATGGACAACCATGTGCTTTGTCAGAGTTTCATTACGACCAAATGCCTTCCCACATTCAGAACACTGATAGTTCTTTTCTTGCGTATGGACAACCATGTGTAATCTCAGATTTTCCTTACGACCAAATGCCTTCCCACATTCAGAACACTGATAGTTCTTTTCTTGCGTATGGACAACCATGTGCATCTTCAGATGTCCCTTACGACCAAATGCCTTCCCACATTCAGAACACTGATAGTTCTTTTCTTGCGTATGGACAACCATGTGCATCTTCAGATGTCCCTTACGACCAAATGCCTTCCCACATTCAGAACACTGATAGTTCTTTTCTTGCGTATGGACAACCATGTGCGTCTTCAGATGTCCCTTACGACCAAATGCCTTCCCACATTCAGAACACTGATAGTTCTTTTCTTGTGTATGGACAACCATGTGCTTCTTCACGTCTCCCTTACATCCAAATGCCTTCCCACATTGGTGCTTTATTGCAGCTGTGCTCATCTTCCTTGGGTGAGCATGTATAACATTTGGCAGTTAATACAAAATAACAGTAATTTGCAAAAACACTAATTTATGTTTTATGTCAGCTAACTAGCATTACTGCCTAACCACATTACCGCTAAGCGGGCGGGACATGTAATTTAACCCTATAAGTTCGGCGACATCAACCATATCGTGTACTGTAACAACGATTTATTCCCGTTACCTTGGGGAGATCAACTAGAGGCTTCCAAAAGGGTGCCCCATTTCCCCCTCCCACCCACTACGCTGCCCGCTCAACAATTTTGTTGTTTTATGTCTCCCTCCATAGACGTAGGACCTTTTCCTAGAATCACACTGTGATTAAAAATTCTAAATCTTCAACCAGGAATCGAATAAGGATGGTAACAAGCGCCATGCGTTAAATAAATTTAGTAGACCCAGTGCTACTTCATTATGACTGTGATGATTGTTTACACTTTATGCCGGTACCTTGTTACTAGTTTCACTGGTTTTCCTCCCTCTTTCAGCCTCAATCTGAGTATGTATTATGAAAGGCGAATAGACACGTGACATCAATACGACTACGACGTTAAGTTTTCGCTGTCTTGGAGTATCACGTGTCTATGTAGTAATGAATATCATTTTCCAGGTATTAGGTAATGCCCACACACCTCATGCGCTCGTAAGTGCTATTAACAACATGCAGTCAATGTAATAGAAACATGTGTGTAGCAAGGTACATGTTTGATCACCCTCATAATGACGTAATGATACAATGGTCTGATTATAACATGAACGGTACACTCAAGTGAACCTAAAAATGTCATCAATCTCTGCCTCATCCTCAGAAGGTTCTCTCTAAAAAAGGGGCAGAAGCAGTCATGTGATGTTTGACCACACACACACACACATCACCCCCTCCTCCTGCTCCATCAACCACTGTTGGACTTCAGCTGACGTCTCTATATGCTCCACCAGCCCCACAATCCTTGGCATCTGTGTTAACCCTGTGCTGCCAACCTAATTTTAAAAAGCTTTAACATACAATCACCACTGCAACCTCGCAGAACCATCATCACTACACTCAGTTCATGGATGGATTACATAAATATTAAACAATATGCTGCTATTGATTCACCATATGCATACTGCTATGCCACACCCCCATCACTAATCACACTCCACTCTCAACAATCACACTCTCACCCACACAAATCGCACACCACCCTTCCCAACCAAACCCACACCAATCACACATTACACCCTCACCAATCACACTCCACCCTCACCAATCAAACACTCCACCATCATCAATCACACATACCACCCTCACCAATCACACCCTCCCTAATCACACTCCACTTTCACCAATCACACACTCCACCCTCGCTATCACCCACCACCCTCACCAATCACACCCTACCCTCACCAATCACATTCCATGTGCTGGAAACCTAATTATGAAAAGCTTTATCATATGATCACCACTACACCCTCCCAGCACTGTCCTTTACCCAGATCACCATAGCAACAAATGGTTTACATTGTGCTAACTTTGAACACTATGGTATGGAGTCACTTCTACACAAACTATTGACCACTTGGGCCAGAGTATTGGGAGCCAATGGGATTGCAAGCATGTGATTATAAGTGCAATGAACAAGAGTGTAATTTAACACCATGGCTGTAGCGTCACATGTGTCACCCATATGAGAAACTGGTATAATTATGAGGTTTGGATGAAGCCGGGAGGTAAAAGTCACTACACTGCTATTGAATTGCCTTGAATTAGTAATATGCTCAGAGGTGATGACATACATGTACAAGCTTCATTAATATTTTATACCCTCACATTCACTCTTGCATCTTTAACCCCAAAGCTACCTCTTGCATCATTTGTAATTTAACACCATGGCTGTAACATCTAATGTGTCAGCCATGAGCAACATGTAGCTGGGAGGTTACACTGTTATTGTTTGTCACCTTCTCTGGGACCTTGTCTCTCCCTCGGACCACCACAACCCAGTCTCACCACCTCCACACATTCTGGGGGAGGAGGGGCACGCTCATGTGATGTGCTCAGACGGGCACCTCTGGGTACCTCGGAGGGATATGGTGTCAGACTGATGACCACACCCACATACTTTAATACCTTATCCCATCTGACCACATCTACATGTACATACATCACCTTAAACATACATGGCCACACTAACATAGATGTACCATATGTGTAATACCAAAAGACCAACCACTATGACATCAACAGGTACTTCACTCATCTTCCCTCTAACATGTCTTGTTCCATTGATCAAACTGCACCCCACTAAACACACACACCATCACTAATCACACCCTGACCAATCACTAACACCTCCCGCTCATCAATCACACACACCATCCTCACCAATCACACACTCCACACAACCCTCACCAATCACACTCAATCCTCACCAATCACAGACTCCATCCTTACCAATTTCACTTCATCCTCACCAATCACACACTCCATCCTCACCAATTTCACTCTACCCTCACCAATCACATACTCTGGAGGACATCCTTATAAATTTCACTCCACCCTCACCAATCACACACTCCACCCTCACCAATCACACACTCCCCCCTCACCAATCACACACTCCCCCCTCACCAAGCACACCCCCACCCTCACCAATCACACTCCACCATCATCAATCACACTCCCAATCACACTCAACCCTCACCAATCACATACTCCATCCTTACCAATTTCACTCCACCCACACCAATCACACACTCCACCCTCACCAATCACATACTCCATCCTTACCAATTTCACTCCACCCTCACCAATCACACAGTACAATCCACCCTCACCAATCACACCCCCACCAATCACACATTCCACCATCACCAATCACACACTCCACCCTCACCAATCACACTCCAACATCACCAATCACACACTCCACCCTCACCAATTTCACTCCACCCCACCAATCTCACACTCAACCATCACCAATCATAAACACCACCCTCACCAATCACATACTCCATCCTTACCAAATTCACTCCTCCCTCAACAATCACACACTCCACCCTCACCAATCACACTGCCCTCACCAATCACACACTCCATCATCAATCACACTCCCAATCACACACCCCACCGTCACCAATTTCAATCCACCTTCACCAATCTCACTCCACCGTCACCAATCATAAACACCACCGTCACAAATCATAAACACCACCCTCACCAATCACATACACCATCCTCACCAATCACACTCAACCCTCACCAATCACATACTCCATCCTTACCAAATTCACTCCTCCCTCAACAATCACACACTCCACCCTCACCAATCACACTGCCCTCACCAATCACACCCCACCCTCACCAATCACACACTCTGCCATCACTAATCACACACTCCACCCTCACCAATCACTCCAACATCTCCAATCACACATCCCACCCTCACCAATCATTATCTCACTCCACCCCCACTAATCACACACTTCACCATCACCAATCACACACTCCACCCACACCAATCACTCCAACATCACCAATCACACACTCCACCCTCACCAATCTCACACTCAACCATCACCAATCACACTCCATCCTCACCAATCACACTCCACTCTCACCAATCACATACTCCATCCTTACCAATTTCACTCCACCCTCACCAATCATACACACCACCCTCACCAATCACACACTCTGCCATCACCAATCACACACTCCACCCTCACCAATCACTCTAACATCTCCAATCACACATCCCACCCTCACCAATCTCACTCCACCCTCACTAATCACACACTTCACCCTCACCAATCAACACTCTCCCATCACCAATCACACACTCCACCCTCACCAATCACTCCAACATCACCAATCACACACTCCACCCTCACCAATCTCACACTCAACCATCACCAATCACACTCCACCATCACCAATCACACACACCATCCTCACCAATCACACTCCACCCTCACCAATCAACACTCTGCCATCACCAATCAAACACTCCACCCTCACCAATCACTCCAACATCACCAATCACACACTCCACCCTCACCAATCTCACACTCAACCATCACCAATCACACTCCACCATCACCAATCACACACACCATCCTCACCAATCACACCCCACCTCCACCCTCACCAATTTCACTCCACCCCACCAATCACACCCCACCCTCACCAATCACACACACACCATCCTCACCAATCACACTCCACTCTCACCAATCACACTCAACCCTCACCAATCACATACTCCATCCTTACCAATTTCACTCCACCCTCACCACCTTGACCAGTCACACACTCCACCCTCACCAATCTCACTCCACTCTCACTAATCACACACTCCACCATCACTAATCACACACACCACAATCATCAATCACACTCCACCATCACCAATCCATACCACACCATCAAAGGTCTCCTCCTCCTGCTTCACAACACTGGGCACACCCTGGCTGACAGTGTCTGCAGCGTAGATGGTCACGTTCTGGAGATGGTGGGGCTGTGAGTCCTCCATCATCAGGGAGGAGCCTGCCTCAGCACTGGGGAGGTGGGATAGAGATGAAGGAGGTAAGCCAACTGGTGCATATGAAAGCCCTGTAGCTGATATGTGATGATGTGAGGATGATCAAAGCTGATGAGGGTGGTAAGGGTGATGTGACATAGTAATGATATGAGGGTAGTGATGGTGGCACAGGTATGATGATCAAAGATACATGCGTCACACGGTGATGTGAGGGTGGTGGCGAAACAAAAAGGGTTAATGAAGGTAGTGTGCAATGCTGTTAATGATGTAACAGTGAAAGTACAGCACAACATAAATTAAGCTGTAAATTCAGGGCAGTTTATAAAAAACAAGTGAAAAAATAGACAAAATTATATTTATCAATCCAGATTATTATAACCTCCAAAGTCTGATTACACAGACAAATTGCATTGCAACAATTACATTCTGTTTCACATGATGTGTACATGCTGGCTAGTGTATGTATCATGCATTGGTCACTGTGGTTGGTTCTTGGGAGTAGGAGCAGTGCTGGAGATGATATTTCAAACCACTCCTGGTCACATATTTCTTGTCACATCCTTCAGAGGGACATCTTAACTTCTCAACAAGGTGCTTTCTGCCATGCTCTTTCAGAGCAGAAATGGACCTGAAAGATTGCCTGCAGAAACACTTAAAAGGTCGATCATTGCTGTGGACCATCATATGGTATGTGAGACATGAACTGTAGGAATACTGCTTGTTGCAAATAGTACACTTGAATCTTCTGGCTCCTGTGTGGACAACCATGTGTGCATTCAGATGTTCCTTTTGACTAAATGCCTTCCCACATTCAGAACACTGATAGTTCTTTTCTTGCGTATGGACAACCATGTGCCTAGTCAGAGTTTCATTACGACCAAATGCCTTCCCACATTCAGAACACTGATAGTTCTTTTCTTGCGTATGGACAACCATGTGTGCCTTCAAATATCGCTTACAACCAAATGCCTTCCCACATTCAGAACACTGATAGTTCTTTTCTTGCGTATGGACAACCATGTGCCTAGTCAGAGTTTCATTACGACCAAATGCCTTCCCACATTCAGAACACTGATAGTTCTTTTCTTGTGTATGGACAACCATGTGCCTTGTCAGAGCTACATTACGACCAAATGCCTTCCCACATTCAGAACACTGATAGTTCTTTTCTTGTGTATGGACAACCATGTGCTTCTTCACATCGACCTTACAACCAAATGCCTTCCCACATTGGTGCTTTATTGCAGCTGTGCTCATCTTCCTTGGGTGAGCATGTATAACATTTGGCAGTTAATACAAAATAACAGTAATTTGCAAAAACACTAATTTATGTTTTATGTCAGCTAACTAGCATTACTGCCTAATTAACCACATTACCGCTAAGCGGGCGGGACATGTAATTTAACCCTATAAGTTCGGCGACATCAACCATATCGTGTACCGTAACAACGATTTATTCCCGTTACCTTGGGGACATCAACTAGAGGTTTCCAAAAGGGTGCCCTGTTCCCAGTGGCGGCGGGAGGGGGGGGGAGCAATTGCCCCCGAGCGCCGGGACAAGGGGGGCGCCTGCTAAGGCCAATAAATAAAAGGCTAGGCCTACTAAACAAAGGGAAAACAATGATTCCTCGACTTCAAAGTGTTAATACCGCAAATACCGCAAATACCGCTATAGGTTATCTCCACGGTCAGCAGAGGCGTATTTAGGGGGGGGGGGGGGGGCTCAGGGGGCTCGGGCACCCCCCTCCGTCTCAAGAATGGGCGTGGTTGCCAAAAATTTCGCGCGCGCTAGCTTCTCAGCACCCTCCTTCAGCACATTCTGGATACTCCCCCCCCCCCCCCCCCCCCCCCCTCCCGCTTTTCGTATCGGGCCAGAAACCGACAGCACCCCCCCACCCCCCCGCTTTTCGTATCGGGCTAGAAACCGACAGCACCCCCCCCCCCCCCCTCCCCCCCCGCTTTTCGTATCGGGCCAGAAACCGACAGCACCACCCCCCCCCCACCCCCCCGCTTTTCGTATCGGGCTAGAAACCGACAGCACCCCCCCCGCCGGGCCAGAAACCGACAGCACCCCCCCCCCCCCCCCCCCCCCCCCGCTTTTCGTATCGGGCCTGAGCTTAAGCACCCCCCTCGCTGAAATCCTGGATACGCCACTACTGGGACTCAGGACCTCCACAAGGATAGCAACTAAGTCTGGAACGCCGTATGTTGCAAAACTTTTCACCAGGGAGCGGGCCATGTAGTCCACAATGAATTATATTTCAGCGCCCCCAAATGTGCACGTTACGCGCCCCCCCAAAAAACTCAACCTGGACTCAATAATACCTACGCGCCCGCCCTGGTAGCATTAATTCATGAATTTCATTAACGTGATTTGGAGAGGGGGCGCTAACAACAAGAGGGGTGGGGGGGGGGGGGGGGGGGGGGGGGGGGGGGGGGGGGGGGGGGGGGGAGGAGGAGAAATAGGGCTTAAACGATTGATGTGTTACCGCGGTTCTGTGTGTACAGGTGTATGTATATGTGTATTGAGAAGGGTAGGAGAACCTGAAAAGTAAGATGTTATATAGCAACTGATTTTTTTATATTGCAGTAATATAAGGTTACTTTTTAAAAATACACAACATTCTAACACACACAAATGAAATCAACAAATAAAAAATAAAATGATTAAGAGATAAACAATTAAGATTTTTAAGCATGACATTCTCAGGCAAAGATAGTGGGCAACCCTGCTCCATCATCTGTACCAATTGCACTCCTCCATTTGGTGCGAGAGCCCCTCAGACAAAAGTTTGTTGCTCTGAGTATGGCGAATGAGAGTAGTGCTCTCATCCATCCTAGTACTTAACTGTTGGATTTGTCCCACTTATGGGCAAGTTTCTGAGCAAGTTGTTTGACAAAAAAATTTGCTTCTCGACCCAGGACTCCGTCAACTGACACAACAAGAGGTGTGAAGGAGGCTCAGCGAAGAGCTGCTGCTTCTGAGTATTTCTTCTTCAGAATGGCAGTAACAACTCGTTGTGAGTGCGACGGGGCGTCAGTGTCTATGACACTTACATCAAACAACGCCACTGTCTGGGGCTGCCATACACCTATGATACTCAGATCAGAAATTAGGGAAGGTACACCTTCTGCATCATTTGCCTCTTGTACGATTGGTTCTTTTACGACTTCCTTGTAAACAAGTGATGCTAGGTCGCCAATAACATCTCTAATTTCATTACGACGTGTTACTAGACCTCCCTTCTTGCAGTCAAGAGCATGTTCCAAACTCGTTGCAGCTCCACATCAGAGATAATATATAGAGGGATTGGAAACGGGACCAATCAACACTAATTAACGCGGCCGATCCTAAGCACGAAGCCATGCATATGACAGTAGCTTAGCCAGATCAGAGATAATATATAGAGGGATTGGAAACGCGTCACGTGCGTAATACTTTGGCTGGGCAGTGCATATAATTCATCCGACACCGTGTGATTCGCACCTTTTAGGCGGGCGTAAGAAAGTGGGCGAAGTAGAAAAAGAAGACTACCTGGCCACCAGAACACGATTTGTCATAGGATCGAATTCGTTCAGGCATGCCCCATCTGTGTTATCATTTTTGGCGTCTAATTATGTTCCGTTGCATTGTTATAAATGTATTTCGTACAAAATGTGTTACGGGGGGAGGGCAATTTTTTGTCCGACAGTATCTGCTCAGTCACAGCAGGTGTTTTAACGAAACTCGGAATATGTAATGCAATAAGTGTGAGGGGTGGCGTGGAGGTATTCTTTTGTACATCGGCCTTACCAAACATCTACGACGTGATTTTGGGTATACTTTCTTTGTCCGACAGTTTCGTCTATTCAGTGCGCGCTACGTAATACAGACCTGGCTTTCCTCATCACTAGATGGTTGATAAGTGGCGTGACCGTATTTAAATGAGCTACAAACGCGTATGTGAGTGTGTGCATGTTTTCAAAGGTGATGGGAAAAGATATATTTCGATTAGGACGAGAACGAGAAGCGTCTCCGCAGCTACGCTCGTACACAGCTTGTTTCAATTCCACGCCAGCTAGTCGCTAAACATGTGCCTCCGGGGCTTAGTGTCACTACTTCTTTGGATCGAGAACCTGCGGCGTTTGATACTCACAGAAATAATGTATTGGTTATACGCGTACTGGTCGGTCCACTTCTAAGGATTCAAGTGCGGATGGCAGGCGTTACCTAGCGATAATTGGCTCGTTTCCAATCCCTCTATATATTATCTCTGGCCAGATAGAGAAGATACATGAATAGACTACAGAACAAAACATAACATGATTACGACAGTTGCTTTCTGAGGCCCTTAGACTTTTGCAAAGTCTTTTTGTTGTGAGCTTTGAATTCTTCACTGTTAGGTCAGAGACTGCGTCACTGTCACAATGAAATTGGGATCTCATTGGTTGGGGAGAACATTGTACCAAACTAAGACCAGTGGATACTTGCATAGCCAGGTTGCAACGTGGGATGGAAACCATGAGACTTAAGGGTTTTCTCTTTTTTTGGTCCGTGTACTTATGCCGTCTTCCAATTCTGATTTTCCTTCTACCCATCCTAAAAAAAAGCGCATACATGTAGTATGAAGGGATGAAAGTAATAAAACAGCTACGAAAGCATATGTCATCATAATGGATATTTTTTAATAGAATCGGCTATGGTTATACACAGCTGCACTTTTTCCACCAACTGACACGGGAAGCGCTATTTAATTTATTGTTACAACTTACTACTGGTATACTGCCATAATAGCACGCTTTAAAGCCTTGAAGTTGCAACCATTACACTCTGCAACCTTCCACGTTTATAGATCTTTAAACAGAGTACAGTTACATCGCCGAGTATTGTCAATATCCCGTGGGCAAATTAGGAGGTCAAGGCGCACGTATCTCTATAACCAAACAACCTATGATTTTTATGTCTAGAACATTACACAATATCTCCCAAAAGAAGCATTTTAAGCACAGAAGCAAGTGTATAGTCAGCGTAGTTCAAAACCAGTTGCGTGGGGAAAAAAAAAATCGGCCATTTTTTATGGTTAATCACATTCTTCTGACACCCACCCAACAAATAAAAAAATTGGACTAATACAAATGACATCTACATACATCAACTAATTTTTTGATAACGTCTATTGAACTAATGGACTTACCTTCAAAAACTTGTAAGTAAAATCCTCCCGATACCTCTGCAGATTTCCTCCCCTTTTCACAAGTTTTGAGGTGTGACTATCACTACCTCGCATGAGCCGCGCAACTGAATGGCGCACGTGATCCGTTTCCAATCCCTCTATATATTATCTCTGTCCACATCCATCGCAATTGGCTGGCACAAAAATGTAAATACGACTAAATAGGTTTATAATACGTACTATATTATGTGTTATGAGACACTTACTATTTTTAATCGTGCATGTCATTGTTTTCATTGATGGCCCCCAATTAATCTATATATCTCAATGATAATGTCTAACAATTCTTCCCTAGTGTTTTGGTGTTTTACTCCATGTCTTCTGCATTGAGCTTTCACAAACAATTAATACTTGTTTTAAATTCAAACTGGTATAACGTTCATGCAAAATTTGTTTCCATAAACACTTGCTGCACATTGTGCTAGCAGAGCTCTAACATTGGCCCTTAACTGATTACGTGGGATTTGGAACAACTCAGCTGAAAAGTGAAACATGTTCCAAGCTAGTCGATATATATGTTTGCCTACATTGTTTCCTATTGGCAACATGCGTAATTCTTGACTGCAAGGGTGTAGAGACCCAACCAATTTCCTTGCACTTGGGGATCACTAACAGCATGTTTCATTAATTACTTCAAGCTGCGGACACAGCTAGCTGTAACACTCATTATCAGTATTGAGTATAGTGATGTAATGTAAGGCAAAGTGCAGCTGACTTGCTTTGTGACCAATTAGGAATCAGAACATCACAGCTAGATGGCTGAGTCCTGCTCTTGTCTGATCCCTTGAGCACTCTTATCTATATTTTACAGCCCGCACAGGACACGGCAATAATAGTGTGGCATGTAACCACATCAGCATCATGTTTGCATGTCAGGAAGCGATGGCCAAGGCCAGTGATCCAGTGAAGGTTTAGAACAATCCAAGCAAGTTAACCATATATATAACTTCAAAACCACGCCTGTAAAAAATACAGGTAAAATACTTGCGGCTTGGAGGTAGGGGTGGGGGGGGGGGGGGGGGGGGGGGGGGGGTATAGTTACATGCATATGTGGACTGCATCCCTCTGGGAGGATTAATTGTACATGAAGACAATAATGCAGGAGACGAAAATTGTTAATTGTACCATAATCTACTAAGATGTAAGTTCTGTTGAAAACCAGGTATGTTATTGAATTATTCAGGCATTTAATTAAAAAAATACCTGATTAGGGATTTTTGTTCAGCAACTTGCATGTGTTACATTGCTTCATTGGCAAAAATGAAGGCTTTAATTCAAAAACAGCACAAGTTATGTGCTTGCATAGCTATTGCAATTAGAGAATGTAACTTGTGGGAAGGTTGGTCATTCAAGATGCAAGATAAAATCTTTGCAGCTAGGTGGTATGGCGAAGTACAGCCCCCCCCCCCCCCCCCTTCCCACCCCCATTGGTTTCTGGGGCAGAATCTTTGCAATTCTGGTGAAAATCTAACAGTCCTTCCTTTATCCAGGCATCATTGCCTCTACATATTGAAGTGTATAAACGTCAGGACACCGGAATTGGTAGATGTAAGAGAGATATCCACAATGCTAGAGACCATCTTTTGATTACATGGTTAGGGGCCGTTCATAAATTGCATCACGTTGAGGGGGAGAAGGGGGTATCAGCCAGTGTGACGATGTACGCATTAAGCAGACATCAGTATGTGATGAGGGGGGGGGGGGGTCCATAATGGTCAAAAATAGCGTGACATAATTTATGAACGGCCCCTTACATGCTAGATTTTAGAAGAGCGTATCAACATGAGTTTCTGTGCAAAAGTAATTGTAGCCATACAATCCTTTATCTCAATGCATCGATTTCAAACCTCAGCTGGAAGCCAAAAAAGAAGCGCTCTTAGAAATTGACACAATTGCCAATTATGCAAAGTTACACTCTAGATACTGCATGTGCGATTTTGCAAACAAAAAAGGTCTGGCATTAGTATTCTGCCAGTTTCGTCCACTAGGGTGTATGATATTCAGTTTGTAATCACGCACATGCATACATGGGTAGCATCATTGTCATTAAATGGGAGAAGTAAGTAATGGAATGTGTGAGGGCCAGAATGGAGTTCTCTACCCTTTTGCCAGTGTTACCTGCATATATCCAGAGTCATATGGAGAAAGGTATTAGCATGGCATGGGTAGTCAGTCATACAGGTCTTCCTGCATTCATAGCCTCGTGCTAATCTTGTTCCATACAACAGCTAAAATACACCCACAATCATTCATGAAGTATAAGGCAAGTGTTAGTTTTTTTTTCAGCTCCACTGCCCGCTCTTGTTCAGATCAGTTTGTCATTATAGATAGTATAGGGAGTACTTTAAAGGCTTCCATCGGCTTCAAGGAACCCAGTGGAAACAAATTCAGATCTGAAGCGGTTCACACTGCATTATAACAAAAGACGTCATCATCCCCCCCCCCCACCCTCTCTCATCCATCACTGTATGAGCTGACACACACATACGCACACTTACACATACACATACATAGTCACCTCATGGTGGGGCAGGAGGTGCGTTAAATTGTGTTCATTACTCTAGCTTTCAATTCGCTCAACTACCGATGCTCATAATAAGGACAAAATCAACAATTTAATGTGGGCAGTGGCAAATAATACTGGCTTTATACAATTATAGCTTTCAATATCTTCTTTCAACGGGCCTTGCACACAAGATGTCTGAATAGCCTTCTACAACTTTATAACATAGGCATATAGCTGTAGAGATTTAATATCTTGCAAATGGCAATTTGAAGAAGGCTGGTATATAGTTATGGCATTTTTCTATCATGAACGAGTGTGAACGTATTTCAGCTGTTGTATGGAACAAGATTAGCACGAGGCTATGAATATTCAGCAGCTTCAAATAATGAAACATGTTGTTTTAAATTCATATATTAATGCATGAACGTTATTAAATCAGTGTTCTAATTTGTATTCAAAAGTGAGGAATACATTAATACCTAACATTGATAATAGGGGATTAATGGTGCAAAACGATTATTTGTGTTGCCTCTTTTAGAATAAACGATTTCAATGTATTGCTAATAGTCTACATATAATGACAGTTGCGTACTTTATGTGCACAATCAGAGCTCACATGCCGTTGACATGTGAAAGAGGGCTACTGCACATGCTCAGAACTATCAATATAATAGAGGTATTTCAACATTTGATTGTAATGAATATGATCATGAGATCATATATCTGGGAGCCAAGTTATCGCAACATGAGAACAGAACATCTAAATAGACATTATTATTGTAATGTAGATTAATTGGGGACCATCAATGAAAACTCATTATCAACATTGAATGACATGCACGATTATAAATGGTAAGTGTGTCTCATGTATCAAATTACATCACCACTACATATCATATTATTTGAATAATTAGTCGTATTTACATTGTTGAGTTACTATATATTACTTTATACACAGAACCGATGGCACATCAATCGTTTACCCCTCTTTCACCGCCCCCCCCCCCCTTCCCTTACACCCCCCCCCCCCCCCTCGTTGATGTTAGCGCCCCCCCCCTCCAAATCACGTTAATGAAATTCATGAATTAATGCTGCCCAGGGCGGGCGCGTAGGTATTATTTTGGGGCGCGTAAAGTGCACATTAGGGGGCGCTGAAATACAATTCATTGCTAACTACATGGCCCGCTCCCTGGTGAAAGTTTTGCAACATACGGCGTTCCATAACTAAGACTGCACGGATGCGATGGGGGGGGGGGGGGCGCCATATCATAATCTGCCCCCGGGCGCCAGAGACCCTCGCGCCGCCACTGCCTATTCCCCCATCCCACCCATTACGCTGCCCGCTCAACAATTTTGTTGTTTTATGTCTCCCTCCATAGACGTAGGACCTTTTCCTAGAATCACCCTGTGATTAAAAATTCTAAATCTTCAACCAGGAATCGAATAAGGATGCGTTAAATAAATTTAGTAGACCCAGTGCTACTTCATTATGACTGTGATGATTGTGTACACTTTATGCCGGTACCTTGTTACTAGTTTCACTGGTTTTCCTCCCTCTTTCAGCCTCAATCTGAGTATGTATTATGAAAGGCGAATAGACACGTGACATCATAGATAGTATAATACATGGATTGGAAACGCTGTACATTAATACGTACGTGACGTCACTTCCCGCGTCTACTCCGTGACTCGTTTTTGAGGCGTTTGAAATAGTTGTGAGTTTTGTCAAACAGGGTTTCGTTTAGGTGTTGTCATTTTAACGTACATCAAATAATCTGTGGTACCAACAAGAAGGAAGGTAAGTGTTTTGTATTGTATGTCTACGTATCATATTAGGACACGGTCCTAGACCGCCCATGTATTTGGTTGTGTAATTTTCCTCATTGAACACAAGAACTTTAAAACACGTCTTATGTCCTGTCACTTGCTGTATAGCAGCAAGTATTGCTCTGGGGCATTTTTAAGGCTTGAGAACGATTGCACGCGAAGTTAGAGCCAAGCATACGCGTATTCTGTGATACAAATGATCACTATTTGTGTGATTTTTTTGACGAAACCTTTACAATCCATGAACTACAAATTATTTGGTATAGATGTACAATGACCCTAGAGTTGTTCAGTTGGCTTATCAACATTTAAGCGGTCGTTTCTATTGCAGCTTCTACTATTGTGTGATCTCCAATGCCACGTAAATTTCGTCTGGGCCTGCCCAGAAAGAACGCGGAAAGAAAGGCTCAGAACTGTAAAAAGGCTATCGGCATCAACAAGAAGGGAAGACCTAGTAACCCTTCGTCCTCCAATACAGAGGAAAGTGCACTCCGAATAACACCTGTAGACATTCAGTAGACTGTATAGTTTACGGAAGTCGAAACGCGCATGAAACTCCGTAATCTATCTCGTTTCCAATCCATGTATTATACTATCTATGGTGACATCAATACGACTACGACGTTAAGTTAATATCAATTTCGCTGCCTTGGAGTATCACGTGTCTATGTAGTAATGAATATCATTTTCCAGGTATTAGGTAATGCCCATACACCTCATGCGCTCTTAAGTGCTATTAACAACATGCAGTCAATGTAATAGAAACATGTGTGTAGCAAGGTACATGCTTCATCACCCTCATAATGACGTAATGATACAATGGTGTGATTATAACATGAATGGTACACTCAAGTGAACCTAATAATGTCACCAATCTCTGCCTCATCCTCAGAAGGTTCTCTCTAAAAAAGGGGCAGAAGCAGTCATGTGATGTTTGACCACACACATACACACACATCACCCCCTCCTCCTGCTCGGTCAACCACTGTTGGACTTCAGCTAACTCCACCAGCCCCACAATCCTTGGCATCTGTTTTAACCCTGTGCTGCCAACCTAATTTTTAAGAAAGATTTTAAGGTGGGACGCTTATAAGTAGTTATACATGTCTGTGTGATGAAAGTCCTGTGGTGGCATGTTTGACAGTTTTCCTGAAAGGTGGCTGCAGATGTGTTTATAACACCACTGAATAGCATCACATGCTGTTTGCTATTGGATTTTTAATTCAGAAACACAATATAATTTAAAACATTTGCGGCTACCCTGATGAGTACAGTGCTCCCCACACTCCACCCTCACTACCCCTGACCCCGATGGGTACAGTGCTCCCCTAGCTGAAGTGGGCGGAGACCCTACCCCACAAAAACCTTGTCCCCCCCCACCCCCCACCTTTCCCACTGGCAGAGGCAGATAATGCTTGGCCACACCCACACATAGTGACACTCACCCCCTCCTCCTGCTCCATCAACCACTGTTGGACTTCAGCTGATGTCTCTATATGCTCCACCAGCCCCACAATCCTTGGCATCTGTGTTAACCCTGTGCTGCCAACCTAATTTTAAAAAGCTTTAACATACAATCACCACTGCAACCTCGCAGAACCACCATCACTACACTCAGTTCATGGATGGATTACATAAATATTAAACAATATGCTGCTATTGATTCACCATACGCATACTGCTATGCCACTCCACCATCACTAATCACACTCCACCCTCACCAATCACCCTCTACCATCATCAATCACACACACCACCAACACCAATCACACCCTCCCTAATCACACTAATCACACACTCCACCCTCGCTATCACCCACCACCATCATCAATCACACTCCACACACAAATCGCACACCACCCTTACCAACCACACCCTCACCAATCACACACTCCACCCTCACCAATCACAAACTCCACATACCAATCACACTCCAACCTTACCAATCACACACTCACACACTCCACCTCACCAATCACACCCTCACTAATCACACTCCATACATACTAATCACTCTCCAGCCTCCCACTCCACCATCACCAATCACTTTACCCTCACCAATCACATTCCATGTGATTGGTGAGGGTAGGGTGATGGCAATGGCAATAGAAATATGTGTGTACATGCATATGCTTGATCACCTTAAGCAACCATAATGATACAATGGTGTGATTGTAACATGAACGGTACACTCAAGTGAACCTAAAAATGTCATCAATCTCTGCCTCATCCTCAGAAGGTTCTCTCTAAAAAAGGACAGAGGCAGTCAAATTAATTTTAAAAACCTTTATCATATGATCACCACTACACCCTCCCAGCACCATCATCACTGCCTTGCAGCATGGTCCTTGACCCAGATCACCATAGCAACAAATGGTTTACATTGTGCTAACATTGAACTGTGGTATGGAGTCACTTCTACACAAACTATTGACCACTTGGGCCAGAGTATCGGGAGCCAATGGGATTGTAGGCATGTGATTATAAGTGCAATAAACAAGAATAAAATTTAACACCATGGCAGTAACATCACATGTGTCACCCATGAGCAATATTTAATTTAGATGACGCTGGGATGACACTGGGAGGTTACACTTCTATTGTATTGCTTGGAATCAGTAATATGCTCAGAGGTTATGACATACAACCTTCATCTTTTTATTTAACCCTCAAAATACCTCTGCCATATTCCCACCCTCATCATTAACCCTTATGCTGCACCTTTCTGAAGCATTTGAAGTCTCTCAGTCCCTCACTCTCACTATTGCTGTCACCTTCTCTGGGACCTTGTCTCTCCCCCGGACCACCACAACCAGTCTCACCACCTCCACACATTCTGGGAGGAGGAGGGGCACGCTCATGTGATGTGCTCAGACAGGCACCTCTGGGTACCTAGGAGGGATGGGGAGGAGGGATATGACTTCCACTGCAGACCACACCCACAAACTTTATACCCCACCCTATCTGACCTTACCTACATGCACATACACAGCCACACTAACGGAGATGTACCATATCGGGCATACCAAAAGAGTTCCAACCACAATGACATCAAGACGTGCCCCCCCCTCCATTTATAAATTCATAACTTTTCGGGCCGCATTTTATAATAATAGCTGCACACTTGCGCTGCCTATTGATACCCGCACGCAAAAACTCTACTACTGTACTGTATCCCGGGCCCCCCGATTCGCGATCATACCTCCCCCTCCCCCCCCCTTTTTTTTCCGTATCAGGCCCGAAGCCGATAGCACCCCCCCCCCCCCCTCCCTCGCTTTAGCTTTTTGTATCGGGCCAGAATCCAACAGCACACCCCACCCCACCCCACCCCACACCAACCATTCGTGCCCCCTCCTAAATCCTGGATCCACCGCTGGGTACTTCAGTCATCTTCCCTCTAACATGTCTTGTTCCATTGATTAAACTGCACCATCAACACAATCACACACTACACCATCACCAATCACACACACCACAGTCACCAAACTCTCACCAATGAATTTAATAAAATACCACCCTCACTAATCACAATCAATCCTTTCCAATCACACTCCACCCTTACCAATCACACACTCCACCATCACCAATCACACAGTCCAACTTCACTAATCACACACTCCACCCTCACTAATCACACACTCCACCCTCACCAATCACAAACACCACCCTCACTAATCACACCACCCTCACTAATCACACACCACCTTCACCAGTCACACACTCCACCCTCACCAATCACACACTCCACCCTCACCAATCACAAACACCACCCTCACTAATCACACACCACCTTCACCAGTCACACACTCCACCCTCACCAATCACACACTCCGCCCTCACCAATCACAGATCTCTCAGATCTCACTATCTTCTTTGGATGGATATATGAAGCCATCCTTGGTCATGACAGCGTCATACTTCACTCCTCCATCCCAAGGCTCCACCTCTGGCCCCTCCTCCTCCTCTTCCCCCTCCTTCCACAGGTCAGTCTCAGTACCTTTGACCTCTTGTCGCCCATTCCAGAGCACAGGTTGAATTGAGACACGCCCACAGCAGCACGCACACCAGACACAGAGGAATGGCTACTCCTGGCCACCATTGGAAGGCCTCTGCTGCTGTCTTGTGTCTTGGTCCTTCCATCTTCACTTCACCCCTGTGTTCCAACTCCACCCTCACTAATTACACTCCACCCTCACCAATCACACATTCCACCCTCACTATCACACACTCCACCCTCACCTATCGAGGAAGTTCCCCTTCACACCAGGCATCCATCATGTGAGCTCCTTAGGTGTGACCTGATTCCCTGATCCTCATTCCCATCCATCACGCTAGGAGGGGATTTGTTTGAACAGTGGGTGGGGCCTGGGGTAGCACAATGTCGCTTCACCTGGCAACAAAAAAACCAGTTCACTCGACAGTGGGCTGCCAAAATGCCCACTCATCTAACAAGTGTGGAAATTGTAACCATGGTTACAGGTTAAACAGTGTCCCAGAGGTAGCTTGGGTTACTGGTTAAACGGAGTGCCAAAGGTAGCCATGGTTACAGATATAACAAGGACTGATAGCAATAACCGGAGCTCAAAAAGGTCTGGCAGGGGTAGCCATGGTTACAGGCATTAAAATAACTAGAATCAATACAAAAATGCAACAAAAAAAAGAATTACACTTATTGCGTTACTGAGCAACAATTACATTCCATTATGCAGCTTGGTCAATGTGGTAGGATCTTGGGAGTAGGAGCAGTGCTGGAGATGATATCTCAAACCATTCTTGGTCACATATTTCTTGTCACATCCTTCAGAGGGACATCGTAACTTCTCAACAAGGTGCTTTCTGCCATGCTCTTTCAGAGCAGAAATGGACCTGAAAGTTTGCCTGCAGAAACACTTGTAAGGTCGATCATTGCTGTGGACCATCATATGGTACGTGAGACTTGAACTGTAGGAATACTGCTTGTTGCAAATAGTACACTTGAATCTTCTGGCTCCTGTGTGGACAACCATGTGTGCATTCAGATGTTCCTTTTGACTAAATGCCTTCCCACATTCAGAACACTGATAGTTCTTTTCTTGTGTATGGACAACCATGTGCCTAGTCAGAGTTTCATTACGACCAAATGCCTTCCCACATTCAGAACACTGATAGTTCTTTTCTTGCGTATGGACAACCATGTGCCTCTTCAGATTTTTCTTACGACCAAATGCCTTCCCACAATCAGAACACTGATAGTTCTTTTCTTGTGTATGGACAACCATGTGCCTTGTCAGAGTTACATTACGACCAAATGCCTTCCCACATTCAGAACACTGATAGTTCTTTTCTTGTGTATGGACAACCATGTGCTTCTTCACATCTCCCTTACAACCAAATGCCTTCCCACATTGGTGCTTTACTGCAGCTGTGCTCATCTTCCTTGGGTGAGCATGTATAACATTTGGCAGTTAATACAAAATAACAGTAATTTGCAAAAAAACAAAAAGGGGGAGGAGGCTGTCAGTATGTACAAGGTATGGCAGGGGTAGCCAACTAGCCATGGTTACAGGCATTAAAATAACTAGAATAAATACAAAAATGCAAAAAAAAAGAATTACACTTATTGCGTTACTGAGCAACAATTACATTCCATTATGCAGCAGCAATGTGTGATTCATTCATTGGTCAATGTGGTTGGATCTTGGGAGTAGGGGCAGTGCTGGAGATGATGCTTCAAACCACTCTTGGTCACATATTTCTTGTCACATCCTTCAGAGGGACATCTTAACTTCTCACCAAGGTATTTTCTGCCATGAGATTTCAGAGCAGAAATGGACCTGAAAGATCGCCTGCAGAAACACTTATAAGGTCGATCATTGCTGTGGACCATCATATGGTATGTGAGACTTTCTCTGTAGGAATACTGCTTGTTGCAAATAGTACACTTGAATCTTCTGGCTCCTGTGTGGACAACCATGTGTGCCTTCAGACTACACTTATGACCAAATGCCTTCCCACATTCAGAACACTGATAGTTCTTTTCTTGCATATGGACAACCATGTGCCTCTTCAGATTTTCCTTACGACCAAATGCCTTCCCACATTCAGAACACTGATAGTTCTTTTCTTGCGTATGGACAACCATGTGTGATCTCAGATGTCCCTTACGACCAAATGCCTTCCCACATTCAGAACACTGATAGTTCTTTTCTTGCGTATGGACAACCATGTGCTTTGTCAGAGTTTCATTACGACCAAATGCCTTCCCACATTCAGAACACTGATAGTTCTTTTCTTGCATATGGACAACCATGTGGAATCTCAGATTTTCCTTACGACCAAATGCCTTCCCACATTCAGAACACTGATAGTTCTTTTCTTGCGTATGGACAACCATGTGCGTCTCAAGATGTCCTTTACGACCAAATGCCTTCCCACATTCAGAACACTGATAGTTCTTTTCTTGCGTATGGACAACCATGTGCTTCTTCACATCTCCCTTACAACCAAATGCCTTCCCACATTCACAACACTGATAGTTCTTTTCTTGCGTATGGACAACCATGTGTGATCTCAGATGTCCCTTACGACCAAATGCCTTCCCACATTCAGAACACTGATAGTTCTTTTCTTGCGTATGGACAACCATGTGCTTTGTCAGAGTTTCATTACGACCAAATGCCTTCCCACATTCAGAACACTGATAGTTCTTTTCTTGCGTATGGACAACCATGTGTAATCTCAGATTTTCCTTACGACCAAATGCCTTCCCACATTCAGAACACTGATAGTTCTTTTCTTGCGTATGGACAACCATGTGCGTCTTCAGATGTCCTTTACGACCAAATGCCTTCCCACATTCAGAACACTGATAGTTCTTTTCTTGCGTATGGACAACCATGTGCTTCTTCACATCTCCCTTACAACCAAATGCCTTCCCACATTGGTGCTTTATTGCAGCTGTGCTCATCTTCCTTGGGTGAGCATGTATAACATTTGGCAGTTAATACAAAATAACAGTAATTTGCACAAACACTAATTTATGTTTTATGTCAGCTAACTAGCATTACTGCCTAACCACATTACCGCTAAGCGGGCGGGACATGTAATTTAATCCTATAAGTTCGGCGACATCAACCATATCGTGTACCGTCACAACGATTTATTCCCGTTACCTTGGGGAGATCAACTAGAGGTTTCCAAAAGGGTGCCCCATTCCCCCCTCCCACCCACTACGTAGTCTCATACCCAGACCCACCCTTACGTAAGCATTATCGCATAATGTATAATACTACGTAGAGAGTGTCTGGCCAATAGGTCGAAGAAAGTTGTTCCTGGAATGGCTAGATGTTACATAATACTTGTGACGTATAACATTTTTGTGTCGTCACGAATTTGTGGAATTTAATCAATTATGAACCGCTGGGCTCGGCCGTTTTAGAAGCCAAGAACAGACGGCTTCTTGAAAGCGCGTCATCAAAACTTTGCAGGGATGGTATTGTTGCTCTTGACTATGGGATCACTGTCGATCACAACAGCTTTGAACACGAGTTCAGATCTGGATATGTCTGCAGAAAATGTTTTGTAACAATAGAAAAGTATCAGGCTTTGAAATGTCAGTTCATTGATGTAGAAACTGATTTACAAAGATTTCGTTTTGTTTTAGGTGTACTCAAGGTTAAAAAAGCTTGGTATGTGTCTCTCTGATGAGGCTACCAGACAGATCATCCACAAGCTTGGAATGAACCATGACAGTAGAGTTCATGAGTGGATAGAAGGTCTTAAAACAACAACTTCATCCAATTATGTAATCTACATGAACTGTTAATTCCCACCTTTAGCAAGTGCATGCAGTAGAAGGGGGTAAGGCAGAGCACCTTGTGAGACCACAGGCCCAAATGGCTATTTGTAACTAAGGGAGGCAAGAGCCGACCGTCATGCCCTAGGCTAGCAGTGGAGTGAATGGGGTGCAGGCTGTATGAGTAGCCTTCGGTAGGGTGCAGGCTGTATGCGTAGCCTTAGGTAGGGTGCAGGCTGTATGCGTAGCCTTAGGTAGGGTGCAGACTGCCATTGTGGGGTGAATAGGGTGCGGGCCATATAGTACCGTAGAGGCCAGCAGAGGTTGTTGCCTTAGCTGTGTGATCTAGAGGGTTAGGGTAGCCATGTGTTGAGCAGTGGCCCCCCAGGGGACCACCTATGTATATTTAATGACATAGGGCATCTATAGGTGGCTTTGGAGAGTGGGGGCATCTCCAGGTGGCTCTGGAGAGTGGGGGCATCCCAGGTGGCTTTGGAGAGTGGGGGCATCTACAGGTGGCTTTGGAGAGTGTGGGCATCTCCAGGGGCTTTGGAGAGTGGGGGCATCTATAGGTGGCTTTGGAGAGTGGGGGCATCTACAGGTGGCTTTGGAGAGTGTGGGCATCTCCAGGGGCTTTGGAGAGTGGGGGCATCTCCAGGTGGCTTTGGAGAGTGAGGGCATCTCCAGGTGGCTTTGGAGAGTGGGGGCATCTACAGGTGGCTTTGGAGAGTGTGGGCATCACCTGCAGGAGCTTTGGAGAGTGGGGGCATCTCCAGGTGGCTTTGGAGAGTGAGGGCATCACCATGGGCTTTGGAGAGTGAGGGCATAGACTGCTGACAAACCTCTTGAAGTTAGTGGAGTCACCTTTAGGAAAAATAGTACACAAATGAAAAAAAGCACTACTAAGTTACAAATTACGAACCTGGTCCTACATGAGAGCTACGAGGAGAAACAACGATGGCAAGGCTACCTTCACAACCACGCAGCTCATCGAAGGCAAACGGGAAAATAGCGTAGCAAAGGGATTTACCACTTCCCGTAGGAAGAATGATAAAGACATCGTTCCCTTGTATGACTGACTCCATTGAGCTGGTTTTCACGAAGGTTTGAGTAACCTTGTAACGATGCCGTCTAAGTCCATATTGTATCAAGTGGGCGTAATTCAAAGTCTGGAATTCAAATAATCTACGTCACTCACATTCCAACATTCTGATTGGACGCGCCAACATTCCGGCGCACAGAACAACTTTCTTCGACCTATTGGCCAGACCCTCTCTACGTAGTATTATACATTATGCGATAATGCTTACGTAAGGGTGGGTCTGGGTACGAGACTACCCACTACGCTGCCCGCTCAACAATTTTGTTGTTTTATGTCTCCCTTCATAGACGTAGGACCTTTTCCTAGAATCACCCTGTGATTAAAAATTCTAAATCTTCAACCAGGAATCGAATAAGGATGGTAACAAGCGCCATGCGTTAAATAAATTTAGTAGACCCAGTGCTACTTCATTATGACTGTGATGATTGTGTACACTTTATGCCGGTACCTTGTTACTAGTTTCACTGGTTTTCCTCCCTCTTTCAGCCTCAATCTGAGTATGTATTATGAAAGGCGAATAGACACGTGACATCAATACGACTATGACGTTAAGTTAATATCAATTTCGCTGTCTTGGAGTATCACGTGTCTATGTAGTAATGAATATCATTTTCCAGGTATTAGGTAATGCCCATACACCTCATGCGCTCTTGATTTTTAATAAGTGCTATTAACAACATGCAGTCAATGTAATAGAAACATGTGTGTAGCAAGGTACATGTTTGATCACCCTCATAATGACGTAATGATACAACGGTGTGATTATAACATGAACGGTACACTCTTGTGAACCTAAAAATGTCACCAATCTCTGCCTCATCCTCAGAAGGTTCTCTCTAAAAAAGGGGCAGAAGCAGTCATATGATGTTTGACCACACACACACACACACATCACCCCCTCCTCCTGCTCGGTCAACCACTGTTGGACTTCAGCTGACTCCACCAGCCCCACAATCCTTGGCATCTGTTTTAACCCTGTGCTGCCAACCTAATTTTTAAGAAAGATTTTAAGGTGGCACGTTTATAAGTAGTTATACATGTCTGTGTGATGAAAGTCCTGTGGTGGCATGTTTGACAGTTTTCCTGAAAGGTGGCTGCAGATGTGTTAATAACACCACTGAATAGCATCACATGCTGTTTGCTATTAGATTTTAAATTCAGAAACACAATATAATTAAAAACATTTGCGGCTACCCTGATGAGTACAGTGCTCCCCACACTCCACCCTCACTACCCCTGACCCCGATGGGTACAGTGCTCCCCTAGCTGAAGTGGGCGGAGACCCTACCCCACAATAACCTTGTCCCCCCCCCCACCCCCCACCTTTCCCACTGGCAGAGGCAGATAATGCTTGGCCACACCCACACATAGTGACACTCACCCCCTCCTCCTGCTCCATCAACCACTGTTGGACTTCAGCTGACGTCTCTATATGCTCCACCAGCCCCACAATCCTTGGCATCTGAGTTAACCCTGTGCTACCAACCTAATTTTAAAAAGCTTTAACATACAATCACCACTGCAACCTCGCAGAACCACCATCACTACACTCAGTTCATGGATGGATTACATAAATATTAAACAATATGCTGCTATTGATTCACCATATGCATACTGCTATGCCACACCACCATCACTAATCACACTCCACCCTCACTAATCACACTCCACCCTCACCAATCACACCCTCACTTATCACACTCCACCCTCACCAATCACACTCCACCCTCACCAATCACACTCCACCCTCACCAATCACACTCCACCCTCACTAATCACACTCCACCCTCACCAATCACAATCTACCCTCACCAATCACACTCCACCATCATCAATCACACACCACCCTCACCAATCACACCCTCCCTAATCACACTCCACTTTCACCAATCACACACTCCACCCTTGCTATCACCCACCACCCTCACGAATCACACTCTACCCTCACCAATCACAATCCACCCTCACCAATCTCACTCCACACACAAATCACACACCACCATTACAAACCACACCCTCACCAATCACACACTCCACCCTCACCAATCACACACTCCACATACCAATCACACTCCAACCTTACCAATCACACCCTCACACACTCCACCCTCACCAATCACACCCTCACTAATCACACTCCATACATACTAATCACTCTCCAGCCTCACACTCCACCATCACCAATCACTTTACCCTCACCAATCACACTACACACTCACCAATTACACACTCCACCTACACCAATCACTTTACCCTCACCAATCACACCCTACCCTCACCAATCACATTCCATGTGCTGGAAACCTAATTATAAAAAGATTAATTATGAAAAGCTTTATCATATGATCACCACTACACCCTCCCAGCACTGTCCTTGACCCAGATCACCATAGAAACAAATTAATGGTTTACATTGTGTTAACTTTGAACTATGGTATGGAGTCACTTCTACACAAACTATTGACCACTTGGGCCAGAGTATTGGGAGCCAATGGGATTGTAGGCATGTGATTATAAGTGCAATGAACAAGAATGTAATTTAACACCATGGCTGTAGCATCACATGTGTCACCCATGAGCAATATATAATTTAGATGACGCTCGCTGGGAGGTTACACTTCTATTGTATTGCTTGGAATCAGTAATATGCTCAGAGGTTATGACATACAACCTTCATCTTTAACCCTCAAATTACCTCTGCCATATTCCCACTCTCATCGTTAACCCTTATGCTGCACCGTTCTGAAGCGCTTGAAGTCTCTCAGTCCCTCACTCTCACTACTGCTTGTCACCTTCTCTGGGACCTTGTCTCTCCCCCTGACCCCCACAACCAGTCTCACCACCACGACACATTCTGGGGGAGGAGGGGCACGCTCATGTGATGTGCTCAGACAGGTACCTCTGGGTACCTAGGAGGGATGGGGAGGAGGGATATGACTTCCACTGCAGACCACACCCACAAACTTTATACCCCACCCTATCTGACCTTACCTACATGCACATACACAGCCACACTAACGGAGATATGTACCATATCGGGCATACCAAAAGAGTTCCAACCACAATGACATCAAGACGTGCCCCCCACCCCCCCCCTCCATTTATAAATTCATAACTTTTCGGGCCGCATTTTATAATAATAGCTGCACACTTGCGCTGCCTATTGATACCCGCACGCAAAAACTCTACTACTGTACTGTATCCCGAGCCCCCCGATACGCGATCATACTCCCCCCCCCCCCCCTTTTTTTTTCCGTATGAGGCCCGAAGCCGATAGCACCCCCCCCCCCTGCTTTTCGTATCGGGCCCCTCGCCCCCCCCCCCCTCCCTCGCTTTAGCTTTTTGTATCGGGCCAGAATCCAACAGCACCCCCCACCCCACCCCACCCCACACCCACCATTCGTGCCACCTCCTAAATCCTGGATCCACCGCTGGGTACTTCACTCATCTTCCCTCTAACATGTCTTGTTCCATTGATCAAACTGCACCCTCAACACCCTCACACACTACACCATCACCAATCACACACACCAGTCACCAAACTCTCACCAATAAATAAAATAAAATACCACCCTCACTAATCACAATCAATCCTTTCCAATCACACTCCACCCTTACCAATCACACACTCCACCATCACCAATCATAAAGTCCACCTTCACTAATCACACACTCCACCCTCACTAATCACACACTCCACCCTCACTAATCACACACTCCACCCTCACCAATCACAAACACCACCCTCACTAATCACACACCACCTTCACCAGTCACACACTCCACCCTCACCAATCACACACTCCACCCTCACCAATCACAAACACCACCCTCACTAATCACACACCACCTTCACCAGTCACACACTCCACCCTCACCAATCACAGATCTCTCAGATCTCACTATCTTCTTTGGATGGATATATAAAGCCATCCTTGGTCATGACAGCGTCATACTTCACTCCTCCATCCCAAGGCTCCGCCTCTGGCCCCTCCTCCTCCTCTTCCCCCTCCTTCCACAGGTCAGTCTCAGTCACCTTTGACCTCTTGTCGCCCATTCCAGAGAACAGGTTGAATGGAGACACGCCCACAGCAGCACACACACCAGACACAGAGGAATGGCTACTCCTGGCCACCATTGAAAGGCCTCTGCTGCTGTCTTGTGTCTTGGTCCTTCCATCTTCACTTCGCCCCTGTGTTCCAACTCCACCCTCACTAATTACACTCCACCCTCACCAATCACACATTCCACCCTCACTATCACACACTCCACCCTCACCTATCGAGGAAGTTCCCCTTCACACCAGGCATCCATCATGTGAGCTCCTTAGGTGTGACCTGATTCCCTGATCCTCATTCCCATCCATCACGCTAGGAGGGGATTTGTTTGAACAGTGGGTGGGGCCTGGGGTAGCACAATGGCGCTTCACCTGGCAACAAAAAAACCAGTTCACTCGACAGTGGGCTGCCAAAACGCCCACTCATCTAACAAGTGTGGAAATGATAACCATGGTTACTGGTTAAACACTGTCCCAGAGGTAGCTTGGGTTACTGGTTAAACGGAGTGCCAAAGGTAGCCATGGTTACGATATAACAAGGACTGATAGCAATAACCGGAGCTCAAAAAGGTCTGGCAGGGGTAGCCATGGTTACAGGCATTAAAACAACTAGAATCAATACAAAAATGCAACAAAAAAAAGAATTACACTTATTGCGTTACTGAGCAACAATTACATTCCATTATGCAGCAATGTGTGATTCATGCATTGGTCACTGTGGTTGGATCTTGGGAGTAGGAGCAGTACTGGAGATGATATTTCAAACCATTCTTGGTCACATATTTCTTGTCACATCCTTCAGAGGGACATCTTAACTTCTCACCAAGGTGCTTTCTGCCATGCTCTTTCAGAGCAGAAATGGACCTGAAAGATTGCTTGCAGAAACACTCATAAGGTCGATCATTGCTGTGGACCATCATATGGTATGTGAGACTTGAACTGTAGGAATACTGCTTGTTGCAAATAGTACACTTGAATCTTCTGGCTCCTGTGTGGACAACCATGTGACTCGTCAGATGTTCCTTACGACCAAATGCCTTCCCACATTCAGAACACTGATAGTTCTTTTCTTGCGTATGGACAACCATGTGCTTCTTCAGATTTCCCTTACGACCAAATGCCTTCCCACATTCAGAACACTGATAGTTCTTTTCTTGCGTATGGACAACCATGTGCTTCTTCAGATTTTCCTTACGACCAAATGCCTTCCCACATTCAGAACACTGATAGTTCTTTTCTTGCGTATGGACAACCATGTGTAATCTCAGATATCTCTTACGACCAAATGCCTTCCCACATTCAGAACACGGATAGTTCTTTTCTTGCATATGGACAACCATGTGTGCCTTCAAATATCCCTTACAACCAAATGCCTTCCCACATTCAGAACACTGATAGTTCTTTTCTTGTGTATGGACAACCATGTGCCTTGTCAGAGTTACATTACGACCAAATGCCTTCCCACATTCAGAACACTGATAGTTCTTTTCTTGCATATGGACAACCATGTGTGCCTTCAAATATCCCTTACAACCAAATGCCTTCCCACATTCAGAACACTGATAGTTCTTTTCTTGCGTATGGACAACCATGTGTGCTTTCAAATATCCCTTACAACCAAATGCCTTCCCACATTCAGAACACTGATAGTTCTTTTCTTGTGTATGGACAACCATGTGCCTTGTCAGAGTTACATTACGACCAAATGCCTTCCCACATTCAGAACACTGATAGTTCTTTTCTTGTGTATGGACAACCATGTGCTTCTTCACATCTCCCTTACAACCAAATGCCTTCCCACATTGGTGCTTTATTGCAGCTGTGCTCATCTTCCTTGGGTGAGGATGTATAACATTTGGCAGTTAATACAAAATAACAGTAATTTGCAAAAACACTAATTTATGTTTTATGTCAGCTAACTAGCATTACTGCCTAACCACATTACCGCTAAGCGGGCGAGACATGTAATTTAACCCTATAAGTTGGGCGACATCAACCATATCGTGTACCGTAACAACGATTTATTCCCGTTACCTTGGGGAGATCAACTAGAGGTTTCCAAAAGGGTGCCCCATTCCCCCCTCCCACCCACTACGCTGCCCGCTCAACAATTTTGTTGTTTTATGTCTCCCTCCATAGACGTAGGACCTTTTCCTAGAATCACCCTGTGATTAAAAATTCTAAATCTTCAACCAGGGATGGTAACAAGCGCCATGCGTTAAATAAATTTAGTAGACCCAGTGCTACTTCATTATGACTGTGATGATTGTGTACACTTTATGCCGGTACCTTGTTACTAGTTTCACTGGTTTTCCTCCCTCTTTCAGCCTCAATCTGAGTATGTATTATGAAAGGCGAATAGACACGTGACATCAATACGACTACGACGTTAAGTTAATATCAATTTCGCTGCCTTGGAGTATCACGTGTCTATGTAGTAATGAATATCATTTTCCAGGTATTAGGTAATGCCCATACACCTCATGCGCTCTTAAGTGCTATTAACAACATGCAGTCAATGTAATAGAAACATGTGTGTAGCAAGGTACATGCTTCATCACCCTCATAATGATGTAATGATACAATGGTGTGATTTTAACATGAACGGTACACTCTTGTGAACCTAAAAATGTCACCAATCTCTGCCTCATCCTCAGAAGGTTCTCTCTAAAAAAAGGGGCAGAAGCAGTCATGTGATGTTTGACCTCACACACACACATCACCCCCTCCTCCTGCTCGGTCAACCACTGTTGGACTTCAGCTGACTCCACCAGCCCCACAATCCTTGGCATCTGTTTTAACCCTGTGCTGCCAACTTAATTTTTAAGAAAGATTTTAAGGTGGCACGTTTATAAGTAGTTATACATGTCTGTGTGATGAAAGTCCTGTGGTGGCATGTTTGACAGTTTTCCTGAAAGGTGGCTGCAGATGTGTTAATAACACCACTGAATAGCATCACATGCTGTTTGCTATTGGATTTTTAATTCAGAAACACAATATAATTTAAAACGTTTGCGGCTACCCTGATGAGTACAGTGCTCCCCACACTCCACCCTCACTACCCCTGACCCCGATGGGTACAGTGCTCCCCTAGCTGAAGTGGGCGGAGACCCTACCCCACAATAACCTTGTCCCCCCCCCACCCCCCACCTTTCCCACTGGCAGAGGCAGATAATGCTTGGCCACACCCACACATAGTGACACTCACCCCCTCCTCCTGCTCCATCAACCACTGCTGGACTTCAGCTGACGTCTCTATATACTCCACCAGCCCCACAATCCTTGGCATCTGTGTTAACCCTGTGCTGCTAACCTAATTTTAAAAAGCTTTAACATACAATCACCACTGCAACCTCGCAGAACCACCATCACTACACTCAGTTCATGGATGGATTACATAAATATTAAACAATATACTGCTATTGATTCACCATATGCATACTGCTATGCCACACCACCATCACTAATCACACTCCACCCTCACCAATCACCCTCTACCATCATCAATCACACACACCACCATCACCAATCACACCCTCCCTAATCACACTAATCACACACTCCACCCTCGCTATCACCCACCACCATCATCAATCACACTCCACACAAATCGCACACCACCCTTACCAACCACACCCTCACTAATCACAGACTCCACCCTCACCAATCATACTCCAACCTTACCAATCACACACTCACACACTCCACCCTCACCAATCACACCCTCACTAATCACACTCCATACATACTAATCACTCTCCAGCCTCCCACTCCACCATCACCAATCACTTTACCCTCACCAATCACATTCCATGTGATTGGTGAGGGTAGGGTGATGGCAATGCAATAGAAATATGTGTGTACATGCATATGCTTGATCACCTCAAGCAACTGTAATGATACAATGGTGTGATCATACAATGGTGTGATCATAACATGAACGGTACACTCAAGTGAACCTAAAAATGTCATCAATCTCTGCCTCATTGTCTGAAGGTTCTCTCTAAAAAAAGGACAGAGGCAGTCAAATTAATTATAAAAACCTTTATCATATGATCACCACTACACCCTCCCAGCACTGTCCTTTACCCAGATCACCATAGCAACAAATGGTTTACATTGTGCTATCTTTGAATTATGGTATGGAGTCACTTCTACACAAACTATTGACCACTTGGGCCAGAGTATTGGGAGCCAATGGGATTGTAGGCATGTGATTATAAGTGCAATGAACAAGAATGTAATTTAACACCATGGCTGTAGCATCACATGTGTCACCCATGAGCAATATATAATTTAGATGACGCTGGGATGACGCTGGGAGGTTACACTTCTATTGTATTGCCTCAAAATACCTCTGCCATATTCCCACTCTCATCATTAACCCTTATGCTGCACCTTTCTGAAGCGCTTGAAGTCTCTCAGTCCCTCGCTCTCACTACTGCTTGTCACCTTCTCTGGGACCTTGTCTTTCCCCCGGACCACCACAACCAGTCTCACCACCTCCACACATTCTGGGGGGGAGGGGCACGCTCATGTGATGAGGCTCTTCCTGGTCCCCAGACCATCAGCCTGCTGGGAAAACAACAGGCCTGATGGTTGAGGAGGGACTGTTCTTCTTGGTACTCTGGGTACCTATGAGGACAGAAGTACCATCCATGTGTAATACCATACGACTTCCAACCACACAAGTTGATCAGTGTAACATGTGTGGCAGTAGTAACCGTGGTTACTTGTTAAACGGTGTGCCAAAGGTAGCCATGGTTACAGATATAACAGCAATGGCCTTGAGTTTCCTGGAGCTCAAAAAGGGGGAGGAGGCTGTCGGCATGGCAATCAGCCTAACAGATCTGGCAGGGGTAGCCATGGTTACAGGTATTAAAGACTAAAAATAAAATATAAATTACGCATAATATTGTATTACATGGTGCAACAATTACATTCAGTTTCATGTTATGCAGTTATGTGTACACGCTTTCATGTATCATGCATTGGTCATTGTGGCGGGGAGTAGGAGCACTGCTGGAGATGATATTTCAAACCACTCTTGGTCACATATTTCTTGTCACATCCTTCAGACGGACATCTTATCTTCTCACCAAGGTGTTTTCTGCCATGCTCTTTCAGAGCAGAAATGGACCTGAAAGATTTCCTGCAGAAACATATATAAGGTCGATCATTGCTGTGGACCATCATATGGTATGTGAGACTTTCTCTGTAGGAATACTGCTTGTTGCAAATGGTACACTTGAATCTTCTGGCTCCTGTGTGAATAACCATGTGCTTCTTCAGATCTCCATTACGACCAAATGCCTTCTCACATTCAGAACACTGATAGTTCTTTTCTCGCGTGTGGACAACCATGTGTATCTTCAGATGTCCCTTTTGACTAAATGCCTTCCCACATTCAGAACACCGATAATTCTTCACTTGCGTATGGATAACCATGTGCCTTGTCAGAGTTTCCTTACGACCAAATGCCTTCCCACATTCAGAACACTGATAGTTCTTTTCTCGCGTGTGGACAACCATGTGTATCTTCAGATGTCCCTTTTGACCAAATGCCTTTCCACATTCAGAACACTGATAGTTCTTTTCTCGCGTGTGGACAACCATGTGCTTCTTCAGATGTCCCTTTAGACCAAATGCCTTTCCACATTCAGAACACTGATAATTCTTCACTTGCGTATGGACAACCATGTGCTTCTTCAGATCTCCATTACGACCAAATGCCTTCTCACATTCAGAACACTGATAGTTCTTTTCTCGCGTGTGGACAACCATGTGTATCTTCAGATGTCCCTTTTGACCAAATGCCTTCCCACATTCAGAACACTGATAGTTCTTTTCTTTTGTATGGACAACCATGTGTGTCTTCAGATTTTCCTTTCGACCAAATGCCTTCCCACATTCAGAACACTGATAGTTCTTTTCTGGTGTAGGGACAGCCATGTGTGTCTTCAGATTTCCCTTATGATAAAATGCCTTTCCACATCCAGAACACACATACAGCATTTCTGAATTACTCACCTTCGATCCTTATTGTTATAAAGAACTATGTTACAACATGGGGTTACGGTAAACGAAGATCGCCGAATTCCTCGATCCGCCGCTAATCAGGAAGAAGGGGTAAATAGGTGACCATGCATCCATCACTTTGTTATCACTGTTTTGGATCCTTTAGCATTATTCTGTACATTATGCCCTCGCTTTGGCGAGGGGATCGTATGAACCCATCTACCCCCCCCCCCCCCCCCCCCCCCCACCCATCCCCCTTCCCCTTGCGACGCCCAAGTTATGGGAGACAAGACAAGTCCACTTTGGTTTATTACCCGCAGATTTCCCAGACATTCCATCTACATGTCTACGTTTCCGAGTCATTTTTTTGAACATGTACAAAGTGACCAGTTAAAGTAAAAACAGAGATAATATAGTACTATAATATCTCTGGTATAAATGAGTCTTTTCATTGCGATTTTTACTGTATTCGCTCGCGTGTTCGTACCATGCATGCTGCTAACATCTCTATTTCAAAATGCATGCACTGACCCCCTTCCAGCAGCCTTTACCTTCAACAGAGTTACAAGGCACGTGGTATATCAAGATATGAGATACGGTGATATCCGGGAATTCAAAAATTGAATTTATTATTTAACCATTAACCCTCTCCCCCCACTGCTGTTTGCGGCTGGACACAATTCAAATAATTGGCTAATACCGTATACCTTTTGAATAGTGTAAAATAATTTACTTTTAGAGCTCATTATAAATCGTACTTTTTGTGACCCACATTTCGTGCTTTTTTCAAGTCATAGCTGTGAGATGATTTGATCTTTCGTACTCCCTATCATCGCATTAAGGAAAATCTCCAACGCGCACAGCCTACATTAATACTCGAATCGTTGCGCATCGTTTTTATACGCCCATATGATGGAGGCGGTAACGAGAGGGGGTACTTTGATCGTGTGTAGCAAAGACATCGACAACAGAATTTAGGTCAGCGAGTTGTGACATTAATACGACAGATTAAGAAGCATATTTATAACAATTAGAACAAGCCACAGTTTTGTTTTACCAACCTACGCGGCGTGTGTATTTTTGGAATAATCGGTGCGGTTTGAATGGAGCATCACTACATTAACAAAGGTCAGGACCGATGCAGGGTGTGTGGTCGCTTGCTTGTAACACCTGATAATAAACCAAAGCGTTCAAATCAATGCACAGAGTTTGCAGCAGATTTACACTTGGTATTCTATTAACAACATCCATCCTGCACTCAAATTCTGTTATCAATGCAAATAAGTTATGAGGGTGGTATTAGTAGCTGAGATGAGGGTACAGGTGGCTCAGATGAGACTGGTACTGGTGGCTGAGATGAGGCTGGTACTACTGGTGGCTGAGATGACAAGTGGCTGAGATAAGGTTGGTACTGGCTGAGATAAGATAAGACTGGTACAGGTGGCTGAGATGAGGTTGGTACAGGTGGCTGAAATGAGATTGGTACCATAGGTGCCCCCAGCTTTTCTGGAAGGGGGTGGGTGGAAGGGGGGGGGGGTGGGGGTCAGAATAGGGCAAAGGGGCGCCATTTGACAGGCACGAATATGTTGTCCGCTTTCAGTGGATTCAACCACCGTGGGGTGGGGGGGGGGGGGGGGGGGATGTTGCTGTCTGCTTTCGGCCAATTCAACCAGCAGGGGGGAGAGGGGGGGGGGGGGGGGGTGCTGTCTGCTTTTGGCTGATTCAACCAGCAGGGAAGGGGGGCGCTGTCCGCTTTCGGCTGATTCAACCAGCGGGGTGGGTGCTGTCTGTCTGCTTTCAACCAGCGGGGGGAGGGGGGTGCTGTCTGCTTTTGGCTGATTCAACCAGTGAGGGGGGGGGGGGGGAGAAGGGGGGTGCTGTCCGCTTTTGGCTGATTCAACCAGCGGGGTGGGGGTGCTGTCTGTCTGCTTGTGGCTGATTCAACCAGTGAGGGGGGGTGTGTGTTGCTGTCCGCTTTCGGCTGATTCAACCAGCAGGGTGGGGGGGGGGGGGGGGGTGCTGTCTGTCTGCTTTCGGCTGATTCAACCAGCGAGGGGGTGTGTGTGTTGCTGTCCGCTTTCGGCTGATTCAACCAGCAGGTGTGGGGGGGGGGGGGGGTGCTGTCTGTCTGCTTTCGGCTGATTCAACCAGCAAGGTAGGGGGGTTGCTGTCTGTCTGCTTTCGGCTGATTCAACTAGCGAGGAGGGGGTGTGTGTTGCTGTCCGCTTTTGGCCGATTCAACCAGCGGGGGGGTGGGGGGGCGTCATTCAGTCCAGAAGGGGGGAGGGGGCCCATGGGTACAGGGTGCCTGAGATGAGGCTGGTACTGGTGGCCAAGATGAGACTGGTACAGGTGGCTGAGATGAGGCTGGTACTGGTGGTTGAGATGAGGCTGGTACTAGTGGCCAAGATGAGATGGTAGTGCCTGAGATGAGGCTGGTACTGGTGGCCAAGATGAGATGGTAGTGCCTGAGATGAGGTTGGTACTGGTGGCCAAGATGAGATGGTAGTGCCTGAGATGAGGCTGGTACTGGTGGTCAAGATGAGATGGTAGTGCCTGTGATGAGGCTGGTACTGGTGGCCAAGATGAGATGGTAGTAAGACATAAGTAAGATCCAACAGTTGCTCTGAACTATGAAAGAACAACAGATGTTCATTGCCCTGCCGCCAATCCCACTAGTAACCAAACATATTAACGATACTCCCGGTATTTCTTGCTAAATTTTAGTACATTTGTTCGCTGTCAGAAAAAACTGTGGCTACAATCCATTGCAAATATCTATAAGTACCTTTAGTTCCCTTTACGAACCAACCTTTATTTCAGATTTCCTATTGTCGCAGGCGTGGAGAATCGCTTCTGTATCGAAGAGGTACGCAAAGACTAACCCGCTTTCAGGGTCCGTAGCTTGCTGTAGCAAGTTGACTACGCCTAGTGGTTTGCGACACAAATAGAAAAAAGGTGTTCCTTTCCTTGTACCGTGTTAAAATGGTGATTAGTCCATCCGTGTTTTTGAGTGATCTCACGTTCCGAAGGTCTTCGGTTGTCAAGGTCGTTGTTAAGGGCATGACATAATCATTTCAATTTTTCGGAAAACGGATCTAGTGTCCACAAAACATTGGGCCGCAAACACCAGTGCCCCAAGGCCATGCTAAAACACCTTCCCTGGACACCAATTGTCATCTGAAAGGGTGTACTACGGTGGCCCTGGAGGTCGCGAGCAAACACTGCACGCTTCTGGGTTTTGCGCATTACACGTCGGCCGGTTTTGTACAGACCAGTTTCGGGTTTAAACTAATAACAAACAAAAAATGTGTGAAGTATGCACACCTGGACCACAACCATATATTCACACCCATAGCAATTGAGACATCAGGAGTTTATGGGTCAGAGACCTTGAAATTTCTGAAGGAGCTTGGCCATCGCCTTAAACAGACATCAGGAGAGTGTAATGCCTACTCCTACTTGCTGCAAAGGCTATCAGTTGCAGTCCAACGTGGAAATGCCACTTCTGTTATGGGTTCTGTGGACCAGCATGCAGTGGAAGACTTTTTTCAGTAACTTTTTATTAGTATAGTTATTTGAGTGTATGATTTCTGTAATTACCAAAACATTAATATAAATTTAAAAATAACAAAAGGCGGCTTGCCTTTAGTCTCGTACCCAGACCATCAATCCCACATCACCGCTACATGGCATATACCACGTAGCGGTGATGTAATCCATCCGCAGCTGTGGGATTGATGGTCTGGGTACGAGACTAGTTTGCTTGTCATCGATATTGACATTAAACAGTTCACGTCATACGTTGCAAAGCAAACTCGCAAACATTGCTCGTAAGTCGTTCTAAAACAAAATTTGCACGTAAGTCGTTTAATAACATTACAACTCGCCTGGCCAGCTGGTCGATGGTTTAATATAGACTTAGAATGTTTTCATTATCATATGATCACCACTACACCCTCCCAGCACCATCATCACAGCCTTGAAACATGGTCCTTGACCCAGATCACCATAGCAACAGCAGATGGATTTAACATTAAAGCATGGTATGGAGCAAACTACGCAAACTATTGACCTTCATTAATATTTATACCCTCACATCCCTGCTTGCATCTTCAACCCTCACCTTCCCACCCTCATCTTTAACCCTTATGCTGCACATTTAAGCAGTGCTTGCTGTCTCTCAGTCCCTCGCTCTCACTACTGCTTGTCACCTTCTCTGGGACCTTGTCTCTCCCCCTGACCACCACAACCAGTCTCACCACCTCCACACATTCTGGGGGAGGGGCACGCTCATGTGATGTGCTCAGATAGGCACCTCTGGGTATTGAGGAGGGATGGGGAGGAGGGATATGGTATAAGACCACTTCCTCTACTGACCACACCCACATACTTCAATACCCCACCCCATCTGACCACACCTACATGTACATACACCACCTTAAACATACATGGCCACACTAACATAGATGTACCATATGTGTAATACCAAAAGACTTCCAACCGCAATACGCTAGCGTATACTCGGTTTTTGCACAGTGTCAGCTGCCTTGTGTTTCCTGGTGCTCAAAAAAGGGGAGGAGGCTGTTGGCATGGCGATCAGCCTAACTGGTGAGGTAGGGGTAGCCGTGGTTACAGGTATAAAAGTTGTGGCAGGGGTAACCATGGTTACAGGGATAACAGGCATGGTAGCTGTAGCTGTGGTTACAGGTATAGCACAGGTAGCCGTGGTTACAGCGGAGAAGTTACAAGTCCTCCAAGTTGTACTGACTTTGCAGCTGACCTGGTAGTAACAGCAGCAGCAGTAGTACTGGCCTTCCCTTCTCCACCAGAAGGCTCCATTGTCCTTTGGCTCTGAGGAGGATATTCCCCTTCACACGAGGCAGCCATCTTGGGAACATGCCTTGTCTCCTTAGGTGTGACCTGATCCTCCTCCCCATCCACCACACTAGGAGGGGAATCCCCTTTGATTGCAACAGTGGCTTGGTGGGTGTGGTCTGAGGTCACACAATGTTGTTTCACTTCAGATTCCAAATCAGGGGATTCCCCCACATCAGGGGACTCCTCTCTCCTCAGTTGTCCCCTAGTCCTCTTCCTGGTCCCCAGACCATCAGCATGCTGGGAAAACAACAGGCCTGATGGTTGAGGAGGGACTGTTCTTCTTGTTACCACATCACTGGTAGTGAGGTCTGCTTTTTTGGATACAATACTGGCTATGGTGGGCGTGTCCTTCAAGGCTGGAGGTGGTGCCTTCACCACTGCTTCTTCAGCAGGTGTGCTCTGTTTAGAACCACTTGACCCACCAGCCTCCTCACCACCAGAGCACGGCCTTTTGCTCCTGCTCTCCCCAACACCGCCATCGCTTGCCTTCCTCTTACCCCTGAACAGGGCAGACATCACACTACCACCACCACTGCTCCCCAGGGACGTGGGTGTGACAGAGTTTGAGGCCAGCACACTGCCCACACTGCTGCCTGTGAAGGACATGTCTACAGCCATGTTTACTGAGCGCTGAGTGGAGGAGGGGACAATGCTCTCAGGGTTAAATAGGGACTTGGAGGATGGGCTGGGGCCCCATGTTGTGGGACAGGCTCAGGATTAGCGGACCCAAACAGGTCGTCAAGGAGTTCTTCCGCCTTGACAACACCACCACCTCACCCCTGGGACACGGTACTAATGTCTTGTTCACATAAAGAGTGCCATTTGCTCTGGCCACACCCACACTGGATGCTCCTCCCCCCACACCATCAAAAGTCAAGCCAAATACACAGCCAACTGGTGCATCTGAAAGCTCTGTAGCTGGTGTGTGGTGGTGTAAAGGTGATCAAAGGCCAGGTGGTGAGGGTGGTAAGAGTGATGTCAGATATGAGGGTAGTGATGGTGGCACAGTCATAATGATCTGATGATGGTATAAGTTATTTGCATCACCCAGTGATGTGAGGGTGGTAGCAAGACAAAAAGGGTTAATGTGGGTAGTGTGGTCTGTAATATCATGTAGCAGTGAAAAAAAAATTGCTAGACCTCAGACCACAATTGAGTGTGCATAATGTAAATACATGTGTATCTAACTATCTCCACTTTAATGTTAGCATTTAAGCTGCTCTAAATTCAGGGTACTTTATTTAATAAATTTCCATTCTTTAAATGTGTTTCTATCCCAAGTTATGCGTGGTCAAGAAGGAGGATAGTTCCGGGACTGTGTACAAGAACGGGCAGTACCCTTTTGTTCTCTACAACCGCGCGTTAAGTGGACAAAATTATTTTTATCTATTATATTAACCACCAAAATCTCATTACACAGACACATTGTATTGCAACAATTACATTCTGTTTCACTTAATGTGTACATGCCGGCTAGTGTTTGTATCATGCATTGGTCGTTGTGGTTGGATCTTGTGAGTAGGAGCAGTGCTGGAGATGATGCTTCAAACCTCTCTTGGTCACATATTTCTTGTCACATCCTTCAGAGGGACATCTTAACCTCTCACCAAGGTGTTTTCTGCCATGCTTTTTCAGACTAGAAATGGACCTGAAAGATTGCCTGCAGAAACACTTATAAGGTCGATCATTGCTGTGGACCATCATATGGTATGTGAGACTCTCTCTGTAGGAATACAGCTTGTTGCAAATAGTACACTTGAATCTTCTAACTCCTGTATGGACAACCATGTGTCTCGTCAGATGTCCCTTTTGACCAAATGCCTTCCCACATTCAGAACACTGATAGTTCTTTTCTTGTGTATGGACAACCATGTGCTTCTTCAGATCTCCATTACGACCAAATGCCTTTTCGCATTCAGAACACTGATAGTTCTTTTCTTGTGTATGGACAACCATTATGTGTGCATTCAGAGTTCCCTTTCGACTAAATGCCTTCTCACATTCAGAACACTGATAGTTCTTTTCTTTTGTATGGACAACCATGTGCTTCTTCAGATCACCATTACAACCAAATGCCTTCCCACATTCAGAACACTGATAGTTCTTTTCATCTGTATGGACAGCCATTATGTGTGCATTCAGAGTTCCCTTTTGACTAAATGCCTTCTCACATTCTGAACACTGATAGTTCTTTTCTTTTGTATGGACAACCATGTGTGTCTTCAGATATGCCTTTCGCCCAAATCCCTTCCCACATTCAGAACACTGATAGTTCTTTTCATCTGTATGGACAGCCATTATGTGTGCATTCAGAGTTCCCTTTTGACTAAATGCCTTCTCACATTCAGAACACTGATAGTTCTTTTCTTTTGTATGGACAACCATGTGTGTCTTCAGATATGCCTTTCGCCCAAATCCCTTCCCACATTCAGAACACTGATAGTACTTTTCTTGCGTAGGGACCGCCATGTGTGTCTTCAGATTTCCCTTATGATAAAACGCCTTTCCACATTCAGAACACACATACAGCATTTCTGAATTACTCACCTTCGATCCTTATTGTTAAAAAGAATTAAGTTACAACATAATTTGCATCGTAGGGGTAAACGAAAGGGGGCTCTCGCTGAATTCCTGGATCTGCCACTAATCTGGAAGAAGGGGTTAATAGAGGGGTTGCAGTGACATCCCGGGAAGGTTCATAACAATAGCAATAACAATCGCCGCCATGTTTTTTGGTGCCCTAACCATTGATTTTTTCAATAAGTGTCGAGCACGTACGTTCACGTACGTGACACGCATTTATAAACGATGATGTTTAATAGTTAGAACACCAAAAAACATGGCGGGACACCAAACAAACATGGCGGCAACCTTCCCGGGATGACACTGCAACCCCTCTATAGGTGACCATGCATGGACCATCACTTTGTTATGACTGTTTTGGATCCTTTAGCATCATTCTGTACATTATGCCAGAGATCTATATATGATCTCTGATTATGCCCTCGTACGATCCCCTCGCTTTGGCGAGGGGATCGTACGAACCCATCTACCCCCCCCCCCCCCCCCCCACCCCCCCTCATACCTTTGCGACGCCCAAGTTATGGGAGAAAAGACAAGTCCACTTTGGTTTATTACCCGCAGTTTTCCCAGACATTCCATCTACATGTCTACGTTTGCGAGTCAATTTTTGAACATGCACAAAGTGACCAGTTAAAGTATAAATGAGTCTTTTCTTTGTGATTTTCACTGTATCCGCTCGCGTGTTCGTACCATGCATGCTGCTAACATCTCTACTTTATAAATATATATTATTTCATGCACTGACCTGTCTTCTTTCCTCTTCCAGCAGCCTTTAGGCACATGGAGATACGGTGGTATCCGGAATATTAAAACTGATCTATTTAATTATTTTACCATTAAGCCGACACACTAAATACCCCCCCCCCCACCGGGGCCGTATAGAAGCATAGATATGACAGTACTCCAATACGTATGATAAAACCATCTATACTAGGACAAGCTCTCACTATAACTACACCCTCCGGAGGAGGACAGGCTTCTAGTTCATCTGGACAAGCTTATGTTGCACCTGCTAACCCCCCTGGGATAGGCAGCATTCATACCCCCTCCATGCTAAAACTCCTTCCCTGGACACCATTTATTGCCATCTGGAAGGGTGTAGTACCTCAAGCAACTGTAATGATACAATGGTGTGACCATAACATGAACGGTACACTCAAGTGAACCTAAAAATGTCATCAATCTCTGCCTCATCCTCAGAAGGTTCTCTCTAAAAAAAGGGCAGAGGCAGTCAAGTGATGTTCGGCCACACCCACACATAGTGACACTCACCCCCTCCTCCTGCTCCATCAACCACTGTTGGACTTCAGCTGACGTCTCTACGTGCTCCACCAGCCCCACAATCCTTGGCATCTGTGTTAACCCTGTGCTGCCAACCTAATTATAAAAACCTTTATCATATGATCACCACTACACCCTCCCAGCACCATCATCACGGCCTTGCAGCATGGTCCTTGAGCCAGATCACCATAGCAACAAATGGATGACATTGTGCTATGGTATGGAGACACTTCTAAACAAACTATAGACCATTTGGGCCAGAGTATAGGGAGCCAATGGGATTGCAAGCATGTGATTATAAGTGCAATGACAGGGGTGGCAGAAGCCTATCATATTTTTTGGGGTGGGGGTGGGGGTGCTAAACCGAACAAACGATAATTATTTCATGACCACATAAATTTCGTTTCAAAGCACCAGTAAAATCTACAGTACCGAAGTATCTGGTGCGTTCGTCGTTAGTAGTGGAGAATTCAACGGCAACATCAGTGGCATTAGTGTCAAATTTACCGGGACCTCCTCTCGGGGGTATTTGCCTACTGTGGTGCTTAGAAAAAAAATTATCCACGTTCAGCCACTTTAAAACATTTGACAGTGCATGCTCGTTGTACAGGTCCTTTAGAGCTTGGCCTGAAACCCAGCAAAAAGTTCTTCACTTCACTTCGACGGTCTGGCTTGGGTCTGCTTGGGACCAGAGAAAACGAATTAGAGCCTAGCTGGAAATTCGGGCCAAGATCTAAACGACTAGCATGCATTGTCAAATGTAAAAGGGATGTTAAACTGGCAGAACGTGAATAACTGTATACCACGGTAGACAAATGTACTCCTGGGAGGACGCCAGGTACACATTAGACATAATAAATGGAGTACATGTACTTATATACGGGAGCATATCATCGTCCGATCGATCGCTAAATTTGGGGGGGCTAATGCCCCCCTTGCCCCCCCTCTTCCGCCGCCCCTGAATGAACAACAATGTAATTTAACACCATGGCTGTAACATCACATGTGTCACCCATGAGAAACTAGTTATAATTATGAGGTTTAGATGAAGCTGGGAGGTAAAAGTCACTACACTGCTATTGCATTGCCTGGAATCAGTAACATGCTCAGATCATGATGACACCTCACCTTCCCGCTTGCATCTTTACCCTCACCTTCCTACCCTCATCAATAACCCTTATGCTGCACCTTTCTGAAGCGCTTGAAGTCTCTCAGTTCCTCGCTTTCACTACTGCTTGTCACCTTCTCTGGGACCTTGTCTCTCCCCCGGACCACCACAACCAGTCTCACCACCTCCACACATTCTGGGGGAGGAGGGGCACGCTCATGTGATGTGCTCAGACAGGCACCTCTGGGTACCTAGGAGGGATGGGGAGGAAGGATATGGTATCAGACCACTTCCTCTACTGACCACACCCACATACTTAAATACCCCACCCCATCTGACCACACCAACATGTACATACACCACCTTAAACATACATGGCCACTAACATAGATGTACCATATGTGTAATACCAAAAGACTTCCAACCACAATGACATCAACAGGTACTTCACTCATCTTCCCTCTAACATGTCTTGTTCCATTGATCAAACTGCACCATCACCTATCACACACACCACCCTGACCAATCACACACTCTAACCTCACCAAGGGGCCGTCCATAAAGTACGTCACGCGCAAGGGGAAGGGGGGGGGGTCTCAGTCAGCGTGACGACGCATACATTAAGTATACCATCAGTATGGGATAATGCGTGGGTCCATAATGGTCAAAAAAAGCGTGACGTACTTTATGGACAGCCCCCAGTCACAAACACCACCCACACTAATCACACTCCACCCTCACCAATCAAAAACACCACACTCACCTATCACACACCCCACCCTTACCAATCACACACTCCAATCTCACCAATCACACATCTCTCAGGCTCACTATCTTCTTTGGTTGCTCTCTTGGACAGATGAAGCCATCCTTGGTCATGACAGGGTCATATTTCACACCACTCTCCAAAGGATCTTCACCATCCCAAGGCTCTGCCTCTGGCCCCTCCTCCTCCTCTTCTCCCTCCTTCCACAGATCAGTCTCAGTCACCTTTGACCTCTTGCCACCCATTCCAGAGAACAGGTTGAATGGAGACACACACACAGCAGCACGCACACCAGACACAGAGGGATGGCTACTCCCGGCCACCATTGAAAGGCCTCTGCTGCTGTCTTGTGTCTTGGCCCTTCCATCTTCACTTCGCCCCTGTGTTCCAAGTGAGGTACCCTCCACTACAGCAGCTGCCTTGTGTTTCCTGGTGCTCAAAAAGGGGGAGGAGGCTGTTGGCATGGTGATCAGTCTAACTGGTGTGGAAGGGGTAGCAGTGGTGACAGGTATAAAAGTCGTGGCTGGGGTAGCCATGGTTACAGGGATAACAGGCATGGCAGCTGTAGCTGTGGTTACAGGTATAGCACAGGTAGCCATGGTTACAGGCGGAGAGGTTACAAGTCCTCCAGGTGCTACTGACTTTGCAGCTGACCTGGTAGTAACAGCAGCAGCAGTAGTACTGGCCTTCCCTTCTACACCAGAGGGCTCCATTGTCCTTTGGCTCTGAGGAGGATATTCCCGTTCACACGAGGCAGCCATCTTGGGAACATGCCTTGTCTCCTTAGGTGTGACCTGATCCTCCTCCCCATCTATCACGCTAGGATGGGAATCCTCTTTGATTGCAACAGTGGCTTGGTGGGTGTGGTCTGAGGTCACACAATGTCGTTTCACTTCAGATTCCAAATCAGGGGATTCCCCCACATCAGGGGACTCCTCTCTCCTCAGTTGTCCCCTAGTCCTCTTCCTGGTCCCCAGACCATCAGCATGCTGGGAAAACAACAGGCCTGATGGTTGAGGAGGGACTGTTCTTCTTGTTACCACATCATTGGTAGTGAGGTCTGCTTTTTTGGATACAATACTGGCTATGGTGGGCGTGTCCTTCAAGGCTGGAGGTGGTGCCTTCACCACTGCTTCTTCAGCAGGTGTGCTCTGTTTAGAACCACTTGACCCACCAGCCTCCTCACCACCAGAGCACGGCCTTTTGCTCCTGCTCTCCCCAACACCACCATCGCTTGCCTTCCTCTTACCCCCGAACAGGGCAGACATCACACTACCACCACCACTGCTCCCCAGGGACGTGGGCGTGACAGAGTTTGAGGCCAGCACACTGCCCACACTGCTGTCTGTGAAGGACACGTCTGCAGCCATGTTTACTGAGCGCTGAGTGGAGGAAGGGACAATGCTCTCAGGGTTAAATAGGGACTTGGAGGATGGGCCTGGGGCCCCGTGTTGTAGGACAGGCTCAGGATCAGCGGACCCAAACAGGTCGTCAAGGAGTTCCTCCTCCTTGACAACACCACCACCCTTCCCGGGACACGGTACCAACGTCTCGTTCACACGAAGAGTGCCATTTGCTCTAGCCACACCCACACCGGATGCTCCTCCCCCCACACCATCAAAGGTCTCCTCCTCCTGCTTCACAACACTGAGCACACCCTGGCTGACAGTGTCTGCAGCGTAGATGGTCACATTCTGGAGATGGTGGGGCTGTGAGTCCTCCATCATCAGGGAGGAGCCTGCCTCAGCACTGGGGACTTGGGATAGAGATGGAGGAGGCAAGCCAACTGGTGCATCTGAAAGCCCTGTAGCTGATGGGTGGTGATGTGAGGGTGTGGTGATATAGAGTAGTGAAGGTGGCAAGGTGATGTGAGGGGTAAAAATGGTAGTATAACATGTAGATGTGAGGGTGGTGGCAATATGAAAAGGGTAGTGGCATGGTGGGCGTGAGGGTGTGTGGTGGTATGTGATATCTCCATACATGTAGTAGTGAGATCGAACCTTCTGTGCTAGCAAGAGGATTGCAGAAGAGGTCTGTAGAGATGTGTAACAGTGCAAATCCAACCTCAGAATCTGGGATAGACCTCAGACCACGACTGAGAGTGCAATGAGTGAGCATATGTATGTATGTATGTATGTATGTATGTATGTATGTATGTATGTATGTATGTATGTATGTATGTATGTATGTATGTGATGTATGTAAGTATGTAAGTATGTAAGTATGTATGTATGTATGTATGTATGTATGTATGTATGTATGTATGTATGTATGTATGTATGTATGTATGTATGTATGTATGTATGCATGTATGTATATTTGTGTGTGAGAGAATACAATTACACACATAGGTCCCTAAGAGGATTTTGGTGAGTACCTTGTGAGAAAGGCAGACACCTGCCTTACCCACTCCTTCTGTTCGTCTGGTTCTTCCCTCAGAGTAACCTCGTCCACTGTCATGACAACAGACCCCTTCTTGGCCAGGTCTTCCAGAGGCACCACTGATGGACCGTCTACCAGCTTGGTGACTGCCCCCGCCTGCTGTATGCATAGGTGCAGCTTACTAAACTGAGAGAGAAAGGGAGAGAGAGAGAGAGAGAGAGAGAGAGAGAGGGGGGGGGGGGGGGGTGGAAGACAGAGGAGAGGCATTCCATTGTGTAATCCTCAATGGACCCCATCTTTACTCATGAGCTACTAAAAGGTGACCTGTTGCTGTAAGCCACTAAATCTACTGCCCCCCCTTACAAACTACCTGTTTCTCTGTCAGGAAGTAGAAGGTAAGTCCTCTGAGCATCTCAGTCCTTTTCTGGTTAGGCTTGAACGCAGCGGGATCCATGGACCCTTGAATATAGGCATCCACCACTGGGGGTAGGTAGCCTGCACAGTCAGGGAACACCTGCTTGCTTTTTACACATCTGACAGCTGCCTCCAGCCATGAGATGGTCACAATGGGTCTGCAGCTGGAGAGGGCTGATATCACCTACAAGGGGAGCGTGTTATCTCTGTGCACATGAATCCTGCATGTATGTGGATATGTGTTTTTAAAATTTCCTCCCAAATGTTAATGGGATGGTAATTATTATTAAAATACTATGTATGTATGCATGTATGTATGAATAATGTGTGTTCATGTGTGTATGTATGTATGTATGTATGTATGTATGTATGTATGTATGCATGTATGTATGTATGCCATATTGTGTGTGTGTGTGTGCAATGCAATTATTTCGAGGTGCACTAGGCCTACCTTCACAGTCACTGTGATAGAACTCATGATCAGGTGGGTGCATTCACCAGTCCAACTGTTCACCATCTTACCGTCTGCAACGGGTTCAAGCCAAAATAAAACTGGCAACCAGAAGACGTGTACATACACACATCACACAAAAATGATGCACACATGCCTAGACTCTTCACCAGCTGTTTCAGTTTCGCCTTCTCAGCCCCGCCCATGCTAGAACAGCAGAACACCAGTGGTTCCCACAGCAGCCTTTAGGAAAAGGCTAAGGATCAAACTTTCTTTTTTTTTCTCCCCCCATTAGGTCGCATGACACCTGTATTCAGCGCCCATCTGTCCAAACTTGACAACAGCATTCCGTCGCAGCTCTTCCTTTGAGTTCCACGACAACTTCACACCGTCCACAACAGTGCCAAATTTAGACTTACAGTCTGTGACATAAGCCTGCGGTTGGCCAGAACATAACTTAAACATAGTAGTATGCCCCCTCCGTCGTGTTTGTACATGTGCAATGCTCATGCGTCACTGCAGGCCACTCCCCCCATTTTCAAATATAATAACCTTGTTGTCTTCAGTAAGCAGCAGAAGCGCGTGCTTCCTGCTGACAGACGTGTCGCTTCTGAGTAGTATGTCACAATCTGCCATGAAACAACGCTTAAACGGCCACAGACAACGATACACGCTACAACGTACCTCGTCTGCCAATGACGAGTTCTTTTCCTCTCGGTAGGAAGTAACATTGGCCTGATATAGAAGCGAAAAATTATCCATTTCAGATCAATAGCCGGGCGAGTTACGAATCCAAACCTGGATCTTTCAAATGGCGCAAAATCCACATAGCGACAATTCTAGTTAATGCTCTCGTGCTGCGCATGCGTACTAACTGCTACTAGGCACTACAGGAAACCTATTCTGCCGAAAGTATTCATTTCATTTTACTCTTTTTAGGGCAGTGTCTTTCTGGTATTGCGTGACCCGCTGCGTCGTAGGGAGCTGGTATCTATAAAATTTCTACAGGAGTGGATGGAGGAGTTCATTTCACCCCCTGAGGCTCCTGTCTTTCAACCAACACCAGAGGAGTTCAGGGACCCTGTGGCGTACATCACCAAGATACGGCCAGTGGTTGTAAATACCGGAATATGCAAAATAAGGCCTCCTCATGTGGGTTTTAGGCACAATCCCTCCTCTTACACAAAGGCACCATTCACTTTTGCTGACTTAAACCCATACACCCACTGTTTATTGTTGCACCATTAAAGGGAGTGGTAAATATCTCCCTAACTCGCGGAGAGAGGAGAGAGAGAGAGGGAGGGAGAGAGATGGGGGAGGGGGTGCGCGTTGTGTGGTGGGTATGTGAAGGAGTCTGGCTGTTGGATGAGGGGAGATATGAACACACTATCTTTCTTTTCAACAACAACAACAAAAAAACAGGGATGGAAACCACCCTTCTCTATAGATACGGAACATTTCGAGTTTACACCCAGGCTACAACCTCTGAATGAACTCGATGTGAGTTTTTGGAATGGGTCTATGTAGCGTACTGGCACATTTTTGCTGGCACCACACATGTAAATGGTGATGTGGGGCACATGGCGCTGTGTTCATTAATGGAAGTGCCTTTTCATTGTGAAGCCATTCAATACATTCTGTGGTCAGTTGGCGCTAAGGACAGCTGTTATGTACATGTCTCTCTCTCCCCCCCTCTTTCACCCCCCTCTCTCCTCCCCTCTCTCTCTCCCTCCCCCTATCTCTCAGGCTAGGACAAGGGTGAAGCTGAACTTCATGGATAACTTGGCCAAGTTTTGGGAACTACAGGTGATTATATGCCCTTTGGGACTTGCATGTGGTTGTTTTGTTTTGTGGTTGTGTTGTGTGTGAAGGTGACGAGTTGTGAGGTGGTGTGTGTAGTGAGGTGGTGTGTGTGTATGAGACACCCACACAATCCAAATGCGCATGGTCTGTGGCAAATCAGGGGTGTAATATTGTGGGTGTGAAGTATTGTTTTTAGTGGGTGGAAGTGGGAGGAGGAGGAGGGAGGAATCGGTTGTTAGGCCTTGGCTTATCTGTTGTGTTCAATCTAACATATTGTGCACTTTGTGCCCTCTTATCTCCCACCCCTAGGGGATTACCTTCAAGATCCCTAATGTGGACAGGAATCCTCTGGATCTCCACAAGCTGTTCAAGGTGTGTGTGGGTGTGGGGGTGGGTGTGATGGGAGGATGTGAAAGTGTTTACATTTGTGGTGTGAGTGGTGAAGTGTTTATTGAAATTGTTGCACTTCTGGGAGAACCATGTCATGTGGAGTCATGTGAGGTATACAACTTCCATGTCCTCTTTGAAGGTTTGTTTTGTTATAACTATAATGAATGCAGGGGAACATTATTTTTTTCAATACCATCATACCATGCCAGAGGTATGGAATAACTCTGGAGAGGGGAGGGCTGTTATGGGGCTATTATACATATACATGTGTGTATTGGGGGGTGGGAGGGGACATGTTGTTAGCACAGGCATGATAAGTGGTGTGTTCCTCCTCCACCTCCTTGGTGTTGAGCAAGGTGATTATGTACATGTAATGTGGTTATGTTTTATGGTCATGTGATTGTGAATGAAGTTGTGTTTCCTTTCAGGCTGTTACAAGAGAAGGAGGCTTCGGTGAAGTTACCAGGACAAGGAAGTGGGTTCTCCTCAGCAAAGAGGTCTGTGTTGTCTAACACCTCACACTAGGGGAGTTGTTACTATTTGTGGCTTGTGGTTGACATCCTAGCTAGGGTATGATAACACCACAGTGGCAGGTTCCCTTCGGACCAACTATGAGAAGTACCTCTATCCATATGAGCTGTTCCTAACCAAGAACGGGAAACTGAAGGTGACGATTTTCACTATTTACTTATGTCTCTCATACACTTCCACCTTTGTTTCTCTTCCACATACCTCCACCTCTTGGTCTTCACCTCACCCCACCTCTTGGTCCTCACCATGCCTTCACCTCCTGGTCCTCACCTCTTTGTCCTCACCCCACCTCCACCTCTTGGTCCTCACCTCACCTCCATGTCTTGGTCCTCACCACACCTCCACCTCTTGATCCTCACCTCACCCCACCTCTGGATCCTCATTACACCTCTTGGTCCTCACCACACCTCTTGGTCCTCACCATGCCTTCACCTCTTGGTCCTCACCTCACCCCATCTCATGGTCCTCACCACACCTTCACCTCTTGGTCCTTGTCCACACCCCACCTCTTGGTCCTCACCTCACTCCACCTCTTGGTCCTCACCTCATCCCACCTCTTGATCTTCACTTACCCCATCTCTTGGTCCTCACCACACCTTCACCTCTTGGTCCTCACTCACCACACCTCCATTCTTACCACACCTCCACCGTCGCACATTCCAGTTGAGTGTCACCTCCAAGAGGGAAAAGCCATCTCCATCTCCATCCCCTTCACCGCAAGTCCCCAGTCCCGCCTCTACCTCCCAACAGAAGGCCAAGTACAGCCTTAGGCACAAGAGGGGCAGCAGTGTGGACCAGGTACATGACCCCAAACCCCCCCCCCCCCCCCCCCCCCACACCTGGTTGTGATGATGCTGCGTGGGCTGTCCCCCCACTGCTACAACACGCAGGACTCTGACCTCTCGCCAGTCAAAATAGACCCAGAAAACCCTGAATTTAAGAAGCTGGCGTTCACCTGTCCTGGACCAAAGAGTGCTTGTGTCCTCAAGTCAGGCGGGGTGGACAAGGGACCCTGGTCTGCCCAGGCCATAAAGTCAGAGTCACCTGCTACTGGCGGGAGGCTGTCTGCTGGTGGCGTGGGGTCCGTCAGGGCCGATGTGGGAGCCACCAGTGTGTCTGCCGTGCCTATCATTGACCCTGTTAGTAAGGTCAGCTGGAAGTATGGCAAGGTATTTAGATTACGTTGAGCAGTGTTGTTTTTATATGTTTGTGTGTGCAGTGGGTTGTGGGGATGGAGTGAACATGTGGCAAGCACGCGCGCCCAGATCAGATTCATAGCACATAAATGTAGCACTGATATTTCATAATCCCAGCCCCCCCCCCTCCTCCTCCTCCTTTCCTCCATATGCATGTGTAATGAATGGCTTGTGTGTGTGTGTGTGTGTGTGTGTGTGTGTGTGTGTGTGTGTGTGTGTGTGTGTGTCGTAGTTTTGGCTACAGCGTGCCCCACTCAAGTATATGATGAGTGTCGTATACATGTAAGCACCCATCCTTCCCCCCAAACTTTGCAGGTGGAGCAGTTGAAGTGCTACACGTGCAGGAAGGGCAACTGTGAGGACAAGCTGCTGCTGTGCGATGGCTGTGATGGCTGCTACCACATCTTCTGCTTGGACCCGCCCATCCCCTCTGTCCCCCCGGGAGACTGGAGGTGCCCTTCATGTGTGGCTAAGGTATGCCGGCGTACTGCTTAGCCAGGTGGTGGGGAAGGAGGACACGTATGACCCCCCCCCCCATCCCCCCCATGAGGTGTGGATAGTTTTGGGTTGTTATTGTTTTGTTGTACATCTTGACAGGAAGCATTTCTGTGAGAATATAAATATATGGGTGCTTTGTATGCATTTTGACCAAATGACAACTTGTAATAATTTCTGAGCTTCTCTTTTTGGGGATCTCTCTCCTTGGCTTTCTGTGCAACTCTGCCATTAGTTAGTATTAAGTCCTGAAAGGCTATCCCACAGCCATTGGATGTGTGTATGAATGCCTTGTATATAATTACATGTGACCTTGCATGCCACTGTATTGTAGTCTGTGGTTGTGGGAACAGGTTCACTACAGGGTGCAAACTTTTTCTTATCACATGGGCATGTTTTGGCTTCTGAAGGAGACCACAAAACGAGCTTAAGGGTAGGAAACAACAGAGCAGGTGTTTAGTATGTGTTCTGTGTTTGTGGTATAACTGTTCTTTGTTTTAAAGCATTCCCCTGAGAAGATTTTGCATGGGTGTAGTTAAGAGCCTTCAGTTGTTGCACTGTGAGGTGTGCGCTAACGGTTGTATTTATGGCCTCCTTTTGGTCACAGCTGCAGTAGTGGATAACTCTTGCATGTGCTTAGCAAACGATTGGGTCTCTATGACAGTTGCACTGTTCCTTTCCCTCTGTGACATCACAGGAGTGTGGTTCAATGCACGATTCGTTCGGTTTTGAGCAAGCTGACAATCCGTACACACTGGACTCGTTTGGGCAAAAGGCCAACATGTTCAAGCAACATTACTTCAACCAGCCACCTACTGTAAGTACAAAAAAGGATGACCTACCTTCACAGTTTCTTTTCTTTTTCTTTTTTTTTTTGGTGGCGGGCCTGACAGCAAGTACCTTACTCTGTGGTGGAGAAGGAATTCTGGAGGCTGGCCAGCTCTATGGATGATGAGGTTGGCCATGTTTAGTAAAAGTTAACTTTGTTGATTCTGTGGTTTAGAGTATTTATTGTTGTTCATCGTCGTGCCATGTGGTTGAAATGTCATGTTCTGTTCCTTCACTACCCCCTCCCCACCTTAAAGGTGACTGTGGAGTATGGTGCTGACCTGCACTCAAGCAAGCATGGCAGCGGGTTCCCCATGAAAGGAAAAACGCGCTCCCCTGAGCAGGAAGAGTATGTGCAGTCTGGGTGGAACCTGAACAACCTCCCCAACCTGAAGGGCTCCGTGCTGCACTATGTGGATGCAAACATCTCTGGGATGAAGGTGGGGGAAGATACTCACGATGATCTGTTTTATGCATCCTTGGGTTTTTATGATTGTGATGGCGGCATGTGTTGCTATTTAGCTTACAATTTGCTAACCCGTAAGAACTAATTAACTTTCAACTGTGGCTATGGACTGCAGTTATTCATACCCTTTGGTTAAGCCAAAGCCATTAGATAGAACAATAGTTTGGCTGATTTATAAGAGCAGAAAGGTCCTCTCTAACGCTGTATTACCTAATTTGGTCACAGGTACCGTGGCTGTATGTGGGCATGTGCTTCTCCTGTTTCTGTTGGCACATTGAGGACCACTGGAGCTACTCCATCAACTACCTCCATTGGTGGGTTTTGTGTACTGTAGGTGCAGGGAGAAGTTTGTTGTGTGACCTTTGTTCTGTGATGCGTGTGTGTGTGTGTGTGTGTGTGTTAGTGTGTGTGTGTGTGTGTGTTTGTTAGTTCTGTACTGTATGGCCAGACGGATTTCATCAATAGTGCAAGGAAACCTATTTATTTCCCATGGGTACATGTATTTCAAACAAAGTAGTAAATACATGTAACCTAATGGAAAATGCCTTTATAAAGGATTCCATCTAGTTAGATTGCAAGTGCATGCTATGTTTTGAGTCCAAAAGAGCTTCTACAGAAGAGGCACCAGTTAAGTAACAGCCATATCACGATCTACATGTATTTGATAATAATAGTGTGGGGGCAAGGGAGCACATCAAGGAGGAGTTATTGCAGATAGTTTCTTATTCTAATGACACTGTATTGATTATTATCTGGCCAATTATCAAAGGCTTGAAACCCAAGCCTATCAGGAGGTTGTCAAAAACAATTCTAATGTTCTTGCAGTACATTGCAGCCCATCTGGCAATCTTAGTGTTATAGATCTGCATGCCTGGTGACAAGGAGTAAGTCACAGAGAGGCCAGTCATTAATAGGTACTGTTTCTTACTAGCAGCCTTCAGTGTTGCCATGTAAGGGATCATTGAATATGAATAACCCCTTTGGGCACATGCTTTTTCATTCTCTGGTAACTTTCTGTTTCATCTAGCATACAGTAAACAGCAATCTCACATTGATACAAACCCTGTTGTGGTATTAAACAAGCTGTTGCTGCTGTTCTTAGCCACTTTCATGCCTCAGTCAATAAATATGGATGTATGGCAGTTGCTGATTTGCTTAGCATCTCTATGAATAATAGGCTTTTTGTCCCAATGTGCACACAATGTGGTTAGGCGAATTACATGTAAACTGCACATAGTTATTTACAGATTATGTGTAACTGTAGACCTTTTGCTTGTTGGGGTATCCAAATCTTCTCTATGTGTGAGCCACTACTGCTTTTGTTGGGAAGCATCCCACATGTGTAGTTAGAACAATTGTATTACATTTGTCTGGATATTCCAATCAAACCTTCACACTATGACGAAGTACACATTCACAGATTAATCAGCACACACACACACACACACACACATATTTTGACTGTTTTCAATTCCAACATCCAGGGGTGAGCCAAAGACATGGTATGGTGTTCCCCAGGCCTATGCTGAAGCTCTGGAGGCCACAATGAAGGACCAGGCTCCAGAACTGTTTGAGGACCAACCCGACCTACTCCATCACCTTGTGACCAACCTGTCTCCAAGTATCCTGATGCAGAATGGCATTCCAGTGAGTACACATAGAGAAGGCTCCTCCAGTTCCCACCCCCCCACCCCCCCCCCCCCCCCCCTTCCCCCCCTGGTGTCTTAAGCTATCTCATGGCTTAAACACTTAGGTAGTGCGAACGGATCAGTGTGCTGGGGAATTTGTGGTCACGTTTCCGAGGGCGTACCATGCTGGTTTCAACCAGGGCTTCAACTTTGCTGAAGCGGTCAACTTTTCTCTTGGGGACTGGGTGAGGCCTTACCTTGTCCTCTTGCAATTGGTTCCTCTCCACGTAACCCAATCCCCCACATCCTCTTGTTGTGTGCACCCCAGCTGTCTTTGGGACGGCAGTGTTCCAGCCACTACCAGACCATGTGCAGGTCTCCCGTGTTCTCCCACGATGAGATGCTGTGCAAGATGATGGCTGACCCACAGAAGTTGGACCTGGTGCTGCTGGTTGATGCAGCCAACGATGCCGTCACTATGTACAAGCAGGAGGAGAAACAGCAGGGGGAACTTGAACAACAGGTTTGCTGGGAGTGTGTCTGTGTGTGTGTGTGTGTATGTATATGTGTGTGTGTGTGTGTGTGTGTGGGTGTGGTTAGAGCAACAGTCGGTAATACATGTACTTGCTATTGCGGCCATTATCCCCTCAAACCCACCTAGGGCATCGTCAATGAAGAGAGGATGGTGTTTGAGTTGATGTCAGATGATGAGCGGCAGTGTTGCTTCTGTAGGGCCACATGTTTCCTGTCAGCTGTACAGTGCAGTAGCTGTCCATCAGGTAAGGGCACGGGGGAGGGGGTAGCCCCCTCTTCACACCACCCTTCTGAATTGTAACACCCTCAGTGATGTTGGTATTTTTTTTGCAGGCAAAGTGGTTTGCCCTTATCATTTGAACCATCTCTGTGGATGTCCAAATTCCAAGAAGATTATGAGGTATGGAAGGCAGGGCATAATTTAAGAAATGGAACTTGTTATTCCAAATGACCAATAGTAGTTGAATTTGCTAGGGCATGAAATGGTTGGCCATTTCATTTAACATCCAATAGTTAATGAAATGAGCATCGTCTTGGGTTAATTTTTCGCTCGCTCATATTGTGGCATCAACATTACTCACAGAGCCACACACATGTGTGTGCCTATGTCTAGATCTTGCTTGCTCGTGCCATAAGTATAAGTAGCATTATTGCAAGTGTTTCTAGAAGTATCTCACTTGGGGTAAAGGTGGGATGAACTTGATGGGTATTGGCATATCATAACATCAATGAGATACATGTATTATGCCCCAAGAAGATCAATTCATTAATTATTTAAATGGTCAAAACGCCGGGCATCTGACACATTAGTTAGAACTTTCCTAAAATTACTGGAAAATGGCCGATGGCCACCTGCTAAATTATGCTGTGGAAGGAAGTCACCTGTTGTATATACGTTGTGTAATAGCTACAGGTAGTTATGCCGTTTCCTTAATATGTCAGAAGTTAGAAGAGTTTTTTTTTTAAACCTAGTGTTTAATTACTTTTCTACTGCTCTATGGTGTGTGTGTGTAGATACAGGTATACCATGAAGGAGCTGCATGGAATGGTCGTGTTGGTTCAGCAGAGAGCAGCGTACTTCAAGAACTGGTGCAATCAGGTGGAATGCATTCTGGATGGAGGCCTACCAGAAAAGCCAGGTCAGCAGGTGCTATCCCAGCTGTGGGTCGGTAGCGTTTGACAATGTGCTTCTCTTGTTGACAGGGATTGAGGTTCTAAAGAGCCTTGCGGAAGAGGGTGTTGAGAAGAGCTACTCCGAACACTACCTGCAGGATGAGCTGGAGAGTACCATACAGGAGGTGGAGAAGCTGAACACTGCAGCCAACCAGATCATCGCTAGCAAACACAGAGTCAGGTATGAGACATTTTGGAGGGGGATAAAAAAAAAAAACTGATTTAATCCAGTGTGTGTTGACAAATGTCCTTAGGCTGTCTAATGGAAGTCAGGTGATTGATGTGGATGGGCTGAGGATGTTTGTAAAGGAGCTGGAGAGTTTGCCATGCACACTCCCCGCTCTTGAACCTTTGAGGGTACGTGGTACTGTGATGTGTGGGATGGGGGGGGGGGATACAGTGGTGAGCCTTATGGTCTTGTTGCTACAGGAGAGGCTCAGACATACAGAGGCTTTCCAGGCCAAGGCAGCCGAAGAGTTGGTAGAACTGACCCAGTCCTTTGAGAATGGACAGTTTGGGTCCATCAGCCAACTAGAGCAGCTGATTAAGAGTGGGGAGAACCTGGATGTGGAGATGGAGCAACTGGCTGAGCTGAAGAATGTAAATTACCTGCCATATTTGTGTGGACATGTACTACCAATGTTGTTATGCAATGTTGTCAGGTTCTGAACCAGCTTCGCTGGGTCTCAGAAACTGAAGCAAAGCTCAAACTGGAGGTGATGAGTATTGATACGGTGAAGAACATCATTAAGCAAGGTTCAAGTCTGCCCCAGAACAGAGGTTGGTCCATTCCACAGCATGTCTGTAGAGCATAGTGGGTGAACTGGAGACCTCTGCAGCTGTAGAAGGTGTCCTGGACAAGGTCAAAGAAGTCCTCTCTGCTGCCCAAGACTGGGAGCAGAAGGGAAAGGCCATCCTCAAGCAAAGGTTATTGTGCTTAGGTGGTGCATGTGATGTGTGTGTGAAGGATGGGGTGGATGTATCATTGCTGCAGGCCACCACATGCGGCGTCAGTCCTCCAGCAGCTACTGGTGAAGGCCCAGGACATCCCTGTTGAGCTGCCCACTGCTAAGGCTGTAGAGGAGGCCTTGCAAAAGGCTGGACAGTGGAGGGCTGAGGTCCAGCGGATCCAGGTGGGTGCAAAGATGGGTTGGGTGACAACTTAGTGAGCGACTGATATGGTAATCAATGTGTATAGAGAAATAGGTCCTGAATGTTATTGCAGTATCCTGACAATGCTATACTGAATGATATATTGTGCTACATGTGGATAGAAAGAGAAGCAGAGGATATACAATGCTGACTTTTTATAAAATATGTATTCAGGCATAGGATATATGGGTAGGAATGAAGTTACCGATATCATTCTGTTTGCTTGCAGGAAGGGAAAAAAAATCCTCACTTTAGTGTGTTGAAGTCTGTTCTTAATGCGGGCAGAGCCATTCCTGTGAAGTTGGAACCTCTTATTCAGCTGGAAACACGCTATGCCAATGCAAAGGCGTGGACAGATAGGGCGGCAAAGCTACTCCTGAAGAAGAACACCACCTCCTTGTTGTTGGAGGTGAGCTCTTCTATACTCTTGCATTGTGGACATCATTATTCACTTATACCCTCACATTCTTGTTCATACACATGTTCTTATACCATCACACACGTGATTCTGCAGAGTATTCTTCCCAGGACTAGGGCCACGTTTCCTCACAAACACTCATCCAAGCCCAGCAAGAAAAAGTCTGAGAGTGACACAGCGCCCCCTGGAAACGCGCTAGCTGACCTGGGGGGAGATGAAGCAAAGGAGCTGGAGAAGATACGCTCCATGGAGAAGGAGGAGCTCCAGTACATGAGGGAGCTGAGGGCAGAGAACTCCCAGAAGGTGGAACGTGACGAGGAGCTCAAGAGCACGGGAATGGCCACATCTCCAGTGCTCTACTGCTTCTGCAGGCGCCCAGAGTCAGGCTACATGCTGCAGTGTGAGCTGTGCAACGAGTGGTACCACGCCTCCTGCCTGCACCTGCCCAAGGGGAAGCAGGGCTCCGTGGAGAAGGACTCCAGATATGTGTGCAACCTGTGCGTGCGCACCAGGCGGCCGAGGCTGGATGGCCTGGTGTCCCTGCTCATATCCCTCAAGAAGGTCCCCGTGGTGATAACGGAGGGGCTGGCGCTCCAGTGCCTGGTGGAGAGGGCCATTGCCTGGCAGAAGAGGGCCAGGGGGTTCATTGTGGGGGGTGGGGCTGGTCTGGAGACGGTGAGGCAGCAGCTGAGGCGGATGGAGGAGCTGAAGGGCAACATCAGGCGATGGAGGGCAGAGGCAGAGTGTAGCAGGGACGGGAGGTCAATCACTTCCACTCAAGTCCAACTTGCCAGTTCTGCAGGTTAGTGAAGGCACTTTTTGTAATGGGAAATGCATTGGGGTTTGTTTGGCTTACATGTTGTTGGGTTAATTTAAGGTGTAATAATGAAACGGTGTTATGATATTGGTTTCAGTTTTTGCAATCATCTTGACTTGTTTGTACTTGTCCCATTGATCCTGTGTATTGAATTTTAACCTCTGACTTTTCTTTCTTTCTTTTACATACCTATGTTTTCTCTAGGGTCGGTACTGCAACACTATGTCAGTGAACTGGAGCACATAAGGAATTCGTATGCTGGGCTGTCGGTGAGCAAACGTGGTGAGGTAGAGGACCTGTTGATGGAGGGAGACCTGCTGGAGGTGACCATGGATGAAGTGAGGCAGCTGTGGCATCTCCTACAAGAGGACTCTGATTGCCGAGTGGCATTTGAAAAGGCTCAGGAGTATGTGGACCACGACGAAGGATGTGTGGTGAGGCATTAATGGTTACCAACACTGTTGCATGCACGTATTCACAATGTTGTTATTCTGTGGTTATTAATGAGGAGATAGCTTGGAGACTGGTACATCAAACTATTAGGTTAAGCCTTCATCTCACGGAGGGCATGTATTATAAATTTAAATTGTTTGGTGGTTCAAATGAGGTAATTAGAGTAGGAAATGTTTGTACACTGGACCAGTCTGTATTGGGCAGTTTTCCCATTCACAATACAAATTTGTAGACAGCATTATGCGTACGCACAAATATCATAACTCAGGTGAGAATATCCAAAAATAGCATTGCTTCCTAGGCACCTGTTGGTCGATCATGTCATTCTTCTTTACATGTACATCATTTTACAAAGATGGTTTATAACCAATGGATTTGTGGGAGGGTCCAAACTGATCTGTAATGCTTCCTTTAAGACTTCCACTGAAGAGAATCATAAGAAGCGTCGCTCCACTCAGCTGGTGAATGAGCAGGTGTTGGCACCTCCCAAGAAGAAGCGCAGGGGATCCAGACGTAGCTCACCAGTCTCACCAAGGAACAAAACTTCTGATGCAGATAACTTGGAGAGCTCCGGAAGTGTCAACGAAGGTCTAGACTGCAGCGAGGAAATATTAGAAGAGGATGAGGGGGAGTGTTCTGTCCCAAACTGTTTGCAGCCAATGGCAGACCAGATTAGCTGGGTGCAATGTGACCAGTGCCAGCAGTGGTATCACGTCACCTGTGTTGGACTTACTCGGGAGTACGTTGAGAAGCTGGACAGCTATATCTGCAGTAACTGTCAATCTGTACCCGGATCAGGTCAATGTACTGGTAGCTCCGGAGTCGAAATGAGCCGAATGACACAACTGGTATCGACGTAGCTTTTGCATCGCTGGATGTGAACGGCTGGTGTACATATTATCTGCCCTTCGTATTGTTTGTCTGCCATTTTTTATTTTGTTTGTTGTATGATTGATCGTATACCAGTAATGTGGTTGATCAGTACAGTACATCTATCCTTGACAATATTGTACGTAATGGGAGTGTAGTGTGGTGCATCACTGTCCAAGGGAGAGCACTGTGTGTGTGATGTGTGTGTGTGTTTCAGCTACTGTAGTGCCAGACTACACTTGAGAGGCTGGGTAGAAGGTATTAATTTGGTACCGTTCTATACCCCCTTGAAGTCATTGCAATTAAGATTTTGTGCCCTAGCCCAGAAGGATCACACTGTGTTGTCTATGATCACCTAACATGATCTCAACCATAATGGCCATGTACAAAACAGCATCTCAGTCGCCATGTGCATTTTAGCAGCTTGGTGCTTATTTTAGTGACCAAGTAAAAGATGCAGTTTTAAATAATGAAGTCATCTCTCCAGTGCTCCTTGAAAAACAAGGTGGAACCGATAAAATTATATTTGGTCGTAAGGGTCATCTGAAGACACACATGGTTATCCATACTCAAGAAAAGAACTGAATGTGGGAAGGCATTTGGTCGTAAGGGAGATCTGAGTCAGGCTACATGCTGCATCGGAGGGCGGAGACTGGATGTGGTTGTCCGGGGGAGAGCAGGAGCAAGAGGATTGATTGGTGAGGGTGGAGTATGCGGTTGGTCAGGGTGGAGTATGTGGTTGGTGAGAGTGGAGTGTGTGGTTGGGAGAGTGGAGTGTGATTGGTAAGGGTGGGATATGGATTGGTGATGGTGGAGTGTGATTGGTAAAGGTGGTGTGTGTGTTAGGTTAGGGTGGAGTGAGATTGGTGAGGGTGGGGTGTGTGATTGATGACGGTGGAGTGCGATTAGTGAAGGTGGAGTGTGTGGTTGGTGAGGGTGGAGTGTGATTGGTGAAGGTGGAGTGTGACTGGTTAGGGTGGAGTGTGAGATTGGTGGGGGTAGGGTGTGTGATTAGTGAAGTTGGGGTGTGATTGGTGAGGGTAGGGTGTGTGATTGGTGAGGGTGGAGTGAGATTGGTGAGAGTGGGGTGTGATTGGTGAGGGTGGTATTTGTGATTGGTGAGAGTGGAGTGGTGCTTGGTGACGCGGTGGTATGTGTGTGATTGCTGATGGTGTAGTGTGTGACAGGTGAGGGTGTTGAGGGTGCAGTTTTATCAGTGAACGTACGGTGGCCCGGTAGGTCGCGCTCTCGAGCGATGAGCTTCGAGGGGTTTAGACGTTGTGTTCAAGACACAAAAGCTGTTAAGCTCAGAGCTATGACGCAGTAAGCGTTGCGGCCATAAGCCCAAAGCTCAGAGCGATGACGCAATTAGCGCTCCGCCCAAAGCCACAACGACTCAGAGCAACGACTCAATGACTCAGACCGAGTTGGCGTTTAGTCCCAAAGGCAGGAGATGGATAGGACATGTTACGTCATATACATGTTTACAGTGTCACGTGACGGAAAGTTTAACAACCTGCTTCGCAACGATTCTACAGTAGAGCGTAAGAAAGGCTAAGGGCTTAGACAAGGGGCCGGGGGGGGGGGGGGGGGGGGGGGGGGGGCAAGCGGGGGGCTGTAGCCCCCCTAGATTTTTGTACTTGAGATATTAAAATTTCTGAAGTCTTTAATAATCAATTGTAAAGCGCGCGCTTACATCATAGAGTTAGTTTCGTACCCAGACCCACGCTTACGTAAGCATAATGAATTATAGTACGTAGATATTGCGACAATGCTTACGTAACGTGGGTCTGGGTACGATAATATCATAGAGCCTTTCCAGAGATCATATATAGATCTCTGCCCGCTAAGCAGTCCCCCCTCCCGCCTTTCGTATTGTGCCTGAAGTGTACAGCACACCCCCTTCCCCCCCCCCCCCCCCCCGATTTTCGTATCGGGCGTAGAGACGACAGCACCCACCCGGCTATCATCCTTGGCAGGCTAAACCGTCTAAACCACTCGAAGCTCATCACTCGAGAGTGCGACCTACCGGGCCACCATAGAGGCCTGCCAAGTTGATAAGGATGATAGCCTCTACGCGAACAATGAGCTGCCTTTCTTACGTTCCACTTTAGAATCGTTGCGAAGCAGGTGTTGATAACTGCTCCAAGTTATGAATGCACTAGGTTCTTGGAGGTACATGTATGTATGTTTTAGCTTGTCCTGGGGGGGGGGAGGGGGGGGGGGGGGGGGGGGGGGAGAGGTATAAATGCCTTATACCTATTCCAGGGGGGTTAGCAGGTGCAACATATGCTTGTCCAGGGGACAAATAGAAACCTGTCCCGGGAGCGTGTAGATAAAACAAAAGCTTGTCCAAACATATGTGTGTGGTTTTCCCGGGGGGTTATTAAAAACGGTTAAATAATGGAACAGATTAATACTCCCGGCCGGATATCGAACGTACTCATATATTAATCTATTGGATACCACGTGCCGTAATTCTGTAAGGGTTGCTGGATTAGGGAGGAAGACCGGTCAGTGAAGTAACTGTGTTTTTAAGTAGAGATGTTAGCAGCATGCATGGTTCGAACACGTGAGCGAATACAGTAAAAATCACAATGAAAAGACTCATTTATACATTAATTGGTCACTTTGTGCATGTTCAAAATATGACTCGGAAACGGAGACATGTAGACGGAATGTCTAGGAAAACTGCGGGTAATCTAAAAAACAAGCGTACTTGTCTCCCATAACCATAACTTGTCCGATCCCCTTGCTAGGTCGTAATGGGCTATTCTATTAAATAATTGTACACCACTACTGATGAAAAAAAAAAGTTGTCTAGAGGGGGTCCAATGGTCATGTCCTAGGGGGATGTTCTATTGCAGTGAGATGTGTCCAGAGGGGGTCCAATGGCAATGTCATAGGGGTGTCGCACAGTGAGATCTGTCCGGAGGGTTTCAATGGTAATGTCCTAGGGGGGTGCACTAATCAGGATGTGTCCAGAGGGGGTTCAATGGTAATGTCCTAGGGGGGTGTCCTACATCAGGATGTGTCCAGAGGGGGTTCAATGGTAATGTCCTAGGGGGGTGTCCTACATCAGGATGTGTCCAGAGGGGGTTCAATGGTAATGTCCTAGGGGGGTGTCCTACATCAGGATGTGTCCAGAGGGAGTTCAATGGTAATGTTGTGTCCAGAGGGGGTCCAATATAAATGTTCTTGGGGGGTATGATGTAGAGGCTTTATGTCCTTGGGGGATACCTTGATATGCGTCATCAGTAGGGGTGTACAATTATTTCATGGAATAGCCCAATGTATGTACTGAATGACGTGAATTGGGCTATTCCATTTAATGACCGTACAGGGGTACTGATGACAATACAACAAATCACCCCGGACAGTTAATAAATTCCCCTGGATATTACGAATATCAAAGCTAACCACCGTTAATAACTATTTATCCATCGTAATGTCATTGAATGGAATAGCCCATTCTATATGGATCCAAAACAGCGATAAAAAGTGATGCATGCATGTTATTGTAAGTTCCCCTATTAACCAAATTCGACCCCCCTCTTCCTGATTAGTGGTGGAGCCAGGAATTCGGCCCTTCGTTTACCCCTACGTTGCAAATTAAGAATAAAGTAACTTAAATCTACAATAAGGAAGGTGAGTAATTCAGAAATGCTGTGTGCATGTTCTGAGTGTGGAAAGGCGGTTTATCATAATGGAAATCTGAAGACTCACATGGCTGTCCCTACCCGAGAAAAGAACTATCAGTGTTCTGAATGTGGGAAGGCATTTGGTCAAGGGGGAGATCTGACAAGGCACATGGTTGTCCATACAAAGGAAAAGAACTATCAGTGTTCTGAATGTGGGAAGGCATTTGGTCGAAAGGGAACTCTGAAGATACACATGGTTGTCCATACACAAGAAAAGAACTTTCAGTGTTCTGAATGTGGGAAGGCGTTTGGTCGAAAGGGAACTCTGAAGATACACATGGTTGTCCATACGCAAGAAAAGAACTATAAGTGTTCTGAATGTGGGAAGGCATTTGGTCGTAAGGCAGATATAAAGAAACACATGGTTGTCCATACGCATGAAAAGTGCTATCAGTGTTCTGAATGTGGGAAGGCATTTGGTCAAAAGGGAAATCTGAAAGCACACATGGTTGTCCATACAAAAGAAAAGAGCTATCAGTGTTCTGAATGTGGGAAGGCATATGGACGAAAGGAAAATCTGAATGCACACATGGTTATCCACACAGGAGCCAGAAGATTCAAGTGTACCATTTGCAACAAGCAGTATGCATACAGAGAATGTCTCACATACCATATGATGGTCCACAGCAATGATCGACCTTATAAGTGTTTCTGCAGGAAATCTTTCAGGTCCATTTCTGATCTGAAAAGGCATGGCAGAAAACACCTTGGTGAGAAGTTAAGATGTCCCTCTGAAGGATGTGACAAGAAGTATGTGACCAAGAATGGTTTGAAGCATCATCTCCAGTACTGCCCCTACTCCCAGCCACAATGACCAATGCATGATACATGATAGCGTGTACACATTACTGCATAACATGAAACTGAATGTAATTGTTGCTCAGTAGTACAATATGCGTTAATCTTTTGCATTTTTATATTTCTTTAATACCTGTAACCATGGCTACCCCTGCCAGACCTGTTAGGCATGCCGACAGCCTCCTCCCCCTTTTTGAGCACCAGGAAACTCAAGGCCATTGCTAACAGGCCTTGTTTTATCTGTAACCATGGCTACCTCTGGCACAACGTTTAACCAGTAACCACGGTTACCTCTACCACACCTGTTAGATGCCAACTGCCTCCTTGTCATTGTGGTCTTATGGTACCTACCAGCAAGACCATGATGAGGATGGAGAGACAGGAGCAGGTGGAAGGCTCTTACAACTGCTGCAGGTATGAAGTGTAAGGTGTGTCCTTCTATAAGGCCACTACTCCCAAAGATGATGATGGATCACAGGAATGTAATGGTGGTTGTTAGCAGATGGTGGGTGTGGTCGATCTCCTGGAATATTTTTGCAGCCAGCTGTTTACCTTTGTGCATAGTTTTCGGGCGGACAGGTTCAGACACATCAACAACGTTGCTTGGATACCGCTCGAAGAGAGCGAAGTAGGAATCAAGATAAGATGCCCCCTTTCCCCCCTCGACAGTCGCATGCCTTTTGTGATCAGGAGGACACAGAACCGCAAAGAAATAACACTAAAGGCAAAAACTTAGTCCCTCCTATCACTGGATCACTCCACCTCCCAACCACTACTTCGTAATGCACATTTTGGAAGTACCAGTGTTGGAAGAACATTAATAACAATGTGAAGTGTAACGTGGATGGAAAGATCAGACTGTGCACAGATATAGACCTGGGGAAGGTGTATGCTCAGAATTTTCCATTTTGCTAGGAGGTAGCTGTCTTTGGTTTCTTCTTTGCAGGTTCTTTGCGTGTGTCTGCCTGATGATAGGAAAGGATGTGCGTGTGTATGTGTGTGCCTGTGTGTGTGTGGGTGTGTGTGAAAGTAAAGTAAAATTAATTACCCACATATTCACATCCCTTCATGAAAATGGACCATGTCTTGAGCATAAAAAAAATAAGCTGTGCACATGTTCCTATTGGCAGCTTTGAACTAGCACATACGTTTGGATGGACGAAACAAGAAACCGATTGTTGTATGGGTACATAACATTTAGCATGCATACGATATGCATACACTGTAAACATGCTCACACACACGCGCGTAAGTACCTTCCTCTTGTCTGCAATGGGAGAAGGAATGGCCTTAAAGAAGCTGTCCAATCTCTCTCGGGTGGCTCCCTGCTTGCTCTTTTGGAGCTTCTTCTCTCCATTTCAAATTCGTTCTTCTTTACAAGAGTAATGAGAGATGAGAATCACTAGATGTGTAGGTGCAATGAACATTACGTGGTGATCATTAAGTACCACTGTATACTGCAATACAGGCACTCAAGATAAGAACTACATTGCAGCCAAACACACACAACACTTAAATTTGTCATTTGGAGTGGTATGCATATGATGACAACCCCTTCAGGTATGAGAGAGTGCCCATAAATGTGCAGTGTGCATGTTTGGGAATGTGACAGCAATGAAGGGGGGAGGGGGGGGTGGGGGGGGGGGGGGGGGGGGGGAGAGAAGGCAAGGTAGGGAGAGTAGACAGCACAAACCTGAAGCCTTTCTCTTCAACCATAAACTGAACCAAACCCTCTTCATTGGGTGGGTTCCATTTCAACTGGACAAATTGGACAAATTTTATTATGGGACTTAACTCACACCATCATTACCATCACTGTCAAAAGACCTCAATCTTTTCTGGGTCAGTGACCTCTGGTTCTTCAAATAACTGATGGGCATCCTTTAGTATGACACGCAAACCAACGAGGTAAGACTCCTAAATTTCCCGCCGGCCTCCTCCCAATCCCACCAGTCTCCTCCCCTTCCACCAGCCTCCTTCCCTTACCCCCCTTTCCTCCCCTCCCTTCCCCTCCCAAATCCTCAGGTGGTACTAACTTATGTAATAGGTCCAGTTCTCCAGGATATTCAGTTTCTATAAGGACAGATGCAGTGATTAAAAGTGGTGTTGACATTGCAGTCTTACCAGACCTGTCACTGGAATTTTTTTGTCCTGAAAAAATTGGCCCTGGACCACAATTTTTGCTGAAAATTTTGGTCCGCTCGGACTGATATTTTCGAAAAATTCGGTCCGCCGTGAAAATTTTGGTCATTCGGTTCGCCTGAAATTTTGGTCCGGATGTTGTTTCTCTAGTGCACTGTATGCTATAAGCGCATAGACAATCACATATAATACTTGTATTTAATATTGATACTCATAGCCAACAGAGATAACAATAATAAAAGACTAGGTGCAATTTAAATTTCAGGACCAGGTCCTTCCCCTCCCCTCATCTCCTTACAACCTCGTTCATAACTCCCTCCCCTCCTTACCCCCATGTATGCAATTGACACTGAAGTCTATAAATACTTTCATGTTCATTTGTGCAACTACACTGGTATAGACTAAATAGTAAAGTTCATTGGCACACCAATATTTATGAGCAGTATAGCAAACAATTCCATTCGTCCGCTGTCGATGGAAGTGACTGAAGGCCAACACATTTGATGTGAAACCACTGCTCACAAACACACACACACACACCACACTGCACCATGTCCCCATAGGAGGCAGGCATCTGACAGGTGCAGAAGACATCAATATTTATTATGTGGGGGGTACTGCATGCTCTTTTGACTTTCTTTGTGGTAATATAAGCGGGGTGAACTTTCTTGCCGTAACGCACTTGACAAGGTGGTTTCTCATGGTAGCCTGGTCAAAATCAACCATTAAGCAAAGTTCAAGTCTGCCCCAGAACAGAGGTGGTTTATTCCACAGCATGTCTGTAGAGCATAGTGGGTGAACTGGAGACCTCTGCAGCTGTAGAAGGTGTCCTGGACAAGGTCAAAGAAGTCCTCTCTGCTGCCCAAGACTGGGAGTAGCATGGAAAGGCCATCCTCAAGCAAAAGTTTTTGTGCTTAGGTGGTGCATGTGGTGTGTGTGTGTGCGTGAAGGATGAGGTGGATGTGCCATTGCTGCAGGCCACCACATGAAGGGTCAGTCCTCCAGCAGCTACTGGTGAAGGCCCAGGACATCCCTGTTGAGCTGCCCACTGCTAAGGCTGTAGAGGAGGCCTTGCAAAAGGCTGGACAGTGGAGGGCTGAGGTCCAACGTATCCAGGTGGGTGTAACGATGGGTTGGGAGACAACTTAGTGAGTGACTGTCAGGGTACATGTGTAAATGTACATGTGTGTAGAGAAGTTGGTCCGGATTGTTATGTATAGTACACTGGTAATGCTGTACCAAATCATGATATTTTTGGCTACCTGTGGATAGGAAAAAAAGTAGAGGATGTACAATGCTGAGTGTATTATGTATTTAGACATAGGAAATATGGTAGGGATGAGAAGTTACCGATATCGTTCTTGTTTGTTTTCAGGAAGGGAAAGAAATGTGTTGAAGTCTGTTCTTAATGTGGGCAGATCCATTCCTGTTAGGTTGGGAACCTCTTATTCAGCTGGAAACACGCTTTTCCTTCTTTGTCGCTAGCACAAAAAAAGAATGTTTTGCGTTGGCTCTGTGTTGTAGTAACCAGGTTCGTTGAGAGCGGCACGGAGGCCCGGGTGGGAATGGCCTAAAAACCATGCTGGGTTTGTCGAACAAAAAGCATGTTGAGCTTGGCACATGATATCCCATAAAGCATGGCTCTTTCCCTAAATGGGAGGGGGTAGGGGATGGTCAGATTGGCGTAGTGGTTACTCCAATGTAATCACAGTGCAAGGTTAGTGGTTCAAATCATACCGAGGTAAAAATTTCAACACCATTTACGAAAATGCAAGGTCAAAGGTCGACATAACCTACACCTCACCATGAGTGCTTCAAACATACACCCCACCATGAGTGCTACCTGCTGATGCAAAGGCCAACGTAGCATACACCTCACGCCACCTGCTAATGAGAACCCATATACAATCCTTGCCAAAACCCCACCTGAGTGATGTAGCAAACAGCCCAACCCAGGCAGTCCAGTGATATGCATATAAGATAACCAATTTATTGCACTGGGTATAAGGAATTGAACAAATATTCTATTGCATACCTGAGTGATGTAGCAAACAGCCCAACCCAGGCAGTCCAGTGATATGCATATAAGATAACCAATTTACTGCACTGGGTATAAGGAATTGAACAAATATTCTATTGCATTTTTAAGCAGATTTTTAATCCTCTTCAATACAATGGGGTCCATACAGTTTTTTTGCCCTCTGATTGTGAGAATGTGGTTGTGTTGTGAGAATGTGGTTGCACATGCACAAATTCTTTGCAGGAGTGAAAATACATAGTACAATGAATTTCAATACAGCAAGACAGGATTATCTTTTTGTCATGAAGTCGGGTGCTCTACTGGACATTTGAAGCATAGATTCTTGATGACATTATATGCATATAATATTTTCAGCTATGAAAGTTAACTTGATTATCTTAACTGGTGGTACTGCAGCTACCCCCCAGCTGTGGGATGGCCATTGGGGGCTAACAGGTTTCATATTCCTTCATGTAGTTTGTGTATGAGTGTCTGATTGGTCAGGGTGCAGTTTGATCAATGGAACAAGACATGTTGGAGGGAAGATGAGTGAAGTACCTGTTAATGCCATTGTGGTTTGTATTAAACATATGGTACATCTATGTTAGTGTGGGGTGTGTGATTGGTGAGTGTAGAGTATGATTGGTGAGGTGGGGTGTGATTGGTGAGGGTGGAGTGTGATTGGTGAGGGTGGAGTGTGATTGGTGAGGGTGGTGTGCGATTGGTGAGGGTGGAGTGTGATTGGTGAGGGTGGAGTTGGTGAGAGTGCAGTATGTGATTGGTGAGGGTAACGAGGTGTTGTGTTATTGGTGATGGTGTTGTGTGATTGGTCAGGGTGGAGTGTGTGATTGGTTGTACGTGTATGATTGGTGATGAACTGTGTGATTGGTGATGGTGGAGTGTGTCATTGGTGAGGGTGAAGTGTGTCATTGGTGAGGGTGGTATGTGATTGGTGAGGGTGATTGTGAGGGACTGTGTGATTTGTGTGTGTAGTGTGATTGGTGAGGGTGAGTGTGTGCTTGGTCAGGGTGTGTGATTGGTCAGGGTAGTGTTTGATGTGGTGATGGTAGTAAGAGTTTATTTGGTGAGTGTGGAGTGTGGGATCGGTGTGTGTGTGGATTGAGTTTGGTGAGGGTGGAGTTTGTGATTGGTGAGGGTGGAGTGAGGTTGGTGAGGGTGGAGTGTGTGATTAGTGAGGGTGGAGTGTGTGATTGGTGAGGGTGGAGTGTGTAATAGGTGATGGTGATGTGTGTTGATGTGTGTTGAGTGTGTGATTGGAGTGGGTGTAGTGTATGATTGTTGAGCTTAACTGGAAAGGGTAGTGTGTGTGACGTAGAACATGCATACTTCAAACGTTTGCTTCATGTTGCTCCTATCTTGTCATCAACAGTTGAGTAGACGATGGATGGCTTTTGCTGAGTTAAATCTCAACCGCTTCATTCCAGCATAATGTGGGGTATGTTGAACTGAGTGTGTGATGATGTTGTAGTGGTGGTTGGATGTTAAAGCTTTTTAAAATTAGCTTGGCAACACCAGGGTTAACACAGATACCAAGGATTGTGGGGCTGGTGGAGCACGTAGAGACGTCAGCTGAAGTCCAACAGTGGTTGATGGAGCAGGAGGAGGAGGTGAGTGTCACTATGTGTGGGTGTGGCCAAACATCATCTGCCTCTGCCAGTGTGTGATTAGAGAATTAATAGTACTTGATTGGTGGAGAGTGTGATTGGTGAGGGTAGAGTGTGATTGGTGATGGTGGAGTGTGTGATTAGTGAGGCTGGAGTGTGATTAGTATGTGAGGAGTGTGATTAGTGAGGGTCTGATTGGTGAAGGTGAGTGTGTGATTGGTGAGGGTGTATTTGGTGAGGCTTGAGGGTGTAATTTGTGAGAGGTGAGTGATTGGTGAGGGTGGAGTGTGTGATTTGTGAGTGTGGAGTGTTTGCTCGGTGAGGGATTAGTGAGAGTATAGATAGTTTAGAAACTATCTATGAGAGTGGAGCGATGGTGGTGTGTGATTGGTGTGTGTGGGGTGTGATTGGTGGTGATAGCAGCATACATTTGCTGAATCAATTGGAGCATAATGTGGGGTTAAGTTTAACATTCATGTGATCCATCCATTCCTATGGTGATTCTGTGATTGGTGTGTGTGGAATGAGGTCGGAGTGTATGATTAATGTGTGTCGAGTGTATGATTATTGAGTGTGACTGGAAAGGGTAGTGTTGTGTGCACTCATGATGTAGAACATGCGCACTTCAAATTTTTTTCTTTATTTTTGCGCGTATCTTGTCATCAAGAGTTGAAAAGCAGCAGTATGCTTTTGCTGGATCCAATCTCAACCACCATTAATGTAATTACTCGGTTTCTTTGGTGAACAGAGTGTAGCAGGCTAGGGATGGGAGGTCAAACATTTCCATTCAAGTCCAACTGGCGAGCTCTGCAGGTTACTGATAGCATTTTTTTGTAACAGGAAATGCATGGGGGTTTGTTTGGCTTACATGTTGTTGGGTTAAATATTATGTGTTGTGTGTAGTGTATTCTATTGGTTTCTGTTTTCACAATCATCTTGACATGTTTTAACTTGTCCCTATCATGTGTGTGAGACTTTAACCTTTGACTTTTTAAAATTTTTACCTATGTTTCCTCTTGGGTCGGTTCTGCAACACTATGTCAGTGAACTGGAGCACATAAGGAATTCGTATGCTGGGCTGTCGGTGAGCAAACGTGGTGAGGTAGAGGACCTGTTGATGGAGGGGGACCTGCTGGAGGTGACCATGGATGAGGTGAGGCAGCTGTGGCACCTCCTACAAGAGGACTCTGATTATTGAGTGGCATTTAAAATGGCTCAGGAGTATGTGGACCACGACGAAGGATGTGTGGTGAGGCATTAATGGTTACCAACACTGTTACATGCACGTATTAACAAAGTTGTTATTCAATGGTTATTAATGAGGAGATAGCTTGGAGACTGTTTCACTTCAGGGGGCATATTATTATAAATTTAAAGTCTTTCAAATGAGGTATTAGGAAATGTGAGTAGGAAATGTTTGTACACTGGAGCAGTCTGTACTGGACAGTTTTTCCATTGACAAAACAAATTTGTAGACAGCATTATGTGTACACACAAATATCAGAACTCAGGGGAGAAAGTCAGAAAATAGCATTGCTTCCTAGGCACCTGTTGGTCAGTCATATCATTCTTGTTTTTACAAAGATGGTTTATAACCAATGGATTTGTGGGAGGGTCAAAATTGATCTGTAATGCTTTCATTAAGACTTCAACAGAAGAGAATCATAAGAAGCGTCGCTCCACTCAGCTGGTGAATGAGCAGGTGTTGGCACCTCCCAAGAAGAAGCGCAGGGGATCCAGACGTAGCTCACCCATCTCACTAAGGAACAAAACTTCTGATGCAGATAACTTGGAGTGCTCTGGAAGTGTCAACGAAGGTCTAGACTGAAGTGAGAAAATGTTAGAAGAGGATGAGGGGGAGTGTTCTGTCCTAAACTGTTTGCAGCCAATGGCAGACCAGATAAGCTGGGTGCAATGTGACCAGTGCCAGCAGTGGTATTACATCACCTGTGTTGGACTTACTAGGGAGTACGTTGAGAAGCTGGACAGCTATATCTGCAGTAACTGTCAATCTGTTCCTGGATCAGGCCAATGTACTGGTAGCTCCGGAGTCGAAATGAGCCGAATGACACAACTGGTATCGATGTAGCTTTTGCATCGCTGGATGTGAACGGCTGGTGTACATATTATCTGCCCTTCATATTGTTTGTCTGCCATTTTTTATTTTGTAATGTGGTTGATCAGTACAGTACATCTATCCTTGACAATATTGTAGGTAATGGGAGTGTAGTGTGGTGCATCACTGTCCAAGGGAGAGCACTGTGTGTGTGATGTGTGTGTGTTTCAGCTACTGTAGTGCCAGAGCACACTTGAGAAGCTGGGTAGAAGCAACTGATTTTGGTACCCTTCCATTTCCCCCCTTCCCCCCTGAATGTCATTACTCTTATCTGCTATTTAGATTTTGTTCCTTAGCCCAGAAGGATCACACGACATTGGCTGCATGCTTTAATAAGCCACTAAAGAAAGCACAATACCACTAAAAAATGTACATGGCAACTGAGATCGTGGCCATTATGGTTGAGATCATGTTAGGTGTTCATAGGGTTTGTAATAAAGGATTTATCTTGCTCCCTGAAAAACAATGACAACCAAGATAATCTGTGCATTTTTCCTTGTTCCGCAAATCCAATTTACATGGAGCAGAAAATGACTACATTGCACGTGATAGAATGCAGATTAAAATTTACATCCTAGTCACGTGCATGTGTCGGTTCGTCAATCGGATCATTTCCTTCTTTGTCGCTAACACAAGAAATGTTTTGCGTTGGCTCTGTTGTAACACATACAGCGTGCTTTTAGAGAACACAAAACAAATGCTCGATCAGGTCTATGTCTCGTACCTTCAGGATTGTGATATGACGTGAGTACTGTACTGCATTAATGCAATGATCGATGATGGATTGTACAAATTGAGAGAAGCAAAGTGTATGAAATGCAGGACTTGTTATTCTCTGTAATATGTATTCAAGTACGTTACGTAGTAATAACAGTGTTTACATTAAGGTAAGGGATGACGTTATCAATTTTGTTTTATTTGGCTCCGGCAAGGGCGGACGCGGGGGGGGGGGGGGTCTACCACGTGACGTGTACAGTTAACCCTCATTGTGTGCCTTAATCGTAATATCAGTACACGGTGCAACCATTATTGGCCATAATTTAATAGCCTTTCGTAACAGCTTCAGGCGTCAGAAAGTCTGTGTCACGGACCCCCAAAAGCTTCCGCGCTTCGCGCGGGAGGGGGGCACATCCCCCTTCCGCACCCTCCCCCTTATTAGTTATTCATGTCGGACCCCCCCTTTTAGAATTCCTGTACCCGCCCCTACTCCGTGATGACATTATGCACAGGGCCATAATGATTGAGATCAAATTGGGTGTTCATAACTACGTAGAGCTTCTTCTTTTGTACTATACCGCACGTGATTCTCCAATGCACCCCAAAATAATATTCCTCCGTATATTAACTTCGTACTCATATTTATGTCACGTGTTAATATCGGACTCGGGCTGAGCTAAAAACTGCTGAAAGAGGGAGGAAACCGGAGAGACCAGTTGTAAGTGTATTATCTTTGTACCGGCAGAGACAGTATACTATCTATAATCTATATATTCATCCTGGTATGATGATGATGCATGAAGCATAGAGTCTACTAAAATCATTTAACGTGTGGCGCTTGATACCATCGGCTCTCTTTGTCCACGCATGCGGTTTGAAAATTTGAATGCTGGTCTTAAACACGGTGGATCTAAGAATACGTCTATAGAGGAGAGAGTGTTGTAGAGTGGGCGGCGTAGTCGGTGGGAGGGGGGAATGGGGCACCCATTTGGAAGCATGTAATTGGACTTCCCGACTGACGTAACATGAACAAATCTGGTATAGGTTCACTTAGCTACCATACACGGTATGGTTTGATGATAGGGTTAAATCACATGCCCCGCCCCCTTATTGGTTGGAGAGCTGAAAATTAGTTATTGCAAGATGAGCACAGCTGCAAAAAAGCACAAGTATACTGAATGTGGGAAGGCATATGTCTATGGAGGGAGAGAGACATTAGTTGTGGAGCAGGTGATGAAGTGGGTGGGAGGGTGGAATGGGGCACCCTTTTGGAAGCCTCTAATTGGACTCCCTGATGTAACAAGAATAAATCTGGTGTACAGGGGTGGATCCAGGAATTTTGAAATGGGGGGAGGGGGCGGGGGGCACCAATAATGAAATGATGTAATAAAGTGATAAAAGGGCGTTGTTCGCCCAATGGTGGTGGGTGTGGGGGACACTTATAGTAGCTGTACGTTCAAAATTCAATATAAAAACGCTATATTGCGTGACTATGAATATATAATTAGACAAACGAATTGGGGGGGGTGGGGGGTGGGGCACGGTCCCCCGGTTGCCCCCCACCCCCCCTGGATCCACCACTGGGTATAGGTTTCACTTTGTTCCTGTACACAGTATGGTTATGACGCCAAACTTATGGGGTTAAATCACATGCCCCGCCCTCTTAGTGTTGTAATTATAAGTAAAATGATATTTGTCCAAGGGTGTGCATCCCTGAAAACTATCAACAAAAACTATCAACAAAAGAAAACTATCAACAAAACATAAATTAGTCTTTTAGCATATTACTGTAATTTTCTATTAACTGCCAAATTAATGTTATATGTATGTTGTGAATGAACATATAGCGCACTTAAAGGGGAACTATCATGGGAAAATAATATCTTAAATGGTTGTAATTATAAGTAAAATGATATTTGTCCAAGGGTGTGCATCCCTTTGGTTGTCGAGACGTACGGAGCATGGGGTCAAGAGGCAGTTAAAACTTTTGCGCAGTTGGCATCCAGACTGGCAATTGCATGCTCCAAGCCTAAATCAGTCGTCATAAATGAGATTTATGGAAGGCTTAACACCTGCCTCATGAGATCCATTTCTTCGGCTATCCTCACCAGGATTGTGCCCTCATGAATTGTTATGTGTATGTATATGTATTCTGTCCAATATTTTTTTTTTTCTGTTACCATAATCAAGATTAATTTAAGATAATACATGGGTTCCGCCCTCTTATTAGGGGCCATGTTTTTATTCAAGTTAGCGATCTTTGACGTCACTGGTCTGTTTGTACGGGTTTCTATGCCATACTGTATAGCTGTTTGCTGTCGCAATAGAGACGATAATTGCGCCACTGGCGTTTCGTTTCACCGTTTGCCTGTGAAAGATCCTGTTCTACTGAAGCAGGTGAGTTTTGCCACTCGGATATGTCCCAACGTATTCTTTTCTCTGCTGGTCATAGTGGCTCGTGAAATGTGGTGTGACTGATGCACCAATAACGGATCCAAATGCAAGAGTTTGTAGCGTGCATTTTACCAAGGATGACTTTATCAAGCCTGTGTTACAAGATTTTAATCCATTCAAGGCAACTTTGAAGCCGCATGCCATTCCAAGTGTCTTCAGTCATAGTCCTCTTCCAAAACGATGACGGTTTAGTGAAATGAGGGCAGATAGGAAGGATATTATAGACAGTCTTTTTTCAGATTCATCATGTTCTGAACCATATCTGAGTGATGTCTAACACATCGTCAGTTCTCGATCCACCACAGCAATCATCATATGTACCACAAACTATAGATATAGACGTGCAGTGTGGTAAGTTCTAGGCATGGATAGCAGCTTTTGTGTGTTTGAATCTATACCATTATGGCTCATTTGTCATTAAGGATTATTCACATCCATTTCTGCAGATATACAACCTTTGTTAACTCGCTCTGGTATACAGCATGCAGGCTTTTATCCTCAGCCATGTATTGTGCATAATGTGGGAACACAGGCTGATATGTTCCTTTTTTGCTCCACTCCAACTCATCCAACTGCTGAATTTTCCAGCTCACTGTCAATGGAAGGTACAGTCACAGATCTTTCAGATGCCTCGTATTGTCTTTCCCAAGAGACAGTGGAGACAGAGGAAGAGCATTTGTCACAGGACAGAGATCTGGATGCCAAAGATATTGCAGGAAGCAAAACGTACCTGGTGTACGAGTCGTCACTACTGAGGCTTATGAGAAAGTGTTATGTTTGTGGTCAAATTGTTGAGGTGAAGACTTCTACACGAGGTACATTATTGGTTGTGCAAGGTTCTTGCCCTGATGGGCATGAGCTTTGTTGGGAATCCCAGCCTATGGTCAAAGGCATAGCCTCTGGGAATCTTGCACTATCCACAGCTATTCTTTTCTGTGGCCTGACTTACACTAAAGTGGCAAACATGGCAATGTTGCTAAATATGGCAATCTTTTAGTGAAAGTACATTTCATAGACTCCAGAAAGAATACTTATATCCTATTGTGCACACTGCATATGTGCAACAACAGCAGATAGTGACAGAATTTCTGAGGGGCAAACCATTACAGTTGTCTGGTGATGGTCATTGTGACAGTCCTGGTCATAGTGCTAAATATTGCACTTACTCCCGTATGGACTCTGTCACTGACCTCATACTAGACTACAGTTTAGTACAAGTTACTGAAACAGGTAGCTCTGTAGCAATGGAGACAGAGGGCTTGCAACGCTGTCTATCAAATGTGTTGTCAAGTGGTCTTCAAATAGAATCAATAGCTACTGATAGACATACATCAGTGGGTGCCCTAATGAAGAAAGAATACCTTCATATAGAGCACCTATATATGAAGCTAAATGCATTGGCAAGAAGCTTATGCAGAAAGGAAAAACAAAAAAAAAGTGAGAAGTTGTTGCCATGGATCCAATCTATCACAAACCATCTTTGGTGGTGTGCATGAACATGTAACAAAGATCATGAGCTATTGTGTGCAAAATGGGTATCCATTGTGCATCACATATCAGATGTCCATCAGTGGGGAGATGGTGATGGATTGTTTGACAAATGTGCTCATGGTATATTGAGTTGTGAAGAAATATGTGCCAAGTTATGGTTGGAACCCAGCAGCCCTTCTCACACCGAATTATGCAATATAGTACTAAAAAATACTTTGCTGCGGGATATAAAGAAACTATCATGGTTTCAACATACTGGCTCACTAGAAGTGTTCCATTCCCTTATAACTAAGTATTGCCCCAAAAGGCAATACTTTAGTTACATGGGAATGCAAGCTCGCACTGAGCTAGCCATCATTGACCACAATCATAACACTGACAGAGAACAGGCTGTTACTGCTGCAGGTATTGTTTCTTGCAGTCTGCATGTGCATGCATGCACGCAGATGAAATGCTGGTTTTTGTACAGGACAACTGAGATACAAGCTTGAATATAGCAAGAGAACAAAGAAGTGGGTAGTAAAGCCTATAGCAGAGCACAAGCAACATGACTACTTGCTTGACATGATGGAAGATGTCATCAAGCTTAGACTACATGGCAGGCATGAGGATACTACTGACATAGATACCCCTATAGCTAAAGATATTAATCCGCGTATGCACTTTCTTTCCTACCTGTTTGGAATGGGAAAGGCAATAGGGTCTCCTCGTATTCTCATCATGCCCACCAAAGCTACGCGGAGTACAAGGGGCTGAAGGCATGCTGCTGCAAACTCAGGATGTTCGGAAATGCAACTCATGCCTTCCTCGTCAAAAAGATGCCTAGTATGCGGTAGCTATTTGCAACACATGCACTCTGGCTCGGTAGCTAGTGCGCTGCACTTGCCACACAAGCACCAAGAAGTATTGCCAAGACGGACTGCTGGGAGCACAGGTGGTTCATCTCCGTCGTCTCTGTCATCATCAGTTGGCAATTCCAGCCCGTGACCAGTAGGTTCGAATCGATAGGGAGTCAATCCAAATGAATCTAACGCTTTGCCTTCTTCCATTCTTGTTACGTAACAGACCAGTGACGTCAAACGTCCGATAATCTTAAAATATCATGGCGCCCAAAGCGATCAACTTGATACCATTATATTAAATCACGGAAACACACTGTGAATATGAAATCCTCATGATAAGTTCCTCTCGAAAGATGCTATGTATCTAAACATTTTAAAAAAAAGTGAAAAAAGTCATGATAGTTCCCCTTTAATTTTATATGTATATGCGTGTATGTGCTGGCACCAGCCGGGCTGAAACTCATGTGATCTCTGGTGCATATATATGTAACTGTATGCATTGTAAGAATGACTTCTTTTAGCTACTCATAACACATATATATAGCTCACCCGAGGGAGATGAGCACAGCTGTAAAAAAGCACAAGTGTACTGAATGTGGGAAGGCATTTGGTCGTAAGGGAGTTCTGAAGAGGCACATGGTTGTCCATACGCAAGAAAAGAACTATCAGTGTTCTGAATGTGGGAAGGCATTTGGTCAAAAGGGAGATCTGACTAGGCATATGGTTGTCCATACAAAAGAAAAGAACTATCAGTGTTCTGAATGTGGGAAGGCATTTGGTCGTAAGGGACATCTGAAGACACACATGGTTGTCCATACGCAAGAAAAGAACTATCAATGTTCTCAATGTGGGAAGGCATTTGGTCGTAATGAAACTCTGACAAGGCACATGGTTGTCCATACGCAAGAAAAGAACTATCAGTGTTCTGAATGTGGGAAGGTATTTGGGCAAAAGGAACATCTGAATAACCACATGGTTGTCCACACAGGAGCCAGAAGATTCAAGTGTACTATTTGCAACAAGCAGTTTTCCTACAGATCAAGTCTCACATACCATATGATGGTCCACCGTAATGATCGACCTTATAAGTGTTTCTGCAGGCTATCTTTTAGGTCCATTACTGCTCTGAAAGAGCATGGCAGAAAGCACCTTGCTGAGAAGTTAAGATGTCCGTCTGATGGATGTGACAAGAAATATGTGACCATGAGTGGTTTGAAGCATCATCTCCAGCGCTGCTCCTACTCCCAAGATCTAGCCACAATGACCAATGCATGATACACACAGAATCAATCATGTACTCATTGCAGCATAACATGAAATGGAATGTAATTGTTGCAATGTAATTGAATTAACTACATTGAGTTTCAAATTAAGATTATTATCTTCCCAACGCTTCCTTAAAAAACTAAGGTGGGACCGAGAAAACTATATAGGCCTTTAAATCCACATTGGTCAGGAGTTAACTAAACATAACTTACATAGACCTATTTCATATTTCTGTCTGTTTTTAAAGATTACACTGCACGTGATTCTCTCAGAATAATGTTCCGCTGGATTTATGTCACGTGTTTATATCGGACTCGGGCTGAGGCAAAGGCTGCTGAGAGAGGGAGGAAAGCCAGTGAGACCAGTTTTAAGTGTTTTGTACCAGCAGAGATGGTATACTATATTGATGATCTGATCGATCATCTATATAATCATCCTGGTACGAACAAAATCATTATCATGCATGAAGCATAGGGTCTACTAAAATCATTTGGACATTTAACTGGTCTTGTAGTGGCTGGAACACTGCCGTTCCGAAGACAACTGGCCACCCCCTCCCCCCCCCCCTTCGTGTCTTTAGCTATGTCATGGCTTAAACACTTAGGTAGTGCGAACAGACCAGTGTGCTGGTGAATTTGTGGTCACGTTTCCGAGGGCGTACCATGCTGGTTTCAACCAGGGCTTCAACTTTGCTGAAGTGGTCAACTTTTCTCTTGGGGACTGGGTGAGGCCTTACCTTGTCCTCTTGCAATTGGCTCCTCTCCACGTAACCCAATCCCCCACATCCTCTTGTTTTGTGCACCCCAGCTGTCTTTGGGACGGCAGTGTTCCAGCCACCACCAGACCATGTGCAAGTCTCCCGTGTTCTCCCACGATGAGATGCTGTGCAAGATGATGGCTGACCCACAGAAGCTGGACCTGGTGCTGCTGGTTGATGCAGCCAATGATGCCGTCACTATGTACAAGCAGGAGGAGAAACAGCAGGGGGAACTTGAGCAACAGGTTTGCTGGGTGTGTGTGTGCATGTGTGTGTGTGTGTGTATGTGTGTGTGTGTGGTTGTGTTTATTTATCTCTCTGTGTGGGTGTGGTTAGAGCAACAGCCGGTAATACTTGCTATTGCGGCCAATATCCCCTCAAACCCACCTAGGGCATCGTCAATGAAGAGAGGATGGTGTTTGAGTTGATGTCAGATGATGAGCGGCAGTGTTGCTTCTGTAGGGCCACATGTTTCCTGTCAGCTGTACAGTGCATTAGCTGTCCATCAGGTAAGGGCACGGAGGGGGGGTGGGGGGGGGGCAGCCCCCTCTACACACCTCCCTTCTGAATTGAACACCCTTAGTGATGTTGGTATTTTTATTTTATTTTTGCAGGCAAAGTGGTTTGCCCTTTTCTTGTGAACCATCTCTGTAGATGTCCAAATTCCAAGAAGATTATGAGGTATGAAGGCAGGGCATGATTTAAGAAATGGAACTCAAATGACCAATAGTAGTTGAATTTGCTAGGCCTTTTTATAGAAATGGTCGGCCCTTTCATTTCTCATCCAATAGTTAATGAAATGAGCATCGTCTTGGGTTGATTTTCCACTCGCTCATATTGTGGCATCAACATTACTCGCAGAGCCACATACATGTGTGTGTGTCTATGTCTAGATCTTGCTTGCTCGTGCCATAAGTATAAGTAGCATTATTGCAAGTGTTTCTAGAAGTATCTCACTCGTAGTAACGGTGGGTATGAACTTGATGGGTATTGGTATATCATAACATCAATGAGATACATGTATTATACCCCAAGAAGATCACTTCATTAAATACATGTAAATGGCCAAAACGCCGGGCATGTGACAGATTGGTCGGAACTTTCCTAAAATTATTGGAAAATGGCCGATCGCCACCTGCTAAATTATGTTGTGGAAGGAAGTCACCTGTTGTACATGTATGTACGTTGTGTAGTAGCTACAGTTAGTTATGCTACAGGTAGTTATGCTGCAGTTTTCTTAATATGTCATGAGTTAGAAGAGTTTTTTTTTAAAAACCTGGTGGTTAATTACTTTTCTACTGCTCTATGGTGTGTGTGTAGATACAGGTATACCATGAAGGAGCTGCATGGAATGGTCATGTTGGTTCAGCAGAGAGCAGCGTACTTCAAGAACTGGTGCAATCAGGTGGAATGCATTCTGGATGGAGACCTACCAGTAAAGCCAGGTCAGCAGGTGCTATCCCAGCTGTGGGTGCGTAGCGTATGACAATGTGCTGCCCTTGTTGACAGGGATTGAGGTTCTAAAGAGCCTTGCGGAAGAGGGTGTTGAGAAGAGCTACTCCGAACACTACCTGCAGGATGAGCTGGAGAGTACCATACAGGAGGTGGAGAAGCTGAACACTGCAGCCAACCAGATCATCGCTAGCAAGCACAGAGTCAGGTATGAGATGTTTTGGAGGGGGGTAAAAAAAAAACTGATTTAATCCTGTGTGTGTTTACAAATGTCCTTAGGCTGTCTAATGGAAGCCAAGTGATTGATGTGGATGGGCTGAGGATGTTTGTAAAGGAGCTGGAGAGTTTGCCATGCACACTCCTAGCCCTTGAACCTTTGAGGGTACGTGGTACTGTGATGTGTGAGATGGGAGGGGTGGGGGGTGGGGGGACAGTGGTGAGCCTTATGGTCTTGTTGCTACAGGAGAGGCTCAGACATACAGAGGCGTTCCAGGCCAAGGCAGCCGAAGAGTTGGTAGAACTGACCCAGTTCTTTGAGAATGGACAGTTTGGGTCCATCAGCCAGCTAGAGCAGCTGATAAAGAGTGGAGAGAACCTGGATGTGGAGATGGAGCAATTGGCTGAGCTAAAGAATGTAAATTACCTGCCATATTTGTGCTGACATGTACTACCAACATTGTTATGCCATGTCGTCAGGTTCTGAACCAGCTTCGCTGGGTCTCAGAAACTGAAGCAAAGCTCAAACTGGAGGTGATGAGTATTGATACGGTGAAGAACATCATTAAGCAAGGTTCAAGTCTGCCCCAGAACAGAGGTTGGTCCATTCCACAGCATGTCTGTAGAGCATAGTGGGTGAACTGGAGACCTCTGCAGCTCTAGAAGGTGTCCTGGACAAGGTCAAAGAAGTCCTCTCTGCTGCCTAAGACTGGGAGCAGAAAGGAAAGGCTATCCTCAAGCAAAGGTTATTGTGCTTAGGTGGTGCATGTGGTGTGTGTGAAGGGGGGGAGCGGATGTGTCATTGCTGCAGGCCACCACATGCGGGGTCAGTCCTCCAGCAGCTACTGTTGAAGGCCAAGGACATCCCTGTTGAGCTGCCCACTGCTAAGGCTGTAGAGGAGGCCTTGCAAAAGGCTGGACAGTGGAGGGTTGAGGTCCAGCGTATTCAGGTGGGTGCAACGATGGGTTGGGGTGACAACTTAGTGAGCTACTGATGGTAATGTGTGTAGAAAAAAAGGTCCTGAATGTTGTTGCAGTATCCTGGCAATGCTATACTGAATCAATGATATATTGTGCTACATGTGGATAGAGAAGCAGAGGATATAAAATGTTGGCAGTAAATATGTATTCAAGCATAAAAAATATGGGTATGGATGAAGTTACCAATATCATTCTGTTTTTTGCAGGAAGGGAAAAAAAATCCTCACTTTAGTGTGTTGAAGTCTGTTCTTAATGCGGGCAGAGCCATTCCTGTGAAGTTGGAACCTCTTATTCAGCTGGAAACACGCTATGCTAATGCAAAGGCGTGGACAGATAGGGCGGCAAAGCTGCTCCTGAAGAAGAACACCACCTCCTTTTTGTTGGAGGTGAGCTCTTCTATGCTCTTGTATTGTGGACATCATGTACACATGTTCTTATACCATCACACACGTGATTTTGCAGAGTATTCTTCCCAGGACAAGGGCCACATTTCCCCACAAATACTCATCCAAGCCCAGCAAGAAGAAGTCTGAGAGTGACACAGTGCCCTCTGGAAACATGCTAGCTGACCTGGGGGGAGATGAAGCAAAGGAGCTGGAGAAGATACGCTCCATGGAGAAGGAGGAGCTCCAGTACATGAGGGAGCTGAGGGCAGAGAACTCTCAGAAGGTGGAACGTGACGAGGAGCTCAAGAGCACAGGATTGGCCACATCTCCAGTGCTCTACTGCTTCTGTAGGCGCCCAGAGTCAGGCTACATGCTGCAGTGTGAGCTGTGCAATGAGTGGTACCACGCCTCCTGCCTGCACCTGCCCAAGGGGAAGCAGGGCTCCGTGGAGAAGGACTCCAGATATGTGTGCAACCTGTGCATGCGCACCAGGCGGCCGAGGCTGGATGGCCTGGTGTCCCTGCTCATATCCCTCAAGAAGGTCCCTGTGGTGATAACGGAGGGGCTGGCGCTCCAGTGCCTGGTGGAGAGGGCTATTGCCTGGCAGAAGAGGGCCAGGGGGTTCATTGTGGGGGGTGGGGCTGGTCTGGAGACGGTGAGGCAGCAGCTGAGGAGGATGGAGGAGCTGAAGGGCAACATCAGGTGATGGAAGGCGGAGGCAGAGTGTAGCAGGGACGAGAGGTCAACCACTTCCATCCAAGTCCAACTTGCCAGCTCTGCAGGTTACTGATAGCATTTTTAGTTACAAGAAATGCATGGGGGTTTGTTTGGCTTACATGTTGTTGTGTTAAATATTATGTTTTTTTTGTGTAACAATGAAAAGGTGTTGTGATATTGGTTTCTGTTTTCGCAATCATCTTGACTTGTTTGTACTTGTCCCATTGATGTTTTGACTTTTTTTTTCTTTCTTTTACGTATCTATGTTTTTTCTAGGGTCGGTTCTGCAACACTATGTCAGTGAACTGGAGCACATAAGGAATTCGTATGCTGGGCTGTCGGTGAGCAAACGTGGTGAGGTAGAGGACCTGTTGATGGAGAGGGACCTGCTGGAGGTGACCATGGATGAGGTGAGGCAACTGTGGCACCTCCTACAAGAAGACTCTGATTGCCGAGTGGCATTTGAAAAGGCTCAGGACTATGTGGACCATGACGAAGGATGTGTGGTGAGGCATTAATGGTTACCAACACTGTTGCGTGCACGTATTCACAATGTTGTTATTCAGTGGTTATTAATGAGGAGATAGCTTGGAGACTGTTTCACTTCAGGGGGCATATTATTATAAATTTAAAGTCTTTCAAATGAGGTATTAGGAAATGTGAGTAGGAAATGTTTGTACACTGGAGCAGTCTGTACTGGACAGTTTTTCCATTGACAAAACAAATTTGTAGACAGCATATGTGTACACACAAATGTCATAACTCAGGGGAGAATGTCCAAAAATAGCATAGCTTCCTAGGCACCTGTTGGTCAATCATGTCATTCTTATTTTTACAAAGATGGTTTATAACCAATGGATTTGTGGGAGGGTCAAAATTGATCTGTAATGCTTTCATTAAGACTTCCACAGAAGAGAATCAAAAGAAGCGTTGCTCCAGTCAGCTGGTGAATGAGCAGGTGTTGGCACCTCCCAAGAAGAAGCGCAGGGGATCCAGACGTAGCTCACCCATCTCACTAAGGAACAAAACTTCTGATGCAGATAACTTGGAGTGCTCTGGAAGTGTCAACGAAGGTCTAGACTGAAGTGAGAAAATGTTAGAAGAGGATGAGGGGGAGTGTTCTGTCCTAAACTGTTTTGCAGCCAATGGCAGACCAGATTAGCTGGGTGCAATGTGACCAGTGCCAGCTGTGGTATTACGTCACCTGTGTTGGACTTACTAGGGAGTACGTTGAGAAGCTGGACAGCTATATCTGCAGTAACTGTCAATCTGTTCCTGGATCAGGCCAATGTACTGGTAGCTCCGGAGTCGAAATGAGCCGAATGACACAACTGGTATCGACGTAGCTTTTGCATCGCTGGATGTGAACGGCTGGTGTACATATTATCTGCCCTTCATATTGTTTGTCTGCTGTTTTTTATTTTGTTTGTTGTATGATTGATCGTATACCCAGTAATGTGGTTGATCAGTACAGTACATCTATCCTTGACAATATTGTACGTAATAGGAGTGTAGTGTAGTGCATCAATATCCAAGGGAGAGCACTGTGTGTGTGATGTGTGTGTGTTTCAGCTACTGTAGTGCCAGAGCACACTTGAGAGGCTGGGTAGAAGCAACTGATTTTGGTACCCTTCCATTTCCCCCCCCCCCCCCTTCCCCCCCTGAATGTCATTACTCTTATCTGCTATTTAGATTTTGTTCCTTAGCCCAGAAGGATCACACGACATTGGCTGCATGCTTTAATAAGCCACTAAAGAAAGCACAATACCACTAAAAAATGTACATGGCAACTGAGATCGTGGCCATTATGGTTGAGATCATGTTAGGTGTCCATAGAGTTTGTAATAAAGGATTTATCTTGCTCCCTGAAAAACAATGACAACCAAGATAATCTGTGCATTTTTCCTTGTTCCGCAAATCCAATTTACATGGAGCAGAAAATGACTACATTGCACGTGATGGAATGCAGATTAAAATTTACATCCTAGTCACGTGCATGTGTCTCTTCGTCAATCGGATCATTTCCTTCTTTGTCGCTAACACAAGAAATGTTTTGCGTTGGCTCTGTTGTAACACATACAGCGTGCTTTTAGAGAACACAAATGCTCGATCAGGTCTATGTCTCGTACCTTCAGGATTGTGATATGACGTGAGTACTGTGCTGCATTAATGGAATGATCGATGATGGATTGTACAAATTGAGAGAAGCAAAGTGTATGAAATGCAGGACTTGTTATTCTCTGTAATATGTATTCAAGTACGTTACGTAGTAATAACAGTGTTTACATTAAGGTAAGGGATGACGTTATCAATTTTGTTTTATTTGGCTCCGTGATGACATTATGCACAGGGCCATAATGATTGAGATCAAATTGGGTGTTCATAACTACGTAGAGCTTCTTCTTTTGTACTATAACGCACGTGATTCTCCAATGCACCCCAAAATAATATTCCTCCGTATATTAACTTCGTACTCATATTTATGTCACGTGTTAATATCGGACTCGGGCTGAGCTAAAAACTGCTGAAAGAGGGAGGAAACCGGAGAGACCAGTTGTAAGTGTATTATCTTTGTACCAGCAGAGGCAGTATACTATCTATAATCTATATATTCATCCTGGTATGATGATGATGCATGAAGCATAGAGTCTACTAAAATCATTTAACGTGTGGCGCTCGATACCATCGGCTCCCTTTGTCCACGCATGCGGTTTGAAATTTTGAATGCTGGTCTTAGACACGGTGGATCTAAGAATACGTCTATCGAGGAGAGAGTGTTGTAGAGCGTGCGGCATAGTGGGTGGGTGGGGGGAATGGGGCACCATTTTTGAAGCATCTAATTGGACTCCCCGACTGACGTAACATGAACAAGTCTGGTATAGGTTCACTTAGCTACCATACACGGTATGGTTTGATGATGGGGTTAAATCACATGCCCCGCCCCCTTATTGGTTGGAGTGCTGAAAATTAGTTATTGCAAGATGAGCACAGCTGCAAAAAAGCACAAGTATACTGAATGTGGGAAGGCATTTGGTCTTAAATTGTAAAAAGGAAGTGAATCTTGGTTTTAAAAAGGAATTGAATCTTAGAATACGTCTATGGAGGGAGAGAGACATTAGTTGTGGAGCAGGTGATGAAGTTGGTGGGAGGGGGGAATGGGGCACCCTTTTGGAAGCCTCTAATTGGATTCCCTAATGTAACAAGAATAAATCTGGTGTACAGGGGTGGATCCAGGAATTTTGAAATGGGGGGAGGGGGCGGGGGCACCAATAATGAAATGATGTAATAAAGTGATAAAAGAGCGTTGTTCACCCAATGGGGGTGGGTGTGGGGGACGCTATATTGTGCAACTATGAATATATAATTAGACAAACGAATGGGGGGGTGGGGGGGGGTAGGGCACGGGCCCCCGGTTGCCCACCACCCCCCCTGGATCCACCACTGGGTATAGGTTTCACTTTGTTCCTGTACACGGTATGGTTATGACGCCAACTTATGGGGTTAAATCACATGCCCCGCCCTCTTAGTGGTCAAGGAATGCTGAAAACTATCAACAAAACATAAATTAGTCTTTTAGCATATTACTGTAATTTTCTATTAACTGCCAAATTAATGTTGTATGTATGTTGTGATTGAACATATAGCGCACTTAAAGGGGAAGTATCATGGGAAAATAATATCATCTTAAATGGTTGTAATTATAAGTAAAATGATATTTGTCCAAGGGTGTGCATCCCTTTGTTTGTCGAGACGTACGGAGCATGGGGTCAAGAGGCAGTTAAAACTTTTGCGCAGTTGGCATCCAGGCTGGCAATTGCATGCTCCAAGCCTAAATCAGTCGTCATAAATGAGATTTACGGAAGGCTTAACACCTGCCTCATGAGATCCATTTCTTCGGCTATCCTCACCAGGATTGTGCCCTCATGAATTGTTATGTGTATGTATATGTATTCTGTCCAATATTTATTTATTTTGCTGTTACCATAATCAAGATAAATTCAAGATAATACATGGGTTCCGCCCTCTTTTTGGGTGCCATGTTTTTATTCAAGTTAGCGATCTTTGACGTCACTGGTCTGTTTGTACGCGTTTCTATGTCATACTGTATAGCTGTTTGCTGTCGCAATAGAGACGATAATTGGCCACTGGTGTTTCGTTTCACCGTTTGCCTGTGAAAGATCCTGTTCTACTGAAGCAGGTGAGTTTTGCCACTCGGATATGTCCCAATGTATTCTTTTCTCTGCTGGTCATAGTGGCTCGTGAAATGTGGTGTGACTGATGCACCAATAACGGATCCAAATGCAAGAGTTTGTAGCGTGCATTTTACCAAGGATGACTTTATCAAGCCTTTGTTACAAGATTTTAATCCATTCAAGGCAACTTTGAAGCCGCATGCGATTCCAAGTGTCTTCAGTCATTGTCCTCTTCCTTAGTGAAATGAGGGCAGCTAGAAGAGATAGGAAGGATATTATAGACAGTCTTTTTTCAGATTCATCATGTTCTGAACCATGCATATCTGAGTGATGCATCCTTGTCGTCTAACACATCGTCAGTTCTCGATCCACCACAGCAATCATCATATGTACCACGAATTAGAGATATAGGCGTGCAGTGTGGTAAGTTCTAGGCATGGATAGCAGCTTTTGTGTGTTTGAATCTATACCATTATGGCTCATTTGTCATTAAGGATTATTCACATCCATTTCTGCAGATATACAACCTTTGTTAACTCGCTCTGGTATACAGCATGCAGGCTTTTATATATTGTGCATAATGTGGGAACACAGGCTGATATGTTCCTTTCTTGCTCCACTCCAACTCATCCCACTGCTGAATTTTCCAGCTCACTGTCAATGGAAGGTACAGTCACAGATCTTTCAGATGCCTCGTATTGTCTTTCCCAAGAGACAGTGGAGACAGAGGAAGAGCATTTGTCACAGGACAGAGATCTGGATGCCAAAGATATTGCAGGAAGCAAAACGTACCTGGTGTACGAGTCGTCACTACTGAGGCTTATGAGAAAGTGTTATGTTTGTCGTCAAATTGTTGAGCTGAAGACTTCTACACGAGGTACATTATTGGTTGTGCAGGGTTCTTGCCCTGATGGGCATAAGCTTTGTTGGGAATCCCAGCCTATGGTCAAAGGCATACACTATCCGCAGCTATTCTTTTCTGTGGCCTGACTTACACTAAAGTGGCAAACATGGCAATGTTGCTAAATATGCCAATCTTTAGTGAAAGTACATTTCATAGACTCCAGAAAGAATACTTATACCCTGTTGTGCACACTGCATATGTGCAACAACAGCAGACAGTGACAGAATTTCTGAGGGGCAAACCATTACAGTTGTCTGGTGATGGTCGTTGTGACAGTCCTGGTCATAGTGCTAAATATTGCACTTACTCCCTTATGGACTCTGTCACTGACCTCATACTAGACTACAGTTTAGTACAAGTTACTGAAACAGGTAGCTCTGTAGCAATGAAGACAGAGGGCTTGCAACGCTGTCTATCAAATGTGTTGTCAAGTGGTCTTCAAATAGAATCAATAGCTACTGATAGACATACATCAGTGGGTGCCCTAATGAAGAAAAAATACCCTCATATAGAGCACCAATACGATGTATGGCATTTAGCTAAATGTATTGGCAAGAAGCTTATGCAGAAAGGAATAACAAAAAAATGTGAGAAGTTGTTGCCATGGATCCAATCTATCACAAACCATCTTTGGTGGTGTGCACAAACATGTAACAAAGTTCTGAGCTATTGTGTGCAAAATGGGTATCCATTGTGCATCACATATCAAATGTCCATCAGTGGGGAGATGGTGATGGATTGTTTGACAAATGTGCTCATGGTACATTGAGTTGTGAAGAAATACGTGCCAAGGTATGGTTGGAACCCAGCAGCCCTTCTCACACCGAATTATGCAATATAGTACTAAAAAATACTTTGCTGCGGGATATAAAGAAACTGTCATGGTTTCAACATACTGGCTCACTAGAAGTGTTCCATTCCCTTATAACTAAGTATTGTCCCAAAAGGCAATACTTTAGTTACATGGGAATGCAAGCTCGCACTGAGCTAGCCATCATTGACCACAATCATAACACTGACAGAGAACAGGCTGTTACTGCTGCAGGTATTGTTTCTTGCAGTCTGCATGTGCATGCATGCATGCATGCATGCAGATGAAATGCTGGTTTTTGTACAGGACAACTGAGATACAAGCTTGAATATAGCAAGAGAACAAAGAAGTGGGTAGTAAAGCCTATAGCAGAGCACAAGCAACATGACTACTTGCTTGACATGATGGAAGATGTCATCAAGCTTAGACTACATGGCAGGCATGAGGATACTACTGACATAGATACCCCTATAGCTAAAGATATTCCCCGTAATATAGCTGTAGTACAGAGACCTAATAAATGTGAGAAAATTACAGAACATGTAACTAGATATCAATGAAATTGGTGTGTTTGCTTGTATAAAACTTAAACTCCTGAATTTTCTTTATAGCCTACATAATTATTGTCTGGTTCTGGAAATTCGTTCCTTATTGCTGTCACAACACAGGAAGGGATTACTCTTCTGATCCTTCTGCCTAGGCGAATGTTGTATGACCACCAGATATACTACGGTATGCTGCGTGGCGATATGACCTATATGGGTTGTTTGACGAAATTAATCCGCGTATGCACTTTCTTTCCTACCTGTTTGGAATGGGAAAGGCAATAGGTTCTCCTCGTATTCTCATCATGCCCACCAAAGCTACGCGGAGTACAAGAGGCTGAAGGCATGCTGCTGCAAACTCAGGATGTTCAGAAATGCAACTCATGCCTTCCTTGTCAATAAGATGCCTAGTATGCGGTAGCTCTTTGCAACACATGCACTCTGGCTCGGTAGCTAGTGCGCTGCACTTGCCACACAAGCACCAAGAAGTATTGCCAAGACGGACTGCTGGGAGCACTGGTGGTTCATCTCCGTCGTCACTGTCATCATCAGTTGGCAATTCCAGCCCGTGACCAGTAGGTTCGAATCGATAGGGAGTCAATCCAAACGAATCTAACGCTTCGCCTTCTTCCATTCTTGTTACGTAACAGACCAGTGACGTCAAACGTCCGATAATCTAAAATATCATTGCGCCCAAAGCGATCAACTTGATACCATTATATTAAATCACGGAAACACACTGTGAATATGAAATCCTCATGATAAGTTCCTCTCGAAAGATGCTATGTATCTAAGCATTTAAAAAATAGTGAAAAAAGTCATGATAGTTCCCCTTTAATTTTATATGTATATGCGTGTATGTGCTGGCACCAGCCGGGCTGAAAACTCATGTGATCTCTGGTGCATATATATGTAACTGTATGCATTGTAAGAATGACTTCTTTTGGCTACTCATAACACATATATATAGCTCACCCGAGGGAGATGAGCACAGCTGTAAAAAAGCATGAGTGCTCTGAATGTGGGAAGGCATTTGGTCGTAAGGGAGTTCTGAAGAGACACATGGTTGTCCATACTCAAGAAAAGAGCTATCAGTGTTCTGAATGTGAGAAGGCATTTGGTCAAAAGGGAGATCTGACTAGGCACATGGTTGTCCATACAAAAGAAAAGAACTATCAGTGTTCTGAATGTGGGAAGGCATTTGGTCGTAAGGGACATCTGAAGACACACATGGTTGTCCATACGCAAGAAAAAAACTATCAATGTTCTCAATGTGGGAAGGCATTTGGTCGTAATGAAAATCTGACAAGGCACATGGTTGTCCATACGCAAGAAAAGAACTATCAGTGTTCTGAATGTGGGAAGGTATTTGGTTATAAGGGAACTCTGAAGAAACACATGGTTGTCCACACAGGAGCCAGAAGATTCAAGTGTACTATTTGCAACAAGCAGTATTCCTACAGATCAAGTCTCACATACCATATGCTGGTCCACAGCAATGATCGACCTTATAAGTGTTTCTGCAGGCAATCTTTTAGGTCCATTACTACTCTGAAAGAGCATGGCAGAAAGCACCTTGCTGAGAAGTTAAGATGTCCGTCTGAAGGATGTGACAAGAAATATGTGACCAAGAGTGGTTTGAAATATCATCTCCAGCACTGCTCCTACTCCCAAGCCACAATGACCAATGCATGATACACACAGAATCAATCATGTACTCATTGCTGCATAACATGAAATGGAATGTAATTGTTGCAATGTAATTCAATTAACTACATCGAGTATCAAATTAAGATTATTATCTTCCCAACGCTTCCTTGAAAAACAAAGGTGGGACCGAGAAAACTATATAGGCCTTTAAATCCACATTGGTCAGGAGTTAACTAAACATAACTTACATAGACCTATTTCATATTTCTGTCTGTTTTAAAAGATTACACTGCACGTGATTTTCTCAGAATAATGTTCTGCTGGATTTATGTCACGTGTTTATATCGGACTCGGGCTGAGACAAAAGCTGCTGAATAAGGGAGGAAAGCCAGTGAGACCAGTTGTAAGTGTTTTGTACCAGCAGAGATAGTATACTATATTGATGATCTGATCGATCATCTATATAATCATCCTGGTACGAACAAAATCATGATGATGCATGAAGCATAGGTTCTACTAAAATCATTTGGACATTTAACTGGTCTTGTAGTGGCTGGAACACTGCCGTTCCAAAGACAACTGGCCACCCCCTCCCCCCCCCCCCCTCCCCCTTCGTATCTTTAGCTATGTCATGGCTTAAACACTTAGGTAGTGCGAACAGATCAGTGTGCTGGTGAATTTGTGGTCACGTGTCTGAGGGCGTACCATTCTGGTTTCAACCAGGGCTTCAACTTTGCTGAAGTGGTCAACTTTTCTCTTGGGGACTGGGTGAGGCCTTACCTTGTCCTCTTGCAATTGGCTCCTCTCCACGTAACCCAATCCCCCACATCCTCTTGTTGTGTGCACCCCAGCTGTCTTTGGGACGGCAGTGTTCCAGCCACCACCAGACCATGTGCAAGTCTCCCGTGTTCTACCACGATGAGATGCTGTGCAAGATGATGGCTGACCCACAGAAGCTGGACTTGGTGCTGCTGGTTGATGCAGCCAACGATGCCGTCACTATGTACAAGCAGGAGGAGAAACAGCAGGGGGAACTTGAGCAACTGGTTTGCCGGGTGTGTGTGTGCATGTGTGTGTGTGTGTGTGTGTGTGTGTGTGTGTGTATGTTTATTTATGTGTATGTGTGTGTGTGTGTGGTTGTGTTTATTTATCTCTCTGTGTGGGTGTGGTTAGAGCAACAGCCGGTAATACTTGCTATTGCGGCCATTATCCCCTCAAACCCACCTAAGGCATCGTCAATGAAGAGAGGATGGTGTTTGAGTTGATGTCAGATGATGAGCGGCAGTGTTGCTTCTGTAGGGCCACATGTTTCCTGTCATCTGTACAGTGCAGTAGCTGTCCATCAGGTAAGGGCACAGGGGAGGGGGCAGCCCCCTCTTCACACCTCCCTTCTGAATGGTAGCACCCTTAGTGATGTTGAGATTTTATTTTTTTACAGGCAAAGTGGTTTGCCCTTATCATGTGAACCATCTCTGTGGATGTCCAAATTCCAAGAAGATTATGAGGTATGAAAGCAGGGCATGATTTAAGAAATGGAACTAAAATGACCAATAGTAGTTGAATTTGCTAGGCCTTTTTATAGAAATCATAACATCAATGAGATACATGTATTATACCCCAAGAAGATCACTTCATTAATTATTTAAATGGCCAAAACGCCGGGCATGTTACAGATTGGTCGGAACTTTCCTAAAATTATTGGAAAATGGCCGATGGCCACCTGCTCAATTATGCTGTGGAAGGAAGTCACCTGTTGTATGTACGTTGTGTAGTAGCTACAGGTAGTTATGCTGCAGTTTCATGAGTTAGAAGAGTTTTTTTTTTAAAACCTGGTGGTTAATTACTTTTCTACTGCTCTATGGTGTGTGTGTAGATACAGGTATACCATGAAGGAGCTGCATGGAATGGTCGTGTTGGTTCAGCAGAGAGCAGCGTACTTCAAGAACTGGTGCAATCAGGTGGAATGCATTCTGGATGGAGGCCTACCAGAAAAGCCAGGTCAGCAGGTGCTATCCCAGCTGTGGGTGGGTAGCGTTTGACAATGTGCTTCTCTTGTTGACAGGGGTTGAGGTTCTAAAGAGCCTTGCGGAAGAGGGTGTTGAGAAGAGCTACTCCGAACACTACCTGCAGGATGAGCTGGAGAGTACCATACAGGAGGTGGAGAAGCTGAACACTGCAGCCAACCAGATCATCGCTAGCAAACACAGAGTCAGGTATGAGACATTTTGGAGGGGGGTTAAAAAAAACTGATTTAATCAGTGTGTGTTGACAAATGTCCTTAGGCTGTCTAATGGAAGTCAGGTGATTGATGTGGATGGGCTGAGGATGTTTGTAAAGGAGCTGGAGAGTTTGCCATGCACACTCCCCGCCCTTGAACCTTTGAGGGTACGTGGTACCGTGATGTGTGGGATGGGAGGGGTGGGGGGGGGGGTACAGTGGTGAGCCTTATGGTCTTGTTGTTACGGGAGAGGCTCAGACGTACAGAGGCGTTCCAGGCCAAGGCAGCCGAAGAGTTGGTAGAACTGACTCAGTCCTTTGAGAATGGACAGTTTGGGTCCATCAGCCAGCTAGAGCAGCTGATTAAGAGTGGGGAGAACCTGGATGTGGAGATGGAGCATCTGGCTGAGCTAAAGAATGTAAATTACCTGCCATATTTGTGCCAACATGTACTACCAACATTGTTATGCCATGTTGTCAGGTTCTGAACCAGCTTCGCTGGGTCTCAGAAACTGAAGCAAAGCTCAAACTGGAGGTGATGAGTATTGATACGGTGAAGAACATCATTAAGCAAGGTTCAAGTCTGCCCCAGAACAGAGGTTGGTCCATTCCACAGCATGTCTGTAGTGCATAGTGGGTGAACTGGAGACCTCTGCAGCTGTAGAAGGTGTAATAGGTCCTGAATGTTATTGCAGTATCCTGGCAATTCTATGTGTGCAACCGGTGGATAGGAAGAGAAGCTTAGGATATAAAATGCTGACTTTTATGCAGTAAAATATGTATTCAAGCATAGGAAATATGGGTAGGGATGAAGTTACCAATATCATTCCGTTTTTTGCATGAAGGGAAAAAAATCCTCACTTTAATGTGTTGAAGTCTGTTCTTAATGCAGGCAGAGCCATTCCTGTGAACTTATTCGGCTGGAAACATGGCAAAGGTGTGGACAGATAGGGTGGCAAAGCTGCTCCTGAAGAAGAACACCACCTCCTCGTTGTTGGAGGTGAGCTTTTCTATACTCTTGTATTGTGGACATCATGTACACATGTTCTTATACCATCACACACGTGATTCTCCAAAGTATTCTTTCCAGGACAAGGGCCACGTTTCCCCACAAACACTCATCCAAACCCAGCAAGAAGAAGTCTGAGAGTGACACAGTGCCCCCTGGAGATGTGCTAGCTGACCTGGGGGGAGATGAAGCAAAGGAGCTGGAGACGATAAGCTCCATGGAGAAGGAGGAGCTCCAGTACATGAGGGAGCTGAGGGCAGAGAACTCCCAGAAGGTGGAACGTGACGAGGAGCTCAAGAGCACAAGAGTGGCCACATCTCCAGTGCTCTACTGCTTCTGCTGTAATGGAGGAGGTTGTGGTTTTCTGGGGAGAGCAGGAGCAAGAGGTTTGATTGGTGAGGGTGGAGTGTGGGATTGGTGAGGGTGGAGTGTGATTGGTGAGGGTGGTGTGTGATTGGTGATAGTGGAGTGTGATTGGTGATGGTGGAGTGTGATTGGTGAGGGTGGAGTGTGATTGGTTAGGGTGAAGTGTGATTAGTGAGGGTGTAGGGTATGATTGGTGAGGGTGGAGTGAGATTGGTGAGGGTGGGGTGTGGGATTGGTGATAGTGGAGTGAGTGGTTAGGGTGGAGTGTGTTATAGGTGTGGGTGGAGTGTGAATATAGAGGGGGCAGTGTGAGATTGGTGAGGGTGGAGTATGTATGCGTGCTGCTGTGGGCATGTCTCCATTCAACCTGTTCTCTGGAATGGGTGGCAAAAGGTCAAAGGTGACTGAGACTGACCTGTGGAAGGAGGGGGAAGAGGAGGAGGAGGGGCCAGAGGTGGAGCCTTGGGATGGTGAAAATCCTTTGGAGAGTGGTGTGAAATATGACCATGCCATGACCAAGGATGGCTTCATCCATGCAAGAAAGCAACCAAAGAAGATAGTGAGACCTGAGAGATGTGTGATTGGTGAGGGTGGAGTGTGTAATTTGAGAGTGGAGTACTGTATGATTGGTGAGGGTGGGGTGGGTGATTAGTGAGGGTGGAGTGTGATTGGTGAGGGTGGGTGTGTGATTTGGTGAGGGTGATGTTTATGATTGGTGAAAGTTGAGTGTGATTGGTGAGGGTGGAGTGTGATTGGTGAGGGTGGAGTGTGATTGGTGAGGGTGGGGTGTGTGATTTGTGACAGTGGAGTGTATGATTGTGGAGGGTGGAGTGTGATTAGTGAGGTGGAGTGTGAGATTGGTGAGGGTGTTGTATTTGATTGTGGAGGGTAGCGTGTGATTGGTGGTGGTGCAGTGTGTGATTAGTGGTGGTGTAGTGTGTGATTGGTGATGGAGTGTGATCGATTATGGTGGAATGTAATTGGTAAAGGTGGAGTGTACATGTATAATTGGTGATGGTGGACTCTGTGATTGGTGATGGTGGAGTGTGATCGGTTAGGGTGGAGTGTGTGATTGGTGAAGGTAGTATGTGATTGGTGCAGTGTAGTATATTAGTGGGGACTAATTAGAGTTGATGAGCATGCGCAGTGTGCTCTTGTACCTAGCTAGCTGGTGATATAGTTGGGGGTATCGACTCTGTAATCCGTTGCGCTGCTACTATACTACATTTGGCGACAAGGGTGGGATGGCGCTCCTTGGGAAAATACAGGATTTCGAACCCGAAAATGAATCAATGTCAGCATACCTCGAACGGTGTTACAACCCGAGTGGACAGAATACACGCGATGCGGCGCGGCTAGGCAGAACGACAACCGACAATTGTATAAAAGATCTGATCAACAGAGCGTGTGTGTACACATATATAATAAACATTGACCAATCACTAAAGGCCACATATAACTGGCCAATGCAATAACAGTAGATAAGGATCTGCACTGTCATTACGTAGCGCTAATGCCTGCTCTGGCAGGCTTGTATTGTAAACAGATCACCTCCGGATACCACATTTCCTCCTTCCTTAAATTTCTTCCTCATTGAACCTCACTGGGGGTCTCCTGGTCCGTCCCGATCGTCTCAGTTCAGGTCCCTCTGCAGATTCAAGTAGAGCTGGAGGTTGTGGTTCAGTTTCTATTGCAGGTTGAAGGTCAGGACCCATAACAGGTAATAAGTCACTCCATGTGCTGTTGTCCGCTGTCACAGTAGTCTGTGCTTCCTCCGTCACTATGGGTGCAGCTCTTGCACGTATCTGGTCGTAGTGCCTTTTCACTTTACCCCCGTCTGACAACTCCACCCAGACAGACACAGGACCTCTGATTCCTGAAATCACACCACTCAGCCACTTTGGTCCACTTCTGTGGTTGAGAGCCCAAACATGATCTCCAACCGTGAATGTCCGCTCCTTTGCACCTCTGTTGTGATACTTACTCTGCTTTTCTTGGGTAGCCTTCACCCTCTCCTCCACACCAGGATGCAACAACGATAAGTGGGAGCGCAGCCGTCGTCCCATCAGGAGCTCTGCTGGTGATACACCGGTAGTGGTGTGAGGAGTGATTCTATACTGAAACAGGAACTGCAACAGGCGGCTCTCCACTGACTTCCTCTTGTCTGCTGTTTTCTTAAGAGCCAACTTCATGGTTTGTACTGCCCGCTCCACTAGCCCGTTAGAGGCAGGATGGTACGGGGAAGTTGTAACATGCTTGACGCCATTACCCTGCAGAAATTTCTCAAACTCCTGGCTGGTGAAAGCACTGCCATTGTCAGTTACAACTGTTACAGGCAAACCATGACACGAGAAAGATGCTTCCAGCTTCTGTATAGTCACTGCTGAGGTAGCAGACTCTACCACGTGAACATCCAACCATTTGCTGTGTGCATCGATGATCAAAAGGAACATCTTGCCTTGGAAGGGGCCTGCATAATCAAGGTGAAGTCGACACCATGGCATTACAGGCCATTCCCATGGGTGCAAGGGTGCTGGTGCCGGAACCTTTAGGTGGACTTGACAGATCTCACACCTCTTGGCTCTGTCCTCTAGGTCTGCATCCAACTTAGGCCACCACACGAAGCTCCTGGCAAGACTCTTCATCCTAGAGATACCTTGATGCCCAGCGTGAAGTTCCTCCACCACCAACTTATGACCTGGTTCCGGTACTATCACTCTCGGTCCCCACAAAATGCATCCATCTTGTAAGCTCAGTTCATCTTTCCTTTGCCGGTATGGTCGGAGTTCCTCTTCACGTTCCTTCTCTGGCCATCCTTCTGCGAGCCATTTCTTCACCTTTGACAGGACAGGATCCTTCTCAGTCCACTCTGCTATTTGCTTAGCATTGACAGGGGAGGCTTCCAGTGTTTCCAGCAGCAGAACTGTCTCTCCTGGTAGTGGGACTTCTGAAGGACACTCTGGAAGTGGTAAGCGGCTCAAGACATCAGCATTAGCATTTTCTTTTCCTGGCTTATGGACAATTCTATATTGGTAAGCACTCAGGATCAATGCCCAACGCTGCAGTCTAGCAGAAGCCAGGGGAGGAATTGCTTTGTCTTCCCCAAACAGGTGCTTCAAGGGCTTGTGGTCTGTGAAGATTGTGAACTGGTGACCCAGCAGGAAATTGTGGAACTTCTTTACTCCAAAAATGATAGCTAGTCCCTCCTTATCAAGTTGCGAGTAGTTCCTTTCAGCAGGTGCTAAGGTCCTCGAAGCAAAAGCTATTGGTCGCTCACTGCCATCTGGAAAACGGTGTGCTAGGACTGCCCCAACTCCATATGGTGATGCGTCACAGGACAAGATCACCTCCTTCTTGCTGTCAAAGTGTGTGAGTACCTTAGAAGAGATCAGCAGGAGTTTTGCACAATCAAATGCCTTCTGATGAACATCCAACCACTGCCAAGGCTTGCCGTTTTCAAGGAGCGAATGCAATGGAGCCAATTTGGAAGATAGGTTAGGGAGAAACTTGCCGTAATAGTTCACCAACCCTAAAAATGACCTCAACTGCTGTACATCAGTGGGTACTGGAGCATTTTTGATGGCTGTGACTTTTGCCGAAGTAGGAAAAATCCCTTCCTTTGAGATGCAATGTCCCAGGTATTCCACTTCTGCCATCATAAACTTGCACTTCTCTGCCTTCAGTCTTAGCCCTGCTGCCTCCAGTCTCTTCAACACTTCGTCCAGGTTCTTCAGGTGCTCCTGCTCTGACTCTCCCGTGATGAGGATGTCATCAATATATGCCACCACACGCTGAATCCCTTGTAGCAGACTCTCTATCGTCCTCTGGAAAACAGCCGGAGCTGATGCCACTCCGAATGGTAGCCTATTGTACCTGAAGAGACCCTTGTGTGTGTTAATTGTGACATAGTCCCTTGACTTATCTTCTAAAGGTAGCTGGAGATAGGCATTCGCTAAGTCCAACTTTGTGAAGGCTTGACCACCTGATAGGGCTGCAAATAGGTCCTCGATGCGTGGTAACGGGTATTTCTCAGTCTTGGCAAACTTGTTCACCGTCACCTTGTAATCCCCGCATATCCTGACCGATCCATTCTCCTTAAACACTGGAACAATGGGAGCTGCCCACTCAGAGAACTGCACTGGTTCTATGACTTTTTCCTCTACCAACTTCTCCAATTCCTTCTCCACCCTTGCTCTCAAGGCCAAGGGTACTGTCCGCGGTTGGAAAAACTGTGGCTGTGCTCCAGGTTCCATGTGGATTTTGACTTCCATTCCTTTTATTTTCCCTAGTCCCTCTTTGAAGACATCGTCGTGCCTCTGCAACACTTCTTTCAGTGTCAAGGTAGCAGCACTGTTTAGGTGAAATAGTTCTCCCCAGTTCAGCTTCAGTTGCTTCAGCCAATCTCGGCCTAGGAGACTCGGTCCTTTTCCTGTCACCACCAGTAAGCTTAGTCTCATCTCCTGATCACCATACTCCACAGTCACATTTAGTTCTCCCAATACTTTGATGACTTCTCCTGAATAGGATCGCAGTGTCACATTGGTTGGGCCTAGCTTAGGAGTCTTGTCTGTCCACAACTTCTTGAACGTTGCTTCACTGATCAGGGATACTGAGGCACCTGTGTCCACCTCCATCTGCAGTGAATACTTGCCCTCTACTTTTACTGTGACCAGTAATGGCATAGTACTTGCTTCTCTCCCTCCTCTCAGTTTGAAGGTAGTGTGGACTGTGAGACTATCGTCAATCACCACTGTGTTGGCTTTGTGTGGTTTCTGTCCACCAGATTTCTGTGTTTTACATCCTCCTGACCTGCCAGTGCCAGCAGATGTCTTTGCCTTCCGGCATACCCGAGCCGTGTGACCCTTCTTTCCGCACGAGAAACACTCTGCATCCTTGAACTTGCAGACTGGAGCCAGATGTTTGCCTCCACATCTATAGCAAGTTGGATTACCTTTCCCTTTTGCGTGTTCTTTACTGGTATCTTTCCCTCCCTCTATGGAATGTACCAGCACTGCCTGGGCTGACTGCAGATCTGCTGCGCCACGATCCGCCGTTTCCAGAGCCTGGGCTATTTCCGTTGCTTTCTTCAGGGTCAGGTTCGGTTCAGCCAAGAGCCTCCGCTGTATGTTAGGGTCGTTTACCCCAATTACGATACGGTCGCGTAGCATCTCTTCAAGGCTATTTCCGAAATCGCACTTCGTAGCCAACTGGCGCAACTCCGAGATGAACATGGCTACGTTTTCACTGGACTGTCGCACTCTCGAATTGAACTTGAATCTGCTAACGGTTATGGCTGGAGTCGGATTAAAATGGTTGGTTAACGTCTCCACCAGTTGCGCATACGTTTTGTCCGTCGGTTTCTGAGGGGATACGAGACTTTTTACCAGCTTGTACGTTCTGGGCCCACAAACACTGAGTAAAATAGCTCTCCGCTTCGCGGCATCCTCCACGTCGTTAGCAATGAAGTACTGGCTCAGTCTTTCTTCATATGCCTGCCACTCCTCGGTAGCGCTGTCGAATTCTGCCATTCCTCCGTGAATCGCCATGACAGCCAAAGTTGACCCTCGTCGCCAAGTTTGTTACAACCCGAGTGGACAGAATACACGCGATGCGGCGCGGCTAGGCAGAACGACAACCGACAATTGTATAAAAGATCTGATCAACAGAGCGTGTGTGTACACATATATAATAAACATTGACCAATCACTAAAGGCCACATATAACTGGCCAATGCAATAACAGTAGATAAGGATCTGCACTGTCATTACGTAGCGCTAATGCCTGCTCTGGCAGGCTTGTATTGTAAACAGATCACCTCCGGATACCACAAACGGGTTGAGCTATTTATGGCCACCAACACGATAGCAGAGGAGCGAAAGGTTACAGTTTTCTTAAGCACAGTTGGACTGAAAACGTATGGTCATTTGAGGAATTTGGTAGCACCGAGCAAACCACAAGATAAGTCCATGTTGGAGCTGACCGCAGTTCTAAAGAAGCATTTCAAACCAAAGCCTATTGTTATCGCCGAGCGATTCTATTTCCATCGCAGGAATCAGGCAGTAGGAGAAGGCATCGCGGAATATGTGGCAGAGCTGAGACGTTTGGCTACGAACTGCAAATTCGGAGCATATCTGGATGAAGCTATGAGAGATAGGTTGGTGTGTGGTCTCAGAGATGAAGATACTCAGAAGAGACTGTTGTCAGAAGAAGATCTTACATTTGTATGTGCTATGGAGATGGCACAAAGTCGAGAAGCAGCTCAGCTGAACGTCCAGCAGCTGAAAGAAACCAGTGAGGTGGCAGTTAAGACAGTGAGCTCAAGGGGAGACAAACAGTTCAAACGATGTCCACATTGTGGAAAGAACAATTACAGCTCAGAGAAATGTTCATTCAAACGTGCCACATGCTATAAATGCAGGAAACCTGGTCGCATTGCATCAGTTTGCAGACAGAAATCTGTTGCGGCAGGTTTGCAGTGGATGGAGTCTCAAGACACTGATGTTGAAGCATATTTGGGAACAGTGATGACAGTGGGGCGTGACTTAGTGCAGCCATTAAATATTGATGTTAAACTGAATGTAGCTTTGAAGATGGAGGTTGATACAGGTGCAGCTCTTTCAATATTGTCGGAAAGGTTTGGATGACGGTTAAAGGAACTGGGCAATTGCAGACATCTAAGGGTAGTTCTGAGAAGATACAACCAGGCAAAGTTGACTGTTCTGGGTGAGACCAAGGTTCTAGTAGAGTATGTAATCAGTTCCACAGCTTGATGATTAAAGTGGTTAAGGAAGGTGGACCAAGTTTGGTAGGCAGGGACTGGCTAAAGCACCTCCAATTCCCTAACCACCATCTTTGGTTCAAAAGTTGGAATTCCTCTATTGGCAGTTGCGAGGCTTCAGAGATGGGCATTGTTGGTATCAGCTTACCATTATAAGATTGAGTACAAGCCCACCGCAACACTTGCAAATGCAGATGGACTATCAAGACTTCCAATCAATGATGATACAGTGGGAGATGATATGGAGAGCAATGCTGACCCCATGGTTTTCAACATTTCACAAATTCAGATGCTCCCTGTGACTTCTGGGAAATTGAAAGCATACACTGCTCGTGACACTATTCTCAGCCAGGTGCTCACTTATACCAGACAAGGATGGCCTGCAAAGATATCTGATGCCATGAAACCATTTTGGACACGCCGAGATGAAATCACCATTGAAGGGGACTGCCTGCTGTGGGGTTTGCGAGTATTGGTGCCAAAGAAACTTCAAGTTCAGGTTCTGGAAGAATTGCATCAGGGTCATCCAGGAGCATCTTGTATGAAAGCTCTCGCAAGAAGTTATGTATGATGGCCGGGGTTAGATTTAGATTTAGAGAATCTAGCCAAGTCATGTCTGCAGTGCCAGGAAGTTAAGGTTACCCACCAGTTGTCCCTCTCCACCCTTGGGTGTGGCCGGCACAGCCATGGCAGAGGATACATATTGATTTTGCGGGTCCATTTTTGGGGTCTAATTTCTTGGTGGTAGTGGATACCCACTCTAAATGGCCTGAAGTTGTTGAGATGAAAACACTCACCTCAGCAAAAACTATTGAAGCACTCAGAGAACTGTTTGCAACCTATGGGCTTCTGCAGCAGTTAGTGTCAGACAATGGGTCTCAATTCACGTCTGAAGAGTTTGCACAATTCATGACCACCAATGGCATTAAACATATCTGTTGTGCACCATATCATCCTGCTTCCAATGGGCTGGCGGTGCGATTTGTACAAACATTTAAGAAGTCTATAGAACAGTCAAGGTCTGATGAACTGAGGGAACCATCCAAGTCTACAGAACTTGGTAGAGAGATTGCTACCAGAAGTGATGTTCCAAAATTGGCGTCACGGGGATCAGATTCAGAAGACCATCAACAGCATACTACTCAACCTGAAGGTGTGAGGCGCTACCCCAAACGAGAACATCGACCTCCCAAGGGATATTGATCTTGTAGAGTAGGATTGAATATATTGGGGAGGGGTGTAGTGTAGTATATTAGTGGGGACTAATTAGAGTTGATGAGCATGCGCAGTGTGCTCTTCTACCTAGCTAGCTGGTGATATAGTTGGGGTATTGACTCTGTTATCCGTTGCACTGCTACTATACTACAATTGGTGAGGGTGAAGTGTGATTGGTGAGGATGGTGTGTGATTAGTGAGGGTGGTATTTGTGATTGGTGAGAGTGAAGTGGTGCTTGGTCACTGGTGTGTGTGATTGAAGATGGTGTAGTGTGTGACAGGTGAGCGTGTTGATAGTACAGTTTGATCAATGGAACAAGACATGCTAGAGGGAAGATGAGTGAAGTAGTACTGTTGATGTCATTGTGGTTGGTATTACACATATGGTACATCTAAGGTGGTGTATGTACATGTAGGTGTGGTCAGATGGTGTGGTCAGGAGAGGAAGTGGTCTGATACCATATCACTCTTCCCCATCCCTCCTTGGTACCCAGAGGTGCCTGTCTGAGCACATCACATGAGCGTGCCCCTCCTCTCCCAGAATGTGTGGAGGTGGTGAGACTGGTTGTGGTGGTCCGGGGGAGAGACAAGGTCCAGAGAATGTGACAAGCAGTAGTGAGTGCGAGGGACTGAGAGACTTCAAGTGCTTCAGAAAGGTACAGCATAAGGGTTAACGATGAGGGTGGGAAGGTGAGGGTTAAAGATGTAAGAGGGAAGAATATTAATAAAGATTGTATGTCATATCCTCTGAGCATATTACTGATTCCAGGCAATTCAATAGCAGTGGGTGACGTTACAGCCATGGTTTTAACGCGCTTACTCTGGACGAAATTGCGGCTTTCATGAAAACCCAGTTCTACCCTACGAGGTATGTGGTCCACGAACGGTTTAAATTCTGGTCGGAGACGCAGCGCAAGCCTGGGGAAACGATTCAAGAACTGGCTGCCAGGATACGTCATGATGCTGTCAGATGCAATTTCCCCTCAATTAAGAACCCTCAAGACGAGGCGATGCGCACACGCTTTATGTGTTCGGTGAACAATGAAGCCGTACTGAAGGCCCTCTTTAAGGTAAAGGATGACGACCTCACATTCGCTAAGGCACTTCAAACAGCACAGGAGACTGAGGAGGCTGAAAAGGTAGCTAAGGAGACAATATTTGGAGCCAAACCGATACAGCAAAGCCCTAGTCCTTACTCCTCCCCAGTCAACCAAGTTCAGTCATCACAGCAGCAGTCTTCTTCGTGGCATCCCCATACCAGACCAGCAGCTAGTGGCACTCACAAGAGATGTTTCCCCAGGGGAACCTGTCCAAGGTGCGGCAAGACGGATCATGGATCTACGGACTGCCCTTTCAAAGAGACCGTATGCAACTACTACCAGAAGATGGAGCATATTCAAGCGGCCTGTCTGAAGAAGAGGAAGGAGCAGCAACCGCTCAGAGCTATTTCCATTCAGACTGTTAAGGTCATTGATTCAATCCCACAAGTGCGACAACCCATTCGGATCAAAGGCCAGGAATTTACCTTTGAGGTGGACACTGGTGCGGGGGACAACTTCTGTTTTGTTGAGGTGTGGACCAAGATAGGAAAACCTACTTTGGCACCAGCTTCTTGTCGTTACGAAGTTGCCAATGGACAACTCTTGGCTACATTGGGAACATTTCAAACTGTAGTATCAATGCAACAAGAGAACCCAGAAGCAGCAAAATTCAGTTCACTGTCAGCAAGACACCAAGGCTAACCTCTTGGGGACGAGATGCAATCGTCGAGCTAGGTGTGGACATTCCGGCTCAACTGGGCATACCTTCAGCAGACAAGCAAATCAATTATGAAGCTGTCCTCTCCATTTCTTCACAACCAGACCTAGTCCTTCAACAGGCCTGTGAGCAGCTCTGCACAGAATTCCCAGACCTCTTCAAGCCAGAGCTTGGCTATTTGAAGGATTTCCAGCTGGAGGTCAAATTCAAGCCGGTAGCAAAGCCGGTAGCAAAGCCGGTGTTCTGAATGGAGGGCAGATCCGGTGCAAAATTGACGTCCTCATTCCTTCCCCAGCTCACATTGCCCAAGCAAACCAGGCGACAGCAACTTCTAAGTCTCCACCCACTTCTTCCAACAGCCAAGTGGCCAGAGTGGCTCACACTTTCAAGGTCGGCGACCCTTGTTATGCCCTGTACTGTGGACCTCGGCAAAACAAGGATCCACGTTGGGTACCTGCAGTGGTGACCAAAGTGTTTGGCCCCCGAAGTGTTAATATTCGTGTTTTCCCTCATGGGGCTACTTGGAGACGTCATGTGGAGCAGCTGCAGTACCGCTATGGCTCCCTAGAGGATTCAGATCCTGGAGAACTTCTTGCCTTGGTGATGTCCGCACAGGTTTCAGTAGAACCAATACCTTCAAATGACCCCCCATTTGCAGAGACAGAGATGCCAGAGACTGCTGAACCCTTAGGCCAAAGAGATCACGTGCCTCAGCTTGCGAAGCAAAAGAAGACTCAACGTAACCCACGACTTCCCACGGGGAATGAGTATGGTCCTAACAACCCTCGCCGCAGCACCAGGAACAAGAAGTAGGGATATCACTATTCACCTGCGTACTTCAAGGCTGACAGGGAGGTGCTGCGTGTGCATAATTCAAGGCTTGAGTGTATTCATTGCATTTCCGGACGCTCACGTGTCGGAATACTCTCGTGTGCATGCTATTGCTTTGTTCTCGTGTAGTTCATTTCTTGTCGTGATTTTGTTCGTTCTGATCTGTTAACATCCACTTTGCTCCGCGAAAATACAACAACAATGTAATCCATTCGTTGCTATGGTGATCTGGGTCAAGGACCATGCTCCAAGGCTGTGATGATGGTGCTGGGAGGGTGTAGTGGTGATCATATGATAAAGCTTTTTAAAATTAGGTGGGCAGCACAGGGTTAACACATGCCAAGGATTGTGGGGCTGGTGGAGCACGTAGAGACGTCAGCTGAAGTCCAACAGTGGTTGATGGAGCAGGAGGAGGGGGTGAGTGTCACTATGTGTGGGTGTGGCCAAACATCACATGACTGCCTCTGCTCATTTTTCAGAGAGAACCTTCTGAGGATGAGGCACTAAACAAATCATGTGCACATGGCCAATATGATGACATGAGATCAGATCAGGTGTTGATAACTGCTCCAAGTTTAATATGAATGCACTAGTTTCTTGGAGGTACGTGTATCCTTAGGGCACACAGTGGTGGAACCAGGCATGGGAAACGATGTAGGCCTATTTTCTATTGTAGGGACAGGAGTGTGCTACACATGAGGTAAGCAGGCCTATAGTTCATTTACCCCCTGGTCCCATTTTAATAGTCAACGACCCTGTTTTCGCGTGCGTTTTAGACCACGGCCGTCTTTATTGAAAAGGATTTTTTCGATTTACTTGTATAATCACTCAGCATGCGCCCATAATTTATCTGTACACCCTTCCAGATGACAATAAATGGTGTCCAGGGAAGATGTTTTGGCTTGTCCTGGGGGGGGGGGGGGGGGGGGGGGGGGCGGGGGGGCGGGTGGGAGGTTTAAATGCCTGTCCCAGGGGGGTTAGCAGGTGCAACTTATGCTTGTCCAGGGGACAAATAGAAACCTGTCCCGGGAAGGTGTAGATAAAACAAAAGCTTGTCCAAGTATTTTTATGCGGTGGTTTCCCGAGGGGTTATTAAAATGGTTGGATAAATTTCAATTAATACTCCCGGATATCAACGTACTCATATATTTGGATAGTAATTCTGTTGAGGCAAAGGTTGCTGAAAGCGGGAGGTTGACCGGTCAGTGAAGTAATTGTATTTTTAAGTAGAGGTGTTAGTAGCATGCATGGTACGAACAAGCGTGCGAATGCAGTAAAAAAGTTTGTACATTTACTGGTCACTTGTACATGTTCAAAACATGACTCGGAAGCGGAGATCCCTAGACATGTAGACCGAAACTGCGGGTAATCTATTTTTAAAAGCGTACTTGTCTACCATAGCCATAACTTGTCCGATCCCCTTGCCAAAGATAGGTCGTAATGTACATTGGGCTATTTCATTTAATGACCACTGCTGATAACAATACCCGGACCCCTGGCAGTTAATAAATTCCCTTGCACTGCTGTTTGCGGCTGGACACAATTCAGATAATTGGCTAATACGGTATACTTTTGAATAATTTACTTTTAGAGCTCATTATAAATCGTACATTTTGTGACCCACATTTCGTCAAGTCATAGCTTTGATCTTTCGTACTCCCTATCATCGCACGAAGGAAAATCTCCAACGCGCACACCCTACAATATTACTCGAATCGTTGCGCATCGTTTTTATACGCCCATGTGATGGAGGCGGTAACTATATTGATTGTGTGTAGCAAAGACAGCGATAATAGAATTTAGGTCAGCGAGTTATAACATTAACACGACAGATCAAGAAGCATATTTATAACAATTAGAACAAGCCACAGTTTTGTTTTACCAAAATACGCGGCGTGCGTATTTTTGGTGCGGTTTGAATGGAGCATCACTACATTAACAAAGGTCAGGAGCGATGCAGGGTGTGTGGTCGCTTGCTTGTGGCACCTGATAAGAAACCAAAGCGTTCAAATCAATGCACAGAGTTTGCAGCAGATTTATACTTGGTGTTCTATTCACAACATCCACCCATGCACTCAAATTGTTATCAATGCAAACAAGTTATGAGGGCGGTATTAATAGCTGAGATGGGGGTACAGGTGGCTGAGATGAGGCTGGTACTAGTGGCTGAGATGAGGCTGGTACTGGTGGCTGAGATGACAGGTGGCTGAAATGAGGCTGGTACTGGCTGAGATAAGTGGTACAGGTGGCTGAGATGAGGTTGGTACAGATGCCTGAGATGAGGCTGGTACCATGGGCGTCCCCAGCTTTTCTGGAAGGGTGGGGGGGGGGGGGGGGCGGGGTTGCTGTCTGCTTTTGGCTGATTCAACCGGCTGGCCGGGGGGGGGGGGGGGGGAGCTGTCTGTCTTCTTTCGGCTGATTCAACCAGCCAAGAGGGTGAGGGGGGTTGCTGTTCGTTTTTGGCCGATTCAACAAGCAAGGGGAGGGGGGGGCTGTGCTGTCCGCTTTTGGGGATTCAACCAGCGGCGTGGGGTGCTGTCTGTCTGCTTTCAGCTGATTCAACCATCGAGGGGGGGGGGGGGGGGGGGGTTGCTGTCCTCTTTTGGCCGATTCAACCAGTGGTGTGTGTGCATGTATGAAAACTTTTATTACGGGGGGGGGGGGGGGGGGGGCGCCATTCAGTCCCGAAAAGAAGGGGGGCATGGGTACAGGGTGCCTGAGATGAGGCTGGTATTGGTGGCCAAGATGAGGCTGGCACTGGTGGCTGAAATGACGCTGGTACTGGTGGCTGTGATGAGACTGGTACTGGTGGCTGAGATGAGACTGGTACTGGAGGCCAAGATGAGATGGTAGTAAGATATTAGTAAGATCCAACAGTTGCTCTGAACTATGAAAGAACAACTGCTGTTCATTGCCCTACATAACGCACCGCCAATCCCACATTAGGACCTACGAGTAACCAAACATTAACGATACTCCCGGTAACTTTTAGTACATTTGTTCGCTGTCAAATTTAAAAAGGGGCTACAAACCATTGCAAATATTTATTAGTACCTTTAGTTTCCTTTAAGAACCAACCTTTATTTCAGATTTAGTATTGTCGCAGGCGTGGAGAATCGCTTCTGTATCGAAGAGGTATGCAAAGACTAACCCGCTTTCAGGGTCCGTAGCTTGCTGTAGCAAGTTGACTACGCCTCGTGGTTTGCGACACAAATAGAAAAAAGGTGTTCCTTTCCTTGTACCGTTTAAAATGGCGATTAGCGATTAGTCCATGGGTGTTTTTGAGTGAGCTCACGTTCCAAAGGTCTTCGGTTGTCAAGGTTGTTGTTAAGGGCATGTCATAATCATTTCAATTTTTCGGAAAGCAGATCTAGTGTCCACAATATATTGGGCCGCAAACACCAGTGTACGAATATAAAAAATAACCACGTTAATATCTATTTATGCATCGTAATGTCATTGAATGGAATAGCCCATTCTACATGGATCCAAAACAGCAATAAAAAGTGAAGCATGCATGTTATTGTAAGGTCACTTATTAACCAAATTCGACCCACCTCTTCCTGATTAGTGGCGGAGCCAGGAATTCGGCCCTTCATTTACCCCTACGTTGCAAATTACGATTAAAGTAACTTCAATCTTTAGAACAAAAAGGAAGGTGAGTAATTCAGAAATGCTGTATGTGTGTTCTGAGTGTGGAAAGGTGTTTTATCGTAATGGAAATCTGAAGACACACATGGCTGTCCCTAGACTAGAAATGAACTATCAGTGTTCTGAATGTGGGAAGGCATTTGGTCGTAAGGAAAATCTGAAGAGGCACATGGTTGTCCATACGCAAGAAAGGAACTATCAATGTTCTCAATGTGGGAAGGCATTTGGTCAAAAGGGAACTCTAAAGATACACATGGTTGTCCATACGCAAGAAAAGAATTATCAGTGTTCTGAATGTGGGAAGGCATTTGGTCGTAACGCAGATCTGAAGAAACACATGGTTGTCCATACAAATAAAAAGAACTATCTGTGTTCTCAATGTGGGAAGGCATTTGGTCGTAATGAAACTCTGAAAAGGCACATGGTTGTCCATACGCAAGAAAAGAATTATCAGTGTTCTGAATGTGGGAAGGCATTTGGTCGTAACGCAGATCTGAAGAAACACATGGTTGTCCATACAAATAAAAAGAACTATCAGTGTTCTGAATGTGGGAAGGCATTTGGCCAAAAGGGAACTCTGAAGACACACATGGTTGTCCACACAGGAGCCAGAAGATTCAAGTGTACTATTTGCAACAAGCAGTATTCCTACAGATCAAGTCTCACATACCATATGATGGTCCACAGCAATGATCGACCATACAAGTGTTTCTGCAGCAAATCTTTCAGATCCATTTCAACTCTGAAAAGGCATGGCAGAAAACACCTCGATGAGAAGTTAAGATGTCCCTCTGAAGGATGTGACAAGAAATATGCAACCAAGAGTGGTTTGAAGCGTCATCTCCAGCACTGCCCCTACTCCCAGCCACAATGACCAATGCATGATATATGAAAGCGCGTACAAATTACTGCATATTATGAAACTGAATGTAATTGTTGCTCAGTAATACAATATGTGTAATTATTTTTGTAGTCTTTAATACCTGTAACCATGGCTACCCCTGCCAGACCTGTTAGGCTGATCACCATGCCAACAGCCTCCTCCCCCTTTTTGAGCACCAGGAAACACAAGGCCATTGCTGACAGGCCTTGTTATATCTGTAACTATGGCTTCCTTTGGCGCACCCATTAACAAGTAACCATGGTGACCTCAGGCACACCGTTTAACCAGTAACCATGGTTACCCCTACCACATATGTTAGACTGATCACCATGCCGACTGCCTCCTTGTCATTCTGGTTGGAAGTCTTATGGTATTGCACATGGATGGTACCTCTGTCCTCATAGGTACCCTGTGTAAAAAACAAGACCTCACTACCAGTGATGTGGTAACAAGAAGAACAGTCCCTCCTCAACCATCAGGCCTGTTGTTTTCCCAGCAGGCTGATGGTCTGGGGACCAGGAAGAGGATTAGGGGACAACTGACGAGAGAGGAGTCCCCTGATGTGGGGGAATCCCCTGATTTGGAATCTGAGGTGAAGCGACATGGACCACACCCATGTTGCAACGAAGGGGGATTCCCCTCCTAGCATGATGGATGGGGAGGAGGATCAGGTCACACCTCAATGAAGATAGTGAGACCTGAGAGATGCGTGATTGGTGAGGGTGGAGTGTGAGGTGAAGCGACATTGTGTTACCTTGGACCACACCCACCAAGCCACTGTTGCAACCAAGGGGGGTTCCCCCCCTAGCGTGATGGATGGGGAGGAGGATCAGGTCACACCTAAGGAGACAAGGCATGCTCCCAAGATGGCTGCCTGGTGTGAAGGGGAACATCCTCCTCAGAGCCAAAGGACAATGGAGCCTTCTGGTGGAAAAGGGAAGGTCAGTCCTACTACTGCTGCTGTTACTACCAGGTCAGCTACAAAATCAGTAGCACTTGGTGGACTTGTAACCTCTCCGTCTGTGATTGGTGAGGGTGGAGTGTGATTGGTGAGGGTGGAGTGTGCTGAGGGGTGATTGGTGAGGATGCAATGTGTGATTGGTTATAGTGGTGTGTGATTGGTGCAGATGGAGTGTGTGACTGGTGAGGGTGGAATGTGTGATTGGTGAGGGTGAGTGTGATTAGTGATGGAGTGTGATTAGTGAAAGTGGAGTGGGTAATTGGTGATGGGTGATTAGTGAGGGTGGTGAGTGACAGGTGAGGGTGTTGAGGTGCAGTTTGATCAATGGAATGAGATATGTTAGAGGGAAGATGAGTGAAGTACCTGTTGATGTCATTGTTACACTGATACCATATCCCTCCTCCCCATCCCTCCTAGGTACCCAGAGGTGCCTGTCTGAGCACATCACATGAGCGTGCCCCTCCTTCCCCAGAATGTGTGGAGGTGAACCACAATAGCGTTGCTTTTATTCTTTGTGCATGTGATGACATTATTACCTGTACAGGCATATAGGTTTTGTGGCAGGCATGGTCCAATACACATTGGATTGATAATGCGTAATTTTGTTTCTATGACAACGGTTACGCACGGTGAAATAATTGACTTAAATGTTAGAATTGAAAACCCGGGCCGGCCGGGCGATAAAAGAATAGTTTTTTTCATGTTTCTGCAGTTCTTCTACTTCTGGGATACCCATATTTAATCATTATACTAGGCTTTTAGGTCACTATTTTGAAACGCTTCGAGCGCTTGCAGACAAACATTAGAACTGCTAAAAATTAAGCACAAAATTCGTTGTGCAATTTACGCAAACTATGTTACACTTCGTTGTGCCCACCCACAATAGTTAGACCAGTATCAAATAAACAATATATAACTGTTTTTGTCCACAAACAACGACATTAAATCACCCGAATTTTGCGAAAACGCAAAGAAATGCCCCAATTTCGGAGCGCAATGCAATAAACTACTAAGGTTGCAATGACAACTATCAATTGAAAATTAATTTGCGGGATCATTGAACAAAGATTTGGTATAAAGAGAATAGCTACAAGAAGTACCCAAACAGAAAAGCGGCATGTTGTAATGTTTGAATTTGCAGAAAATTCAAATTCCAAATACGGTGTGGCCAGTCTTAACCTGAGCATCTTTAACCTTTGTGCTGTACCTTTCTGAAGTGCTTGAAGTCTCTCAGTCCCTCACTCTCACTACTGCTTGTCACCTTTTCTGGGACTATGTCTCTCCCCCGGACCACCAAAACCAGTCTCACCACTCTCAAGTCTCATTGTGCAGGCCGAGAACATGTAGATACTATCTGACATAATATAATGTAATATTTTCTATTGCGCGAGCATGTTATAGAGGTTACGTAGTAACCGTATGTTAGAACAGGTGGTAGATTATATATGCTACATTAAGTAAAACAGTAAAAAATAGAGGAGCTAGAAGGTAAACCAACTGTTCATCTGGCAAATGAATAGCGAGACGAATAATCAGCCCATGATTATTCTCGGGGAAACGCTAGTATGTCATTACCTCTGAGCATATTACTGATTCCAGGCAATTCAAAAGCAGTGTAACCTCCCAGCGTCATCTAAACTTCATAATTATTCGAGTTTCTCATGGGTGACACATGTGATGCTACAGCCATGGTGTTAAATTACATTCTTGTTCATTGCACTTATAATCACATGCCTACAATCCCATTGGCTAACAATACTCTGGCCCAAGTCGTCAATAGTTTATGTAGAAGTGTCTCCATACCATTGTTCAACGTTAGCGTTGCTATGGTGATCGACCATGATGATGGTGCTGGGAGGGTGTAGTGGTGAGCATATGACAAAGGTTTTAAAAAATTAGGTTGGCAGCACAGGGTTAACACAGATGCCAAGGATTGTGGGGCTGCTGGAGCACGTAATGACGTCAGCTGATGTCCAACAGTGGTTGATGGAGCAGGAGGATGGGGTGAGTGTCACTGTGGATGTGGCCAAACATCACATGACTGCCTCTGCCCTGTTTTTTTAGAGAACCTTCTGAGGATGAGGCAGAAATTGATGACATTTTTAGGTTCACTTGAGTATACCGTTCATGTTATAATCACACCATTGTATCATTACTAGTGTTACTTGAGAGTGATCAAGCATGGCCATGCACACATATTTCTATTACATTGGTTGCATGTTGTGGTATAAAGCACTAAAAAATCAAGTGCATGATGACATATTAGAGATCAAATCAGGTACGAACACGCGAGCGAACACAGTAAAAATCGCTATGAAAGGACTCATCGTTACTTTAACTGGTCACTTTGTACATGACTCGGAAATGGAGACATGTAGATGGATTGTCTGGGGGGTAATAAACCAAACTGTCTCCGACCAGGCGTCAAAATTAAGAGGAGGGGGGTGGGTGGCCGGTTGGTGGGGGGGGGGGGGGGGGGCCGGTCGATGGGTTGTTACTATCCCCACGCCAAAGCGAGGGCATAATGTGCTGAATGAATGCTACATGAATTCTACATGGATCCAAAACAGTGATAACAAAGTGATGGATGCATGGTCACCTATTAATCCCCTCTGCCTGGTGGATCCAGGAATTCGTTTACCCCTACGTTGCAACTTAAATCTTTAGAACAGTAAGGAAGGTGAGTAATTCAGAAATCCTGTGTGCGTTTTATCGTAATGAAAATCTGAAGACACACATGGCTGTCCCTAGACGAGAAAAGAACTATCAGTGTTCTGAATGTGTGAAGGCATTTAGTCGTAAGGGAGATCTGAAGAAGCACATGGTTGTCCATTCGTAAGAAAAGAACTATCAGTGTTCTGAATGTGGGAAGGCATTTGGTCGTACTGAAACTTGTAACCTCTCCGCTTGTAACCACGGCTACCTGTGCTATACACGTAACCACAGCTACAGCTGCCATGCCTGTTATCCCTATAATCATGGCTACCGCTTCCACACCAGTTAGGCTGATCGCCATGCCGGACAGCTTCCTCCCCCATTTTGAGCACCAGGAAACAAGACAGCTTGTGGAGGGTACCACTCTTGGAACACAGGGGCAAAGTGAAGATGGAAGGACCAAGACACAAGACAGCAGCAGAGGCCTTTCAATGGTGGCCAGGAGTAGCCATCCCTCTGTGTCTGGTGTGCGTGTCTCCATTCAACCTGTTCTCTGGAATGGGTGGCAAGAGGTCAAAGGTGACTGAGACTGACCTGTGGAAGGAGGGGGAGGAGGAGGGGCCAGAGACGGAGCCTTGGGGTGGTGGCGTGAAGTATGACCCTGTCATGACCAAGGATGGCTTCATATATCCATCCATCCAAAGAAGATAGTGAGACCTGAGAAATGTGTGATTGGGGAGGGTGAAGTCTGTGATTTGTGAGGGTGGAATACTATGTGATTGGTGAGGGTGGGGTGTGTGATTTGTGAGGGTGGAGTGTGATTGTTGAGGGTGAATTGTGTGATCGGTGAGGATGGAGTGTGATTGGCGAGGGTGAATTGTGTGATTGGTCAGGGTGGAGTGTGTGATTGGTGACGGTGGATTGTACATGTATGATTTGGTGATCGACTGTGATTGGTGATGGTGGAGTGTGATTGGTTAGGGTGAGTGTATGATTGGTGATGGTGGAGTATGTCATTGATGAGAGTGGTGCATGTGATTGGTGAGGGAGAAGGGTGTGATTGGTGAGGATGGAGTGTGTGATTGGTGAGGATGATTGTGAGGGGAGTGTGTGATTGGAGTGTGATTGGTGAGGGTGATTGTGAGGGGACTGATTGGTGTGTGTAGTGTGATTGGTGAAGAGGAGAGTGTGATTGGTCTGGGTAGTGTTTGATTGGTTAGGGTATAGTGTTTGGTGAGGGTGGAGTGTGTGATTGGTGTGTGTGGATTGAGATTGGTGAGTGGAGTTTGTAATTGGTGTGTGTGGGATGTGTGAGGGTGGAGTGTGTGATTGGTGAGGGTGGAGTGAGATTGGTGACGATGGTGGAGTGTGTGATTGGTGAAGGTGGAGTGTGATTGGTAAGGGTGTTATTTGATTAGTGAGGGTGGAATGTGTGGACAGTGAGGGTGCAGTGTGTTCATTGAGGGTGATGTTTGTGATTGGTGAGGGTGGAGTGTGAGATTGGTGTGGGTGGAGTGTGATTAGTGATCGGGTGGTGTTTGTGATTGGTGAGGATGGTGTGTGTGATTGGTGATAGTGTTGTGTGTGATCATTAGACACTTCTACACAATCTCATCCATGAGCAACATATGAATTGCCTGGAATCAGTGATATGCTCAGAGGATATGGCATACAACCTTCATTAATACTCTTCCCTCTTCCATCTTTAATCGTCAAATTACCGATTGCATCATCAAAACACTCACCTTTCCACCCTCATCTTATGCTGCACCTTTCTGAAGCGCTTGAAGTCTCTCAGTCCCTTTGCGCTGATGCAGGCATGATGGCAGGTTTGAAGCACTACATCCCTGAGCTTGTTGTGCCTGGATACAGCATCACCACCTCTCTTACATGTTATTGCACGGTGACCTAGGGGATCCAAGGGATGTTCTGGACACAATGCACAGGGAGGTGAGCCAGGTGAGGTGTTTAGCCCCAGCCACCACTTGATGGCCATTTGGTGCTCGTTGGGGTCTAAGCTAAGACCCATGCAGGCCTGGAGATGGCACTACAGAGAGCCAAGCAGAGGCATGGGGAGAGGAGATAGACAGGAGACAAGCCTTGTCAGCCACAGAGCTCTGGGATAGAAGAGAGTTTAATTGAATGTTTTCTAATGCAGCTAATAGAGTGTGTTGTCGACAAGGAGAAGATGCAAGACTGTTAATATTAATTGCACTCTCAGGGGGAACACACCTGTTGTAGGAATTGATCGCATCAGCCAGGAAATTATCTGATGGTGAGGCAAGGCCTGCAGTACTGATGGAGGTGATAAAGGCTGCATTAGAGTGATGAGCTAGTGAACGAAGCCCCAGGCCACCTCTGCTTAAGCTCAACTGGGCCTGCATCCAAGAACTGTCAGTAGTGTCAATAGCTTGGCACTCTGTGAAGGTGCACCTAACCTGCTCATCAATTTATTAAAAAAAAACAACCAAAACCTACCTTTTGCACAGACTGCTTCGGTGTATTATCAGAGATAATATATCTCTGGTATTATTCACGAATTACTGTACCTACCTAAATTATTAATAAGTCCTTCACAACCATCATAGTTTGCCCCCCCCCCCCCCCCCCCCCCCCCACTTTTAAACTCCTTCCTACGCCACTGGTAAGGTCAGAAAATGTACTTGTAGAATTTTTATTCCGCACGTAATTCCAATGCACCCCTAATTAATATTCCTCCGTATATTTATTCCGTACTCATATTTGTATCACGTGTTTATATCGGACTCTAAAGGCTGCTGAAAGAGGGAAGAAAACTGGAGAGACCAGTTGTAAGTGTATTATCTTTGTACCGGCAGAGACAGTATGCTATATTGATCTATAATCTATATAATCATCCTTGTACGAACAAAATCATAATAAATCATAGGGTCTACTAAAATAATTCAACGTGTGGCACTTGTTACCATCGGCTCCCTTTGTCCACGCATGCGGTTTGAGATTTTGAATGCTGGTCTTAGACACGGTGAATCTAAGAATACGACTGTCGAGGAGAGTGTGTTGTAGAGCGGGCGGCGTAATGGGCTATTAAAATTGTACATGGGTACTGATGACATCGCTGCATACCTCCGGATAACCACTAGTATTCTATGATTACTAGCTATTATCCGGAGGTATGCGGCGATGTCATCAGTACCCATGTACGATTTTAAACTGGAATAGCCCAATGGGTGGGAGGGGGGAATGGGGCACCATTTTTGAAGCATCTAATTGGACTTCCCGACTGACGTAACATGAACAAATCTGGTATAATAGGTTTCACTTTGTTAGCGTACACAATATGGTTTGATGATGGGGTTAAATCACATGCTCCGCCCCCTTATTGGTTGGATAACTGCAAATGTTATACATATATATAGCTCACCCACACAGCTGCAAAAAAGCACAAGCATACTGAATGTGGGAAGGCATTTGGTCTTAAATTGTAAAATGGAAGTGAATCTTGGTTGTAAAAAGGAAGTGAATCTAGGAATACGTTTATGGAGGGAGAGAGACATTAGTTGTGGAGCAGGCAATGAAGTGGGTGGGAGGGGAGGAATGGGGCACCCTTTTGGAAGCCTCTAATTGGACTCCCTAATGTAACAGGAATAAATCTGGTGTACAGGTGGGGGTTCCAGGAATTTTGAAATGAGGGGAGGGGGGTCACCAATAATGAAAAGTTGTTATTATGTGATAAAAGGGTGTGGTTCACCCAATGGCGGTGGGTGCAGGGGACACTTATAGTAGCTCTGTATGTTCAAAATTCAATATTAAAACGCTTTATTGCGTGACTATGAATGTATAATTCGACAAACGAATGGGGAGGGGGCATGAGCCCCCGGTTGCCCCCCACCCCCCCTGGATCCACCGCTGTGTGCGGTGTGGTTATGATGCCAAACTTATAGGGGTTGAATCACATGCCCCGCCCTCTTAGTGGTCAAGGAATGCTGAAAACTATCAACAAAACAAATTAGTCTTTTAGCAAATTTCTATTAACTGCCAAATTAATGTTATATGTATATATAACTCACCTAACATAACTCTCGATAGCTCACCCAAGGAAGATGAGCACGGCTGCAAAAAAGCATGAGTGTCTTGAATGTGGGAAGGCATTTGGTCGTAAGGGTCTTCTGAACAGGCACATGGTTGTCCATACTCAAGAAAAGAACTATCAGTGTTCTGAATGTGGGAAGGCATTTGGTCGTAAGGAAAATCTGAAGAGGCACATGGTTGTCCATACAAAAGAAAAGAACTATCAGTGTTCTGAATGTGGGAAGGCATTTGGTCGTAAGGAAAATCTGAAGAGGCACATGGTTGTCCATACAAATGAAAAGAACTATAAGTGTTCACAATGTGGGAAGGCATTTGATCATAAGGGACATCTGAAGAGGCACATGGTTGTCCATACTCAAGAAAAGAACTATCAGTGTTCTGAATGTGGGAAGGCCTTTAGTCAAAAGGAAAATCTGAAGGCACACAAGGTTGTTCATACTAAAGAAAAAAACTATCAGTGTTCTGAATGTGGGAAGGCATTTGGTTGTAAGGGAGCTCTGAATAAGCACATGGTTGTCCACACAGGAGCCATAATATTCACATGTACTATTTGCAACAAGCAGTATTCCTACAGAGAGAGTCTCACATACCATATGATGGTCCACAGCAATGATCGACCTTACAAGTGTTTCTGCAGGCAATCTTTCAGGTCCATTTCTGCTCTGAAAGAGCATGGCAGAAAACACCTCGGTGAGAAGTTAAGATGTTCCTTTGAAGGATGTGACAAGAAATATGTGACCAAGAATGGTTTGAAAAATCATCTCCAGCACTGCTCCTACTCCCAAGATCTAGCCACAATGACCAATGCATGATATGGCACACAGAATCAATCATGTACTCATTGCTGCATAACATGAAATGGAATGTAATTGTTACAATGTAATTCAATTAACTACATGGAGTTTCAAATTATATTATGGAAAATGATCTCCCCAACGCGTCCTTGAAATACCTTTAATTCCGCATTGGTCATGAGTGCACTAAACTTATTTCATTTTTCTGTCCCATTTCCTTGTTTATTTTTTATATGCCACCTACATGTATTGTATGTCACGTGTTTATATCGGACTTGGGCTGAGGCAAAGGCTGCTGAAAGAGGGAGAAAAACTGGAGAGAGCAGTTGTAAGTGTTTTATACCGGCAGAGATGGTATACTATATTGATGATCTGATCTATCATCTATATATTTATCCGACAAAATCATAATGATGCATGAAGGATAGAGTCTACAAAAACATTCAACGTGTGGCGCTTGTTACCATCGGTTCTCTTTGTCCATGCATGCGGTTTGAAATTTTGACAAGGAGTAAACCACAAGCAGGCCAGTCATTAATACTTAACCCCTTTGGGCACATGCTAATTCATTCTCTGGTAACTTTCTGTTTCATCTAGCATACAGTAAACAGGCAATATGCAATCTCACATTGATACAAACCCTGTTGTGATATTAAACAAGCCGTTGCTGCTGTTCTTAGCCACTTTCATGCCCCAGTCTATAAATATGGATGTATGACAGTTGCTGATTTGCCTCTCTATGAAAATAGGCTTTTTGTCGCTATGTGCACTGCAAGAACGCATCTCTATGTGTGAGCCACTAGCTACTGCTTTTGTTGGGAAGCATCCCACATGTGTAGTTAGAACAATTGTATTATCTTTGTCTGGGAATTCCAATCAGACCTACACACTATGACGAAGTACTCATTCACAGATTAATCAGCAGGCGGTCAACTTTTCTCTTGGGGACTGGGTGAGGCCTTACCTTGTCCTCTTGCAATTGGTTCCTCTCCACGTAACCCAATCCCCCACATCCTCTTGTTTTGTGCACCCCAGCTGTCTTTGGGACGGCAGTGTTCCAGCGACTACCAGACCATGTGCAGGTCTCCCGTGTTCTCCCACGATGAGATGCTGTGCAAGATGATGGCTGACCCACAGAAGCTGGACTTGGTGCTGCTGGTTGATGCAGCCAACGATGCCGTCACTATGTACAAGCAGGAGGAGAAACAGCAGGGGGAACCTGAGCAACAAGTTTGCCAGGAGTGTGTGTGTGTGTGTGTGTGTGTGTGTGTGTGTGTGTGTGTGTGTGTGTGTGGTGTATGTGTGTGTGTGGTTGTGTTTATTTATGTGTGTGGATGGATGTGAGTGTGTGGTTGTGTTTATTTATCTCTGTGTGTGGGTGTGGTTAGAGCAACAGCTGGTAATACTTGCTATTGCGGCCATTATCCCCTCAAACCCACCTAGGGCATCGTCAATGAAGAGAGGATGGTGTTTGAGTTGATGTCAGATGATGAGCGGCAGTGTTGCTTCTGTAGGGCCACAAGTTTCTTGTCAGCTGTACAGTGCAGTAGCTGGCCATCAGGTAAGGACACGGAGGGGTGGGGGGGGGGGGGGGGGAGGGGAGGGGGGGCAGCCCCCTCTTCACACCTCCCTTCTGAATGGTAGCACCCTTAGTGATGTTGAGATTTTATTTTTTTCCAGGCAAAGTGGTTTGCCCTTATCATTTGAACCATCTCTGTGGATGTCCTAATTATGAGGTATTAAGGCAATGCATGATTTAAGAAATGGAACTTGTTAAGCCAAATGACCAATAATAATGTACTTGAATATTTGCTAAGCCTTTTTATAGAAATGGTTGACCTTTTTATTTCATATCCAATAGTTACTGAAATGAGCATCGTCTTGGGTTAATTTTTTGCTCGCTCATATTGTGGCATCAACATTACTCACAGAGCCACATACATGTGTGTGTGCCTATGTCTAGATCTTGCTTGCTCGTGCCATAAGTATAAGTAGCATTGTTGCAAGTGTTTCTAGAAGTATCTCACTTGTGGTAAAGGTGGGTACGAACTTGATAGGTATTGATGTATCATAACATCAATGAGACACATGTATTATTCAGAAGATCACTTGATTAATAATAAAGTAGTAAATGTAATTGGTCAAAACTGCCGGGCATGTGAAAGATTGGTTGGATTTTTCCTAATATAATTGGAATATGGCCGATGGCTACACGCTAAATTATGCCGTGGAAGGAAGTCACCCGTTGTAAGTACAATGTGAAATAGCTCCAGGAAGTTGCACTGCAGTTTCCTTATGTCAGGAGTTAGAAGAGTAATGTTTTAACCTGTACTTTTCTACTGCTCTATGGTGTGTGTGTAGATACAGGTATACCATGAAGGAGCTGCATGGAATGGTCGTGTTGGTTCAGCAGAGAGCAGCGTACTTCAAGAACTGGTGCAATCAGGTGGAATGCATTCTGGATGGAGGCCTACCAGAAAAGCCAGGTCAGCAGGTGCTATCCCAGCTGTGGGTGTGTAGTGTTTGACAATGTGCTTCCCTTGTTGACAGGGATTGAGGTTCTAAAGAGCCTTGCCGAAGAGGGTGTTGAGAAGAGCTACTCCGAACACTACCTGCAGGATGAGCTGGAGAGTACCATACAGGAGGTGGAGAAGCTGAACACTGCAGCCAATCAGATCATCGCTAGCAAACACAGAGTCAGGTATGAGACAATTAGGAGGGGGGTAAAAAAAATCTGATTTAATCAGTGTGTGTTGATAAATGTGTCTGATGGAAGTCAGGTGATTGATGTGGATGGACTGAGGATGTTTGTAAAGGAGCTGGAGAGTTTGCCATGCACACTCCCCGCCCTTGAACCTTTGAGGGTACGTGGTACCGTGATGTGTGGGATGGGAGGGGTGGGGGTTGGGGTGGGGGGACAGTGGTGGGGTGAGATGGGGGGACAGTGGTGAGCCTTATGGTCTTGTTGCTACAGGAGAGGCTCAGACATACAGAGGTGTTCCAGGCCAAGGCAGCCGAAGAGTTGGTAGAACTGACCCAGTCCTTTGAGAATGGACAGTTTGGGTCCATCAGCCAGCTAGAGCAGCTGATTAAGAGTGGAGAGAACCTGGACGTGGAGATGGAGCATCTGGCTGAGCTAAAGATTGTAAATTACCTGCCATATTTGTGCCAACATGTACTACCAATATTGTTATGCAATGTTGTCAGGTTCTGAACCATTTTCGCTTGGTCTCAGAAACTGAATCAAAGCTCAAAATGGAGGTGATGAGTATTGATACGGTAAAGAACATCATTAAGCAATGATCAACTCTGCCCCAGAACAGAGGTTGGTCCATTCCACAGCATGTCTGTAGAGCATAGTGGGTGAACTGGAGACCTCTGCAGCTGTAGAAGGTGTCCTGGAAAAGGTCAAAGAAGTCCTCTCTGCTGCCCAAGACTGGGAGCAGAAGGGAAAGGCCATCTTCAAGCAAAGGTTATTGTACTTAGGTGGTGCATGTGGTGTGTGTGTGTGAAGGATGGGGTGGATGTGTCATTGCTGCAGGCCACCACATGCGGGGTCAGTCCTCCAGCAACTACTGGTGAAGGCCCAGGACATCCCTGTTGAGCTGCCCACTGCTAAGGCTGTAGAGGAGGCCTTGCAAAAGGCTGGACAGTGGAGGGCTGAGGTCCAGCGTATCCAGGTGGGTGTAACGATGGGTTGGGTGACAACTTAGTGAGCGACTGATATGGTAATCAATGTGTATAGAGAAATAGGTTCTGAATGTTATTGCAGTATCCTGACAATGCTATACTGAATCAATGATATATTGTGCTACATGTGGATAGAAAGAGAAGCAGAGGATATAAAATGCTGACTTTTATAAAAAATGTATTCAGGCATAGCAAGTATGGGTAGGAATGAAGTTACCGATATCATTCTGTTTGCTTGCAGGAAGGGGGAAAAAATCCTCACTTTAGTGTTTTGAAGTCTGTTCTTAATGCGGGCAGAGCCATTCCTGTGAAGTTGGAACCTCTTATTCAGCTGGAAACACGTTATGCCAATGCAAAGGCGTGGACAGATAGGGCGGCAATGCTACTCCTGAAGAAGAACACCACCTCCTTGTTGTTGTTGGAGGTGAGCTCTTGCATTGTGGACATCATTATTCACTTATACCCTCACATTCTTGTACCTGTTCTTATACCATCACACACGTGATTCTGCAGAGTATTCTTCCCAGGACTAGGGCTACGTTTCCCCACAAACACTCATCCAAGCCCAGCAAGAAGAAGTCTGAGAGTGACACAGCGCCCCCTGGAAATGTGCTAGCTGACCTGGGGGGAGATGAAGCAAAGGAGCTGGAGAAGATACGCTCCATGGAGAAGGAGGAGCTCCAGTACATGAGGGAGCTGAGGGCAGAGAACTCTTAGAAGGTGGAATGTGACGAGGAGCTCAAGAGCACAGGAGTGGCCACATCTCCAGTGCTCTACTGCTTCTGCAGGCGCCCAGAGTCTGGCTACATGCAAATGTTCACTATGCTGCTATTCTGTGGTTACTGTAATGAGGAGATTCTATAGCTTTGGAGACTGGTACATCGAACTATTAGGGAAAGCATACATTATAATGAGGTAATTAGGAAATGTGAGTAGGAAATGTTTATACACTAGAGCAGTCTGTAATGGGCAGTTTTCCCATTGACAAAACAATAGACAGCATATGCGTACACAAATTTTAGAAAACTAGGGAAAATAAAAATTTGTATATACATTGCTTCCTAGGTACGGGTATAGCTAAAACCAGGAGCAGAAGAAGGAGAAAACCAGGAGCAGGAGCAAGAATAACTACCTAAAACCAAGAGGCAGGAGTAGGAGCTGCTACCTAATTGCAGGAGCATGAGCAGGATTTGTTGCATACAGCTAATGATCGCTTAACACTCAAAGGTGTTACTGACATGCCGGTGTCACGGAATTGTTTATCCCCCTATAATTTCATCCCCCCGGATAGTCTATTCCGGAATAATTTATAAAACCGGGATAGATTATCCTACCTTGAAATAGTCCCCCCCTCCCCCCAAATCCCAAACATATATTAAACATAACCACGTGAAGTTATTGTTTATCGCACTTAGTATTATATGCACTGTAATAATCTCTTCAGCCTGATATATACAGCTTACGGATTTTCATAACCAATGGTGAAGGAGTACAGGGTTGGTATTATGTTCTAGCTTCAGTGCATGTAGAGTATAATATCTACATGAATACTACATACAACGACTTATCGCCACACTTTAAGTCAACAATTCCTGAAGTGAGTCCAATTGATCCTCTACCCGAGATATGTAGTTATGAAAAACATGCAAAGAAATTCAGGCTTTGGAAAAAGCCCATTCAGGCCATTTGTTGATAGGTAATATGGTTTTGACGAGTTTTTGGGCACTATGAACTGTTGATGTACATTCAGGGATCAGCATATATCATTTGCCACTTTGAGACATATCACAAAAATGAGGTCAGCCACAAATGTTTGTAAAACCATTTGTCATGAGTTATCTCCTGCAGGAACATTTGAACTTGCTTTGTCAGAAAATCATTAATTCTAGCTTTTTCAATGTTTACATTGATGGAAGATGTGACAAGGTTTTCAAAAAAGTTAACGTTACTGTTGTTTTTAGAAAATGGCCTATTGATAACTGTCACGGTGTAAGTTTTAAATTGCACACTGGGTAAATGAGATTTGTACTCTAGCTGTTTATGCAAATAGATGAGCATTTTCTGTATGGTATTTCCATTGATGAGGGTTATGGAGGCAACAGAGCAAACATCCTTGCCTTAGATGTTTTGTATCCAGAGGTATGTAAATTGTGTGAGTAAAAAATAATATCACATCAGGCGTCTCATGTATGAAGTTGATAATCTGTTTGATTTAAAACGAGCAATGATGAAACGGGAAGAAGCATTACGTGGAAAACGTTATGTCCTGATTATTATTTGTGTTTGTGTAATGAAATGAAATTATATACATGGCGGATAACTTCAAGTTGTACTTTCAAAAGGTTAGTCGCACAAAGTTTAACCAAGAGGGACGGAGCCAATGAAAATTGTAATCAGTTTCACTCATTTTTACATGTGTCCGTCATGATTCACAGCACAACTTCCTGGCTATATAATAGCTCCCCATATTCCAGCATCTATACGTCTATAGATCTTGAGCTCTATATGGTATTCGCGCGCCCGCGAGCACACACACGTACACACACGACGAAGCATGTACGTTGTACCTGAGGTAACATACATGTATCGCTGGTTGCACACTACAGTGTAACAAGCGCGCGCACACCCACATGCACATACACCTGCACGCGTACACCCACACACACGCGTACACGCACCCACACACACATATACATTTTTACATCATGATTCATGAGCACACACACATTTTTAAAATTATGAATTCAGTTCACAAATCACACACACACACACACACACACACACACACACACACACACACACACACACACACACACACACACACACACACACACACACACACACACACACACACACACACACACACACACACACACACACACACACACACACACACACACACACACACACACACACACACACACACACACACACACACACACACACACACACACACACACATACACACACACACACACACACACACATATATATATATGCCGGAATAATTTATCCGGGGGGATAAACAATTCCGGAATAAATTACCCGGAGGATAAATTGTTACGGGGGATAATCTATATCGTGACACCGGCAGCTGTGGGAATCAGACGACACTAATCAAATTTGGTGTTCATAAATTACGCCGATTATTATAGCAAAGGACCAATCTCTCCAGTGCTTCTTGAAAAACAAGGTGGAAAACTAAGAGAATGATAAATCACTTTGTTCCGCCATAGATGTTATACGGAAGGGATTGGAAACGGATCACGTGACGCAATACATTGCATAGGCTGGCTTACGGCCTGTCACTGTAGGATCAATTAACACGTTTGCCACTGCGTTTCAGATACTTTTTCGAAGAAAACTGGTCGTTGTGTATAGTTTGAGGCCTTTTCCTTTATTCTGTCACTTGCTTAACCTTTAATCTCCAGACGTCCTACGCGTAGGACCATCGTCCTACGCGTAGGACGCAAGTTAAAATTAATTTTTGGCAAACTCTCATGAACAGAGAACAAACCAAAAACTCATTGTACTGTGGAAATGGTTATCAATTCAGAAAATACTGATACTTTCTTACAATTCTTCAAAGATAGTCAAATACAGTCAATACTGCATTGCTAAAAAATGTATTTTCGGTAAATGCAAAGCAACTTCAAGTACCAACAAGAAATTTTGGAAAGATCAAAACAACATGCAAAAAGAAGGGGGTAGTAAGACAGGTCCTTTGCATTAAGCAAATAAAAAAGCACATAGTAGATTTGGAATTTGCCAGCTCCACAAGCGTATCATCGATAGGTATTTGTCAGTCGCGTGTTGCTGGAATAGCCAAATGAATGGACAAAATCATGAAAACGTACAGTGTGTTTTCGGTAAAAATGGCAAAAGTGATTAGAGTTAGAAGACTGGTATTGAATGTATAAAGTAGCACACACATCATGCTTCAGAAAACATTCCAAAAAAGGTATAGTTGTCGTAATTTTTTCTGCGACAATTAAATTGTCCGCATAATGCATTTTTAAGAACCGCATCCGTTTTTTTGCATCGTGTAAGCAAGGGTGTGATTTAAAAAATACATTGACAACTGGTAAATTTAGCACGATAGATACATCAAACAACAGTAGAGGAATGGATGCCAAAAACCTGCATTTCAATTTATAATGAATTTTCAAATATTGGTCCTACGCGTAGGACTTGGCCCTGGAGATTAAAGGTTAAGAGGTATGGATATTAGTAGATATGTTTTTATGACTGTAAATGATTTTAGACCCGAGTTTTTTTAAAGACCCGCGTTCTGTGTCTTTGCGAAGCCTTTGTGGGCGTGTAGGAAACGTTAGCGTTGTCATATTGGCTACTTTATTGTAGAATCGAGTGGAGCTTCGTGAGACAAATCGAACTGGCTAGGTATTATCTCAAAAGCTCTTGGCGCACTTTAGATGCCCACAACCAGTCTCATGTCAAAATCTTTATTGCCAACTTTTGTACGAGTGTACAACACGCATTTGAGATAATACCTAGCCAGTTCGATTTGTCTCACGAAGCTCCACTCGATTCTACAATAAAGTAGCCAATATGACAACGCTAACGTTTCCTACACGCCCACAAAGGCTTCGCAAAGACACGGAACGCGGGTCTTTAAAAAAACTCGGGTCTAAAATCATTTACAGTCATAAAAACATATCTAAAAATATCCATACCTTTTAAGCAAGTGACAGAATAAAGGAAAAAGCCTCAAACTATACACAACGACCGGTTTTCTTCGAAAAAGTATCTGAAACCATAGATATTTTCCGCCATTTTATTTTATTATTCCTGCATGGATGGAACCTGTTGATTGGTGTTAAAGACTTCCGTTTCCAATCCCTTCCGTATAATATCTATGGTTCCGCACAACCAACTTCTCACCTAGTTCAGGAGTAATGATTATACCGCACGTGATGCTCCAATGTCGGATATCAACGCCATACATTGATGTCACGTGTCTATGCGCATTTTATCGGACTCGGGCTGAGGCAAAGGCTGCTGAAAGAAGGAGGAAAACCGGTGAGACCAGTTGTAAGTGTATCCCGGCAGAGATAGTGTAACGAAATACAGATGAACGATCATCTATGTAATTATGTCTTGTACGAACAATCAGTAGCATAGGGTGGAGCTTAGCTTGTTACCATCCACTTCCTTTAGCCAAGCCGTTAGAGATTTTGAATGCTGGTCTTAGTCTTGGTGGATCTAGGAATACGTCTATCGAGGAGAGAGACATTATTTGTTGTGGAGCGGGCGGCGTAGTGCAGGGCCGTACCCAGAGGGGGTTCGTAACCAGGGAAACCCGTAAAATTGCTAGTAAAATCAGATTTTAACGGGTTTCCGTGGTTACGAACCCCCTCTAGGTACGCCCGTGGTAGTGAGTGGGAGGGAGGAATAGGGCACCCTTTTGGAAGCTTCTAATTGACTCCCTGATGTAACATGAACAAATCGGTATAGGTTTCACTTTGTTACCGTGTACGGTATGGTTATGGCGCCCAACTTATGGGGTATAATAACACGCCCCACCCCATTAGTGGTACACGACCAAAAGTTTAAAACCGTTCCAAACCTGTTACCTGATTTGAATCAGACTGTTATCAAATACTATAAAGGTTGGGAAAAATATCCGTTTCAGATCTGGTGGAGTAATTTCCGATTCTTACCTGTACTACCACGATAATGCAAAACTGGTAACAGCCTGAATCGTGGGTGGTACCAGCGCCAAGTCAAATATTGTTCCGGTGATACACGGGGGGAATGCGTGGTTTTGTCTCGTGATCGCTAATGTTAAATAAACGGATGAATGATTAATACATTCCATAATCACACGCAATACAAATTTAAACAACAAAGCATATTCGTCCAGTCATGGGTATACACCAAAGCCTTCTCTCCTGATGCTTCTCTCTCTATCCTCCTAGAGCTGGACCCTCAATCAAAAGTACAACTGTCACTGCATTCATGGACTATAGAAACGGCTTGCTTGATCTGGCTGCAGTCTGCTGAGAATATTCTTTTCGTTATGCCAAGTAGTGGGCACTCATACTCGTCCAGCACTGGTTCACTATTCACAACAAAATCATCACATCCCTGAAGTACGCAGAATGATTCACCCGTTTCCAACTGACAGGAAGTCAAAAACAGGGCATTCTTTGTCTACAAAAGATAAACTACTTGGAAGTTACTGAGGTGACAAAACATACTATTTTACCTCTGAACAGAGCAGTTCAACAAAGCCTCCAGCATGAACCAATCCACCATCTGCTGCAATAACCCCTTTGAACACTGCAACAAGGCTGTCCTCCATACAGTGGAAGAGTTCTATTCTAGTTGAGCTATCATGACGATGCAGATCCTCAATGGTAGCACAGGAAAGGCCAATAGTATTGAGAACAACATGTTTGCAATACGTGTAGGGATTTTGAAAGGCGCTATAGCATAGAATGTGCACATAAAAAAACACTGACTTGTTTAACTGCAACTCACTTTCCTCAGTGCTCCAGGCTGATATATGCTCCTGTCGCCATTGAGTTCTATCATCGTAACATTGTTGAAGAAATGTCATAGGAGTTGAATAAAATGTCTTTAAGCCACCACCACACCTAAATCAACATCAATGATAAGTGTTCATTAAACTGAGTAACACTTACTGGATGTTATCATCTCCATCACAAGCACATGTATAACGTAGATGCTGCTGCACAGCAAAATGACCCGAGAGGGAGCAAGGCGATTACTAAAAATATTCTGTGCTCTAACAGTAGCATTGAAGGATTCACACCTACAGAATGAGAAACATATTAATAACTACTTAGGAAAGAATAAAAGAAACGTACACACCTCTCTGCGGAAAATGCCGAACAAGGTCCCAAGTTAACCATACAATCCACTAGATGGAGTATTAGGTGGGCCTTCGGTTTATTCAGGCATTGTTTGTGTGCTTGACATTGATGACAAAGTTCTCACAAATAGATTTCCACTCATGGTAGAGATGTGGAGAGAAATAGCTGCAAAATGCTATTCGAAACACCTATAATAAAAAACATCATAAATCAATCATCATGGAGTTAAAATTTGTGCTTACCTTTGAAAAACTCAATAACACCTTTCTATCATCACTGCTCAAGTAAGGACTTAAGATAAAAACAGACATTTGAGACCATCCTTTAAAGTCCCGTCCCACAAAGGAATATCTTGGTGGGGTTCATCAGGGAAGCAGAATAACATGAAGGAGTGTGGAAGAGAGGGAGGGATGTGTGAGAGGGAGTGTGAGTGGGAAAGGAGAGGGATGTGTGAGTGAGTAGGAAAGGGGAGGATGTGTGAGAGAAGAGTAAATTTGAGAGCAGGTGGAAGATGGGGTGTGGAGGAGTAGGTGAGACTGTCGAGGGTTGGTGGGAAGTTGAAGAAACAGCAGTGGATGGATGGTGGGAGAGGGAGGTGTGGGGTGTGGGAGGTAGCAAGAGTAAAGGTTAGAGATGGAGGGATACAGAGTTCATAAACCCTTACAGCTAAGCAAGGACGTTCTCAGCTCGTTCAGCATATTGGAGGCGTACTGAAGCGCATCCATCAGCTTATTGTTGTCCTGTAGCAGAAGACGTACATTCAACACAAAAGAACATGACGACGCTCCTGAATCTCACCAAACATGTCTTCATCTCGAACGCATTCTTCTTCACTTGGTTTAGAGCTTCCGTAAGAAGCTTATCCTGGTCGTCCATTGCCATGACGTTTTGTTGGCTGCAGATCTGATCATGCATCATAAAATGTAACCTGAGCACACATTTTATAAGTGAACAGTATTACCGTAAGCCAAAATACAGCTGCCAGTAGCTGAAACACTAAAGGGGTTGGCAGACACAATAAAAACAGCGGCTCTCAAAACAAAACTGCCATTTTCCCTGTGCTAGTATCACGTGAGGGTGCACGGCTCAGTCGCCCAGGGCAACAGTGAAAACAAAATGGCCGAAGGTGGCGTGCCGGTCGTTTTCCCATTAACGTAAGTGGGAACGGAAACCATTGTGCGGCGTCAAAAAACAGCACTCTTGCAATACTTCTACTGTATGTGTTGCATGTGTGTGTCTGTGTGGCGCGCGCGCGAATGCACATCTTCAGTGTGCTCTGGACATGTGTGTGTCTGTGTGGCGCGCGCGCGAACGCACATCTTACAGTGTCGAGGATTGATAATCGAGGTGAACTGATATCAAAATATAGACCCACGGATACGAACCTTGCACAACGGCCAGTCCGAGCGAGATACTGAACCTTGACTGACACCAATGCTGGTTCGTATTGTATTTCAGGTTTGAAACGAACTGGTACCATGCAATATTCTCAGCCTGAACCAGGGTTGTGATACCAGTTAACAACCAGACTGTTGATTTAAACACCCATGATTCAGACTGTATTTCATTCCCACACCAGACTGTATTTCACCACCAGGTTTGATTCAGACTGGTTACTTTTGGCTGTGTAAAGTGAGTGCTGAAAAAAAAAACATAAATGTGTGTTATTTTCTATATGTTATGCACATATATAGCATTGCGAGAAATTTCGGACGCTCATTAGCAATTCCTGGCCAATTTTGCTAACGTCCGTCACATTTCCCGCGCACGCGTCCATAGAAATGTATGGGGTAAAGTTCATTTTTTAATACCATAAATCAGGGAAAGTCGCTATTTAAGTTTTCCAGAAGCCCCATGATGGATGACTTGATAACCTATCACTCTGCCAGGTTGATGGAATTTTCAGCCACTGTTGCTGGCTTCCTCATAAGGATTAGTACTCCTCCATTGAGATGTATGGAAAATTGCTTTTTATAATGATTTTTTATCACTATTCTTTTTAGTTACTCTGAATGTAAGATAGGAAGGTATTGATTTCCTCATTTCAGATGATGCTAATATGATCAAGGCAACTTTCTACCAGGTTCTCGTCCCCATAGGTTTCTTCCCCTGTCTTCCTGGGGCACTTTTGGTCATGAGGGTACCTAGTTCAGTTGAATAAGGTTAAAAATTAATAAACGTCCGTGACTGTAAATTATTTCTGGCCGCGCAGAGCTGGATGTAGCGAACTTAACAGCACGCAAATTGGGTATGTTCTTTGTTTGGACCTATTTAAGAGCGCATGTTTTTGGATCGATACTAAGCCGTTTGAAGTTCATGGTCTGTCAAACACTGAGTAGTCCTAGGTCTATTCGATAAACAGTATACGTATAACTACGTGTGTTTGCTTTCTGAAAAACAAAGGCATCACTGAAGGCTAAGTGTATAAGTAAGGCCACTATAGGCCTAGAGCTTTGTATATTCGACCACGTGGTGGTGCTATGAGTATGACAGCTGGGAAATTAACGTTTAACTTTTGCTACTTTTCCCTATGCATGCGTGCATATCCTCATTTGTAAATGTGGTCGTTCTATATAGAATTCGAAGCGGACAATCACAAAGTGGTATATACGATAATATGCGTGTGATCTGTCTTATGGCTACGTAACTTTGGATGTGTTCTTTTTTGATCCCTCTGCAGTGGCGGATCTAGGAGCGCGCGATCTCCTCGTCCGGGTTACTAGGAACCGACAGCGACCTTCCTGACCCCCTACCTAGCTACAGAGAAAGCTATTATCTATGGCAGCATCTGCCCAATCAGCTACTGCTTGAGCCAATAGGATGATGCCATGTAAGTGTTGCCCCCCATCACTTTCTGTCTTCTCCCATCACTGTCCCCTCCTCCCCATCACTGCCCCCTTCTTCCCATCACTGTCCCCTCTCCACATCACTGTTCCTTCCTACCTATCATTCTCCCCTCTCCCCATCTATGTCCCCTCCTTCCATCACTGTCCCCCTCCTTCCCGATCACTGTCCCCTCCTTCCAATCACTACCTCTCCTTCCCACCCACACCTTCCCATCACTGTCCCCTCCTCCCCTGAGGGCACTGTCACCTTCCCATCACTGTCCCCTCCTCCCCTCACTGTCACCTTCCCATCATTGTCCCCTCCTCATCATTCTCCCTTCTTCCCACCACTCTTCCCTCTTTCCCCCACTGTCCCTCCTTCCCACCATTGTTCCCTCCTTCCCATCGCTGTCCCCTCCTTCCCACCACTGTCCCCTCCTCCCCATCACGTCCCGTCCTTCCCAACACTGTCCCCTCCTTCCCATCACTGCCCCCTCCTTCCCACCACTGCCCCCTCCTTCCCATCACTGCCCCCTCATTCACATCACTGTTTCCTCCTTCCCCTCCTCCCCACCACTGTCATCACTGCCCCCTCCTTCCCATCACTGCCCCCTCCTTCCCATCACTGCCCCCTCCTTCCCATCACTGCCCCCTTCTTCCCAACACTGTCCCCTTTTTCCTATCACTGTCCCCTCCACTGTCCTCTCCTTCCCAATGCATCATGTTGTCATATCCTGGCAGATTGGTTTCATCACTGGTATTGTACTCTCAGGGTATTCCAATCTGGTCAGTTGAAAAAAACTCCTCTTGAGTGTTAGTGAAGTGTGCATACCCAGGTGGTCTGCCAGCAGCTCAGGTTCCATGCTCAGTGGGACTACTAGGGATTGGACCCACCTTGATGAACAGTGTGGCGTACCTCATGGACTGCTAGCCACCCTCTGCCTACTGAATATGCAGACTATGTGACATTTGTATTTGGTTATATACATGTATGGTGTTGTCACAAGTTTGTATGTTTATGTATTGAATGTATTGTAAAAAGGCAAAGAGCTGGTACATGTATTAGAGAAGTAACCCTGGGTCTTTGTGGTTTCATATGTACCGCCTACTTAATTAGGAGGGTTGGTTTTATGTAAACTTTTCCCATCCCTGGGGGCTGGGGGGGGGGGGGGGGGGGGGGGGGAGATTGTTCCTGGCAACTGGAAGTACACCTTTGCCATTGTGTATGTGAGTTGTGATCACCAGCCTTCTTGTTATTGATCTGTGAAGAAACCTACATAATGTCTTTTCTGTGCTATGAACCACTGTGCAAAAAATAGGATATACGCTATTGTATATTTTGCGTATATTTCGAGTATACGCACGAATATACGCGTGCGTATACGCGAAATATCCCACTGGTATATTTTGCGTATAGAACCAATTTCGCACTGCGTATATTTCGAGTATCCTCAAATGTATCACGTGCGCTATGGAGGATTCTCTAATTAATGTCTCCGGATACTACACTGTACCTACGTTGACCGTATACTGTATTGGGTACGCCACCCGATTATGTTCGTTGTATACTGGCTTGATTAGTATTAAAATTATTATCAATATTAAATAAAGCAATACAATCAATAGACAACGTTCAAGCTCTCCAGCCATCCAGGAAGGAGATACTCCAGTAGTGGCCCTCCAACCCGCCGTTGCCACGAGTTGCTCAGAAATCCATTGCAACCTCTTCTAACGAAACGCGCGGCAGTAGTTGAGCGTAGGCTTCAAACTGCTTCCCTGTACTGTCACCATAGTCCATATAGCTACAGCAAAATAGAGCATCCATACAATACAAATGCAAACAGAGGCCTACACTGACGGCGGGATTGCTTGACAAGCTCAGCTGAATCTGAAGTTTCCTTGTCTAGCTGCAGGGAATATACAGGGTTAAAACAAACGAAGCCATTACCTTATACTCCAAAGCAATCCGCTACTTCTCTATCTCCGCTCTTCGTATAATTTGTCAATTCTGACAACAGACACTGATAAACAGCAAGTGTGAATGAAAACGCAATCTCTTACCCGCTCTGCCTTTGCTAGTTTTTATGACGTTTCTAAATTTGATCGAGAAAAAAAAGGTGATGATGATCACTGCTTACGCTTCGAGACTTCCAGCTGGATTCTTCTCAGTAGGAAAAAAAAAAGCCGATATAACGTTACTGTACCTGTACAGAAAGTGATGTCCTTTTCCCTCGAGTTGGTCTTACAGCATCGCTTTGAGACAGTTTTGGATCTGTAGTTTCGCAACCTCCTGCAGTAGTGTAACGGACCGTGCAAACAGCATCGCCATGCTGCCTAGGACCTAGGGTTTGGCGCGGTCTTCTTCGTCATCATCGTACTAGTATCGATATACATGTACATGTAGGTTCTGCTGTGACGACATGACTTCATCGTTTCTCGGGGACCTGTTAGAGGAGAGACTTGGGAATTAGCCACTAGTCCCTCAATTTACTTGAAGACCCACCTAAGATATTTCTTCTGGATGATAGGAACGTACGGTTATAGTTGCAGTAGATTTCCCGACGATGACGCCATATATGCATGCGGCTTTGAAGAGTCTACGCATGCGCGTTACATTCATTTGACAAGAAGCCTCGTACACACTGTATTTGTTCTGCTCAGAGTGGGGTTTCAAAAGCAACTTAGAAATGACTTATTTGATGTACACAAGACTGTATTACAATACCTGGTCTGGCCACTAACATGATTCTATTTGATGCACACCTACGAACATGACTCTATTAGATGCACACCAGGGACTGCCACTTTATTTGATTCATTCAATTGATGTAAGGCTTGATCCTATCAGAGTGAAAATATATCATTTAAAGATATCACACCATGCAAACATACCATACATACAATTTGGATGAAGACTATTGAGAAGGATAGATTCTTAGTGCACTCAGCTACTAAATGGCAGTAATACTGGTGCCACCTCCAAGCGCCAAGCCTCTAGCTAAACATTTTCATTCTGAATGCTCCAAAATCACATTCGCCTCTTTCAAACCACATTCTAAGCATCTTCACCTACTCACACAGATATAAGCACGTACAGACAATTGTAAACATATGTGGATGCACATGCACATACTGGTATAAAATGCAGACACATGCATACACACATCTTGACAGAATTGTGCTTTCTTCTCCTAGTGACATGCAGACAGATACACACACATGCGTACCCTATGTATGTAGCTGCACACATGCCAATATCCTCCCAAAAGGTCCTTCAATACAACCACTACATGTAAGAATGTTCACAGAACAATGAAAGCCCTACACAGCTAGGCACCAAAACATATTGCTGCCTGGGTCTATTTGGCACTGACTAAACATCACACAGTGAACTATAAAAACTTCAGAGTGACACCAAAGCAATCAAACTTCAGTGCTAACAGCCCACAGTTAGTCCACCAACCCTCCCCTTTGGCAGGAGTGCCCCAGTTATCAAGACTGTGGCTACATGCATCATGGTAGCCTCATCATGGGGTGTGGCAAAGCAGCCATCCCACCAACTGTGTGAGTGTATTACCCCTTGGCAACTTCTTCAAGTATGTGTATGTGTGTGTATGTGTGTATGTGTGTATGTGTGTGCATGCAAGGTGAGTGTTAAGATCATGTGATGTGGTTTAGTAGACATTATTAGGTGATTAGGGTAAGTAGGAATGCTAGCATTAAATACCAAACTATCTTCATCAGGCACCTGATGACAGTATGAGGTGAACACATGACAGTATGAGGTGAGCACATGACAGTATGAGGTGAGCACATGATAACAACATGAGGTGAGCACATGATGACAGCATGAGGTGAGCACATGACAGCATGAGGTGAGCACATGATGACAGCATGAGGTTAGCACATGATGACAGCATGAGGTTAGCACATGATGACAGTATGAGGTGAGCACATGACAGCATGAGGTTAGCACATGATGACAACATGAGGGTAGCACATGTCAGCATGAGGTGAGCACATGATGGCAGCATGAGGTTAGCACATGATGACAGCATGAGGATAGCACATGATGACAGCATGAGGTGAGCACATGATGACAGTACGAGGTGAGCACATGACAGCATGAGGTTAGCACATGATGACAGTATGAGGTGAGATCATGACAGCATGAGGTGAGCACATAATGACAGTATGAGGTGAGCACATGACAACATGAGGTGAGCACATGATGACAGCATGAGGTGAGCTCATGACAGCATGAGGTTAGCACATGATGACAGTATGAGGTGAGCACATAATGACAGTATGAGGTGAGCACATGACAACATGAGGTGAGCACATGATGACAACATGAGGTGAGCACATGACAGCATGAGGTTAGCACATGATGTCAGCATGAGGTGAGCACATGACAGTATGAGGTGAGCACATTATGACAGCATGAGGTGAGCACATGACAGCATGAGATGAGCACATGACAGCATGAGGTGAGCACATGACGACAGCATGAGGTGAGCACATGACAGCATGAGGTGAGCACATTATGTCAGCATGAGGTGAGCACATGATGACAGCATGAGGAGAGCACATGATGTCAGCATGAGGTTAGCACATGATAACAGCATGAGGTGAGCACATGACAGCATGAGGTTAGCACATGATGACAGCATGAGGTTAGCACATGATGACAGCATGAGGTGAGCACATGACAGCATGAGGTGAGCACATTATTATCAAGGAGGCCATTGTTCATGTGCATCAGACTGTCAAACGGCATACGCTTGTCTCACCAATAACTCAGAACACACATATACATGCAATGTACCCAGAGCACCGATCCTGCATGCTTGATGCACAGATTACATCATGACCAATGTAACAGGAACATTGAATCAGTGAATATACACACGTTGAACGTGTACACATATACATGCTCACATACACATGTATGCGCATGCATGCACACACATATCATACATGTTACTATTACATACACATGTATACACACACACACACACAACACACACACAATCACACACATATGCAGCATGTAGCCTGACCCTGGGCGTGTATACTGAGCTGGTTGCCACAGTTACAATCAGCCCATTTCAAAAGGTGGCTTTTAAAAATTGATTATAATAGTATGTATGACAACCATAAATTATTTATATACATGGTACAACCCAGAAATATTACAAAACTACATTGGCTTACCTTTCAGTGGTCACTCCATCCAACGCGACGTCTACACAACTTGGGGCCTTTTGGCTTCACACATATCATCACTGAAACTGTATACAAGTACCGGTAGACGAATCAAATTCAAATGTGCGTAATTCATAAACTAAGCTAGTATGTGTATACATACATTTTAGCCAGAACTCCGACCAACCAGATATACGCTTTCCTTCCGCGATTTCTTTATTTGACACTTCGGAACACGTATAGCCATCTTTCTTTTTAAATTTAAATTTAATGGCCCATTATTAATGGCCAATAGCTCAATTAACAACGAATTACGCCCTCGCTATGATGCGGTATAAAATTAGCATCACATGTATACAGTTATACACAATGTGTATAACAGTTACTTGTATAACAATGATATACAGGCGGATATACAGGCGAGTATAACAACCCTTTTTACACTGCGGTTTTTTAATTAGTACATACTACCATTATACACAGTTATACATGTAAGTTATTTAGATTTGAATGCGTTGCATAATTCATTGCGGTGTGCGTATACGTGATATTTCGAGAATACGCACAATGAATAATTGTCACCTAGGGATTCTTGAAATATACCAGGTGGATATTCGAAGTATACAGTATATTGATGGTATACGCGAAATATACGCAAAAATATACGCTAGCGTATACTAGGTTTTTTGCACAGTGAACATTGATGAACAGTGCTAAGTAGAAAGACAGGCGCGCATGTACATGTATGTAATCTACTTGCAACCATGCATCAATGTTAAAAGAGCATTTGTATTGTTTCTTCAGCTCTGTGACTGGGTGGTGTATATGTGTATTCATACTAGCTGTTTCAAGTGATAGTGTATAACCTACACATGAAGTAAGAAACAATGAACCATAGTCTAGTGTTACTGCCACATGAGTGTACAAAGGTTTTGTATTGC